>VDFB02271358.1:618907693-619613557 GCA_007258455.2 Sequoia sempervirens | reverse complement strand
GAGCAGTTTTCCAAATAAGGCAATCCATAGAATGACTTCTATGAGGGAGTTGAACAAACAAGTTCAAGAGTTGTTGAGAAAGGGTTTGATACAGGAGAGTTTGAGCCCATGTGCAGTACCTGCAGTACTAGCACCAAAGAAGGATGGGGAGTGGAGGATGTGTACAGATTCCTGAACCATAAACAAGATAACAATCAAGTATAGACTTCCCCTGCGAAGGATGGATGACCTGATGGACTGTTTGAGTGGAGCTCAGTACTTCACAAAGATTGGTCTGAAGAGTGGATATCACCAGATACGGATTCGAGAGGGAGATGAATGGAAGACTTCCTTCAAGACCAAAGAGAGCCTGTATGAGTGATTAGTCATTCCTTTTGGGCTAACCAATGCACCAAGCACATTCATGCAGCTCATGAACAAGGTACTAAAAGAATTTCTAGGAAGTTTGGTTATTGTGTATTTAGATGATATTTTTATTTTCACTAAGATGTTGGATGAGAATCTGATGCATATTCAGAGAGCCTTTGAGAAGTTAAGAGGAGAGAAACTGTTGATTAATCTGAAGAAGTGTAGTTTTGTGAAGAGGGAGCTAGTGTACTTGGGGTTTGTTGTCTTAGCAGAAGGTCTCAAGATGGACCCAAAGAAGGTGAAGGCTATTCTAGAATGGCCTACCCCAAGAACTGCTACCAAGGTGAGAATATTCCATGGTTTGGCTATTTTTTATAGAAAGTTCATTAGAAACTTCAGTAGTATTTGTGGACCGGGCTGACTGAAACAATGAGAGGGGATAGAAAAGAATTCAAGTGGAGCACTAAAGCAGCAAAAAGTTTTGAACTGCTAAAGCAGAAGGTGATAGAGCAACCTGTTCTAGCCCTCCCAGATTTCAACAAGGTGTTTCAAGTGGATTGTGATGCCAGTGGTTGTGCCATTGGAGCAATGTTGAGCCAAGAAGGTAAGCCCATTGCCTATTTCAGTGAAAAGTTAAATGATGCCAAGAGAAAGTATTTTGTATATGATCAGTAATTTTATGCGATAGTTCAACCATTAAAGAAATGGAGACATTATTTGTTGCCGAAGGAATTTGTTCTATATACTGATCATTAGGCCTAGCAGTACATAAATAGTCAGGGAAAATTAAATCAGAGGCATATGAAATGGGTAGAGTTTTTGCAGAGTTATACCTTTGTTTTGAAACAAAGGAGTGGGAAGTCAAATACGGTTGCAGATGCCTTAAGTAGGAGGCATACATTGATGACAAAGATGCAGATTGAAGTGGTTGGGTTCAATGAAATCAAGAAACTATATGCAGAAGATCCTGATTTTGCAGAGGCTTGGAAAGCTTGCAAGGAACCTGTTACAGTGGACAGGACAAGGTGACTGGATTTCATAATCTAGGATGACATGCTATTTAAGGGAAGTCAATTGTGTATCTTGAGGAGTTCCACGAGGGAGAACCTAATAAAGGAGAAGCATAGTGGAGGAATGGTAGGAAATTTTGGTCAGGATAAGACCATTGCCATTATTAGTGAGCATTATTATTGGCCTCAGTTGTCACAAGATGTGAAGAAGTTTGTACAAAGCTACAAGGTATGTCAGATGGATAAAGGAGTGAGTCAGAATACATGCTTATATCAGCCCTTACCTGTACCAGAGAGATTGTGGGAGGATATAAGTATGGACTTTGTTCTTGGTTTTCCAAGGACACAACAAGGGAATGATTCAGTCTTTGTGGTGGTTGATAGGTTTTCAAAGATGGCACATTTCATTCCATGTTAGAAGACCTATGATGAAGTCCACATTGCTGAATTGTTCTTCAAAGAGGTGGTGAGGCTACATGGTCTACCAAAGAGTATTATTTTAGATCATGACACCAAATTTGTGTGGTACTTTTGGAGGACCTTGTGGAAGAAGTTGAAGACAGAGTTGAAGTTCAGTTCTGCACACCATCCACAAACAGATGGGTAGATAGAGGTTGTTAACAAGAGTTTGGGTAACCTACTGAGATGTTTGGTAGGAGATAAACCCAAGGGATGGGACTTGATCTTACCCCAAGCAGAATTTTCTTACAACAATTCTGTCAACAGAAGCATTGGTAGATCACCATTCCATATTATGTATGGAGGTAGCCCCAAAACAACTCTAGAATTGAGGAAGATGGACCAAGAGAAGAAATAAGTGCTGAAGCTGAAGATTTTGTAGAACACATCAAGGATATAAATGAGAAGGTAAGAGAACATATTAATAAGATGAATATGCAGTATAAGGCTAAGGAAAATCAGAAGAGGAGGTATAAGGAGTTTTAGATTGGTGAAGTGATGGTCCACTTGAGAAAAGAAATGTTTTCAGTGGGCACATATAACAAATTGAAGATGAAGAAGTTCAGTCCCTATAAAATTTTGAAGAGGCATGATTCAGGGAATGCATATGAGGTAGAGTTGCCGGATGGATTCACCATTTCCCCTTTGTTCAACATTTTAGATTTGATAGAGTATCATGAAGGTGGCACAAATGAAGTACCAATGATGGAACAGTGTGGGATTCCAGCACCTACTTTAGAAAAGGAGGAGATTGAAGAAATCCTGGATAGTCGTGTGGGAAGGAGTACCAGGAACAGGCAGTATGAAGAATATCTGGTGAAATGGAAAGGAAGGCCTATTGAAGATTCATCCTAGTTGTCTAAGGTAGAGGTTGACCATTTGGGTTTTTCTCCACCATCTAATACATGATGGTGTCACTTCTCAAATTACATTGGGTGTCTGACGTAGGAGCATCTAGTGGTGTAAGGGCAATCTTGCATCACCCAAAAATAGTTAAATTTCAAGTTTCTCATTTTTTATATTTTTTTACATTTTTGGATACCCTTTTCATCATAATTAAATTCTCAATTTATGGTTTTTATTTTTTATTCTTGGGTTGAAAGATATTGCAGTTTTAGTTTCCTAGATTTGCACCTGAAAATCTTCCGAGTTAGATTTGAGGCACTTAGAGTTCCAGGAATGGCCCCAAAACTTGCTGAAATTAGCGTAGCAAATTTCAAGTGTGCTATTGACTTCAAGACCTTTCCAACGGTTCAAACGGTTCGCGAATCGGAGTCCCAGATCAAAAGTTATAGCCCCGGGAAGTTGGCGCCCTTTCTAGAAGATACAATTGCAAATGCTCTTTTGAAATTTGAACTTCATGTTGTAAATTTTCAGCGCCAAACTTCCTAAACTAAAATTTGAATGTTATTTTGGCTCCAAACTAAAGAGGAGCTCTATTTATGGGCGGGTTTCTAATTTTTGGGTAGTTTTTTGGGGACAAGCTCGCATATTGCGAAAGGGTTATTCTGTAGCTTTCTGTAACTTGCATGTGTTATAGAACTTGGGGATTGAGATCCCCTGCATGTAAGAAGCTCCATTTTTTGAATAATAAAATTATTCTCTTGTTTGTGGGTTATTTTTTGTGTCTCAGGCTATGCCCTCATCAAAAAAAAACCCTTGGAGTGATTACATTACCTATTATAGTTGGAAAGGCCACATTACAAACCCTGATTCATTTTATGCCTCATGATCTCTCATACAACCTCCTTTTAGGAAGATCATGGATTCATGGGATGCACATGGTTCCCTCTACCTTTAATCATATCATGAAATATGTCTATACAATTTTAAATATATATACAATTGATCAAAGATGACCCTAAACCAAATAGTTGCTTGAGCATTGAAAAAGATAAGGGGGATACTTTGGGAACATTAATGCCAACTACACAAGTAGAACCCATACAACAAAAAGAAAAAGAAAAACATATTAAGGAAATCACAAAGCTATTAGAAGATGATTGGGGTTCATTAGACTTCAAACCAACATTCATGGGAGAATACAAGATCATAAACAAATACTCCAACAAGAGAAAAGAAAAAGTTGTAATGTCAAAAAAAATTGAAAGACCCTTCGAAAGCATCCACCTTAACCACTTTAGAACAAAAGACAACAAACATTAATGAACTTGATTATGAACAACTATTGAATTCATCTAAAAGAAATTAAAAATCTTTATGGTAGAGGTTATAAACTTATGAAACAACTCATTTATAATGGAAAAGGATGTGGTGCTAACGAACAAGGTATTTGTGTCCCTATAGAGCCTCATACACAAGAAAATACTAGTGGTATTGGTTATTGTCTTTTCAAAGAAAAAAACAAGCCTTCACTCAATATCAAATTTCTTACAAAAGATTTTTCTAAGTTGAATTTAACAATAGTGAATCCTGAATTAATAGACACTAGTGGTCTTGATTATCATCCTTTGAATGAAATGAAAGAAACAAGGATATCCTCACTTAATGTTAATGTCATCACACAAAACACTAATTATTTGAATTCATTATATTTTACACTCTCATGTAAAGGAGAGAACAAAATCTCACAATCTAAAGAGTCTTGTGTAAATATGAAATCCTATACTAAGCAAGATATATCTTTGTCACAAAATAAAGGAACATCCCCCACTATTGATCAAGAGGGTATCTTGTCAAGACTCGTAGAAGATTGTTTGATATCTCTACCTCCAAGAACATGAAATAAATTTTACTACAAGAATTCAATTTGTGCATATCATAGAGTTCATGGTCATTCTACTAATGAATGTAAGGCTTTGAGTAACAAAATTCAACATCTTAAGGATTGTGGTGCTCTTCCTTATGTTGAGGTACCCAATTCCTTTTCTCATTTCAGCTCATCCTTTTCGTACACTAAGTGGGGGCAAGGGGTTAGGCATATGTCACTTGTTGTCTTTTTTGGCTAGTTGACCACCTTTTATGTGCATATAAGAGGAATCTTGGGATGTGGACGACATGCCTTAAGTTGGCTCACATGTGACATACTTATTAATGACGTAGCTTATTGGAAACATATTACTTGGCATAGGGATTTTTGAATAAGCTCTCATGTCTTCTTCTACTTTAAAGAAATTTCTCACAATAATGGTGTTAGCAACCACTTTAAAGTGGAGGCATACATTGGCACTCATGTTTCATTGTGTAATTTTCTTTCTTCTTGTGATGCATCCTTTTCTTGTTGGTGTCACTGGGCTTGATTTCCTTTGAGAGCATGATATTTCTTTGATTTTTCCTCACTTAGAGACATTACGAACAATGTTCCCTAAGAAGAGACCTTACATGAACTAAGAAAAATCCCTTTGAATGTACCTTACACTATTTTTCATTTACAATAATTGTTATATGGCCACCTTACATAACACACTTTTCTTGCCTATGGTGCCATCCTATTTGTTCATATGCATCAAGCATACAAAGATTTTCTTTCCTCATGAAGCTCAAAGTTCATTTTTTGTGGCATCTTGTCAAAGTTATCAAGAGGTATAGCTTTGGTATGGTTAACATATAATGAGAAGCCTAAACGTGGGCATGACTTTCTCATTATATGGTGAGAAGCCAATATAGAGGCATGGATTTCTCACTAAACCACCCTTTGGATACTCACCTAGCAGAGAGCCTGAAGTTCCATTGCTTCAGAGTGAGCGTGCATTTTTGGAAAAACAACTTAGATCTTATCCAAATTGTGTTGGACAAATGGTTGAGGCTTGATCCACCTCTCTTTATTTTTTCTTGTTTTGTTTTACTTTCTTTTAGCTTTTGACATAACATGTTTGTGTATCTTTTTTTGCTACATATCATACACTTTGTGTGTGTCCTTTCTATGCTTATGTTAGTTTGACATAGGATCTTGGATCTTGGGGGCTTGATCACCTCTTTGATCTTTGTTATCCTAGACAATCCATATTGGTACAATTGAATCCCTCTTGAATGTCTACTTTAGTGTCAATTTGAAGGAAATTCATCCTCTCACTAAAGTGGGAGATAAATGGAGTGTTGAAAAATATCATTGTTTACATTTTCACATTTAATCTAGGAATAATTAATGATAAATTGGACTTAATATCACCTTGATCTAGTGTTGTGATGTGTTTTACACATCCACATTAGGTTTGCGGCCCTTTTAAAGGTAAAAAAACCTAAATTTTACTTAATTTAGTATTGTAAAGTGCATTTATTTACTTCACATTAAATTTAGGAGACTTATAAATTGAATGGACCTAATCTAGTGTTGTAATATGTTGAACACTTTCACATTGGATTAGGGACCCTTTTTAGCTGGATAGACCCAATTTAGTGTTGTCAAGTGTATTTATTTACACTTCCACATTTTTTTTGGGTCCTCTTGCATTTATAACCTTAAGATCATCATTAATAGGACCCTAAGACCCTATATTGTGCATCCCAAGGCATATTTCAACCAAAATTCCAACAATATCATCAAATAAACTTAACTTCTTAACACCTCGACACTTTATCTCTCCAAAAAGAACATGTGGGACCCATATGCCACCTTTGGAATATGAGTCCCACCAAGGTGGGACCCATATGCCCTAGATGGCATATGGGTCCCATTTGGCCTATTTTTAAGGTTTTTGACCAGGAAATCTAGGTTTTCAGTTCAAATTTCATGAATGTTAGCCTGTCGGATCTAATTAATGGAATATTAGATGGATTGCCTATATAAATAAGGTCTAAAATCATCATTTCATTAAGAATTCATGATATCAAGTCAAACACTCAAGAGTTAAGCATTCCAATACTTTACAAGATCATCAAGAGAGCATTCAAGATCATTTCTAAGGAATTCAAGTGCATATTCTTCATCAATTGTTGTAGCAATTCAAGATCCATCATCATGTCAAGGTTATCAAGCATCAATCATGTTGGTGACCAAATATTGTGATGTTGCATTCAAGATTCAATATCAAGCATGGTTCTACACTTATCTAGATCCACATCCTTCATGGCCACTTCATGTTAGGTTGATGATTTACAAGACATCATTCAAGGTATCATTACATTCATGTTTCATGTCATATGTTTTATTTTTCATGTCCTTATTTCATTATCTCATCATTTGGTTTAATTATATATGAAAGGGGTTTGTCCAAGGAAAACCCCCATTTACTAACAAATCAACAATATTTTCTTCTCTTTATATGTGTGATTGCATATCTAGGTGTCTTGGAGCTTGAAGATCCCTTGAAGATTTTGTTAAAATCTTGGAGAAAGTTGGAGGAGTTGTTCCCTTTATTTTCAATGTTACCATACTCATGAAAAGCCTTCTACATGTCTGAAATAAGAGTTTTAGATTCAGAAATGAAGTGGAATAGGAAGAGAAGAGATAGGAGAGAAGAATTTTAACCCTCTAAAAAAGTAGAGTGGGACTGATACACCACTTGTGGCATATGAGTCCCATTTTAGTGACTTTTTCCAAACTTTAGTGGCTTTAGATCAGACACAATTAGATTCCTTTTTTGGCCCAAAAAACCTAGTCTTGGACTAGTATGCCTAGACTGGCATATGAGTCCCAGTAGGCCTAAATTTTAGGTTATTTATCATTTCAAGTCTCCATTGAAGCTCTCTCATGTTTCCAAGTGCTCCTCTATACTTTTCTAGTTTGTTGTTCTAATTTGCATGCATTAATAGGTCATTTACTGAAGTTTTATGCATCCTTGAGTTCAATCATTAGATCTTACATTATGTTTTTCCTTCCAAGCCCTAGCTTGGTGGTGAACCTCTCACTAGTTTACAATCAGCCCCTAGAAAAACCCTATTGTCAGATCTCTTTTCCCTTTCTTCATTAGATTGAGATTTTTAGAGTTGTCCTTGAATGAGAGTGTTTCAAGTTTGTTATTCTATCTCCTAAGCATAGAAGTACCAAAAAAAATTGTTCCTTTCAGCTTTAACTAATTTAGTATTTGAAAGACTATTCACAATAATCAATATTTCCTTAGCATTGATCTCACAGGATTTATTTTTGCACCTATACTTGGAGCATTCGAAGGTGGAGTGTATGCAGTCTCATAAGCCTTCTTAATCTTATATCCATGAGTTCTAAGATAGATATTCCAAAACAATCTTGTTTTCCATCTCAAATCTACCTCAAGCGATTGAGCTCTTCTCTAAGGAACCTTGCTATAATACTAATTTTTGAAATGAGCAAGATAACTGAGAGGGGGGGTGAATTAGTTATAAAAAATTAAATCTTCAAAACCCTCTACAATAACTAGATCCACATGCATTCATTAAACTCTTATTTTGTTAGTGTTGATCATCAAAGCTTGCACCTCTCTGACAGTCTTATGGGAAATTCAGCAAGTGGGGGAAAAATTGCATCTCACTAAATACCTCTGGGTTTCTTATAGAAAGCCAACTCTTCTTTTGGGGTTTTTAAGATAAGGGAGAAAGAAGATTTGAAAATGTAAAACATGAAAGGTGATACGCCAAATATTTTACAACATTTCAAACTCAAAATATTCCTATGATTAATATAGAGGACACAGAACGCCACAACCCCTCATTGTTGGAAAGAGAACGAACATCAAAGGCTAACTTCAAGCATAGTGCAAAATTTCAAATCTTTCTCTAGGTAGTATTCATTGAGGCCTGATCAAATATAAAAATCCCTTAGATTAAAAGAATAATATTTTAGAAATTATAAGAACCCTATCTCCCAATACAACAGAGCATAGAAAAATAACCACTTCAAAGATAACAAAAAATTCTGATGACATAGTCTGATTTTCCCAAAAATGTTATTTTACAGTACAAGCATAAAGCATAGAAATCCATATTTAAACTATCAGAATATAGCTTACAATACACAGTGTTTCATTCAAAATGATAGTATAAAGAGAGAAGACTTGAAAAAGGCCATACATGCACAATCTCAAAAATTCCCCTTAATATTTTGTGCTTTTAAATAAAACTAAACTTTGAAAAAAAGGTCAGATACTAATCTGACAATAGTTTAAACCTTAATAGATATAATTTTCTAGAATAAAGTAGTTTTATAACTTGTTTTCTGAAATATAATTCATAAACTCTAAGATAATTTAAAAGAAAATTGATCCCTCTTTTCAAAGAAACCAACTTCCTCTTGGAAAATTCATCTTCTTTTGAAAATATCAATCCAAAATTCTTTATCTTTTTGAACATCTCCCTCCTTTATAGCCATTGAATAAAAAAATCACTGCCTTAATCTAGAAGTAATGACTTCCAGGTGTTGATGGTTGATGGCATACGGTCTTATCCTAGAATCTTAGTTAGGCCACAAAAGATCTCTTCATTGACTCTTCAACTACTGCATTAATGGTCTCTAGATATTTAAGCAAATATAAGACCTAAAATATGATCAGATCCTAAAATTAATTTCCTAGCAACAAACATAATTGATTGATCTCATTACTGCAAGGTGTCAACTCAAAGACTTCCATCCGAAAAACCAAGAGAGGGAAAGAGAAAACAACCAGCTCAGACAAACAACCCAACTAGATATCTTCATAGGCGGTGTGAATAACCTGTGTTAAGAGGATGACATGTCAGCACGGTGGAAACTCTTGAACCTACAAGTATAGCTCCCAGGGAAAAAGTCTGACCAACGAACACGTGTCTTGTAACTCCTCCTAAAAGGAAAAAAAAAAGGTAAAAGTTGTGTGGCCACCACGTGGCGCATTGTGCAACTCTCTGATGTTTTATTTGAGTGTGGGTGTAGCCAACACTAAAGACATTTATTCAAATCCAAAAGTAAACGACTGAGGAAAAAAGAAAACCTTTACATTATTATGATTAAATATGGGTGCACATAATAGAAATTGAAATAGCAACACCATACACAAGAGAACACCATATTTACATGGAAAGCCCAATGAGAGAAAAAAACATCGTGAGGATTAGCTCACAATATAAGTAAATGGAAAACTGATACAAGGGCTCACTACCAAAATATGACACACTATCCAAAAAGGCTCATAGCTAGGGCTCACTTTCATAGAACGAAATGAAAGAAGATAAAAGAAGAATGTTATATACAAAACACTTCTCAATGAAACAAGGAAATCCACCACAATGCTCCAACAATCTCACAACCTTAATTGAATTATTTTGAATTACTTTAGCTCATTGCCTTCAAGAATCCTTGCACTAAAATTTGCACTGCTTTGATCAGATTCACATCACACACTTCACTTGTCTTGATCTTACATCTATCTTAATTCAATTTTCATCCATACACCAACTCACAACATCAACACACTTATTTATATCAACCTGAACCTCAAAAACCTTCTCCAATATTAGCAACTAGCCATTATACATAAAACTTTGAAATAGGTTGGCACCAAAACATTCTTGTGGTGAATAGGAACTAAGGTGACCTACAAAATATCCTTAATTAGGACCCAAATAGATCCCAACACACCTCAACACACTTCTACAAGCCTCATGAGTAGTGCTAATAGAAGGTTGGACAATACCTATGTTAAACACCATAATCATTAAGTACACACTTCATTAAGTTGATCTAAAACTTTTGGACAACATAATTCACTTGAACACGATCTTGAATAATTCATGAACTAATTTAGATTCATCAAATACTTCACTAGTTTCACATCATTTAAATACTTCAGCTCAAAACAATGTGTACCCCTTACATAGTGATAAATGCAATTCACTTTGTACTGCATCAAATCAAGTAAACCCTTGAATAGAGAAAGATACAAGCATTATTGTAGTGTATAAGTTGTATGCTCTTGAAATAAATGCAATTTCACACTTAATTTGGAACTATTCTTGCATCCTTGCATTGATTACCCTTTAAAATCATCATTAATAGGCCTCTAAGACCCATTCTTTTGGATCTCGAGGCTTATTTTAGGTAAAAATTTGACAAAATCATCTAAAACATCAAAAAATTTGAAAACCCACCTCAAAAATCTAGGGTGGGACTCATTTGCCACCTTAGGTGAATGAGTCTCCCCAGGTGGGAGCCATTCACCACCTTGGGCGAATGAGTTCCTTTTGGGGATATTTTCAAATTTAAGCACTAAAATCACCTTTTTAATTCAATTTTTTATTTGATGTTGGCATTTGAGATCCAAATAACAGTAAATTAGGTGTTAATGCCTATATAAGCAAGTTTTTAAGTCACTATTTCATAACTAGGGAAGATAAGCAAGCATTTTCAAGAGACAAGTATCAAGAGTCTTCAAGCAATATTTTAGAAGAGCATTCAAGTTTCAAAAGAAAACAAATTTGAAGTCTTGTAGTAGCATTAAAGTGTTTTTGTAGGTATTGAAGCTCACTTTCATTCAAGATCTAGTATTGTCAAGAATTGATCATGGTTGTCTTTGGTGAATCATGATGGATTCTAGGTTGGAGAGATGTAAGTATCCATCAATCCAAGTGTAAGGACTTGTTTCCTAAGTGATTCCATCCTCCATTATCACTCTACATTCAACCTAAGGAAGGAACAAGCATCATTATGGCTCATTTGGGTGATTAGAGATCTCTCAAAGTGAGATCCATATTCATGTTTCCATTCATGCATCATATTCTTACACATTAGAGTAGGAATGTATTGTGTTTCAGATTTTTTAGTCTTAGAATCACTTAAGGATAGGGTTTACATTCCTATTTACATGTATGTTTCATTATTTAGACTAACAAGGTTTAATTACCAAACTAGGGGTTCGACCGAAGCAAACCCCCCATAAGAAAATCAGTTTTATATTCTATTTTGCAAGTCTTTCCGTAGATTCAGATCTAGAATTCAATTTGGAAAGAAAGAGTAGGTGTTGAAATGCATATTAGAACTTTAAATTCCCAAAAAAGCAGAATGGGATTGATTCACCCAAGGTTGCAAATGAGTCCCATTGTAGGTGTTTTCTAGAACTATTTGCAGATTCAGATACCCTTTTTCCTGAAATGGTTTTCTGTGCAAAAATTCAGATCTAGGACTGATTCACCCAAATTGGTGAATGAGTCCTAGTTGATCAAAAAGATAGATTTTCTAGCATTTAATAGTTTCAATTAGTCATTCTCATATCTCCAGGTGCACACCATTCATTTTACTATTTTTCTATTATGTTGTGTCTGCATTTCTAGGTCATTGCATTGAATTAGGGTTTAGTGTTTCATCTTACATTTCATTTATCTTTCCAAGTTCTTACTTGGTGGTGAAACCCTTATTAGTTTCTATTCACCCCCTAGAACAACCCTCTTACAAGATCTCTTTCTCCTTTGCATTGAGATCTCAAGGGTTTGTTCTTGAGTGAAAGTGAAGTTTGTCATTCTAGGTCCAAAACCCTAGAAGAAGAAGAAGCAAACAATTTTCCACCCTTCAATTATAAGAAAATTCCCGAGTTTGTACAACTTGAAGCCAAACAATGGAGAAATTCAAAGCAAATACATTTCTCTTGGGCAAGCCATAGAAAAAATCACTAAACAATTGGTTCACATATTGGTGAAAATATCTTGCATTACAGTACAACTATCTAGAAACCCGAATTTGGAATATAGCAACCTTTGGCAACCATGAACAATATTTGAGATCTTCACAAGCATAGGGTTAATATAGAAGACATATAAAGCATAATACAAGAGCACACACCGACCACTTGTACAACATAGTTTTCTTTGTTTATCAAATTTCCTCAAAAGCACTTGGGAACCAAGCACCCGAGACAACATCTCTACTCATTTCATCATTCCAACTCATCTTCAAAAATTGCAACAAAAAGATAGCTCCATATACTCACAACACTTCCTTGAGGTCTCAACTACACATTCACAACCTATTTTCCTCTTTTTCACAATTCTTTTCAATATCCTCAACATGTTCATCCCATAGTTGACATTAATGACAACACCAGTGAGTAGGCTTCCCATTGACATCAATGACAACACCATCATACTTGCAACATGTTATTTTTATGCTCATAATAAATATAGAGATGAATTTTATTTATGGCGATGGCTTGCTAATTATTTACCAAATACTCATTAGATTTTAAGGTGGTTATTTTAATATGATTTGAGAATAAATAAGATAAATTTGGTGGAATCAAGTTTTGTTGTAAAGGTGGTGAATTTTGGGGGGATAAAATGAAAATACTTTTGAACATAGCTGACTCATTAAATGGCAATAAGATAATTATTATAGGGGTTTGAATTACAATATGTAATAGTTAGATATGTACTAATATACATTATATTCTCTATTAGATATTTATATTGATTCCATAGACATTTCTTGCAATCTTGGGATTTTATCAATAATAATGACATGTGCATCCCTAGAAACTCTTTGATAACTACACTATTAATGTTTCTATTTTTATTAGGCGATACTCTAATTAAAAATAATGTTAATGTAATGAAAGATAGGATTATCTTGATGGTATCAAAGTTATATTAACTCTATTGAAATATTTTTGTCTATGCCTTCACATTTAGTAAAAAAGAATGAATATATGTTATCCTAGAAAAATATGTATAGAATTATGGATAAAATTTAAACTTTAAGTTGAAGGAAAATGTTAAAGATTTAGAAGAAAATGGTGGGCGGCTCGCACCCACAAAAGGATATGAATATCACAGTAAAGCCCTTCCTGGGAATTGGGCATTTCGATAGGTTACTAATATCTCTCTGGGGATGTTCATTTTACTTGTCAAACTAGGGGACGTAGACTTTAAATGGCACGGAAATATATATGCACTAGGAACTAGTTTCGGTCAAATCTTAGCAGAAATAATTTTGGAAAGAAATTCTATCTAAGCCACGGAACGGTAATGCAAAATTCTTTAACTCAACTATGATAGGAACCATAACAACTATGAGTGAAACACAAACTATGAACTGGCCTTATGCTGCAGGAACAGTCACAGGGATGGACTCTCTATGCTGCAGGAGCACTATAAGACTGAGTGTATATGAAAAATTCAAAGATAAAAGCTAACTAAAGATCAACAGAAAATAACAACTAACTTACTAGCTACATATACTTACTAAGTGGCCCCCCTTAGCAAGCATCTACTGATTACGTCGATGCTAAACTCAGAACTTCATTGAACTTTATTCATGAAAACAGAATGATATACATTGTTTTGTTGATATGGAGACTAACAACAAACTCTGTCTCTAGTCAAACAGATTTTGTCTTTCATTATCATATTGATTCTTACATGATATCTGCTACTTTGTTTCTATCTTACTCTAACTATCATCTATCTCTTTTTCTTCCCCTTCTTCTCCCTCGTGCAGGAGTAGAACTTTATTTAAAAATAGGAGAGCAACCAACTAACTAACCCTATCAAAGAAAGACGTGGAAGTAAAGTATATCCCCGAATCAAGGAACAAACTTCATAATGAATTTATGCGTTCAACCCGATCCGGAGAGAATCTAGCGCTCCACTCTTTCCAGATTGACTATCATTAAAATTCTTTCCCATGGTTTCGGTCAAAGAGTCTTCGCCGGAGCTTCCTCGAAGTCGTGCAGGAAATGGACTTTACTGCAAGGCCAAGATCAGTTGCGCTTGACTCGATCATTCTTCAACAACCTGCAAAAGAAAAGGTAATAGATGCGAAAGAAAAGGTGCATGGCATATACATGATATCTATTCATTAATCACACATTTTAAATCTACTTCATCATTCAAAAACTGTATACGATATACCAGCCATTTCCAGAAGTCAACAGGGCAATAAATGCAATCAAGTCAACACAATAAGCTGGAGGACTATGAAAGTATTATGCTACAGGATATCCCCAGAAAAGGTTTCAACAAATTTTAAATAGTCATGAAATAACAAAAGTAAAGACATTAAAAGTTTATCACAACATTCAAATTATGAGCATTTTTTAAGCTCATCACTGCCCCCTACTGAGCCCAATGATGGTCCTCCAGTATTAACTTTCCTGGTGGTTTCTTTGAAGTCAGTGGTGGTTGCATGACTCTGGAATGGATGTCCAAACTTGTAATAGAATCCTTTGAAATCCCGACACCTTTCATACCTTCGGTCTTCTAATTCATTGTTAAGATTTGTAGCCTGGTGAGGATAGAGTGGCCACATTAGCACAAGGGGTCTGAATGTCAGTGGCAGCCACAGTTCAAATCTTGTTTGAAGTCCCAATTGAATATATCTGCTGGTTCATTTGAGAGCTGCTGTAAAATTTAGGGGACCATGTGGTTCTGACTTTCTTAACCCAATAGTTAACCTCTCCCATCTTTTCTCACCTTTGGTGTATGCTAGTCTCCAAAATAAATATGGTTGTGCTTAGAATTCATCATATACTTATTTTCTGATATTAAATATTTTCTCTCTGGCTGGAACATTATTAATACCATATGTTAGAGCAAACCAATCTTTCAAGATTGCATGGGGGTTTGCACTTTGAGAGCATCATGGAATAGGCTCTGTTTTCTCAGCTTCCTCGTATGTTTCCCACTTCCTACCATAATTCACCTCATTTGCTGCCCATGACATAAATGCTCTCAAATGAATATCACCAATGTATAGAAGAGGATTCCATTCTGTTTCAAATGGTATCAAAAAGCCATGCAAATAGAATTCACATAGAGAATTCCTTAACTAGTTAGGGGCTGCCTGGTATGCTTCATAAAACTCTTTGGTAGTGTGAATTATAGGGTCTTGGTTCTGGAAATTCTCATCAATTGAAACCATAAAAACTGTTCTTTAAGGCACAGAGCATAAACTCTGGGTGGCGGTCTGCATTCCATAATCTAACCAGTTACTTATAACATTTCATCCATTTTTGCTTTCAACTCAGCAATTTCCTGTTTCTGACTTTTAATTTTCTTTTTTAATTTCTTCTTTTCTATTTCCCATAAAATTTGTTGCATGTCAGTTTGGGCTGTGTCGAAAAGTCAGAGTTTTTAATGTAACTGTTTCCCAATTATCTTTAATATATTCCAGAAACTCAATTAAAAATGTCCTCTTATACACAACAATGGCTTTATAGTTTACAAGGTGAAATACAGTTTCACTAGGCACATTTAGTTGTTCAGTATGTTCTTGCTCTTGCTCTTGCTGCAAGATAAATTCTTCTTATTACTGTGGTGGAGAAGTATGTGCTTCCTCCAAAAATTGCATAGCAGCAGTAACCAAATCATCAAGATTTGGTAACCCTTGCTCATTGTGCCATGTTTCTCTTGTCTCGACTTGTTCCTCTTCAGGAACAAATGAACTTTGAGCAGCATTCTCAGACTCATTCTGAGAAACATTAAATTCAGATTCAACAGACCCTTCTGAAATTACAATCACCTCAGGTTGTGATGAAGCAGGGGAGGTCTTAGATTGTTTCCTTGTAGAAACCCTTCTTGGCACAAATGCGGTTGCAGGAGATGTTCCGGTAGCTTTTATTTTTCTTGTTTGGTCAAAGGGCTCTGCCCTACCAGAGGATGATGGTGAACTGGTAATAGCAACAGGTGTTGCTATAGGAGAAATGGCTGCAGGGGAAGGTGCTGCAGGAGAGGAGCATTGTCTTTTCTAAGAACGAGGGTCAGACTCAAGGGACCCTTCTACCTTTGTTTTTCCTTTCTCTCTCCTGGTGGCAAACCTAGTTTGTACCCTAGTAGAGGATTCAGGTGCAAAAGTTGTAGGACCAGGTGCTACAAGAGTAGATGACCCTTGCCCTGTTCCACTAGTAGATGCAATTTCTTTCTTCTTTCTCTGAGGCTGTGGGGTAAGTACCCTAGGGGGTTGTGGTATTTGCAAACTCTTTCGGGCAAAAAATTGTTGCCAGGAGAGAGGTGAGACGTCTCTCAAAGAGTGCTCAATCAGTAATTTAATAAGGCCATGATGAGTGATAGAATTGTCTTTCCCCTGTTGAGTTCCATGGGCACTTTGTTCTAAAAAATTTAACAAGAAATTTGAACATTTATGACTAACCCATGCCTCATATGGCTTAATAATTTAAAATGATGAGAATGCAGGTAGGAAAAATGGCCTTCATAGGTTAAATACCTCATTATATAAGTGGCATACTCTGAATATGGAGGAGACAACGACACACGCTGCATCCCCTGCTTTTGAGACTTCCAAAGGTCCATCAGCAGGCATTGAAAACTCAGCCCTTGCAGTTGCAGCTGAAGGAAAATTTTCTCAATGGCTGGGAGCCCGGTTACTTCACAATTCTGTCTTCGGTTGCAACAACGTTAGACCCCATACGGTGGCTTCCCCTTCAGAAAGGTTCTCAAAAATTCTCCAGCAGCCTCCTCATCAAAATCATTTAAGCTCAAGAAATAATTTAACCATCCACAGAGGCTGAATGCGTGGACTGTTTGATTTTGCAATAACAATTCATGAGTTACAGGCTCATGTCGCACCAACTGACTACCCATGTTTGCAGTTTTTTTTTTTAGCTGAACTCAATTCCTTGCTAAAGATTTAAATTCTCTGTTTCCCCTTCTGCTCTGGTTTTTCTTCTGTCGTGTCGTCACATTTCTTTTTCCAAAAATGAACTTTTTTAAAACAAGCAGTCTTAATCGTAGTTTACAAGAAAAACATGCAATAAAGAAGGACATGTGATCATATATGGAAAGTACCAGAAAAGTATTAAATAAAGATTATTTGAGTAGTTATGGCAGCGGTGAAAAGACAGGTTTTAAATGGATTACCCCACCCCCTACTTAAAGTATGACATGTGTTCTCACATGTACGAAAGAATAGGTAGAGATTTGGGTGATAATGATCCGTACATGCATAGTAGTAAATGAATAGAATGAAATAAATAAAATATGTGATAAGAAAAGATATGGCGTACCTTGATAATTCCACGTACGTGTGAAGAAAGATGACGACGCTGCATGAATTGACAAGTGAGAAAGATATCTTAATTAAGGTTGATGCAAATGGATGAAGTGGATGGGTGACGTGGGCGGATGAAATGTACGAATGAAATGGATGGATGGGATGGATTGATGGAAGATAAAGAATTGAGATGGGGGCGATAAATAAAAATGGAGAAAAAAAAAGGTTTCCTTTAAAAATAAAACTTTTATTATGGGCATGCTTTTTGAAAATTACGGCAATGCTGCAGGAGAAAGGCTAAAGCCTTCGGCTGCAGGAAGAGTAGCGGGAGGAACCTGAATGAACTACTACATGAATTCTTCCTTTGACACTGGTTTATGGTACAACCGGAGTCGGTGGCCATTGACTAGCAATTTGAAACAGACTGGATCAATTGTCACCAATTGTACATCTCCATTGTTGAACACATTTTCAACTTCATAGGGGCCAAGCCAGGGTGTTGTGAACTTACTTTGGTTTTCTTGATATCTGGAATCATATAACAGGGCCCAATCTCCAGCAGAAAATTTCCTAGTTTTGATGTGTTGATCATGCTATTTCTTTCTTTGTTGTTGGATTGCTTCTGTATGCTGCAGGGCAGATTTTCTCATTTCGTCAAAAGCATTTAGCTGTAGGAGACGGTCCTTCTGTGTTTCAGGTAAGTCCATGTTGAGTTCAAGAGCTGTTCTCAAAGTTTTATGTTCAAATTCTATGGGTAACATAGCTGTTTTCCCATAAAGCAACTCAAAAGGTGTAAACCCAGTTGTTGTCTTCCATGCAGGTTTGTAAGCCCAAACTGCTTCAGGAAGTCTATTGCTCCAGTCTTTCTTATGTATCTGCACTTTCTTTGTGAGGATCACCTCAATTTCTCTGTTTGTTACCTCCGCTTGACCATTGGCTTGAGGGTGATAGGGGCTAGACTTCCTATGTTTGATCTTATAGTCATTCATTAGTGCAATGATCAGATTTGACATAAACTGAGCTCCTTGATCAGTTACAAGCTCTCTGGGAACTCCAAATCTTGTGAAAAATTATTCATACAAAAATTTAGCAACTTTGTTATCTCAAGCATGAGTCATAGCTTTTACCTCGACCCATTTTATTACATAGTCTGTGCAAACTAGAATGTATGACTTTCCGTTTGATGGTGGATCAATTGGCCCCACAAAATCCATCCCCCATTTATCAAAAGGGGTGACTATTATCTGTGAGTATAGTGGCATTTCATCGGACTTAGTTGGTCTTCCCATATGCTGGCATCTGTCACATTTTCTTGTATAGGCCACAACATCTTTGTGTAATGTTGGCCAGTAGTACCTTGTTGTAAGAACCTTCATTGATGTTCTTTTTGCTGTAAAATGTCCTCCACATAGTTCATCATGGCAAGCATGCAATATATCATAAGTTTCATCTTCTTTTACACATCTTCGCATTACTTGATCAGGTCCAGTATAAAACAAACTATTTGCAATCCAAGAAAAGTTAAAACTTTTCTCAATTAACAACCTCTTTTATTTTGAAGAAAAGTTGGCTGGTATTCTGTTTGCTACTAGATAATTAGCAATGTCTACATACCATGGAGTATGTGCAGCAATGGAGAACAAGTGTTCATCTGGGAACCTATCATCAATGACCTCATGTTCAATAGGTGTAGCTGATTGAAGTCTTGATAAAAAGTCAGCTACAACATTAGCTCTTCCTGATTTGTCAATGATTGTGATATCAAATTCTTGTAACAACAGGAGTCATCGTGCCAACCTACCAGAGATGGCAGGTTTGTTCATCAGGTACTTGATTGTTGCATGGTCAGTATGAACGAATATCTGATAACCTATGACATAATGCCTAAATTTATTCAAAGCATACACTACTGCAAGCAACTCCTTTTCTGTGACAGTATAGTTGAGCTCAGGGCCTTGAAGGTTCTTGCTGATAAAATAAATAGCATGTTCAATTGAATTTTCTTTTTGACTTAGAACTGCTCCTATTCCAAAATCAGAGGCATCAACATGTATGTGAAAAGGAAAATTCCATTTTGGTCCTTGAAGAATAGGGGCTTTAGTAAGCGAGTCCTTTAGTTGTAGGAAGGATGTTTCACAGGCCTCTGTCCACTCAAATTGGAAATCCTTTGTTGACAAGGCATAAAGTGGACTGGCAATTTTACTGAAGTCTTTTATAAACCTTCTGTAATACCCTGCATGACCAAGAAAGCTTCTGACATCTTTTTGTTTTGCAGGAGTTTGTAAATTCTAAATAACTTCAATTTTAGCATGGTCAACCTGAATTCCATTCTTTGAAACATGATAACCTAGAACAATACCTTCTTCCATCATTAGAAAACACTTCTCACTGTTTAGAGACAAATTTTTCTCTCTACACCTTTTCAATACCTTTTCTTAATTAACCAGTGCTTCTTCAAATTTGACTCCATAGGTAGTGAAATCATCCATGTAAGTTTCCATACATTCATAAGATATATCAGTAAAGATACTAATTACTGCTCTCTGAAATGTTGCTGGTGCATTGCATAAGCCAAAAGGCAAGACCGAATAAGAAAATGTTCCCCATGGACAGGTAAAAGTGGTCTTGTCTTGATCTTCAGGGGCAATTTTTATCTGATTGTACCCACTGTAACCATCCAAGAAGGAAAAATATATTTTGCCAGACAGTGAGTCTAGTACTTGGTCTACAAAAGGTAATGGAAAGGGATCCTTTTTAGTGGCACTGTTCAACTCTGTAATCTACACACACTCTCCATTTTCCACCTTTTTTGGGAACAATGACTAATGGAGAAACCCATTGACTGTCAGAGATTGGATAAATAAAACCAGCATCAAGCAACTTTTGAAGCTCACTTTTAACTATTTCTCTAAGTGCTGGATTTACTCTTCTTTGAGGTTGTCTAACCGGTGAACAATCTTCTTTGATATATATTCTATGAGTACAAACTTGAGAATCTATTCCTTGCATGTCCCCATATTCCCATGCAAAAGCTTTATGTTGTTCTTGTAGCATTTTTAATAAATCAGCCTGTTGAGACTGTAACAGCTTGCTATTGATATTCAAACAATGACCTTGAGACAATTCTATCTGCTCCGTGAGATTACTCATAGAATCTACAGGTGATGTTTGTACCTTTTGTGGAAGTAAATTATGAAAAATTGTTGGAAGTTTAGACAGTGAACTTTCAAAATGTGGTTGCTGCAAGAAACATTGTAAATGAGTACTATTTGGATCAGATGAACTACACGTATCAGCATTGTACTATAGAATTTGGAACAACAGAGCATCTTCACTCTGAAGTTTTGAGAATGGATCATTTTGAATCATCATTAATTGAGCCAAAGAATTTGCTTCTTCAATTTTTTCCCCCACATCTGGCCAAACAGGTTGGGACAAATCTGGTTGAGGTCTAGCAGGAAGATACAGAGCCAATTTCTTTGTGCACTGTCCATCAGAAATGGTCATATCTCCAGAACAGCATCCTATAAAAGCATCAGTAGTTGCTAACCATGGCCTACAAAGGATAACTGGATACCCTCCTAAAGTTGCCTTAACTGATAATATTGTGAAATCAGCAGGATACTCCCAAGATTCAAGAGTGACAATTACATCTTCTACTATCCCATCAGGTTTAACTGTGGAGCTGTCTGCAAGCTACAGAACTATTGGTGTAGACCTAATGTCTAAAATGTTCAAGGATTCCATAGTATGCTTTATCATGACATTAATGGTAGCACCTAAATCAATCAAAATATTTTTTACAACTTGGCCATTTATATGTATCTACACTACAGGACTTCCAGGGTCAATATACTTTGGAATAACTACATTTCTCAACTTTATATCAACCAATTTCCCTAAGACATGAATTGTTTGAGGATCCTTTTTCTTTCATCCAGGCTTCTTCAAACAGGCCTCTTTAATAGTTTTCCCAAAAATGGGAATATCTTTAATAGCCTGAAATAAAGGGATTTGAATTTGCACATTCTTGAGCTAATCCAGAATGTCAAAAGTGGGTTCTTCCATGGATTTAGATGTAGTACCTTGCAACCTTTGAGGAAAAGGTGGATTGTCTTGACTTTGCAAAATAGGCGCCTTAAAAACTATATCAGTTATGGGCATATGCTCAGCAGGAACAACAGGTGCAGTAGATTTTTTAAAGGGAGAATATGGTATTCAGTAATCAGAGGTGGTTTTGGAGTGGGTAAAGTAGTTCTAGACCTCAAATAGATGGAATTAACGTTTAAGGCATAAGCTTGATATTGGTTGGCTTCGGTAAGATATGTAGGTTGTTGTAGCTGCTGCTGTTGCTTATTATTGGGATTGGGCAATAGCTGGGAAGGCATAGGCATTTGCTTTGGAGGTCGAGGATTTGTGGCAGTTGCTGCAGGAGGCGGCATAAGGGCCTGTGGTTGTGGCTGTGAAAGTTGCAGGAATCCAAAGGACTAGTTTTGCCATTGCTGAGGGCCTTGCCATTGAGGATTTTGCTGCCAATTTCCTGAAGGTGGGGTCCATTGCCCTTGTGGCTGCTGCCAACCTCCTTGAGGAGATTGCCACTGTGGGGTCTGATAATTAGGCCAACTTGGTTGAGGCAGATTCCATGGCGGTGGCGGTCCATATGCATGTTGTCATTGGTTATTATAGCTAGAATAAGGATTACCAAAAGTTAAAGGATCTTGAGGCATACCTTATCTTTGGGCCCATGGTCTCCTTTGTGTGACAAAGAACACTTGATCATCATCACCTTCTACTGGCTTGAAGTCAGTAGGTAGTTGTCTGGCTTCCAGGTTAGCCACCATCTTGCATCTGCAGTCATTCTTCTTTTGTCTGCAGTATGGACATAACTCAGCCAAAACTGTCTCAGCCTCCTCATGTTTCCTCCGAGCTTGCATGGTGTCTAGTTGTGTAGCCATATTATTAATGATGTCCTGCTTGAAATCAGATAGCAAATTTGTTATCTCCACCCAGGAGACTCCACCAGAAGAAGACTTTCCCATGGTAGTATGATGACCTCAACTTTTCTTGACTATTGCTCGAGAATAGTTAAGGCATATTTTCTTTATATCATCCCAAGGCAGTTGGGTGATATCAACCCCTCCCATTAGGTCCAGGGTGTCAATACAGGCATCACTGATTCCCCTTAGAAAGAGTAGTTTCTGAGAGTCTTCATTGAGAGTATGGTTTGAGTTCCTCTTTAGTGCGAACAAAAATTTGGAAATATAATCTTCCAGCCTTTCATCATCCTTCTGTTGAATTCAAAATATGTCATCACCTTTGCTGGCACTCTTACAATATTCCTTATACTTTTCAAGGAATTTTGTCTGCATGGCCGCCCAACTATCGACGATGCCTCTTCCCAGACTCATGAACCATCTGAGAGCTCCCTCCTTCAAAGTGGAAGGAAATAACTTCAGTTTATGAGTGTCTATGTTGTAGTCATAACTGCGACAAAGGACATCAAATTCAAACAAAAAAGTTTCTAGATCCTCCGTAACCAAGCCATAAAACTTTGGAAGCAGTGAAGAAGGTATATTCTTAAGATTGTCAGTATCTCGCTGGGGAACAATGGGAAACTCAAATGCAGGAGGTGGATTGTTAGGTGGATTATTTGCTATATTGGGTTGCTGGAATAATGCAGCGAATGGGTTTTCCTCAGGTTCGTTGTTAGCTGGGTCAAATGGTAGTTCAATAAATAGATTTTCAAGGAGTAACCTTCCTGGTGCATCTCTTCTTCTTCTATGCATGCAATACGGTGAATAGTGGCTTAAAAGATCTAAAAAATTTTACTAACAAGCTAAACTAGTGCTAAAAATGACTTCTAACAAACTCCTAGCTAGATGCCATCCCTGGCAACGGCACCAAAAAATGGCTCACACCCACAAAAGGATATGAATATCACAATAAATCCCTTCCTGGGAATTGGAAATTCTGATAGGTGACTAATATCTCTCTGGGGACGTTCATTTTACTTGTCAAACCAGGGGATGTAGACTTTAAATGGCGCGGCAAAATATATGCACTAGGAACTAGTTTCAATCAAATCTTAGCAGAAATAATACTGGAAAGAAATTCTATCTAAGCCACGGAACGGTAATGCAAAATTCTTTAACTCAACTATGATAGGAACCATAACAACTACGAGTGAAACACAAACTATGAACTGGCCTTATGCTGCAGGAACAGTCACAGGGATGGACTCTCTATGCTGCAAGAGCACTATAAGACTGAGTTTGTATGAAAACTTCAAAGATAAAAGCTAACTAAAGATTAATAGAAAATAACAACTAACTAACTAGCTACAGATACTAAGTGGGCCCCCTTAGCAAGCATCTACTGATTATGTCGATGCTAAACTCAGAACTTCATTGAACTTTATTCATGAAAACAAAATGATATACATTATTTTGTTGATATGGAGACTAACAACAAACTCTATCTCTAGTCAAACAGACTCTGTCTTTCATTATCATATTGATTCTTACATGATATCTGCTACTCTGTTTCTATCTTACTCTAACTATCATATATCTCTTTTTCTTCCTCTTCTTCTCCCTCACACAGGAGGAGAACTTTATTTAAAAATAGGAGAGCAACCAACTAACTAACCCTATCAAAGAAAGACGTGGAAGTAAAGTATATCCCCAAATCAAGGAACAAACTTCATAATGAATTTATGCATTCAACCTGATCCGGAGAGAATCTAGCGCTCCACTCTTTCCAAATTGACTGTCATTAAAATTTTTTCCCATGGTTTCAGTCAAAGAGTCTTCGCCGGAGCTTCCTCGAAGTCGTGCAGGAAATGGACTTTACTGCAAGGCTGAGATCGGCTGCACTTGACTCGATCATTCTTCAACAACCTGTGAAACAAAAGGTAACAGATGCGAAAGAAAAGGAACATGGCATATACACGATATCTATTCATTAATCACACATTTTAAATCTACTTCATCATTCAAAAACTGTATACGATATACCAGCTATTTCTAAGAGTCAACAGGGTAATAAATGCAATCAAGTCAACACAATAAGCTGCAGGAATATGAAAGTATTATGCTACAGGATATCCCCATAAAAGGTTTCAACAAAGTTTAAACAGTCATGAAATAACAAAAGTAAAGATATTAAAAGTTTATCATAACATTCAAATTATGAGCATTTTTTAAGCTCATTAGTGGGGATGGAATACAAGTTTCTAGACTCTCATAATAATTAATTATAATAATAAATGATCAAAATTAAACATTAATGGATATGTCACCAATACTTTTTAGACCAAAATACTAAAATTAGAGTCAAGATATCTTAGTTGAAGTATGGAGATAAAGGTATCAAAATTGTATTCAATGTAAACATAGCTAAGTTTGATAGGGGTATGTGTAAGATCATCATGGAAAAAATAGGCCCTTAGGTCGAGAAAAATTCAGAAAAATCAAAGTTAGGCAACTTGACATAAAAAAATTGAATAATTTATCTATATTATTTCAAAAATATGTAAGAATAGAATTTGTAGAAAATTGAATGTAATTTCTAAACTACTAGGTTTATTATAAAAAAAATCTATTTGGAAAAAAATTGAAATTTCAATGTAGTAGTACTTAAATTTTAGGGAAAAAATAAGAAGTAGGTATCTATCTAACCACCCTAACCACAATAAAATGATAATAGGGTATTTGCAGGATTATGATGGGCCAAAAAGTGGTGATATGATGGGTATGTGTAGGGTATGTGGTTGGCGACTTTTTTTTACCAAAAATTGATGAAATGAAAAGGGGTTTTAAATGAGATTCTCAGCTTTCCACCAATATAAATTATTCTTTACTTTGAATTTAATAAATAATTATTGTTCATTTTCTATTTGAATTATGATTAAATTCCTAATTGATAGGCTGATTGAAAAATATCTATAGCTTTCAAATAGTATCACATTCTATACTTTGCATACTATAGGATTAAAAAAAGAAATTAAATTTCATGAGGTTTTGACCAAGTTAAGGTGGTCAAACATACAATTTTATATTTTTTAAAAGTTGTAATAAAAATTCATAATTAATTATTTACTTGGAAAAAAATTACAAAAAAATATGGATCATATCCAAACAGGAGTCCTCTACTTATATATAAAATATTATAAAAAAATATTATCATTTTATTGCGGTTAGGGTGGTCAGACAGACACCTACTTCTTTTTTTCCCTAAAATTTAAGTACTAATGCATTGAAATTTCAAATTTTCACTAAATAATTTTTTTTTAAAAATAAACCTAGCAGTTTAGAAACTATATTCAATTTGCTATAGATTCTAGTCTTATGTATTTTTGAAATAATACTGATAACATATTAAAATTTTTATGTCAAGTTGCCTAACTCTGATTTTTCTAATTTTTTTGCCACTTAAGGGTCTATTTTTTCCATGATGATCCTGCACATATCCAATATCTTTTTATAATATTTTAGATATAAGTAGAGGATTCATGTCTCGATGTGATGCATATTTTTGGTAATTTTTTTCCAAGTAAATAATTGATTATGAATTTTTTATTACAACTTTTAAAAAATATAAAAACTCATATGTCTAACCACCTTAAGTTGGTCAAAACTTCAAGAAATTTAATTCTTTTTTTAGTCCTATAGTATGTGAAGTATAGAATATGATGCATGTTTCAGATTCAAAAAATGTGATACTAGTTGAAAGCTATAGATATTTTTCAATCAGCTTATCAATCAGGACTTTTAGTCGTATTTCAAATAGAAAATGAATAATAATTATTTATTAAATTCAAAGTAAAGTATAATTTATATTGGTGGAAAGCTAAGAATTTCCTTTAAAACCCCTTTTCATTTCATCAATTTTGGGTAAAAAAAAGTCGTCAACCACATACCCTACACATACCCATCATATCGTCACTTTTTGGCCCATCATGATCCTGCACATACCCATAGTTAAAAAGTGATTTGTTTTAATACTAAGGGAACATTTCCTAATGAGATTAAGATGGCATTATTCAATTTTTGGAGATTAGAACCCTAATATTTTTATGAGACATCTAAAATAGAACCTTATTAGGAAGAGTAGGAGAGGGGAAATGAACCCATAAGAATTTTATACTTATACAAATAAAAACACAATAATGTTTAAACATTTCAAAATTTTAAATTTGTCTCACTATAGTGATCAATACCTAATTTGTATTAAAATTTTGTTGATTAATTAAAAATTCTATCAAATATGCAACATAACTTGTATATAATTTTTGTATGTTTTGATTTTAGGATTCATAGTAATATATTTGGACTTTCTATCAAATGTGCAACTCTCCTCATAAATTCTCAAACCTTGGTTGGAAAGAATGAATCATAATTGAAAAGATAAAATATCATTTTGGGACAATTTATAAAAGGTTTAAAGTGCACCCATAAGAATCTAAATTAATATTTATACTTAGCATATCATTTATAACTTATAATATACTAAAAACACCTCACCCAACAAGAAAATAACATTATGCATAAATATTTATATGTAAAGTACAATGTGTACTACAAGTACATATTATATGATTAAAAATATGAATATTAAAGTTATATTTTAGACTCCCTTATCCATAAAATATAAATTTAGGGTATGTGCAGGATCATCATGGAAAAAATAGGCCCTTAAATGGAAAAAGTTTAGAAAAATCAAAATTAGGCAACTTGACATAAATTTTTTGAATAAGTTATCTATATTATTTCAAAATATGTAGGACTACAATCTATAGAAAATTTAATGTGTAGTTCTAAACTACTAGGTTTATTTTTTTATTTTTTAATACATCTATTTGATGAAAATTTGAAATTTCAATGCAGTAGCACTTTAAATTTTATGGAAAAAATAAGAAGTAGGTGTTTTTCTAATCACCCTAAACACAATAAAATCATAATATTTTAGATATAAGTAGAGGACTCATGTCCCGATGTGATGCATATTTTTTTAATTTTTTTCCAAGTAAATAATTAATTATAATTTTTTATTACAACTTTTTAAAAATATAAAAACTCTCGTCAAATGACCACCTAACTTGGTCAAAAATTCATTAAATTAAATTTTCCTTTTTTGAATTCTATAGTATGTAAAGCATAGAATGTGACACATGTTTCAGATTCAAAAAATGTGATACCGTTTGAAAGCTATAGATGTTGTTTAATCATCTTATCAATCGGGACTTTAGTCGTAATTCAAAAAATGAATAATAATTATTTATTAAATTCAAAATAAAGCATAATTTATATTGGTGGAAATTTGAGAATCTCCTTTAAAACCCTTTCATTTCATCAATTTTTGGTTAAAAAAACTCATCACCATATACCTTACACATACCCATCATATTGCGACTTTTTGGTCCATCATGATCCTGCACATACCCTTTAGTGTAGACATTAAATTCAAACTAAGATTATTAGTATGAATTAATATAGATGTATATTAAATACTTAGGTTGATATAAAAAAAAATATTAGTGATAAGATTGTCTCTTTTCTTGCTAAAATTGTTCTTCCCTCATTCACAACCTTTTATCACCTTTTATTAGCTAAAGGAAATCCTTTGATTTTATTGATGATGTCTAATCATAAACATTATAGTAATGTTCTAAGTTTATGACAATATTGGGTAGGTGATATGATAGGCTTTTATTATTGGATAGTGACTATATCTATTAGTTATACCAATATCCTAATTGGTACATCCTTGTATATCATTTAGATTCTTATGTTGTTATCATTTTTTATGACCCCTTTCTTGAGATATGAAAATTATCTTATGAGATGTGGTAGACTTTACAATATTTGATTTCTCATTATAATGATAGGATAGTTTATGTGATAGTCATAATAAATTTATAATATGCTAGAATTTAGGATGGTGAGTTTCTTGTTATAACTAATATCCCTTGTGTGGAAACATCTTTGTTATGGTTTCTCCTTTTGGTAATTACATTATTTATGGCTTGATGGTATAATTTTACCTCACAAGTGGCCCAAATAAACAAATCCCATTATCTTTTATAGCTATTTATATAACTTGTAATATTCTTCATGTACATACACTCACCAATTAGCTCGTAGGGTATCAACTATCTCATAATTACCCATCCTCATAATATACTATATTTTTTAATCTTAAAAGGATTTAAAAATATTATGCTATTAACTTTGGTAATATGATATAAATTTTGGATATTGATAGTGCTAAGATCACTTCCCTTATAAACAACTGGTTATACATTTTTTTCCAGGTCTATATGAGTATGGTAAGAAGCTTATAACAACATGAGGTATTCTTGGAATGGACTTAACATGTCCTTACCCACATAACCATCCTTAATGAAATATTTTTTCTTGACAATTTTTATTGGTAGTCCTTAAATGTGATAATGATAATATTTTTATGTTTGACTATCATGGTATGATATGACTAGATTGATTGTAAGACTAGTATGGGTATAGTATAACAAATTTTTAGAAGTGATATCTTCCTTAGTGATAGAAATACCACTTTGGCATGTTTTTATAAGGTTTTAATATTATTATTTTAACAATGTGACATTTATAATGTCATGAACTCATAATGAATAGCCCCAAGTTTGTGACGATGGTCTTCTAGATGATTTATGAACACTTCTTACATCACTATGATAATATTAAGGAATTAAGGCTATTCCTTATATTTATTATGTCTTTGTATGTGTTAGGATATTCATGTGTCAATATTTTTTCTTTAACAAACCTAGAACCCTATATAACCCTCATTTATTTTGTCCTTCCTAGGGATTTTATAAATGTGATATTTAATTAAAAATTTCAAGTGAAATTTATTTTATTTTGGATTAAAGTGTGATGAATTTTATTAAGAAATTAATGTTCTCTTTCCATATTTGGATAAAGGAATCAAGTAAAATCAACATTTAATATTGGTTGTATAAAAATGAAACCATATCCATCTATATCAAATATAAATACAAAATATAAATAAATATAAATAAATATAAATACAAAATACAAAATAAGAAATATAAAAAATAGAATAAAAAAGGAAAAAAACTAACCTATATTGGGTGGTGGTTAGAATGCGTGTTCTACAAACTGGGATCACATTCGCTCTGCTAGTTAGTGTTGGAAGAAAATGACCTCAAAGTCATTTTCTAAAAATTAAATACTTTTTTCAAAAAGGAATCTTGTTTCATACTAAATGGGATCCCATAAAATGGGATCTGATTTTAAATTTGGGCTTGAGTTCCCAAAGAGAAATGCGATCTCATTTCATAAAAAACAAGATCCCATTTTTCTCTACCCATTTAGGCATTTTTTCATAAGTTTGAAACTTCCACAAGAAGTGGATCCAACTTCATGTATTTACCTTGTATATAGGAACACTATCAAGAGATTTGAAATTTCAACTATCATAGATTAAAATACAAGTTACAAATATGTAGTATAAGTCTTCATCAATGAAGGATTTTAAGTAAAAGTTTTTAGAATTTACCATCCAAGATCATAACATCAAAAACCTTGTGCTTCCACAAATACACAATGAGCCTAATTCACATTACCAAATAGATTGATAAAAGACTTGATTAAAATGTACATTATGACCTTGCATATATAGGCAAGGAAGAGGTAATTCACCTATCATTTGGATTGAAAAATGCCCCATGATATGGCACAAATAAGTAGAAAAGTTTCCTATAGGTTGACATCAACCTTTGGATCACTTGGAATGTGCAAACCAACAACCTATTTGACCAATTTATAAACCTTGGTGACAAGTCTTGAATGACTAAAAAAGTGACCTTTGAGGTGAGATGGAAATTATTCCAATCTCAAAAGGTATGCACATGAGTTTTACCAAACAACTAAGTAACCTCTAGAGGCCTAAAAGGTTGCACATTTAGTTAGATAATATTTTGTCTAATCTCATCAACCTAAGTACACTTAAGCTATAGTGAATAGATAAATGTCTAATCTCATCAACCTAAGTACACTTAAGCTATAGTGAATAGATAAATTATTCACTCTAACACCCCCCTAAAGTTAAATACTTGAAGAAATCAAAAAAGTGCAATAGATACAAAGCAATGGGTCTTGGATATGAGGCCTAGTGAGGGACTCATGTACAATAATAATCTCTCACAAATGGAGAAAAAGGAGAAAGCCTAGTGGGAACAAAACTCATCTCAAAAAATGAGAAAGAGAAGAAAAAGACCTACTAAAAAGATGTCCTATGATGATAGGAACATGATGATGAAGAACTCTTGAAGGATGTCAAAGTTGTAAACTCCACCAAAGATGAACTAGTGTTTGTTGCAGTCAAAAAACCTCCAAGAAATGTAGATCAAGATAAGAGATGCAAAAAATTGCATGAGTGAACATATGGAACACTAATCAACCATGAATACATAGATGTTTGTGAAATTGAAAATACATAAAGTACTATGATTTTGGAGTATAGTCAATAAATGCACAAATGATATGCATACACTACTAAAATGTGTATCATGGTGCTCTACATAAGTACTCTAATTTCAAAATATATGATCCTTTGAAATAATCCTCAATACAAGAGATAAAGATAGAAGGTCTATGAGACCTCCCAAAGTAGAAGGTTCCGCAACTGCTTCATTAAAATAAGTTGCTCAATTGAAAGAAGCATTAGCATAACATTGTCATAACCCCCCCTCAATTATAAGAGGTATAAGCAGACGAACATAAATCAGGAAAAAAAGTGTGCAAGGAATTTAAAATCTGAAATTAAATCCAAAAGATGTACATGAAACTGAAAAAGAGTGTGCATCAAGGCACACATGCATGAGCTGAGAATCACAAGGATCCATTGTTGTGATGGAAAATCAAGGAAAAACACACATTTCATGATAATTATGAGGATCCATTACTGTGATGGATAATCAAGGCTCTACAGGTTCCCTCATTACACTCCACAATTTAGTGTAAGTACAAAATTCCCTCCCTAAGGAACACACATTAAGTTTTTGTGGCACTTTATATGAATGAATTTGCAAACTTATTTGTTGTTTGAGTTGTTAAAATTTTATTCCATGAGGTAGATAATAAAGAAATAGATTAATTATGACTTTCAAAACTCAATAAAATGACAAAAACATGAAATGAAAAAAAATGCCCCTTTTGCAAGTTACACAAAAATGAAAAAAAGAACCTCTCATAAACACTTAACAATTTGGTCAAAAACTTAATGTTTGTAGTGATAATTTATTAGGTTTGCATAAATTATGAACTGTAAAAGTTAAATGCAATCTATCAAGGAAAACAAAAAATATAATGCAAGATAAGCAAAATAAGATATTTGACTGGTTTATGTGGTGAGAAGGGGTAGTTGGGAGCTTGAGACAAAAAAGGGTAGATTGTAACTTGAAACACCACGTGGGAGGGACTATGGCAGCCTTGAAAAGGGAAAGAAGCCAAATCATAGATAAAATACTTGAGATGGGAAATAACTACACCAAGTTATGACCATAGATCATAGCATGAAGAAGGGTGAGCTTCACTCATTGCAGCTATAGTATGTGTTGGAAAATTAATTTCTCCCACCTAATGAATCTTCTAGTGATTTCTACAACAAACCAATATGTAACAGGTGAAAACATTAAATGTTATGAGTGTCCATTATCAGGAAGCTTCATGGGGCTTCTTGTGAACTCTATGTCAGTTCCTACTGTCTAGAACCTTCTTGAAATTTTTGTACTCCTCTATAAAAGAGGATCAATGTAAATAATTTTGTAATGTAATACAAATCATATTAAGTTCTCTCTAGTGTTCTAGTGTTTGTGTCTATGTGTTTACTCTACTCTCTATTTTTTCATTATGGTATTAGAGCAATTTCAGATCTTAGGCAGTGATCTATGATTTGTAGTATGGAATTTTAACCTTGCAGGTTGCAATTTGGTTGAGAGTAGCACTAAGAATTGACTGTGGCAAGTGAACAATACTACAGCAAAAGAAAAAAAATTCTACACAGAAAAATTGCTGAGAAATTTTCAATCTTTTAATCTGGGTGTTAAATATTTTGAAGTCTCTTTCATTCTCATCCAAAAAGGAGGGGATTTGACATAATGGATTCTCTTGGTATTCCTTTGCCCACAGTTAAATTAAATGGAAAAAAATATTATGATTGGGTATCTCATATAGAAATTTCTCTAACTCTTCAAAAAATTTATGAGATTGTTATTGGTAGTGAGCAAAGACCAGCAAATCTTGGGAAAGATCAAGAAGATTGGGATACAAGGGATAAAAAGGAAATGGCATTAATCAAGCTTACACTTTCATAAGAAGTTTTTCCAAAAGTTTGTAATGAAAGAAGTGGAGTCAAAGTATGGGATATTTTGAAAAATCTATATCAAAATTCAGTTGATGTATGGATCCTATCTCTCACCATAGTATTATACAATATGAAATTATCAAGCTCACAAGAGTTAGTTCCACATCTAAGTAAATTAAAGGAAAAGAAAAATGAGCTTGCTTCTCTTGGAAAGAATGTAGATGATAAATATTTTGTGCAAATAATATTACAAAGTCTTCCAAGATCCTATCAATCATTTATAAGAGGATTAAATACTGCAAATAAATTAAAAAGTATTAAATTAGAAGAGCTATGTGCTAAGCTAGTGCAAGAAGAAAAGCGTCAAATTAAGGAAAAGGAATCATTTAGTGATGAATCTCAAGCATTCATAATGAAAGGAAAACAATGTTACAAAAAGTTACAAGATAATCAATCCAAAGAAAGGAATTGGAAGTATGAAAATAAAAGTGAGAAAAGTAAATGGAAATGTAATTATCGTGGCAAGATAGGTCACAAAGAAAATGAATGTTTTAAAAGGAATAGAGATGCAGAGAAGAAAAAAAATAAGTATGCAAAGTCTGTTGATTCTAAAAGAAATGATTTTTGTGTTGCACTTAAAGAAAACAATTCTTTTAAGGATGAATAGGTTATTATTCTGGTGCTACACAACATATGTCTCATAGTAAGGAACAGTTTGAATCATTAAATAAGAGTAATACAAAAAAGATATATTTGGGAAATAATAGTTCTTTATAAATTAAAGGAACTGGAAATGTAAAGGTTGATAATGGTGTGCTCAAAAATGTGAAGCTAGTTCCTGAATTAAAAATAAATCTACTTTATGTATCTCAAATTGCAAATCAAGGGTATAAAATAGAGTTCTACAATGACAAATTTTTAATTGAGGATGAGAGTAATAATTACAAAGTGACTGCAATTGGTAAAATGGAGAATGGGCTATATAAATTTCAAGAATTCACTTCTAAATGTGGAAATGAGAATATGTCTACTATTACAAAATATGATGATGTGAGCAGCTTATGGCATAAGCATATTGGACATGTCAACTATCAAAGTCTCAAACTTATGGAGAAACTATATATGGTGCATGGGCTTCCAAAAATTTGATCAAGTCACAAGGTGTGTGAAGGATGTGCTATGGAAAAACAACATGTGGAAAGCTTCCCACAAGGTAAATCATGGAGAGAAAAAACTCATTTACATTTGGTTCATAGTGATGTAATGGGTCCTTTTAGAACACCATCACTTGCAGGATCAAGGTATGCCCTCACCTTTATTAATGATTATACTAGAAGAATTTGGGTATATTTTATAGAAAGGAAGGATGAAGTGTTTGATAAGTTTAAAGATTTTAAGGCCTTAACTACAAAATCAAAGTGGAAGATCTCTAAAGATAATAAGAATAGAAAGAGGAATGGAATATATGAACAAAGCTTTATTAGATTTTTGTAAACAACATGGTATAAAAAAGGAATCAATTGTCTCCTACTCACCCCAACAAAATGGAGTTACAAAAAGAAATAAGATAACTATAATAGAAATGGCTAGATGCATGCTTCACTCTAGAAACAAAGAAGTTAAATTTTGGGTTGAAGCAATTTGTACTGTACTTTATATTTTGAATAGAACACCTACTAAGGTAGTTTTGAACATAACACTAGAAGAGGCATGGAGTGGTAGAAAGCCTATATTATCTCATTTTAGGGTATTTGGTTGTAATGCATATGCCCACATTCTTGATTAATAAAGGAACAATCTTGAAAGGAAAAGTGAAAAATGCATAATGGTGGGATATAGTGAGGAGTCAAAAGGATATAGGTTATACAATCCTAAAATAAATGAAATTCATATCAAAATAAATGTATGGTTTGATGAAGATATTGAAAGTAATCATTCTCCTACATTATCTTACTTTCCAATCTTGATTGATGAAGATAAGTCTACTAATGAACAAAATCAAGGTGTACAATCTTCTGTAGGAGGAGAAGAAACACAAGTTGAAGAATCAAGTGAAAGTGATGATGAAAACACACATAAGACTAGAACATTCAAAATATATACCAAGAAGGTCCTAAGATTTTTTTTTCTAATTATGCTCTTATGGCTAAGGTAATATAGGTTAACACTCCAAGCACATATGAAGAAGCAAAAGGAAAAGATGAATGGGAAGCAACTATGCAAGATGAGTACAACTCTTTGATGAAAAATGGAACAGGGGAATTGACAACACTTCCAAAAGGAAAAAATACATGTGGTTGGTTGCAAGTGGACCTACAGAATAAAGTTCACATTAGATGGAGCTATTGAAAAACTCAAAGCAAGGTTAGTGGCTAAAGGTTTTGCACAAATAGAAGGTATTGACTATACTGGAACCTTTGCTCGAGTTTCTAAAATTACTTCAATTCCTACAAAAGTTGGTTTAGCTGCAAAATTTGGTCAGAAAATATTTCAAATGGATGTAAAAAGTGCATTTTTATATGGTAATTTAAAAGAAGAAATTTATATGCAACACCAGGATTTGTTAAAGTTGTTGAAGAAAATTTAGTGTGTAGATTAAAAAAAATCATTAAATGGTGTTAAACAAGGTCCAAGGGTATGGTACTCCAAAATAAGTGAGTACTTCATAGATGCAGGATTCAAAAGAAGTAAAGTTGATCTAGATGTGTATGTAAAACATAGTGATGATAAAGTTATTATTATTGTATTATATGTGGATGATTTAATCATTACATGAGATCACACAAATTACATTGAAAGTACCAAGGAACAACTTAAACAATCCTTTGAAATAACTGATTTAGGACATGCACTATTTCTTGGGCATGCAAGTATGGCAAGAAGAAGAAAGGATCATGCTTTCTCAAAAAAAAATGCTCTCAAGATGTATTGAAAAAATGTAATATGAGTGATTGTAAACCATCTAATACACCATGTGAAGTGGGATTAAAATTGTGTGCTAATTCTATACAGAAGAAGGTGGATGGAAAATTGTATAGACAACTTGTTGGGAGTCTTTTGTATCTTACTATAACTAGACTAGATATTGCATAAGCAGTTGGTATTGTATCTAGGTACATGGCATATCCACACATTGAACATTGGAAAAAATCTAAAAGAATATTAAAATACATTAAGGGTACTTATCATCTTGGAATTGAATAAAAATATGGAGGAGAGCCTACTCTAGTTGGTTATATAGATCCTGATTATGCAGGTGATATTGATGATATAAAATCAACCTCAGGATAGATCTTTCATTTTGGATTGGGACCAATTTCTTGGAGTAGGAAGAAGCAATCAACAATGTCACTATCATCAACAAAGGCTGAATATATTGGCTCATCAAAGGCATCTCAAGAAACATTGTGCCTTAGAAGACTACTTGAAGACACATTCCATCCACAAGAATCTCCTACTATAATATTTTGTGATAATCAAAGCACTATTAAGCTAGCAAAAAATCCTATATATCATGCTAGATCTAAGCATATAGAAGTGCATCATCATTTTGTTTGAGATCTAATTGAAAATCAAGTGGTGGAACTACAATTTTGTGGAACAGAGGATCAAATTGCAAACATATTTATTAAAGCATTTCCTATTGTAAAGTTTGTCAAACTTAGAGACCTATTACAGCTCAAGGAAATTCCTATCCTCTCAAAACAAACATTACAGGGGGGTGTTGGAAATAATGTTTATTTTATTGAAGCTACAATATTTTTTTAGTTGGAAATTTATTACATATTCTAGAATTCTCCAGCACGAAGGGAAACTTCTCTAGATGTTTCTCTCCACCTTCGCTTTCTCCAGCAATTTCTAGATTATTCTTCCCAGCAACTTCTAGAGCTGCAAATATCTATAAATAATGCAGCCTCCTCTCTATTTTGTGTAGAAAAATGTAACTGCTGTTGTATACAAGTTTATATGTTGATAATATAATTTTGAAGTTTAAATTGTTCTCTATTCTATTTTTTTGTGCAAATCCACTCTGTTTTTGTTCTGCAGTGTTTTTATTTTATTCCACTTTGTTTTTGTTCTATAATGTTTTTATTTTATTTTTTCTCATTACCTCTTTTGTAATTGAAGCTTTGACCGGCATTTGCTTCCTCCTTCTTGCCTTGAAATTGGCTACAACTCTTTCAACACTTTTTGCATCTTCAAAACAATGATCTTCAAATACCTTTATAGTGATTTCCTTAGCATTTGCATTCTCCAACCAGCGACCTTTTCTCTCCAAGTTGCAGTCTCTTTCATTTGGAACAACAACTCTCTCCATAATATGTTAATTTGCAGTGACTTCAACACTAGAGACTTTCAAACAATCTTCCATTAGAGGTTGCAACAACTATTAGAATTCTCATCTTCCATTGCTATGCAGTGATAGCTTCCCTAGCACCATACAGCTCTGATACCATAGTGAGAAAAAAGTTTAAAAAAGACACTACAAAACAAAAAAAGAGTGGATTTGGACAAAAAAATAGAACCAAAAAAACACTTAAACTTCAAAATTATATTATCAGCATATAAACTTGTACATAGTAGTAGTTACATTTTTGTGCACAAAATAGAGAGGGGGCTAGATTATTTATAGATATTTGCAGCTTTAGAAGTTGTTGGAGAAAGCCAAGGTGGAGAGAAACATATGGAGAGGTTTCCCTTTGTGCTGGAGAATTCTAGAATATGTATTAAATTTCCCACTGAAAAATATTGTAGCTTCAATAAAATAAACATTATTTCCAACAAGAGGAGCCACAACTATCAAGCACATTCAAACTTTTTTTTTAATTTTGCAGCAAGGAAAGTCTAAAGTGTCGATTGCTCAGGCACAGACCTAAAGGAGAAAAAAGCCTATGAGCCAGTCAAACAAGGAACAGAGAAAAGAGGTAGATTGCTATTTTGTTTTGCAAATATTACTATCATAATGATTGCAATGTTTTGAAAGGGGTTAAAGGCAATAGCCAAGGATTTGTAGAAAGAAAGGTAACCGCTATTTTGTTTATGAAAAAATTGATTGTGTCGTGTTAGAGAAAGACGACAAAATGAGTTAGTAAGTTGTGTGTAATGTTGTTGTTCAAGAAAGAAGTAATTTGTTATAATGGATCTGTAAGGGTATTTTTTAAAAGATCAGGGTTCTATTTTTATCGTTAACAAAGGGTATCACTTGATATTGTTGAATAAAATACTTTGGATGGTTATAGTGCGAAACTTTTTATAAAGAGATATTAAAATCCATGATCACATATTTTACTAGTGTTATATGATGATTGGATTGCAAATTTAAAGTCTAGAATTAAAAGTAAAAAGAAGAGTTTGAAGATCATTTTAAAGCTACTATTGAATACTATAGAAAAATTATTGAAAAGAGTTTGTAGAGTTGTAGGTGCTGAAAAAAGACTTATAATAGCCAATCCAGTGAAAGAAAGAGATTGTAGATATTGAAGGAGAAATTGTGAAAAGGTTGAAGGAATGTGTAGTTGTTGAAGGAAAGGTAAATCATTGTGTTGAAAGGACAATCAAGTGTATAAGATGAGTTCTAATAATTTGTCTCAATGGGTAAAGCTGGTAAAAGAGTGTTAAAAGAAAATGAAAATTGAATTTGTAAGAATGATTTTTTGAGAAAAGAAAATTATGAACTTTCAAAAGACTTGTGGCAAGTTGAAGAGAAGAATAAAGTGTTAGAAGAAAAGTTGATGTTGTTTGAAGAACTTTTAAAAGATTCATGGAAAGTTGAGAAGAGAAATAAAGAACTATATGAAAAATTGAAAATGTTTGATGAGGTTAAGAAAAAGAATGAAGATTTAGAAGAAAATTTGAAAATGTATGATCAGGTTAAGAAGAAATATGAAGGATTAGAAGCAAAGTTAAAGTTACTAAAAAAGGAAAATGAATGTCTAAAGTTAAAACCACCAGTTTGTGATGCTTCATGTAATACTGAAGACTTCTGTAATAAATTAAATGATTTGTGTAATATAGCTAAAGATGTTTATGATAAAGAATGTAAAGATGAAGATAAAAGTGTGTTTGAATCTAGAAATCTTGTAAGATGTGATGAGAAAAGTTGTAATGAAAACAATGTTGGATTAAAAATAACGAAGAAAATGGGTTAAGGGTAAAGGATTGGGCAAGAATGGGAAATGAATCAAAAAACTGATTGAGTCAGTTATGAGGCCAAAATATGAAGGTCTTGGGTATGTCCTAAGTAAGGGAAACAATGCTACAAGTTCAAGAAAATTCATTCAAGAAATAAAAAGTGTTGAGTGTACACATTGCCATAGGAAAGGTCATACCAAGGATAAGTGTTGGGACTTACACCCTTGCAGTGTGTGTGGTTTAAAAAACCATTCTAAAAAAATGTGTTGGAATACAAATTGGAATAATAAATATATGAAAGAGTGCATGAAAATGAGTTGTGGTTGGAGTTTTGGAACAAATTGGAAAAGGTTGACTGGTATGTTTAAAAGGTTGTTCAAGTACAAGTGTTCACATGTCAAAGATGATAGAAATCAAGTGGTTTGAAGATTAGCTAAAGGTGAATGTGCATGAATCCACCAAGATCAAAGATCATGATTGAGAATAGGATGAAAATAAAACTTGTACAACAATTTGCAGTAGCTTACTTCCAAAAAGAAAGAAATTGGATTGCAGATCAAAAGATCAGTGAGCAAGCAAGGAATTTTAAAAAATGAATTTTTTATACTTAATGATCATCATATAGTGATTAAGTGAATGTAAATGGGTACCTAAAACTAAAACTTGTTCAGCAATTTGTAGTAGCTTACTTCCAAAAAGAAAGAAATTGGATTGCAGATCAAAAGATTAGTGAGCAAGCAAGGAATTTGAAAAATTGAATTTCAATACTTAATGATCATCATATAGTGATTAAGTGAATGTAAATGGGTACCTAACAAGGCTTTAGGCCAGGACCCATCCTTTTATATTAAGAAAGAAAATGATTTAGTGAGTTTGCAGATTTGAAAGACAAAAATGATAAAATTAAGTGTGGTCGAAATTAAGGGGGAGTGTTGGAAAATTAATTTCTCCCACCTAATGAATCTTCTAGCGATTTCTGAAACAAACCAATATGTAACAGGTGAAAACATTAAATGTTATGAGTGTCCATTATCCAGAAGCTTCTTGGGGCTTCTGGTGAACTCTATATCAGTTCCTACTATCTGAAACCTTTTGGAAATTTTTGTACTCCTCTCTAAAAGAGGATCAATGTTAAAAATTTTGTAATGTAATACAAATCATACTGAGTTCTCTCCAGTGTTCTAGTGTCTGTGTCTATGTGTTTAATCTGCTCTCTGTTTTTCAATAGTATGAACACCTGGTCGCTTCTTCTTATAATTGGTCTCTTTCACACATGCATTTTCTTCTATTTTTTCAGTGCAAACCCTCACAAGTGCCTCTCCATTCGCATTCGCTCCAACATATTTGGAACTTGATGAAATATTTCAAAGGCATGGTGTGTTGCAAATCTTAAAGTTACAACAATCTTAGCCTTATACGCCTTCTATCTCCATTGGTAAATAGCCTTCATTCTGGCATGGGCAGTGAGAAAATATGTTAAGGAACAACAAGCTAATTGACCTGTTCAAGCTCCATCGGCCTTCTTCTCCATGCGGCTAGCATAAGACTTGGCGTCGACCAGCATCAAAGGTAGTGATGGTAGCTTGGTGGTGTCTTCCACTCAACATATTCAGATATACAAATCAACTTGCAATAGAGGTTCACATAGGTATTGGATTGGCCTTCTATAATCAATGTGCAGAGATGCCTGAATATGCAAGATTTTCATGCATTGCCTTCACTAGATCTATAGTGTGCAGGTCACAATTTGATATGAGACACGTGAGGAAGGCCTGTACGGCTTGCAAATATGCAATGTCCTACAAAACTCAAAAAATCACCTCAATGCCATGCTACCAAGATAAAGAGAAAACCCTGTGTGTAGGTTGATGGAGGTATGGAGGGCATAAAAACTTGATGGAGGTGAAAATTCAATGTTGGTCGATGTTGTTGCTTCATGCCTTACATAGAGTGCAACCACTTTGAATGATGTCGCCCTAATGGAAAATCCTATGAAAGCTTTGGATTGAAACTGCCAATGGAGTATTGGAGGTGGCAGGAGAGGCGTGATGGCGAAGATCTAAGATTGAAACCAAATTGCACACATATTTCTACGAGGAAACAATGAAGTTGCATATTGACACTAGCAACATTATTCTCATATTTTTTTCTACAAATCCATCCAAGAAGATTGAGATCATACTCAAAAAGAGATGAATTTTACATGCAAATCAGATTGCATGAAATTTTAGTTAGGCTTGATGCAAGATTTTGGGAAGGTTTTTGCATGCATTTCTCTAATATCATGTTAACATTTTCGATTAAAAATCATAACAGAAAAAATCTGGTGCTTTCACAAAAATACTTGCACACAATGAACCTAATTCACATTATCAAATATATCAATATAAAATTGATTAAAATGTACAATATTACCTTGCATATATTGGCAAGGAAGAGACAATCCACCTATCATGTGGATTGATAAGTGTCCAATGATGTGACACAAATAAGTAGACAAGTGTTCTATAGGTGTCAACCTTTGGATCACTTGGAATGTGCAAACCAACAACCTATTTGACCAAGCCATTAACCTTGGTGACAAGTGTTGAATGACTACAATAGTGACCTTTGAGGTGAGAAGGGATGTCTTCCAACCTCAAAAGGTATGCACATGAGGTTTACCAAAGAACTAGGTAACCTCTAGAGGCCTAAAAGGTTGCACATTTGGTTGGACAAGATGTTGTATAACCTTATAAACCTAAGTACACTTAAGCTATAATGAATAGATAAATTATTCACTCTAACACAAGTGACATGTACAACAGATTCGAATAGATTCCTATCTATATAAGCTCATCCTATCCTAGATGTATACTATAAGATAAAATAATTATCTAAATGTAAGAAAGATAAAATGTGACAACAATTAGTAACAATTTTGAAAAGACAAATGAATGAATTATATCAAATTACATGCTAGAGCAATGCATTTAAGATCATACCAAAATTAATTAGTGCCATCAATGACCGGATGCAAGAGAATTCACATGAGACAATCTTAATTGTATTATTTTCTTGCATAATCATTTTAGGAATATTACATGCTTTCATATTACCTTTGATCTTGGTTGATTACTAGTAGATTTTTTTGTATATGGGGTTGATTGATGATAACATGATTCCTACTTAGGAATTTCTCAAATGATGTCTATAGAAGTCATCCCACTTTAAGCACATATACAACAAGGTAAGGTAGTGCAATTCTAGCTATCAATTTTTAGCTAGATCATATTTGTGATTGAGTTACAACTATGTGTACTAGATTTACATCAACAAATTTGGATCTAAACCAAATCATAGTACAATCAATTTATGGATTCTAAGCAGCTCATCTAAACAAATATTTATTTTTCAAATCATTAACAAATAAATTCTTAACACTATTTCTATTATGTTCTTCCATCTAAAATATATTTAAAGCTTGCATAAATTTATTTAAATTTGATCAATTAATTTTACAATTTTTATTCTAATGTCTTTCTAAATCTAAGTTAATTATTTTTTTAATTATATTTATTTATTTGACATATAAAATAACTTATTCTTTTACACATATAAACTATTATACTTTATTTTCAATTTATTAAATATTAAATATTTAAATTTGATTTTATTTTATTTGAAATCTTTAAAAAAAATTTACACTTTAAAATTATAATAACTAAAATATTATAAATAATTATTGTATAACAATTTATAATTCTATAAAAATATTTCAATCTCATAATGATATTTTCATCTAACACATTATTTCTCTTTTAATAATATAGTTTAAATTTAAACGATGTTAAGTGTTGGGTGGCGAAGCCCAACCGTTACTCTGCCACTCCATTATTTTCATTAATTAAGATTCCCTTGCTATTCTTGGTTGGCTATTGACTGAGTGGTGAATAAAAGATGGAGGTGTATAAATATGGTGTTGTGCATTGTAATATGTATGAGAAAATAGATAATAAAATATATTCCCTGCTTGAGAGTGGATGTAGGCATTTTGCCAAACCATTGCAAATCTGTGTCTCTATCTTGTTCTTTTTAATTTTTGTTTTATTTGTTTTTCTGCTCATTTTATAATTAACAATTGGTATCAGAGCCTGAAGTTTGGTGTTGGAAATCGGTGAAGAATTTCTTGAGCTATGAAGAATTTTTTAGCAGAGATTGAAGTAGAGGAAGAAGAAGGTGAATTTTGCGAATTGGATAATGGTTTCTTATTTCACGCCTCTCCTTACTTCTGGTATATTTTAATGGGTATAACTAATTTTGTAGTTTAAGAACATGAAGTTGATTCTATTATTGAGGAGTTTCTTGGCATGATGAAATCAGACACTGACCTAGAGCTTGATGAATCTATACAAATGGACATAGATGAATCTCCTATTGTTGATCCTAATTTTAGTGGTGATTGTAGAAGAGGAGTTGGTGGGGCTCCTGAGTACTGGTTTGAAGATAAGGCGTCTCAAGTAAATCATTGGGTGACAAGGAAGAAGAAAGTGTCATTTGTAGAGACTGTTGATAATTTTATTATGAGCAGGAGTATGCAAATTTGAATAAGAGCAAAAAATGTAAAAACAGGCAGCGATCCAAAAGGAGACAACAAACCTAAGATGATGAAGGGGTAGAGGAACCAGATGAGGGAAGGTCTGAAAGTGCTCTCCGGATTATTTTGGAGGAGAGTGAATCCCCATATGATGGGGAATTATCATGGGCTCCAAAAGAAAATCCCACAAGTAAGTGAAAATGATGACGAACCTAAGGAAGAGGCCGAAGAAGAGGCTAAAAATTGAGAGGCAGAATTAATGGTTTATGGTAATCCATTATTCGAGCCCGAAGCAGAAATGGTTTATGATAATCCATTATTTGCATCCCAGGTGGATGGTGTAGAAGCAAAGTGGAATGCATTGACTGCGGGTAGAGAAAAATTTGCAGCAATGGAGGTAAAATTTAATTTTGATAAATGTTGTTATGAAGATGCATGTGAGTATAATGCAAAGTTAATCTCAAGTGAGATGAAGGCTGCAATAGAAGGTGAGGTAAAATCATATTTTGATGTTTGCTTTGATGAAAAATTTATTGTTGTAGTCGATCAATTTGATAAAGTTGAGTTTGAAGAATTTTCTAGTGATGATTGGTATGTAGAGAAGGATTTGTATTGGTGTTGTACAAAAAAAACTTTTGGATTGGTGTCATGGTGGAGGTTCATATCTAATTCTGGTTGTACAAGAGGAAATTGAAAGCTTAAAATCCATGGAGGTTATTAAATCTGATGTACTTTGGAGAAGACTCATTCGTAGTGTACTGGAACAAAATTTGGTAAAATTAAATCCTCAATGGGTGGCAGTACTGGTTGGCCTTCAGGGGGCAGATTGCTGGGTGGTGAAGCCCAACCGTTACTTTGCCACTCCATTATTTTCATTAATTAAGATTCCCTTTCTATTCTTGGCTAGCTGTTGACTGAGTGGTGAATAAAAGCTGGAGGTGTATAAATATGGTGTTCTGCATTGTAATATGTATGAGAAAATAGATAATAAAATATATTCCCTGCTTGAAAGTCGATGTAGGCATTTTGCCGAACCACTGTAAATCTGTGTCTCTATCTTATTCTTTTTAATTTCTGTTTTATTTCTTTTTCTGCTCGTTTTATAATTAACATTATGTTTAATTATTGTGCATTTAATGAAGAACATCATTGCAATAAAAGTGGTATTGAGACTATTCATTAAATTTTCTTTCTATTTAATAAGATTAATATAAAGTTTATAATTATACAAAATTCTTAGAATACTTCCGGCTGACGTTTTGTGTTTGAACTTTGTAAGAACGAACGAGTGCTGATTCAATAAAACTCAACGATTATCTCCTAAAACATTTTTCACCTTGTAACAAACCCTTCGCTTCATGACCGTTGCTTTTTAACTTCTAAGGAAGGGCTTTATTCTCTTTTAATTGTGAAAATTTTAATTTGTATTTCCCTTGGTAGTTCACTACCAATATTCACCATGCCAAGTGGCCAATGAGATACATGGAACGTGGTAAATTCGCAACAAAGTAGGTTATCTTGTACAACTATATATAGCAACATCCAATTATTTGGGAACTTTATTCTATAATTAAGAAAGAATCCTTTCTAATTGGGTTTGCCGCAGTTCGTTCTGATTTCGCCATTGGTACCAGTGAGAGGACTTATGTTACCCATTTTCACCATGGCAGCTGCAAAATCAGAGAAGAAGGTCTTTTGACTAGTAGAATAGGTAGTAACTTGAGAATCAGCAGAGCCTCCATTGAACAGCTCCTGGTCAGAGTGAAGAAGTCCTTTCTGGCTTTTTAGATTTATGTAGTATTTGTTATCAAAGACAGTTGAAGTTTGAACATCTAAGGGCGACAAGTTGTTGTCACCACCGGTGCTTGGGCACTTACCCTTCAGAGAAGTGGCAAAGGCACTGTTTATATTCGTTTCATTGTAGATGTGGCCTTTGAAAGTGGTGCACCGCGCCAGGCCAATTGTATGAGCACCTGAAAGAAATCAAAACGACCACTCCATTAGTTAACACAGATGCCAATTTAATATCTTGCTAACTACATAAAATGGCTATTCAATATATATAACATAAACTGACCTGAAAGGGCTATCATATCCTTTTCTGAAAGACCCTGATCACTAAAAGAGGAGATAAGTGCGCTGAGGCTGGATGTAAACGCAGGAATTTTGCTGTTAGCAGCGCTAAAGCTTGCAGTTCTCGAATCTCTTCTCCCCAGCTGCACTTTCCACGTTGGCCCTCCCAACTGACAGTGCCAAACAGTATTCTTTCTAATCAACATTAATATTGTGTCTCTGGCCTATTTCTGATCAATCTCCACCATATTAAGACTAACTATAATATTTATTTATTTTTAAATCCCTTCCATATTATTACTAACGATTTATAATAGCTAGAAAAAACAAACATAGTAGAGGCGGTAAATAGCTACTTCAACAACTGAATCACGAGCAGCAATGGCTAAAATGTCGGCACAAGAAACAATTCCGGTGCAAGCTGCTTCCAGTTGAGTCTTGATGGTGTCTATCACGCCGAATCCTCTCAAGGAATTGTTATTAGGACCCGCAGTTTGCTCTCCAGGAAAGTTTTCCGTGTCGGCCAACAGTACCGAACCATCACACCCCTGCAAATTCAGACAACAATTTAACAGGAAATGGTTCCGTTGATGTAACAAGGTAAAACAGCATATAACGTAAAAGTTAAGAAAGAATCTTACGTTAACGAAACAGTCGTGAAAGTGAAGGCGGACCAACGACGCACCCATTCGTTTTTCCTTGGCGACTGCTTTCTTCACCGCAGCTTTGACTGTCGACAGAGCCTTGGGACACGTCTTATCGTAAAACGTCGAACTGAGCTGCCCATATGCAGGACTTGAACACAAGACTACTAAAGTAATACATGCAATCATACTATTAATCCTCATGGCCGATTGCTATGTAGCTCAATAGATATATTGTGCTGATGTATCTCTGTTCGTGAAAATAAGAAATATGTTTATGCGTAAAGGTTTGGGAGTATTGTCCTTTTTATAAGGACTGAAGAGCTTCTGTAGGATAATAATCATAATTCTTTAGAGGTTGCTGTTGGGAAACTTTTCGTCCACACAAAATAGGGGCGGCGTGGAATGAGTCCAAACTTTTAAAAAATGCAAAGATGCGGCCCCGCAGGAGTAATGTTCAGATAAGATTTCATAAAGGCAATAACTATTTAGGTTGGTCTCCTTTCCGTCTCGCAAGTAACGTGTAGGTTTAAGTATCACATTGACCGTTGTCAGAGTTGTCAAGCAATTAATCTTTCATTATCGCATTTACTGTGTAATGCTATTTTAATGAAGATAATTTTTTGTAATGAAGATAAATTTTGAATAGAAATGTAAATTTTTTTCTTTTTTTTAGGTAATGGAAGTTATTATACATAGTATATAGTGTAAGGGGCAGGGTATATTCTTGACTATTATTTTAAGGTTGATATTACATGTAGATAATCTTCTTTTTTCTTAAGAAATATGTATTATTTTATATGTATGAATATATCTTAATGTCAAAGTTTGAAGACATATGTAAATTTATTAAGCATTGCACTTGTGAGATCATAGTGAATGTAAGATGCTAGCAATCAATGTTTTCAATATGAATTGATGATCTTTCAAGTGTGAGATCTTAAGATGTATAGATTGCCAAAGCTCGTGTCATTTAGAGTAAGAGTTCACAATAACTACCACAATGTAACTAGAATTATAAACACAATGTGTGGGTCATGTAGATCCTAAGGTTGATCAACATAACATTCAAAGCTAATGACAATAAAGATAACAATAATAGGAAGTTTTCTATTACATTTGTGCAAAATAGCAATGAATTTCCTAAGTGCTCTATTCAAGAAACATAACAACCCATAAATTTGATGTGAGCACAACTTGTTGATCAATACATAAGAGCTTTATTGTAGGTAGTTGCTTGTCCTTGAGATTTAAAGGATAAATACCTCTTCTTTTTTTATATTACACCATACAATTAGAACACTCACAAACTTAGCATGTGTTTATAATACAAATAAATAAAGATTTATTCAAAAAAAAAGTATAGGACACCAAAATGAATCTTGCTCACTATTGATAAGGAAAGGATAAGAGTATGGCATAAGTAGTTATTAGTCCAAACATTTTGTAGTGTTTTAGAGAGCTCCTATATTCTTGACAGTGGATGGACTTTTGAAATCCCTTTAATAATGTGGCCCTCACATCTCCTTTCATTTATAGCACATCATTCATTTGTCATGTTACACTATTGGTTCATAAGATTTACAACACATGTGTATTGTGCCATTATCTTCTTTTAATTATACACACTAAAATGAAGTTAGTGAAAATGTCTTCATTGGCAAAAGACTATTGATAATCGTAATGTAGTTTTCATTTATTTGTACATAGACCATTGATATTTTGTATGCATTAGAGGATTGTGTGGTTCACGCAAATCATTATGGCAGTAAAAGTTCATTTTTTATCATAGATTCTACTAACCAGTAGATGAAGAGTATGAACAATGGTCCGTGAAACCCCTTGTGTTTAATTTTATATGGTAGGTATTAATGTTTTCACATTGGATTGTGTATGTTGATTCATTATTAGTTAGCCCTTTCTCTAGTTAAATAATTTATAAAAATATTTGATCATATGACAAGTTACATGATCTAAGGGCCCTCACATCTATATGATGGACTTATGATATATTATTGTGGGGTTGTGACAATTTTTCATCTCCTTTGAGATAACCTAACCCTCTCATGTCTTAAGCTTGAATTACTTATGTGTTGGGATAGAGACTCATGTGTGCTTTGATATCACTTGTGATTGAAAAATAAAAATTTCATATTTCAATGAGGATTATGATAGAGTATCTACTATTCAATAGTGTATGTGTATGATATTAAAGCTTTGTGGACCAAAGGATGTGTTTTCTCAATATTTTAGTGTCTTATAACTATATGATGGTATGCGGTTGTGACATAAGTTTGAATTCTTTTTATTTTTCCATTAAGCTAGCCAACAATCTCATTTTTAGTATTTGTAAGTGATTAGATGATCAAATGGGTATGATGTGGCAATTGTTAGATCTCAAATACATATTTGGTAGGAAAAAATATACATTGATGTCATGTTACATGATTTAAATCTATTGAGCTCATTTCTTATGCAACCATGGATTTACAAGTGAAGAATGACATGAATTGAGAGATTGTGATAATAAACTACAATATGGTAGGTAAAGGGATTTGATGGGATTAACAAATATGGACAATGACAACAAAGACAAAGAAGATATTTTAGTGTTGCACTAGATAGGTGGAAAGATTATGGTAGTTAGGGTCACAAATACTAAATGTTGTAGCTCTTTCGAAGGATTTTATGAAATGAATTCTTTTCAAGCCTTTGTTTTTGTGGTTGCACAAGCCAACATGCTATGTTATTGCCAAAGATATTTTTTAATTAATTATGGATATCTATATTTTATTTTGAGTTTTCTTAAGTTTACTAATATTATGGGATTCATGCCCGTCATGTTACAACACTTAAATTTCCTTTTACTAATTTATGCTCTATTTCCTCTTAAAATTTTATTCCTTGGGAAAGGAAGTATATTCAATTTATGTGTGCCCTAATGATTAAATGGAGTAAATTTATCCTAGTGTCACACTTTAGTTGAACTCTTGGCCCTCTCTAGTCTACTATATAAGCATAATCAATTGATTAATAATTGAATTTTGGATTTTCTATGGTTTTTTCTTAAATTATTAATGGCTCTTCAAAGTAAGAAAAAAAGTGTACTCAACAAAAAAAATCTAAATTTAGTTAAATGAGAGATAGAGTGTTCATGGGAGAATGTTTCAATTGTGGAAAAGTGGGTCATAGGGCCTTAAATTGCATAAAAATGTAGTGAGAGATAAATAGAAGTGGAGGTCAATTTCATGCTACTTAGGTAAACTAAAGAAGTAATGTGTCACCCAAATGCAAGAAAGAATGGATGGATGGGGAAGAAATCATTATAAAAAGGATTATATTTAAACTATCATTCAAAAGAGGGAGTGCATGCAATGAAGGTTTTTCCTTAGGAACATGTGCAAGGTAAAAGGTAAATATTGAAAGGTCATAACTGATAGTGGAAAAATGGATTATCTACTTTCCTTTAAAATTGTAGAAAAGTTGGGGCAAGGGGAGTAGCTCATGAAAATCCTTAGAGAATTTATTATCTACAAAGAGATCTTCAAGTCTTTTTGAATCAACACTCCTTAGTGAGCTCTTGGACATGAAGATAAAGTGTGGTGTGATGTTATTTTGATGCACATGTGCCATATACGCAAATAAATTCTATGGAAGTACGAACATAATTGCCCATGATGATAGGGAAAATGCATATGCCTTGAAAAATTACAAGAGATGTCATATCCTAACTTTATTGACAACTACTTAAGAGGAGGTGACAAATAGCCTAAGGACATTATTTTTTGTAGGTAAGGAGTACTTATTATCCAAAAATTAAAATTTGTGTGTTGACAAGATTATATTCAAAGAGCCATAAATAGAAACAACAAAAATTCATGAGAGGTGAACGCAACAAGGAACACAACGTGAGATATTTAGTAGTAGTCAAAGAGAAAATTGTTAGTGTGAATAAGTTATGTATTCACTTTACTCTAGTGTACTTTGGTTGATGAGATTAGACAACATCTTGTCTAATTGAATGTGCAACCTTTAGACCTCTAGAGTTTAGCAAGTTATTTGGTAAACCTCATGTGCTACCTTTTTGAGGTTGGAAGATTTTATATCTCACCTCAAAGGCCATCCAATAGTCCACATCAAGGTTGATGACCTGGTCAAATAGGTTGTTTGTTTGCACATTCATAGTGATCCTAAGGTTGACACCTATAGGACACTTTTCCACTCATTTGTGCCACTTCATGGGGAACTTGTCAATCCACATCAAAGGTGGATTGCGTCTTCCTTGCCTATATATGCAAGGCTTTGTACTCAATATAATTTGGGCTGACTAAATAAAATATTGAACATTGTTCACTTATGCTTGTTTCTTATCTCCATGATCTCAAAATTCTTATAAAAAAAATGATACAAAAATTGATGAATGGATGTTTAACCTAAAAGACTACAAAGATTAGAAAAGGAGTGTCAATGGACATGTAATTAGAGTTCATAATGCATTCAAAATTGAGTTGGGAAATGACTTTGAACCCTAGAATTGGAATCTATGGTACATGATACTGAATGAAGATACAAAGCAACAATATATGGATTGGAAAGTGATAAGTGGAGTTGAGGAAAATAAAATTTGGTCATTGGAAATCCATTGCGAGGTAAAGATTCATGTTGGAAATGTCGTTATAACAGAAGAAGGTGAGTTGTTATATGACAACAAAAAGAGAGGATGAGTATTGGTTTATAGGATATGGACATGATTAATGGAATTAGGTTGTGTGTGTGTGTGTGTGTGTGTGGGTTGAATTTTTTCACTCCTATTCAAGTGTGTGTGTGTGTGTATGTTAATGGGTTGAATTTTTTCACTCCTATTCGATTGGAGAACATTCGTTTTGTAAGGAGGACTAAGTGAAGCAAGGTAGCACAAACCAATAAATGTACTAGACATATGAAGAAGGTTTGGACGTATATTGCTCGGAGCTGTGTGTGTTTACATTCTATTTCTATATCAAGATTGTGCTTTGTGTGCATGTGTGTGAGTGAGTGAAGAAGGTTCAGACATATATTGCTTGGAGCTATGTGTGTTTACATTCTATTTCTATATCAATATTGTGTGTGTGTGTGAGTGAGTGAAGAAGGTTCAAATGTATATTGCTCAGAGTTGTGTGTGTTTACATTTTGTTTCTATATCAAGATTGTGTGTGTGTGTGAGTGAGTGGAGAAAGTTTAGATGTATATTGCTTGGAGCTGTGTGTTTACATTATGTTTCTATATCAAGATTGTGTGTATGTGTGTGTGTGCACTAGTTTAATCTGCTTCTTGTGAGTGTGTGTGTTTGTGTGTGAGTGTGTGTGCGTGTGTGTGTGTGAGTAAGTGTGTGTGTGTGTGTGTGCATGCATCGGTTTAATCTACTTCTTGTGATTTTGAAGTGTAAATTTGTGAGTCTATGCATGTGCACCGGTGTGTGTGTGTGTGTGTGTGTGTGTGTGTGTGTGCACCGGTTTAATCTGCTTCTTGTGATTTTGAAGTGTAAATTTGTGAGTCTATGCATGTGCACCAATTTAATTTTCTTGCAGCCTTGAGTGGAGAGGATTTGCAGCAATTGGGATTAGTTTAGATGTTAATCTAAGTCACCAACAAAAATAGGAAAAGGAAAACATTGTGTGTGTGTGTGTGCGTGCATGTGCGTGCACTAGTTAAATCTGCTTCTTGTGATTTTGAAGTGTAAATTTGTGAGTCTATGCATGTGCACCGATTTAATCTGCTTGCAGCCTTGAGTGGAGAGGATTTGCAACAATTGGGTTGAGTTTAGACGTTAATCTAAGTCACTGACAGAAATAGGAAAAGGAAAACATCGTGTGTGTGTGTGCGCGAGCGCGCGTGCGCATGCGTGCGCGTGTGTGCATGCACCGGTTTAATATGCTTCTTGTGATTTTGAAGTGTAAATTTGTGAGTCAATTCATGTGCACCAGTTTAATCTGTTTGCAGCCTTGAGTGGAGAGGATTTGCAGCAATTGGGTTGAGTTTAGACGTTAATCTAAGTCATCGACATAAATAGGAAAAGACAAACATTGTGTGTGCGCGCGCGTGCGTGCACGCACGGGTTTAATCTGCTTCTTGTGATTTTGAAGTGTAAATTTGTGAGTCTATGCATGTGCACCGGTTTAATCTGCTTGCAGCCTCGAGTGGAGAGGATTTGAATCAATTGGGTTGAGTTTACTTGCAGCCTTGAGTAGAGAGGATTTGCAGCAATTGGGTTGAGTTTAGTTGAGTTTAGACGTTAATCCGAGTGACCGACAGAAACAGGAAAAGGCAAACATAATGAACAAAAGTTACATGCAGCAAAATGACGAAAGCTGCGCATATTGCTCCCAGGAACAGGAACCTTTTTCTCACTCAGTCATCCGTTGTCCTTGTCACCCATAGCAAGCTAATCCACTGTTTTGCTTAAGTTGCGAGCGGTGAAGTGTAGGTTGCGAGTCCCGTCTGAAATGTCACGGAATTTGGCGCCATCACAATATAATATCACGACTTCATTTACATTCATTGCTTTTCTCTTAGCCTCATATGGCTTTTGCATTAAATTTTTTGAGCGACTCCAATTGCCTCGCATTAAACTTTTTTAGCGACTCCTATTGCCTCAAAGGCAAGCATTCGTTTCTTGAACAACTTGAAGACATGCATTCAATGCATTCACAACAACGGTTCTCCAGTAATCATCAGTTCCACCGTCAAACGGTTTTAGCTTTCGTTATTTTTAGTTATTTAGAAAAAACTGCTGTTGTAGTTAGTTTGCATTATTATCTTAGACTATTATAACCATGTAATAAATTTGCACGTTTTTCTTTCTAATTTTAGCTTACTTTGAACTACGCATAGCTTGCCCTATCTGTTTTATAAATGTACTCTGTTTTTAGAGAATTTAAACAGCAGAATAATATAATAAAGATTTTTTTATTTTCAGCGTTGCTGATTCGCTCAGTTGTGAACAGATACATTGTTTTTTGTTTCTCATTTTCTGAGCAGATTTGTTAATCTAACACAGTATAGTGTAAGAACTGTTTTTAAAATTAATTCCTCACTACTTCTGTCGCTTCATACACAAGCATTAAATTATTTTGATAACTATGAGATGTGTCCTCCTATTCAAGTATTCTAGAAACACCTTTAATTTACAAAAAAACAGTTTGTTTATATTCCACTTCTGAGCTTATGGCCAGGCCTGATATCACTTTTTAAAATCAAACAAGTCGTAATGTTAATTTAGTACAATTAACGACAGATAAGACCTTAAGATAACACAGATCAAAGGATGGAGACACATCTCTAATCATCTTTATCACCCTGCGGTCTGCTCACATCTCAAGTGGAAGATTTAATGCTACTTTTTCGTATGTTAATATCCTTATCTTAATTACAAGGCTGATGGGTCACGATGCTGTGAGACGATCATCAATCAGTGGGTCAGAGTGTATGCATTTATTGTATCTCTCTAATAGTAGTAGTCTAAAGTAGAGATGATTACACACACATTGGGAAATTCACATGTTACTCAGAGCTTCTTGATGTGGTTGTCATATGTTAAAATGCAAGATCAGAAAGTAATATGTAAGCAGGTTTTCCCTGTTTATCATTTTTTTTCTTCGAAGGATTGAATCCATTAGGGTAGTCCTTAAACTGAAGATAAATATTTCATCCTATTCGTGAATAGGCTAAATCAACATTAACTGATTATCGAGGGGTTTGATAAATTGGGTTTATATGGAACGGTTCTAGGAAAATTCACCGTCAACAATTCACTGTCAAAAATTTACCATCGGAAAATTCACTGTCATGATAAATTTACCTTGTGAAAAATTCACCATCAGCAATTCATTGTCATGAATAATTCATCCAATACACAATTACAAAATTTGATTTATGATAATAAAAATGAAACATTTTTTAATATATTTTATTTTATTCTAGTAAATCAATTATACAGCAATATCAGTCATCTCTATTATTGTACTATTGCAAATATGTGGTGGAAATTATTTTTTTGCAAAAAAAATCTCAAGGTCTTGGAAATATATATTAAAAAATGTTAATGCAATGAATTATCCATGGAGCAAGATAGAGGTATTATTGGTAAAGAATTGAGTCATATTCAATAGAAGAGTTTTTATGTTGATGATCGAATAGAACTTTGGAAAACTTAAGTAAACATTGTAAATATGTAGCTATTATAAGTATATTTAGTATAAAGATAAAACTAATGAACTTATATCTAAATGATTTTTGAAAATGATTAATTACATTAATGAAGTTACCATTCATAGTAGGCTCTAGACTTTACCAATTAGAAAAATAACACCAATTCATAAAAGGGAATATCAAACAATGGAACCATCTTCATTTCAAAAATATCATTGAACAAAAAAATATACTTGTTCAACAAATTCAAGTGCTAAATGAACAAGTCATTCAAAAGGTTATGAATAATGAATCTTTCCACTATCACAATGAACTTTAGAAAGAACTTGAAGAAGTTCTTGCTAGAGAAGAAATATATTAGAAACAAAAGTCAAGAGAAACTTGTTTAAAAGAGGGGGATAGGAATGCCATGTTTTTTCACTACTCTGTCAAGGTTAGATGCAATGCAAATACAATAATTTCTATAAATTTTGCATCTATTGAACTTCTCAAAGATGAGTAGCAAATTCAAAATGAGGTCATCCTATTCTTTTCCAACCGCCTTATCAAATAGGAAAATTAGGACTGGATAATGCAGTTGAAAAAGAACAAGAGTTTTTAAATGTTATCTACAATCTTGGTTCATTTCTATTAAATTACTTTGCCTATAGAATTGATTAATGATTACATGAATCCTACTTGGAAAGTTCCAAAATATTGTTTAAAGATGCCAATACACATTATGGAAGGAAAAAAGATTATAGCTATCAAATTTTAATTAGATCATATTTGTGACTAAGTTAATACTTTGTGTAAGATGTTTACATCAACAAGTGTGGATTTCGACGAAATCATAGTACAATTAGTTTATAGATTCTATGCAATTCATCTAGATCATGATTTATTTTTCAACTCAATATTAATTCAATTTATAACGTATTTACTAGTATGTTCTTCCATCTAAAATATAATTAAATATGATAGTTAATTTATTTGAATTACATAAATTTAATTCTACATTTAATATTGTAGTCATTTTTAAAATTTAAATTGATTGTTTTCTCACTTATATTTAATTATTTCACATAGATATTTATATAAAATATAACTTATTCTTATTCACACACTAACTATTATATTTTATTTTCAACTTATAAAATATAAATATTTATATTTTATTTTAAACCTTTAAAAAATAAAAAATACACCTTACAATCATGATAATTAAAATATAATAAATAATTTAATTAATTTTAAAGATGTAAATATATTCAACCTAAATCAATGAGTTCATAAATAGGGGACCTCATCTTAAACATAGCTATTCAACAATAACACCGTGATGAGGTTTGAACCTTGGTGGTAAAAACAACACCAGCACCTTTAAAGCATCACACTATGCCAATAATGACTAAAATATAATAAATAATTATTTTTATTAGATAACAATTTGTAATTTTACAAATATTTTTAATCTCATTATAATCTTTTTCTCTCACAAATTATTTATTTTTTAATAATCAACTTTAAATCTAAGTGATTGTTAAATTTAATAATAAATCTCCATTTAATCATAATTAAATAAATTATTAAAACAATTTGTTATTTACACTATCCATTAAACTTATTTTCCATTTAATAACATTAATACAAAGTTTATAATTGTTCAAAATTGTTGGAATACTTCGACAAAGGTTTTGTGTTAATTGAACTTTTCAAAATCGAACGAGTGTTGGTTCAATAAAACTCAACCATAATCTCCTAAAACATTTTCCTCTTTTATTATAAACCCTCCATTTCAAAACCATTATTTTCTAAACTTATAGGGAACGGTCTTATTCTCTTTTAATTGTGATTTATTTATTTATTTATTATTTCCCTTAGTAGTTCACCACCACTATTCACCATGAAATGTGGTAAATTCCCATAAAAAAGGGTATCTTGTACAACTATACATATCAACACTGTTGATTTTTATGTAGCTTGGACAGGTGTCTCCATTCCCAAGAAGTGTTTATTTAATTATTTAATTATTTTCTAGAGACTTCTAGAAAGGGATGAGTTGTCTAGATAATTATGTAATTAAATAATTGTTTCCTCTATAGACTTCTAGAATCCAGTTAGTTAGGGTTGTTAGAGTCTATTTAATCTTAGCCATTGATTGAGATTAAATCATGGCCATTGGTTTTCCAATGAGAAAAGTATAAAAGGGGATCAATGGGCAATTGGAGAACACACACAAGTAGACTTGCAGTGATAGCAAGTAGATTTGCAGTGAGAGAAAATAGTCTTGCAGTGTTAGCAAGGGTGCAGTGATAGCGTTGGGGATAGTAGCTGTGGAATTTCAGCAAGAGAAATTGAGGGAAGAATTTTCGGAGAAGAATATTGCCGGAGCTCTGCCAGTAAGAGGCAAGTAGTTTTTGTATTCCTTAATTTGCTGAAGTTTAATATAATTCCTCATCTGCAGTAGTGGTTTTCCCTTCGAGGTTTTTCCATGGACAATTTGTCCAAAAATATTGTGTTCATTATTGTGAATGTTTTCTTCTCTGTTTTTGTGAGTTTTATTGGTGAAGTTGCAGTTGTGTTATTTTTTATATTTGCTGAGAATTAATTTTCCAGAGTCAAATAATCTATGTATTAGATAGGATATTAATAATCAGTAACTGCAATAGAATTTTTACATGGTATCAGAGCTGATCTAAGGACAGACAAGGCCCAGCGCGGGAAAGAGGGTCTATAAAACCCAGTTCTACCTCTTCAGAATTATTTTTATTATTATTTATTTTCTTTTATCTTTTGAGATGGTCTCAGCAGGTTTAAGAGATTAGAACAGATTGGATGGAGCCTCAAATTTTGGTGTCTGGAAAGCCAAAATTTCTTTGTTGCTAGAAGAGAATGGGATCAAGGAATATGTGACTAGTGTTGTACATGTACCTACAGATCCAACACAACTCTTAGCACATAAGAAGGAAGATTCCAAGGCGAGGAGGTTGATCCTTGATGGTGTTAAGGACCATATTGTTCCACATGTCACAGAGTTAGATACAGTGAAGAAGATGTGGGATGCCATTCTGAATATGTACTAGAATGCTACCACTAACCGGAAGCTGATTTTCAGAGAAAAGTTGAGGAATACTCAGATGAACAAGGGAGAGGATGTGACAAGTTACCTCACTAGACTCAGACTTGTCATGGATGAGTTAGGAGCTGTTGGAGATAAACCAGATGATGATGAGCTAGTGTGGATAGCCCTAAATGGGTTTACTAAGCAGTGGGATGTCTTTGTTCAAGTCACTAATGGACGAGGCACCTTGCCAAGTTGGGATCGACTCTAGAGTGACTTCACTCAAGAGGAGCTTAGACTAACTTTTGTCAGTGGAACCAGCAGCAAGAGTCAGAAAAGTGAGGCGAAACAAGAGAATGTTGCCCTTGCAGGAAAAGGGAAAGCAAAGAAGGGGTCAAGCAAAGGATCAAATTCACAAGGTGAGAAGAAGAAGGACTTGTCTAAAGTCAAGTGTTATGGCTGTCATGAGTTTGGCCACTATGTCAGCAATTGCCCACAAAGGAAGAAAGGCAAGAAGCAGACAACAGCTTCAGTAAGTGCAGATGAGCTCTCTAGTAGAATGGAGGATGAGTTCACTCTCATAGCTTGTATGGCTACCTCAACCTCACAGGGTGTTTGGTATATAGACAGTGGGGTGTCATTTCATATGACATGAGTTAGAGAGTACTTCTCTAGCTATAAGGAGGACATCAGAATGCAAATTTCTATGGAGAACATGTCCAAACTCAATCCAGTTGGGAAAGGGACTATTCTATTTCAGAGGGAGAATGGTAAGCGGATTCCCATTCATGATGTGTTGCATGTGCCAGGCTTGGGTATGAATTTGATTTCCATATCTATCTTTCAGGATAAAGGTTACAATGTACTCTTTAGAGGGGCAAGTGTGTTAATCAAACACAAGGACTGAAAATCATCCACAACTATTAGAGTTAGGAGCGGTCGACTTTACAGGTTGCAGTTTGATACTCATAAGGCACTGGTGAGTAGCAGTAATTCTAGAGATCAAGGAGAGCTATGGCATAGGAGGATGGGCCATATACATCATGGAGCACTTAAAATGCTTCATGAGGCAGTGGCAGGTGTTTCAGAGGTGAGTATAGAGCATGATGACATTTGTAAGGGATGTGTGTTGGGGAAGTTTGCGAAAGAAACTTTTCCAAGGAGTGACACTAGATCCAAGGGTGTTCTTGATCTGGTACATTCAGATATATGTGGACCAATGTCGACGAAGTCTCTCAGAGGATATGAGTACTTTGTTACTTTTATTAATGATTTCTCCAAGAAGACCTGGATATACTTCTTGAAGACCAAGGATGAGGTTTTTAGTCACTTCCAAGAGTTCAAAGCTCTTGTGGAGAATTTGATAGGGAGGAAGATAAAGGTTCTTCAGTCAGACAATGGAGGCGAGTACAAAGGGAAAGAGTTCAAGGAGTTCTGTACCAAGGAAGGAATCAAGAGAGAGTGAATTGTTCCTTACAACCCACAATAGAATGGGGTTGCTGAGAGGAAGAATCGGTCTATATCAGAGGCGGCAAGGGCTATGATGCATGACCAGGATATGCCACGTTACTTATGGGCAGAGGCATATAGTACAACAGTGTATATTCAGAACAGGGTACCACATAAGGTATTGGGCAAGATGACATTAGAGGAGGCATTCTCAGGGAAGAAGCCAGATGTCAGCCACTTCAGGGTATTTGGGAGTTTGGCGTATTGTCACATTCTAGGTGCGACACATTCCAAGTTAGATCAGACTGCAGAGAGGGGGTACTTTGTGGGGTACAGTGAAACCTCAAAGGCATATTAGATATTTATTCCAGGGACTAGGAGGACTATAATTAGGCATGATGTCAAGTTCATGGAGGACAAGGCATTCAGGAGGTCCAGATATTTTCCAATAGATGATCAGAGTGAGCAGCTAGTGGAAGCTCCAAGGATCATTCAACCAGATCAAGGACAGTGAAGCTCGAGTATAGTTACTAGTACAAGCACATGCTCAGGTGCTGAGAGTTTGCAGAGTATGGAGCAACAGATGTAGCAAATCCAAGAGATGCATCAGGGTGATATGGAGGTTGATACTTCATCCTCTATAGTTGGTAGCAGAAACCAACAGTCATAAAGTGATACTCAGGAGTTTGTGGGAGCTCCTAGGATGAGTAATAGACAGCAGAGACAACCAGCCAGGTATGATGACTATATGGCATTAGTTAGTCAGTTGGTAGATAGTGAGCTTTCTAGCTATCAGGAGGCCGCACAACAAAAAGTGTGGCAAGATGCAATGGTTGAGGAGTATACCTCAATAGTGCAGAACGATGTGTGGGAGGTTGTGCCTAGACCAACAGATAGGGTAGTGATTGGATCATGCTGGATCTATAAGATCAAGCACGGTGCAGATGGTAGCATCGAGAAATACAAGGCAAGGTTTGTGGCCAAGGGGTTCTCTCAGAAGGAGGGAATAGACTATGAGGAGACATTTGCTCCAGTGGCCAGGTATACTTCTATACAAGTCATGATCTCACTTACAGCATAGATGGGATGGCAGATCCATCAGATGGATGTCAAGATAGCATTTCTTAATGGTGAATTGAAAGAGGAGGTATACATAGAACAACCAGAGGGCTTTGTAGCACATAGCAGTGAAACCCACGTGTGCAGATTGAAGAGAGCTTTGTACAGACTAAATCAGGCTCCTAGGGCGTGGTATGAGTGCATTGATAGATACTTGCAGGGAATGGGCTTTGTGAAGAGTGAAGCAGATGCTAACCTCTACTACTTGGTGGTTGGGGGTGAGGTTCTCATTCTTGTTCTTTATGTGGACGACTTGTTTTTAACAGGTTCACTGGGGCTCATAGAGGAGTGCAAGAGGGACCTTGCAGCAGAGTTCGAGATGAAGGATTTGGGGCTTATGCACTACTTTCTAGGCATGGAGGTATGGCAGACAAAGGGAGAGATTTTCCTTGGATAAGGGAAATACTGCATCGAAATCTTGAGGAGGTTCGAGATGGAGGATTGCAGAGCCATGTCTACTCCTATGATCACGAATTGGAAGAAGGTAGAGACATCCAGGGAGAAGGATGTAGACCCCACCTTATACAAATAGTTGATTGGGTCTCTCATGTATTTGGTCAACACCAGGCCAGATATATCCTTTGCAGTAAACTCTCTTAGTCAGTTCATGGTGGAGCCAAAGAGAGTGCATTGGACGTCAGCAAAGAATGTGTTGAAGTATTTGTGTGGTACAATCGAGTATGGGATCAGATATACCCGAGGTGATGGTATCAGGTTGATAGGCTATACTAATGCAGATTGGGCAGGCAGTACAATGGACAGGAAAAGTACTTCAAGGTGTTGCTTCAGCTTGGGTTCAAGAGTTGTCTCTTGGTATAGCAGGAAGCAAAATTCTATGGCTTTGAGTTCTGCAGAGGCAGAATACATAGCAGCTAGCATGGCGACATGTGAGGCGATATGGCTTCGAAAGTTGTTGGTGGCCTTGTTTGGTCAGAGGGTTGAGACTACGGTGATACATTGCGACAATCAAAGTTGCATCAAGTTGTCTGAGAATTCAGTGTTTCATGATAGGTCTAAGCATATAAACATCATATATCATCTCATCAGAGATTGTGTACAGCACGGGATTGTTCAGCTACAGTATATACCTACAGATCAACAGGTAGCAGACATTTTGACCAAGGCATTGGGGAAGGAAAAATTCATCTTCTTTAGAGATAGGTTGGGTGTTATGCAGAACACCTTCCTCGCTAAAAGGGACTGTTGATTTTTATGTAGCTTGGACAGGTGTCTCCATTTCCAAGAAGTGCTTATTTAATTATTTAATTATTTTCTAGAGACTTCTAGAAAGGGTTGAGTTGTCTAGATAATTATGTAATTAAATAATTGTTTCCTCTAGAGACTTATAAAATCCAATTAGTTAAGGTTGTTAGAGTCTATTTAATATTAGCCATTGATTGAGATTAAATCATGGCCATTGGTTTTCCAATGAGAAAAGTATAAAAGGGGATCCATGGGCAATTGGAGAACACACACAAGTAGACTTGCAGTGATAGCAAGTAGACTTGCAGTGAGAGCAAATAGTCTTGCAGTGTTAGCAAGGGCGCAGTGATAGCGTTGGGGATAGCAGTTGTGGAATTTCACCAGGAGAAATTGAGGGAAGAATTTCTGGAGAAGAATATTGCCAGAGCTCTGCCAGTAAGAGGCAAGCAATTTTTGTATTCTTTAATTTGCTGAAGTTTAATATAATTCCTCATCTGCAGTAGTGGTTTTCCCTTCGGGGTTTTTCCACGGACAATTTGTCCAAAAATATTGTGTTCATTATTGTGAATGTTTTCTTCTTTGTTTTTGTGAGTTTTATTGGTGAAGTTGCAGTTGTGTTATTTTTGATATTTGCTGAGAATTAATTTTCCAGAGTCAAATAATCTATGTATTAGATAGGAGATTAATAATAAGTAACTGCAATAGAATTTTCACAAATACCCAATTGCTCCCAAACTTTATTCTGTAATTAGGAAATAATACTTTCTAATTGGGTTTACTGCAGCTCTTTCTGACTTCGCCATTGTTACCAGTGAGAGGACTTATGTTACCCATTTTCACCATGGCAGCTGCAAAATCACGGAAGAAGGTCTTTTGACTAGTAGAATAGGTAGTCACTTGAGAAACAGCAGAGCCTCCATTGAACAGCTCCTGGTCAGAGTAAAACAGTCCTTTCTGTCTTTTAAGATTTATGTAGTATTTGTTATTAAAGACAGTGGGAGTTTGAACATCTAAGAGCGACAATTTTTTGTCACCACCGGTGATTGGACACTTAGCCTTCAAAGAAGTGGCAAAGGCACTATTTATATTCGTTTCATTGTAGATGTGGGTTCTGAAAGTGGTGCACCGCGCTAGGCCAATTGTATGAGCACCTGAAAGCAATCAAAACAGCTAGCAATCCTTTAGTTAACACGGATGCCAATTTAATAGCTTGCAATCTACATTAAATTATTCAATATATATAACATAAAATGACCTGAAAGGGCTATCATATCCTTTTCTGAAAAACCCTGATCACGAAAAGATGAGAGAAGTGCGCTGAGGTTGGATGTAAACGCAGGAATTTTTCTATTTGCAGTGCTCAAGCTTGCAGTTCTTGAATCTCTTCTCCCCAGCTGCACTCTCCATGTTGGCCCTCCCAGCTGCCAATGCCAAACAATATTCTTACTAATCAACTTTAATATTGTGTCTCTTGCATCAACTCTTTAACAGCAATGTTATTTTTGATCAATCTCCTCCATATTAATATTAACAATACTATTATTTTTATTCAATCCCTCCCACATTAATAATAACGATTTCAAATAACATGAAAAAACAAACAGAGTGGAGGAGGAAGTTAGATACTTCAAAGAGTGAATCACGAGCAGCAATGGCTAAAATGTCGGCACAAGGAACAATTCCGGTGCAAGCTTCTTCCAGTTGAGTCTTGATGGTGTCTATCACGCCGAATCCTCTCAAGGAATTGTTATTAGGACTCGCAGTTTGTTCTCCAGTAAAATTTGCGGAGTCGTCCAAGAGTACCGAACCATCCCACCCCTGCAAATTCAGACAATAATTTAAGAGGAAAAGGTTGCGTTGCTGTAACAAGGTAAAAGAGCATATAAAGTAAAAGTTTAAAAAGAATCTTACGTTAACGAAACAGTCATGAAAGTGAAGACGGACCAACGACGCACCCATGCGTTTGTGCTTGGCGAGTGCATGTTTCACCGCAGCTTTGACTGTCGACAGAGCCTTGGGACACGTCTTATCGTAAAACGTCGAACTGAGCTGCCCGTATGCAGGACTGGAACACAAGACTACCAAAGCAATACATGCAATCAGACTGTTAACCGTCATGGCCGATTGCTATTGAGCTCAATCAATAAATTGTACTGACGTATCTCTGTTCGTGAATATAAGAAATTTGTTGTGATAAAGGTTTAGGAGTATCGTCCTTTTTATAAGGACTGAAGAGCTTCTGCAGCATAATAATTATAATTCTTTAGATGTTGCTCTTGGGAACTTTTCGTCCACACAAAATAGGGCCGGCGTGGGATGAGTCCAAACGTTTCAAAAATGCGAAGATGCGGCCTCGCAGCAGTAAAGTTTAGATTAGATTTCATAAAAGCACTAATTATTTACCTAGGTAGGTCTCCTTTCTGTCGCGCAAGTAATGTGTAGGTTACCCATCACATTGACCGTTGTGAGTTGTCCAGCAATTAGTCTTTCATTTTAAAATTGTTAAATTTTGAATATATATATATATATATATATATATATATATATATATATATATATATATATATATGTATATTTATATATATATTCTTCATTCTTCTTAAGAGACATGCACTATCTTATATGCATGAATATATCTTAAAGCTAAAGCTTGAAGATATATGTAAATTTATTAAACATTTCACTTGTGTGATCATAGTGAATGTAAGACACTAGCGATCAATGTTTTCAATGTGACTTGATGATCATTCAAGTGTTGGACCTTGGGATGCATAGATTGCCAAAGCTCATGTCATTTTGAGTGAGAGTTGGCAACAACTACCACATCTAACCAAAATGATAAACACAATGTGTGGGTCATGTACATCATAAGGTTCATCAACATAACATCTAAAGTTAATGACAAAAAAGATAGGAAGAATACAAATTTTTCTATCACTTTTGTGCACAATAGCAATAAATTTCCTAAGTGCTCTATTGACAAGAAATATAGCAACCCATAAATTTGAAGTGAGTACAACTTTTTGGTCACTACACAAGAGCCCTGTGCTAGGTAGTTGCTTGCCCTTGATATTTATAGGAAAAGTCCCTCTTCTTCCTTTTACATTGCACAATGCAATTAGAACTTTCACAGACTTAACATGTGTTTATAATGCAAATAAATCAAGTTATTTATTCAAAACAAAAGTATACAACACCATAGTGAACCTTGCTCACTGTTACTAAGGAGAGGATAAGAGTATGACATAAGTAGATCTTAGTCAAAATATTTTTTAGTTTTTCAGGGAGCTCCTATATTCTTGACAGGGATGGACTATTAAGCTCCCTTTAATAATGTAGCCATAGCATCATTTATTTATAGTGCATCCTTCATTTTTCATGTTACACTATTGGTTCATAAGATTCACATCACATGTAGTGTGCCATTATCTTCTTTTAATTATACATACTAAGAAGAGGTTAGAAAAAATGTTTTCATAGGCAAAGACTATTGATAATCTTGATAGTGTAGTTTTTATTTAATTTTACATAGGAAGTTGATATTTTGTATGCATTGGAGGATTGTGTGGTTCACACAACTCATTATGGCACTAAATGCTCATTTTTTATAATAGATCCGACTAACTATTAGGGGAATAGCATGAACAATGGTCCTTGAAATCCTTTGTGTTTAATGTTATATGATATGTATTAAAGTTTTCACATTAGATTGTGTATTTTGATTCGTTATTTGTTATCCCTTTCTTTGATTTTTTGTTTTTGTGTGTGCATGTTTGTGTCCATAGTGATCTAATTGATGTTAATTAGTTATTTTATTCTATTATCCCTTATGTAGAACAATGAAAAATTAATCTATAAATATAGTTGATCATTTGAAGAGATACATGATCCAAGGGTCCTCACATCTTTGTGGATGGACTTATGATATATATTATTGTGATATTGTGACAATTGTTCATCTCAATTAAGATACCTAACCCTCTCACTTCTTAAGCTTGGTTTACTTGTGTGTTTGGCTAGAGACTCATGGGTACTTTGATATCACATGCAATTAATGGATTTCATATTTCAAGGAGGATTATCATAGGGTGACTATTATTGAATGGTGTATGTGTGTGGTGCCAGAGTTTTTTGGACCCAGGGATATGTTTTCTCAATATTATAGTGTCTTAGAATATATGATGGTATGTGGTTGTTGCATAATTCAAGCTTAAATGGTTTTTATTTGTCCATTTAGCTAGTCAAAAATCTCATTGTTAATATGTTTATGTGATTAGATGATCAAATGGGTGTGATAGAGATGTGGTGTGGAAAGTATTAGATCTAAAGTGCATATTTGGTAGGAAAAATTATATCTTGATGTCATGTTACATGATTTAAATCTATTGAGCTCATTTCTTATGAAACCATGCACTTCCAAATGATGAATGACATGAATTGAGAGAATTTGACAATGAATTACAAGAAAGTAGGTAAGGGGATTTGATGGGATTAACAAATGTGGAAATCACAAGAGAGATAATGAAAAAAAAATTGTGTTGCTGCACAACAAAATTATAAAGATTGTGGTAGCTAGGATCATCAATACTTCATGGTGTGGGTATGTGCAGGATCATCATGGAAAAACAGGCCCTTAAGTGGCAATAAAATCAGAAAAAATCAGAATTAGGAAACTTGACGTAAAAATTTGAATAAGTCGTCTATATTATTTCAAAAATATGTAAGAATAGAATATGTAGAAAATTGAATGTAGTTTCTAAACTACTAGGTTTTTTTTTTTAAAAAGAAATCTATTTGGTGAAAATTTGAAATTTTAATGCAGTAGTACTTAAATTTTAGGGGGAAAATAAGAAGTAGGTGTCTATTTGACCACTCTAAGCACAATAAAATGATAGTTTTTTTTTTATAATATTTTAGAGATAAGTAGAGGAATCATGTCCCGATGTGATACATATTTTTATAATTTTTTCCATGTAAATAATTAATTATGAATTTTTTATTACAACTTTTAAAAATATAAAAATCTCATATGTCCTAATTACCTTAACTTGGTCAAAACTTCATGAAATCCTTTTTTTTAATCCTATAGTATGTGAAGCATAGAATGTGATGCATATTTTGGATTCAAAAAATGTGATATTGTTTGAAAGCTATAAATTTTTTTCAATCAGTCTATCAATTAGGGCTTTAGTTGTAATTTGACTAGAAAATGAATAATAATTACTTATTAAATTCAAAGTAAAGCATAATTTATATTTTTGGAAAGATGGGAATTTTCTTTAAAAACCCTTTTTGTTTCATCAATTTTGGGTAAAAAAAAGTCATTAGCCACATACCCATCATATTGCCACTTTTTGGCCCATCATGATCCTGCACATACCCGTGTAGCACTTTTGAAGGGGCTTATGAAATGGATTCATTTCAAGCATTTGTGTTCTTGATTGTGCAAGCCACCATGCTCTATTTTTTCCAAAGATATTTTTTAATTAATTATGGATATGATTTGGAGCCTATCTTTCCCCTAGAAATATAGATGTTCATTTTATTTTGCCAAAAGTATATTTTAGTTAACTATGCATATGAAGTGTAGCCAAATTTCCCGCTCAAAATATAGATATCCATTTTATTTCAAGTTTTCTAAGTCCACTAATAGTATGGGATTCATGTACATCAAATTGCAATGCTTAAATTTCCTTTTACTAATTTATGATCCATTTTCTCTTTAAAATTTATTTCTTAGAGAATGAGGTATATTCACTTTACTTGTGATCTAATGATAAATGAACTAAATTTATCCTAGTGACACAATTTAGTTAGACTCTTTGCCCTCTCTAGTCTACTATACAAGCATAATTGTTTGATTAATAATTGAGTTTTGGATTTTTTTATGTTTTTTTTCTTGAATTGTTAATGGCTCTCTAAAATAAGATAAAAGTGTAGTCAACAAAAAATGCAGGTTGATTTAGTCAAATGAGAATAGAGGGTTAATGGGAGAATGCTTTAAGTGGAGAAAAATGGGTCATAGGGCCTTAAATTGCCTAAAGATGTAGTGAGACATCAATAGAAGTGAAGCTCAAATTCATACTATTTAGGTAAATGGAAGGAGTAATGTGTCACCCAAATGTATGAAGGGATAATGATAAAATGAATGTTATTTAAAGCATTATTCAAAAGAGGGAGCCCATGCAATGAAGGTTATTTCTTAAGAACATGTACAATGTATAAATTAAATATTTTAAGATTATAATTGATAGTGACAATATGCATTATCTACTTTCCTTTGTAGAAAAGTTGAAGTAAAGAGAATAGCTCATGAAAATCCTTATAGAATATATTATCTAAAAAAGTCTTCAAAATCTTTGTAAATCAACACTCTTTAATGAGCTCTTAAAACATGAATATAAAGTGTGGTGTGAGGTTAGGTTATGTTGATGTACATGTACCATATAGGCTTATAAATTCCATGGAAATATGAACACAATTGCTCATGGTTATAGCACAAATGAATATGCCTCGGCAAAATGAAAAGATGGCATATCCTAACCTTATTGACAACTACTTAGGAGGAGGTGACAAATAGCCTAAGGACATTATTATTTCTAGGTAAGGAGTACTTATTATCCAAATATTAAAATTTGTGTGTTGAAGGTATTATATTCAAAGAGCCATAAGTAGACACAACAAAATTCCATGAAACAAGGAACATAATGTGGGATATTTATTGGTAGTCAAAGAGAAAAGTTTCATGGAGCAAAGTGACGAAAGCTGCGCGTATTGCACGCAGGAACGGCAACCTTTTTCTAACTCAATCATCCATTGTCTCTGTCTCCCATAGCAAGCTAATCCACTGTTTTTCTTAAGTTGCCAGCGGCGAAGTGCAGGTTGCGAGTCCCCTCTGAAACGTCACGGGAATTTGGCGCCTATCACAATAGAATATCACGACTTTCATTTGCATCCACTGCTTTTCTCTTAATATGGCTTTTGCATTAAATTGTTTGAGCGACTCCCACCGCCTCATAAACAAGCATTAAATTATTTTTGATAGCTATGAGATGTGTCCTCCTATATAAGTATTCTAGAAACACCTTTAAATTAAAAAAAGCAGTTTGCTTATATTCCACTTCCGAGCTTATGGCCAGGCCTGATATCACTTTTTAAAATCAAACAAGTCGTAATCTTAATTTAGTACAATTAACGAGAGATAAGACCTTAAGATAACACAGATCAAAGGATGGAGACACATCTCTAATCATCCTTATCACCTCCGGTCTGCTCACATCTCAAGTGGAAAATTTAATACTACTTTTTCGTATGTTAGTCTCCTTATCTTAATTACAAGGCTGATGGGTTACAGTGCTGTGAGACGATCAGTGGGTCAGAGTGTCTGCATTTATCGCGTCTCTCTAATAGTAGTAATCTAAAGTATATATATATATATATATATATATATATATATAAAAGATTCAAGTATAGATGATTGCACACAATGGGAAACTCACATGTAACTCAGAGCTTCTTGATGTGGTTGACATATGTTAGAATGCAAGATCAGAAGGTAAAGATTCTTTGTTTCTTGTTCCTTTGAAGAATTGAATCCATTAGGGTAGTCATCAAGGTGAAGATAAAGATTTCATTGTGATTATCAAGGGGCTTAATAAGTTGGGTTTACATCGAACATATGAAAATGCACTAACTAGTTCTCTTCATGCTTTACTCTTCACTTCCATATTTATCTTGAGATCTATTTTGGTTCCATTGCTTAGCGTCATATCAGGATTATGAGAAGAAGACTCTTTTGGTTTTTTTTTTCCAACCTCCATCTTTAGGAAACATGGCATGTGGAGCCCTGTTTCTAGAAACGCAACAGGAAGCCACCCGTTATTCCAGTTTTAACTGCCCTTTCTAGGCATTGCATGGTTTCAAGACAAAAATCCTCACCGCTCTTTTATATATTTATAATATGAGAAATTATATATCTAATGTTAATTTTAAGTTGATTATATTTTATTTTCAATAAATAATTAATATTTTAAATATTAATTTTTAAAATGTACTAATTTTGATATATATGACATAATTGTATGTTTTCTATAATATTAATAGTAAATAAAATTAATGTAGTTAACTGTATATAAATATTATGTTATATTTAAAAAATACATAATTTTTTCTTATGATGTTTATTTTTTATTTTGAAATAATAATTCATGTTTGTATATTGGAATTCAAGATAAATTAAACTATAGGTTGACTTTCTTAAATTTTATTTTTTTGAATTAAATTACCACCAAGACCCAAATTTGAAATTATAGCTTCAAAATTAAAGATCAACAAACACAAGAAATCAAATTTGTGGAGTAAAATAGCTAGTGTAGGGTGTCCTACACTCCAAACTAGCTTTCTCACGCTCAACAAAGTTTGACATGGGTGTCGAGGGTTTGCTAAAATAAGACATTTTCATAGCTAAGGCACTTGTCAGAATTAATTTGATAATGTTTAATCAATAATACATTCTTTACGGTAGTTTACACACATTATCCTAATAAAAATATTTTAGGGCTTAGGGAATGTCTAAATGCATTATTGTAAAGTTCATTCAAGTTGGTTCCAAATAGAACATGAAATTGTACTTTCACATTCAAGTTCGTTCCAAATAGAACGTGAAATTATACTTTCACTTAAAAGGGAGTACAATTTCTAATGCTACACTTGCATAAAGAATCAAATATTTAGAAAGAAAGGGTACACATATGGAATCAACTCCAAAGATACAAGAAAAAAAAAATAAAAAATGCAATAATTTGCAGTGTTTTCATTAACAGTATAACTTACAATTAAGATGAAACAAATTTTTTTTGATGAGGATAATGAAAATGATGCTAATTTCTAGTTACCAAGGACAAACTCTAGATATTTTTCTTATGCATCCTTATTATTTGGCCTTATTTTTATGCCATATTTACTTTGTATCTCATATACTCATTTCACCTTTTATATTGTTCTTAATTCCTTCACTTCTCATTTTAGGGCACCTTTGGTTATGATCATTCCATTCTTAGATCCTTTTCTTTCCTATAGGTCTTATTTCCTTATATTTTCCAAGTTTAGCACTTATGTTTTTCTATATTACTTATTGGATTACATATTTTGATGTTAAATGTTGATGATGTTTCTATGATTTTTTTGATTCATTTTATGATGTATTTAGATATTATGTTATTTACATTCTATTTGTATTATGGTGTTCTTCATTCTTACAAATACTCATCATGTTATCATATCCTTGTCATGTTTGTACCTTATGTTTCTTTCATTTTATATGTTTATCACATCTACATGTTTCTACATGGTTGAATGTTCATATATAATTAGATCATGCTTGTTCCTACATATTTTAGCTTATGATCACATGCTTATATATTATGGTCCTTACCATACAAGCTACTCATATCTTACATCTCACATATACTTAGTCCAAACTTATATAACATTAATGGGTATAATTATCTTGTTATTATCCTTCATTGCATGAAAATTTTGGGGTTCCATACTTTCCATTATAACAATTTATTCATATTATTATATTGTACCTATATTCTTACATTCTTATCACACAATGATATATTTGACCCCTCTCACATGTTATATCATGATCATATATTTTTTCCATATTTCCATTTCCTTGCATCCTCTGTGTGCAACCATTTGTGGTAGGGGGGGCATATTAGTCACTAACATCCCTTTCACAATTTATATCTCATAGTAATAAGATAACAATCATGGCAAGTTGAAGGTCTTTCATTAACCTTTATCTTTTGTCAAAATATTATTTTGTCATTTTGTCCTATTATTTTTCTACTTATTTATATTTTCTCACTTTAGATTTAGATGACATTTCCTACCCTTTTACTTTTAATTTTTACTTTGTTTAAGATAATTTTGAAGAAAATTGTAGTTAGTTCTTATTCTAAAATTTACAATAGGTGCTATTTATTAAATTCTTTTTATTTTTATTTTGGAGGTTTAAAATAGAGCTTTCAATGCAAAGAGAGTATATGAATACCTGTTTATATCTATATTCTTTGATTTCTGTAAGAGAATATTTTTCTTGTTATTTTTTTTCTTCTTTGAGTTGTATCTTCATATTTGTTTGTATGTACATCAAAATGGGAGAAAACATAATGATTTTTTTTTTTTTATTATCCATATCTATTTTCCTTGGGCCCATTCAACTAGAGTATGTCCTAGATAATGATACCAAATTTGGATCATAATTGTGAGTACAAAACTAACTTAAGTTATTTCAATAACTTCATGGATTTAAAACTCAAAGTTTTAGTTTCTAAAACTTAAATTAAACCCTATAAAATTCTGCCTACTAGCTATTGAAATAGGAATTTTTTTATGTTAATTTATGTACTATGTTGTTATAATTAATGACATCTCCTACTACATGTGAATATCATAGAGGAATTATAAAAGAATCATTTATGGTAAATATTTCATAACAATACTAGAGTATATACTAACATAAATCATCTTAGGCATCCTTTAATGCCTACCTTCTATCTTCAATCATTCACCTCGAGCCTATGAATACTTTCACCTAGGAGCTTGACTGGATGAGAATAAATCTATAACTAGTAAGTTTTGAAACAAATTTTCTATCCATAGAATTCATGCACCAGATTAAGAGACATCTATTATTCTTAATTCCTTGTTAGTTTAGTTCCATGAGTCAATGTTCAATTCTATGAGTGAGGCAAATTTCACAATTCCAAAGACATAAAGATTTGTTTCATATGCATAAACCTAAACTATAGTGAAGTATAATTAATTTACAAATTTTGAAAGGTTTGTCTAGACATAATTTTATTTTTTAACTTAATAAAAAACCAAAATCCTAATATCTTTTAAATGTATATTTCAAAATCCAACTATCAATCTAAATTCTATGAATTTATTCTAATTTCAACTTTTAATCTTACAATTTAATTATTTAATTATTTACTCTAAAATACGAAAACATATTATTTTCTCCTTATAATAACGTCTATAAATGAACAGATAATTTTTTAAATATTAATATTTTTATTTAAAAAATACTTATCTAAATAACAAGAATCAAAATCTTAAAAACTAAATAGAAATAGAAATCCAATTTTTACTTCCAATACTCTCACAGTTAGATCCATTTTAAGTTAAGCAATCCTCAAGGATAACAAGTCCAAACACAAAAACCTTTTAGCATTTAAGCAGTAAAGCACCAAAGCTTTAAGAAAGTGATTCTCATTCAGGTTTGATCGTGTTCAATGGTTAACAATCGTATACATCAAACCGTAGGCAAGATTGCTTCATCGTTTTTAAACAGAAAACAATGTCGGTTAGGGTTCAACTAGGTAAGAGTCAAATGTAATTAGCACGTAACTAACGTAGTTGATAAAATAAAATCGAAACAGCTGCCTACATACAAGAGCAATCGGATACATATAAACCATTATAGATGCAACAATATATTTTATTGCTATTGACAGCCATTCGAAATTCCTCAAAAGTTCCCTTTCTTGACTAAATTATATTGAGACACTGCTATTAACACCCGCTCTCTTCAGAATTTCAGCAATACTTCCCATCACTTCTTTAAAGGTACCGAGCAAAGTAGAGTATTTTCCCCCATATCTACAACACTTGGTGTCCGCTATCAAGCTATACGTACACCAAATGCTCTTGAGCTTCATTCAATAACTTAGCTCGCTAGAGAACAACGAAAATAATAAATGAATCAAAGATATGGATACAACAGTCAATTGGGCTTCCTGCAATTCGTTCGGACTTCTCCATTGCTCCCAGTGAGAGGGCTTATGTTGCCCATATTGACCATGGCGGCTGCAAAATCAGTGAAGAAAGTGGTTTTGTTGTTAGCATAGGTAGTAACCTGAGTGTCAGCAGAGTCTCCATTATAAAGCTCCTGGTCAGAGTGGAGAAGTCCTTCCTGGCTTATCAGATTTTTGTGGTAATCGATGTCAAAGGTAGTGGAAGTCTGTAGATCTAAGGGTGCCAAATTGTCGTCTCCGCTATCCAAAGGGCGGTTAGCCTGCAGAGAACTGGCGAATGTGCTGTTGATGTTGGTTTCATTGTAGATGCGGGTTCTGAAGTTGGTATACCACGCTTGACCAATTGTATGAGCACCTAATTATTATTAGACACTCAACGTCATTCAACATAAATAAACATTTTGGGAAGAATCTGCAATTTTCCTCCGAATATTTAGAACTACCTCAAAGGGCAATCATGTCCTACGTAGAAAGATCCTTGTTGCTAAATGCTGAGATGAGTTCGCTAAGGTTCAAGGTAGGGGCTGGAAGGTCGGTGCTTGCACGGGATAGATTTGCAGTTAACAAGTCTCTCCTCCCCAGTTGTGTTGATTTTTATGTAGCTTGGATAGGTGTCTCCATTCTCAAGAAGTGCTTATTTAATTATTTAATTATTTTCTAGAGACTTCCAGAAAGGGCTGAGTTGTCTAGATAATTATGTAATTAAATAAATTGATTCCCCTAGAGACTTCTAGAATTCAGTTAGTTAGGGTTTGTAGAGTCTATTTAATCTTAGCCATTGATTGAGATTAAATCATGGCCATTGGTTTTCCAATGAGAAAAGTATAAAAAGGGATCAATGGGCATTTGGAGAACATACAAGTATAGAGTTGAGAAAGACTTGCAGTGATAGCAAGTAAATTTGCAGTGAGAGCAAATAGTCTTGCAGTGTTAGCAAGGGCGCAGTGATAGCGTTGGGGATAGCAGCTGTGGAATTTCAGCAGGAGAAATTGAGGGAAGAATTTCCGGAGAAGGATATTGCCGGAGCTCTGCCAGTAAGAGGCAAGCAGTTTTGTATTCCTTAATTTTGCTGAAGTTTAATATAATTCCTCATCTGCAGTAGTGGTTTTCCCTTCGAGGTTTTTCCACGGACAATTTGTCCAAAAATATTGTGTTCATTATTGTGAATGTTTTCTTCTCTATTCCTGTAAGTTTTATTGGTGAAGTTGCAGTTGTGTTATTTTTCGATATTTGCTGAGAATTAATTTTTGAGTCAAATAATCTATGTATTAGATAGAGATTAATAATCAGTAACGCAATAGAATTTTCACATGGTATCGAGCTGATCCGAGGGCGATTACGCTCAACACGGAAGGAAAAATCCCTTCATAATTATTATTATTTGTTTTCTTTTATCTTTTGAGATGGCCTCAGCAGGTTTAAGAGATCAGGACAGATTGGATGGAGCCTCAAATTTTGGTGTCTGGAAAGCCAGAATTTCTTTGTTGCTGGAAGAGAATGGGATCAAGGAATATGTGACTAGTGTTGTACCTGTACCTACAGATCCAGCACAGCTCTTAGCATATAAGAAGGAAGATGCCAAGGTGAGGAGGATGATTCTTGATGGTGTCAAGGATCATATTGTTCCACATGTCGCAGAGTTAGATACAGCGAAGAAGATGTGGGATGCCATTCTGAATCTGTACCAGAATGCTACCACTAACCGGAAGCTGATTCTCAGAGAAAAGTTGAGGACTACTCGGATGAACAAGGGAGAGGACGTGACAAGTTACCTCACCAGACTCAGACTTGTCAAGGATGAGTTGGCTGCTGTTGGAGATAATCTAGGTGATGACGAGCTAGTGCGGATAGCCCTAAATGGGTTTACTAAGCAGTGGGATGTCTTTGTTCAAGTTATTAATGGACGAGACACCTTGCCGAGTTGGGATTGACTTTGGAGTGACTTCACTCAGGAGGAGCTTAGACTAAGTCTTGTCAGTAGGACCAGTAGCAAGAGTCAGCAAAGTGAGGCAGAACAGGAGAACGTTGCCCTTGCAGGAAAAGGGAAAGCAAAGAAGGGGTCTAGTAAAGGATCAAATCCACAAGGTGAGAAGAAGAAGAAGGATTTATCCAAAGTGAAGTGCTATGGCTGTCACGAGTTTGGCCACTATGTCAGCGATTGCCCGCAAAGGAAGAAAGGCAAGAAGCAGACGCAGCTTCAGCAAGTGCAGATGAGCTCTCTAGTAGAATGGAGGATGAGTTCGCTCTCATAGCTTGTATGGCTAGCTCAACCTCACAAGGTGTTTGGTATATAGATAGTGGGGCGTCATTTCATATGACAGGAGTTAGAGAGTACTTCTCCAGCTATAAGGAGGAGGACATCAGAATGCAGATCTCTATGGGGAACATGTCCAAACTCAATCCAGTTAGGAAAGGGACTGTTCTATTTCAGAGGGAGAATGGTAAGCGGATTCCCATTCATGATGTGTTGCATGTGCCAGGCTTGGGTATGAATTTGATTTCCATATCTGTCCTTCAGGATAAAGGTTACAATGTACTCTTTAGAGGGGCAAGTGTGTTAATCAAGCACAAGGATTGGAAATCACCCATAGCTATTGGAGTTAGGAGCGGCCGACTTTATAGGTTGCAGTTTGATACTCATAAGGCACTGATGAGCAGCAGTAATTCTAGAGATCAAGGAGAGCTATGGCATAGGAGGATGGGCCATATACATCATGGAGCACTTAAGATGCTTTGTGAGGCTGTGACAGGTGTTCCTGAGGTGAGCACAGAGCATGATGATGTATGTAAGGGATGTGTGTTGGGGAAGTTTGCGAAAGCAACTTTTCCAAGGAGTGACACTAGATCCAAGGGTGTTCTTGATCTAGTACATTCAGACATATGTGGACCAATGTCGACGAAGTCTCTCAGAGGATATGAGTACTTTGTTACTTTTATTGATGATTTCTCCAAGAGACACGGATATACTTCTTGAAGACCAAGGATGAGGTTTTCAACAGCTTAAGAGTTCAAAGCTCTTGTGGAGAATTCGACAGGGAGGAAGATAAAGGTTCTTCGGTCAGACAATGGAGGCGAGTACAAAGGGAAAGAGTTCCAAGAGTTCTGTACCAGGGAAGGAATCAAGAGAGAGTGGACTGTTCCTTACAACCCACAATAGAATGGGGTTGCTGAGAGGAAGAATCGGTCTATATCAGAGGCGGCAAGGGCTATGCTGTATGACCAGGATATCCCACGTTACTTATGGGCAGAGGCATGCAGTACAGCAGCGTACATACAAAACAGGGTTCCACATAAGGTATTGGGTAAGATGACACCAGAGGAGGCGTTCTCAGGGAAGAAGCTAGATGTCAGCCACTTCAGGATATTTGGGAGTTTGGCATATTGTCACATTCCAGGTGCGACACGTTCCAAGTTAGATCAGACTGCAGAGAGAGGGTACTTTGTGGGGTATAGTGAAACCTCAAAGGCATATCGGATATTTATTCCAGGGACCAGGAGGACTATAGTTAGGTGTGATGTCAAGTTCATGGAGGACAAGGCATTCAGGAGGTCCAGAGATTTTTCAGTAGATGATCAGAGTGAGCAGCTAGTGGGAGCTCCAAGGATCGTTCAACCAAAGCAAGGACATCGAAGTTCGAGTACAGTTACTAGTACATGCACAAACTCAGGTGCTGAGAGTTCGCAGAGTATGGCGCAACAAATGCAGCAAATCCAAGAGATGCATCAGGGTGATATGGAGGTTGATACTTCATCCTCTACAGTTGGTAGCAGGAACCAACAGTCACAAAGTGATACTCAGGAGTTTGTGGGAGCTCCTAGAATGAGTAGTAGACAGTGGAGACAACCAGCCAGGTATGATGACTATATGGCATTAGTTAGTCAGTTGGTAGATAGTGAGCCTTCTAGCTATCAGGAGGCCGCACAGCAGAAAGTGTGGCAAGATGCAATGGTTGAGGAGTATACCTCAATAGTGCAGAACGATGTGTGGGAGGTTGTGCTTAGACCAACAGATAGGGCAGTAGTTGGATCACGCTGAATCTATAAGATCAAGCACGGTGCAGATGGTAGCATCGAGAAATACAAGGCAAGGTTTGTGGCCAAGGGGTTCTCTCAGAAGGAGGGAATTGACTATGAGGAGACATTTGCTCTAGTGGCCAGGTATACTTCTATACAAGTCATGATCTCTCTTGTAGCACAGATGGGATGGCAGATCCATTAGATGGATGTCAAGACGGCGTTTCTTAATGGTGAATTGAAAGAGGTGGTATACATAGAACAACCAGAGGGCTTTGTAGTACACAGTACAACCCATGCAGATTGAAGAAAGCTTTGTACGGACTCAAGCAGGCTCCCAGGGCGTGGTATGAGCATTGATAGATACTTGCAGGGAATGGGCTTCGTGAAGAGTGAAGCGGATGCTAACCTCTACTACTTGGTGGTTGGGGGTGAGGTTCTCATTCTTGTTCTTTATGTGGACGACTTGTTTTTAACAGGTTCACTAGGGCTCATAGAGGAAAGCAAGAGGGACCTTGCAGCAGAGTTCGAGATGAAGGATTTGGGGCTTATGCACTACTTTCTAGGCATGGAGGTATGGCAGACAGATGGAGAGATTTTCCTTGGACAAGGGAAATACTGCATCGAAATCTTGAGGAGGTTCGAGATGGAAGATTGCAGAGCCATGTCTACTCCTATGATCACGAATTGAAAGAAGGTAGAGACATCCAGAGAGAAGGATGTAGACCCCACCTTATACAGGCAGTTGATTGGGTCTCTCATGTATTTGGTCAACACCAGGCCAGATATATCCTTTCCAGTAAACTCTCTTAGTCAGTTCATGGTCGAGCCGAAGAGAGTACATTGGACGGCAACAAAATATGTGTTGCGGTATTTGTGTGGTACAATCGAGTATGGGATCATATATACTTGAGGTGATGGTATCAGGTTGATAGGCTATACTGATGCAAATTGGGCAGGCAGTACAACAGATAGGAAAAGCACTTCAAGGTGTTGCTTTAGCTTGGGATCAGGAGTTGTCTCTTGGTACAGCAGGAAGCAGAAGTCTGTGGCTTTGAGTTCTGCAGAGGCAGAATACATAGCAGCTAGCATGGCGACGTGTGAGGCGATATGGCTTCGGAAGTTGCTAGTGGCCTTGTTTGGTCAGAGGGTTGAGACTACGGTGATACACTGCGACAATCAGAGTTGCATCAAGTTGACTGAGAATCTGGTGTTTCATGATAGGTCTAAGCATATAGACATCAGATATCATTTCATCAGAGATTGTGTACAGCGCGGGATTGTTCAGCTACAGTATATACCTACAGATCAGCAGGTAGCAGACATTTTGACTAAGGCATTGGGGAAGGCGAAATTCATCTTCTTCAGAGATAGGTTGGGTGTCATGCAGAACACCTTCCTCGCTAAGAGGGAGTGTTGATTTTTATGTAGCTTGGATAGGTGTCTCCATTCCCAAGAAGTGCTTATTTAATTATTTAATTATTTTCTAGAGACTTCCAGAAAGGGCTGAGTTGTCTAGATAATTATGTAATTAAATAAATTGATTCCCTAGAGACTTCTAGAATCCAGTTAGTTAGGGTTTTTAGATTCTATTTAATCTTAGCCATTGATTGAGATTAAATCATGGCCATTGGTTTTCCAATGAGAAAAGTATAAAAGGGGATCAATGGGCATTTGGAGAACATACAAGTATAGAGTTGAGAAATACTTGCAGTGATAGCAAGTAAATTTGCAGTGAGAGCAAATAGTCTTGCAGTGTTAGCAAGGGCGCAGTGATAGCGTTGGGGATAGTAGCTGTGGAGTTTCAGCAGGAGAAATTGAGGGAAGAATTTTCGGAGAAGGATATTGCTGGAGCTCTGCCAGTAAGAGGCAAGCAGTTTTTGTATTCCTTAATTTTGCTGAAGTTTAATATAATTCCTCATCTACAGTAGTGGTTTTCCCTTCGGGGTTTTTCCACGGACAATTTGTCCAAAAATATTGTGTTCATTATTGTGAATGTTTTCTTCTCTATTCCTATAAGTTTTATTGGTGAAGTTGCAGTTGTGTTATTTTTTGATATTTGCTGAGAATTAATTTTTCAGAGTCAAATAATCTATGTATTAGATAGGAGATTAATAATCAGTAACTGCAATAGAATTTTCACAAGTTGCACTGTCCATGCTGGCCCTCCCAACTGCCAGTTACAAACAACATTCATTCCTATTGATTTTTTCCATACCGAAACAAATAAAAATTATAATGATATTAATTCTTGAATTTGAAAAATATGCACATAGATTTCTGAATAGCAATAGCTGTTTGTAAAGTCCATTGAAGAAAAATTCGAAGAGGTTTACTATAATTCCACTATCTCCATAATATAGAAAGAATCACAAAATCAAAGTATTGTACAATCTAAACACACAGACAAATTGTCAACCCAAATCATTCTGAATGTGCTAAAGATAGAGATCCCCTATGCTTAACATTTCAATTATGATGAACATAAGATATCCATTTAGTCAATCAGACAACAACAGCATTCCACACTTCTGATAGATAATTAGTTTTTTCCACACGCAAAGCCAACTTTAACGAAAACCTTGAAACTTAAAACAATAAGAATCCATTTCACAGATAACATGTTTTCAATCAAGTACAAGCTTTCTCTACCATCAGTAGGACAGTTTGAGCTTCCATTTGAGTATTATACCAATCCCATAATTGAAAGAAAAAAGTAAATATAGTGATCAAACAATATTGATGATTACAGTAGAATGGGCTAAAGATTGGGATACCCAATTTTGAATATTTCAATTATATTCAACATTAGATATTCATTTAGTCAAATGATCAGCAACATCATTCAACTCTCTAGAGAATATGAATAAAAAAGATGGAATCAATATTTTTACGATAAATAATTTGCTTCACATACAATGCCAACTTTCAAAAAGACTTTGAAACTTTCTCATCATTCAAAGGAGAAACCAAAACAATGGAATTCATTTCACAATTAATATTTTTCCAATCAAGTTCACAAGTTTTCTTACCTTCAGTAGGAAAGCTTGACCCTCCATTTGACTATTAAACCAATCTCACTAAAGACAAAAAGAAATAAACTGACCCAACACTATTGATAATTATAATAGAATGGACTAAATAGTGAGCAATAGCATTTCACTTTGTAGAAAGAGAATAAAGAGGACTCAATTTTTTAATAGATAAAGAATTTTCTCCACATACAAAGCCAACCTCAAAAAAATTGAAACATTCTTATTATTCAAAAGAAAAACCAAAACTATGAAATCCATTCCACAAATAGAATTTTCCCCATCAAATTGGCAAGCTACTTTGAACTTCCATTTGATTATTAATACCAATCCATAACTGAGACAAAAAGAAATAAAATGACCCAACACTAATAATAATTACAATAGAACATATATTCGACAAGGAAGAATAATTACCGCGACCACAAAATCACAAGTAGCAATGGTGAGAATGTCTGCACAAGACACAACTCCATTGCATATTGCTTTGACTTGTGATTTGATGGTGTCAATTACGTCGAATCCTCTTACAAAATTCTTGTTCGGAATTGCGTCCTTTTCAGTGACAATGTTCGTGTTGGCATGTAATTTCTCCCATGTATTTTGTAGTTAACAGTAGAAAGTTTTTACATGAAATATGCATGTAAGAAGTATTTAGAAAGTTTCTATTTGTAGTAGTGAAAGAATTGATTTAGTATGTTTCCACAATTATCTTTTAAACTCCTCTATAAAATAGGTATGATGTAATGAATTTGATGAAGCAATAAAAAATAGATTTTGTGTGCAGTAGCACATTTAAATCATTGTGTTTCTATATGTTTGTGTTTAACTATTTAACATGATATGAGTCTTGTTTTGATCTGTATACATTTAATTCTATCAGTTCGTCAAGTTGTCCAAGAGTATCGACCTGTGGCAACCTTGCAAAATCAAAACTAGCATTTGAGAAAAGCTTCGACTGGAATTAGAATTGTTATTATTATCTGAAACTTAGAATTATGAATAAAATGTAGAGAAAATACACAAAATGGAGTACTTTCTATTATTGAATCAAGTAACAAAAACCACCATTACAAATAGGAGAACAGGGAGACAGAGTCCTATTCAAAAACAAACACTAACTATGCTATAAAGAAGCAAACTTCTACAGCTAAACAAATCTTAATAGCATGTATACAAGTGAATTGTATTCTTCTGATGTGTTATCTTTTATTCAACAGAAAGCCCTAAATGCCAACTAAAAACCCCAAGTATTCAGTTACATTTCCTACATATCTGACACTCCTACTTAGCCAAATATTTGTCAATCAGGCTGTATTACATTGAATCCTTCTTTGCAAAATTCAAATTTGATTCTTGGTAATGCCTTTGTCAATGCATCCACCACCATCATTTTAGTTGTGTAGTATTCCATTTGAATATTGTTCTCCTCAATTTGTTCACATATGAAATGGTATTGTACCCCTAAATGTTTAACCCTTCCATGATACTTTGAATGCTTTGTGATGGCTATGCAACTTTGGCTATCACACTTTAACACTGTTGGTTGGGTCTGAGTAACCCCAATGCTTTGCAACAATTTTCTCAACCAAATCAATTCTTTTGCAGCTTGACATGCTGCTATATATTTTGCTTTTTTGTTGGAGAGAGAAACAGTTGGTTGTTTCTTACTTTCCCACGAAACTACGCCTCCACTAAGGATAAAATAGAAACCTTTAGTTGATCTCTTGCTATCAATTTCCCCTGCCCAATCTACATCACAATAACCTGTAAGTTGCAGAGATTTTTTCTTAACTCTCACTGAATGTAATCCTATGATTAGTTGTTCCTTGAAGATATCTAAAAATTATTTTAACTATTGCCCAATGTTGTGGTCCAAGATTGTTGGAAAATTGGCTGGCCATGCTTACAGCATGTGCAATATCAGGTCTTCTAGAAACCATTGCATACAATAGACTCCCAACAACGTTTTGATACGGAATTGTACTCATATAAATTTCTTCCTCATGTTATGGGACACATTTCCAGTGAAATTTTCTTACCTACTTCCATTAGAGTGCTTATTGGCTTGCAATCTTCCATCCCAAAATTCTTGAGAATGTCCCTAATGTACCTCTCTTGATTAAGATGAATTTACTTATTTTCCCTATCTCTTAATATTTGAATGCCCAAGCAATAATGTATCTCACCATAGCTGGTCATTTCAAATTCTGTAGCTAATTGAGATTTAAACAAGTCTAACATCTTAAGATCATTACTCAAAATGATGGTGTGATCTACATATAAGGCTAAAATGATCACCAAGTCACCAAGTCACCAATATGTTTGATGTAGACATTTGAGTAAGTATTGCAACTCATGTACCCTTCATTTTGGAGAAACCCATGAATATGTTCATACCATGCTCTTGAGGACTGTTTCAGTCCATACAATGTCTTATGCAGCTTACATACCAACTATTATTTTCCCTCTTGTATGTAGTCTTTTGGCTGCTCCATATAAACTTCTTCCTTTAAGAAACCATGTAAGAATGTTGTTTTTATATTTAACTGATGCACATGAAGATCCAAGGTTGCTGCAATTGCTAACAAATCTCTTTTGGATGTTATCTTGACTACAGGTGAGAATGTGTCATGATAATCCAAACATACAATTTGGGAGTAACCTTTTGCCACCAAATGGGCCTTGTACTTGTTTATTGATCTATCTGACTTATACTTTTTCTTGAATAACCATTTACACCCAATTACTTTTCTTCTAGGTGGAAGACTTGTGAGTTCCCAAGTCTGACTTTTTATTAGTGATTGATATTCAACGTCCATTGATTTCTTCTAGTATGCTGCATTAATGCTTTCATGTGCTTCTTGGACACTGAGCAGTTCATCAATTTCTACATGAAGTGCATATGATTCTAATGCTTTTTGAGTGGGATTTCGTTGTCTTATTGATCTTCACAACTACTACTCTTCTTGTACTTCTGATGTGGGTTGTGTGGCTGCAACTTGTAATGGTCTTGCTGGAGTAGAATCCTTATGTTCAGATTCTTCATCAGATCCGAGATCATAGAGCCTTATTTCTAAATCCTTTGTATTTTGCATCTTTGTTGATTTGTGCAAAACTGAATTTTCATAAAAAATAATGTCCCTTCTTATTAGAATTTCATGTGTTATAGGATCACAAGTTATGTATCCTTTTGAATTGACACTATATCCAACCATTATACATTTCTTGATCTTATCATCTAGCATCCTTTGTTCTTGATATGGTATGTCTGCATATGCTAAGCAGCCAAAAACTCTCAAATCATTAACACTTGGTTTGATTCCATGCCATGCCTCATAAGGTGTCTTCTTATGCAATGCAATAGTTGGCAGCCTATTTTGTAAATATGTTGCATTAGAAACTGTTTCAACCCAAAAAATATTAGATACCCCACTACTTTTAAGCATGCATCTAGCACTTTCAACTAGAGTCATATTCTTTCTTTCTACCACACCATTTTGTTAGGGTGAATAAGGAACGGTGTACTCAAGTTTGATCCCTTCTTTTGCACAAAAACTTTTGAAAACATTTGAGGTATATTCAGCCCCATTATCACATCTAAGCCATTTCAAATGTTTTCCTAACTGTTTCTCACCAAATGCTTTAAAAATCTTAAACATTTCTAATGCACATGATTTATTTTTGAGAAAATAAACAAAGGTCATTCTAGAGAAATCGTCAATAAAGCTAATAAAATACCTTGCCCCTTTGTGTGACATTGTTTGTATTGGACCACAAATATCTGAATGTATGAGTTCCACTTGCTCATTAGCTCTTGTTTCTCCTTTCTTTGAGAAGGGAAATCTATGTTGTTTTCCCAAACAACAACCTTCACACACTCCCAACTCAATTGGTAGAGGCCTATTTAAATCCTCTTAAATTTGCTCTATTTTCAATATCTCAAGGGAATGTGTATTTGCATGTCCAAATCTATGATGCCAAAGCACCAAATCTGATTTTTTAGTATCTGTTGCTGCCAACACCACTTTAGGTACTATTGCACATAACTTGTACAAATTGCCATCTTTTACTCCCTTGGAAATAGTAACTCCTTCCTCATTTTTTAGAACACAGACCTTGTTGTCAAATTGTGCAAATATTCCAACATTGGTAATCTTACTTACTGATAAAAGACTTTTTGCTAGAGCAGGGACATACCACACATCTTGGATTTTCTTATGTGCACCATTTGGCATGTTTAGTGAGACATTTCCAACTCCTATCATCTGAAGCTTGCTATCATCTCCAAGATTGACAGTCTTCCCTTTGGGTACATCTTTGTAAGATGGAAATCAACCTTTTTGAGGTGCCATATGTTGAGTTTCTCCTAAATCTAAACGCCAACACTTAGAAACATCAAAATTTTGGGATGTGATAACTGAAAAACAATTGTTCTTCATCATTGCTTGAAGTCATGTTAGCTTTAGCTACCTTACTTTTCTTTGCATCTTCTACCCATGCTAACCACTTTCTGCATTGTTTTTTAAAATGTCCAGGAGCCCCACAGTGAAAATAGTTTCCCTTCTTTTTCTCCTACTTTGTATCTTTACCATTCTTTGAGACATTGGATCGAGAGGGATGAAATTATCTTTCACTCTTCTTATTTGTTTTGCCCTTGTGTGCTACTGAAAACAAGGCTGTAGGGTTCTCAGCAATTAAACTCGCATTTTTTCTTCTGATTTCTTCTTGAAGTAGTGTTGCTATTACAGTAGACAAATCTAGCTTAGCTTGAGTGCTCAGTGCTACTATCACCCCAGAATAGGATTTTGGAAAACTCCCAAGAAGTGTTATAACAACATCTTCGTCTACAATTACCGACCCACACATTGCCAATTGATTTTTTAGAGATTTAAACTGGTTTGTGTGGTCTGATATCTTTTGTGATTCCTGCATCTTTAACTGAAGAAACTTTCTTCGAAGATATAGTCTTATGGTAACATCATTTGATTCATATAATTTAATCAACTGATCCCAAGCATCCTTTGTTGTTGTTGCCTCACTTACATGCAAAAGCACATTATCACTCAAACTTAAAAGTATATAGGACCGAGCCTTACCTTCCTTTGACTCCCACTTACTGATCAAATCTGCATCTTGTGTGGGCTTAGTCTCAGTGCCTTCAACTATATTGAGCAGGTCCTTATTCAGCAACAACATCTGCATCCTGAGCTTCAAGAGATTAAATCCAACGCCATCAAATCATTCTACTATCCTTTGAGGATCTCCCACAATGAATGAGGCCATCTCTCTGTCCTTTTTCTGATACTTCTCTTAGTAGCTTCAAATTCAACAAACTCTAACAGGTGTGCTCTGATACCATATTATTATTATGTGAAACTCAGAATTATGAATAAAAGGCAGAGAAAATACACAAAATGGAGTACTTTCTATTATTGAATCAAGTAACAAAATCCACCGTTACAAATATAGGAGAACAGGGAGACAGAATCCTGTTCAAAAACAAACACTGACTATGCTATAAAGAAGCAAACTTCTACAGCTAAACAAATCTTAACAGCACGTCTACAAGTGAATTGTATTCTTCTGATGTGCTGTCTTTTATTCAACAGAAAGCCCTAAATGCTAACTAAAAACCCCAAATATTCGGCTACATTTCCTACATATCTGACAAAAATGAGGGCCACCAAATGATGTAATAGTGGGCGCAGCCTTGGAGAGTTGAAAATTTTACGTTAACGAAACAGTCGTGAAAGTGAAGACGGAGTAAGGAGGCGCCCATCCTTGATTCGTTGGCAACAGCAGCAGTCACCACAGCTTGGACTGTCGACGATAAATTTGGACACGTACTATCATAATACGTCGAACTGAGCTGCCCGTTCACTTTCCTCAATAGCAATAAAATAAACGCAACACATGCAATCAGACTACGTGCCCACATCACTGCTTCCTCTGCATTTCAATAACTATACCCCACAAATTAAATTTCTCAGTCAAGAATGATGAGCTTGGAGAACTCTTGGTTTTCTTATAGTCGCTGAGGAGAATGGTAGTTCAGTTTTACTGAGCTCGTCATTGAAAACGATTGATAGTAATCTGTCAGATTATGCTGCCACTCTTTTGGCCAAATTTAACAGAGCATGTGCAAAGGTCCGCATGTGGCGGTCCACAGGTTTCTGCCGCGGCCTACATATTGTGTGGACTGGAGAATAATGTTAATAGATCGGCCATAGTTGTAATAAACGAAATCGAGTGCTTGATTAACACGGCTCTTATTTCCTGGTGACTGTAAGCTAAACATTCAATTCTTGCTGGTTGGGAACGTTGCCATGGAATCCTGACCATATCTCAAAAATATGTCTTTTCGTTTGGAGTAATGTCCCTCGTTGTCTATTTCCCTTCTCTTTGTTTTTTAAGAGCACGTTGTGCCACGTATAGTAACGAATGGCCCGCATGCCAAGGAGATTGTGGAGGGGAAAAGAGATTTGGTTGTTGGATCTACAAAACAGTCATATCATGCCAGTTGCTTGAATGCTATATGCTCGTAATCTCATTTTCATATCGTAATTTCATTTTCACGTTGAAGATTTTGTCTGATTCTTTTATGTTTGTACACATAAAATATCATGATTGATTAATCTGTATATTGTTAATTTTAATTTTAAAAATTGCAAAACAATCATATCATATTAGCTGTTTGAAAGTTGTGTTTGTAATCTCACTTTGTATTGAAAACTTTGTCTAACTATTTTATGTTTGCACATTCAAAAATCATGATTTTTTTGCAATCTTGTGTTTATTGAAATCAAAACACAATATGCTATACACTCAAGCTCTTCCAACAAATATATAATCTTTAATATATATTTTTCGAGATAGCAATATTTCATGTGTGTTCTATTTATCTTTCATAGATACTTTAAATATATCTATCAAAAAATATTGAGAGATTAAAATTATATTATTTTAATTTAAAACTATTATGTTCACAATACTAAACACACAAATTTTATTTTACTTAAAAGTTTCTTCTTTTTTACTACATAGATATATAGACATATAAATTTTAAATTTCTTAAGAGTTGGTTTATTTAAAGTGTGATCTATTTTATGTCTTAATGTTTGAGTTTATCTTATCTTCTCTTTATCTCAACCTTCAATTGATTAAAAATCACTTTGACATTTCTCATGGACTTTTGTAATATAGGAATTAATCTTTAAAATTAACAAAAGCTTAATACCAAATTTTAATGGTTAGTGAATGGGTCCCAATTTTTTGAGCATTTCTAATCAATAGTAGAAGAATTGATGAATTTCATTTCCAACAACCAATTAATCAGAAAATCAACTAGTTAAAATATTAAAAAATCGGTGTTATTAATTATTTGACATATAAGCAACTATCAAATTTAAATTAGAGAAGCTTTATTTACATAGCTACAACATGATATTCCTTGGGATCATTGTAGAATATCTCTTGCTGACATTAATCATAATTAAACTATAAAAATATTTTTGGGAAGAGGAAAATCATGATATTTTTTATATATACCTAAAGGAAAATAAGCTTTAACCTAGATTTAGTATTGAGTAGTTCAATAAAATCTGTATACATGGCTATAATTAATTTAGATTAACTAATGATTAATTGTAATTAAATAATTTGATAATTTGTAATAATTAATTTAGAAAAATATATATAATAAAGAATGGATTTTAGTTTTATACTTAATGAGTGAATTATCAAAATGAATATTTTAGAAATGTGTGATGTCTTGAGATACAAATTTTTATTTCATATTCTAATATGATGAGATAAAATTATACTAATAAAAGATAATCTACCTTTTGTATTATAGTTGGGATACTTTACACAATGACTAAATCAACTTCTTCTAGGATAGTTGGGATAATTTACACAAAAAATAGCATACATTCTATATGAACCAAGGCCTCTTGTTCAATAGGGTGAAAATTGAAATGTGTGTCACACTTTGATAAAGGAACTGGTCAACACCAATTTACCATTTTTAAATTGAATCAATAGAAAGTGAAAAATACTTTTAAATTTAACAATGATGTACACTAGTAAATATAAATTTTCAAGCATATTTTATATTTATATTTAAATAAAAATTAAAAATAAAAACTGAATTTTATTTTTTGAGAAATTGACATGATAATTTGGTTCCTAATTAAATGCTAAAACTTAAGTGGGATGTAACCTTTAATATAGTAATTTGTTTTTTCCTTCAAAGTTTATTAGATTTTTTACTTAAAACTTTAGTGCATGAATTAATTTTCTTATTTTGATAAATATACATTCTTCAATAAATATCAAAGTTTGTGTGCATTAAAGACATAAATATTTGAATTGATGTCACTTTTTATCTCACTTATATATATATATATATATATATATATATATATATATATATATATATATATATATATATATAAACTCAAAATGAAATTTCTTCTCTATTGTTCATCTCTTTTTAAAAGAAAAAAGGTTATGTACTTCTTCTTGATAGGATAATTATATTTATATTTTGGTGTTGATGATCTACTTCTATAAAAATAAAAATGAAATATAAATAATAATTAATCTATTTTTTAAATCTACACTTATACATTTACACAAGAGAATTTAAATTTAAAATAAAATTTACTTGAGTTGGATTTTTGAGAACATCATATGTTTTAAATAATTTTTAGTTATCGCTAAATTGACTCTAAATTCTTTCTACATATGTATTCAGTGGATGCTTTTAGTTGAAAATGTTATGACCTAAAACTAATTTAAATATGATGAATATAGTTAGACCATATATTTGACCATTTTTTTTAAATACTTAAATTTTTTTAGGCTAATAAGTTGGCTTAATTTTATGTCACAAATTTTAAATTTCACCCAACAATTAAGAGCTATTCAATTTAACCCAAATTTTTAGACCGAACAAAACCCACACACATTAAAGGTATAATATTAAATTTTCATGGATGTATCTTTGATATTCCTACTTATAATTATTTTAAATAATATTTAATGGATATGTTAGGGCTAGATACATTATCATCAAAAAATAATTTAATGATCAAATTATCTCATTTCACCATAATATGTAAATGTAATGCTTCAAGAAGTACCTTCAAAGTTGAATTTATTTATCAATGAATGATATATCATAATTATTTTTGTGGATAATATACTCTATCAAAGATGTTATTAATTTTAAAACTAGAAAAGAATGTAACTTGTTCTATTGATTGTATTTTGTACTATTTTTCTATAGAATGGTCATATAGAAACTAGGTCCCACCAAAATATACCAACGTGACTATTGAAATTTTGTTTATTGATTCCCTAATCCTTTATTTTAACTGCATCTCAAGGAATTGGAGGTAAATTAAGTATATTATATGATAATATTGATGGTGTAAAATTAATTTCTTTTCCTCTTGTTAGCCTTCAATGATTGTTCCCAATCCATGAAAAAATTGAAATCAAGTATAAAATATGGATAACACATAGTAATTGATGGATTAGGAATTAAATATTTATTATGATAGGTCATCTATAAGTCTATATTATCCTTATGTGAAATAGAGATAGAAATATGTAGAATGAAATAATTATAAAAAATTATAAAAGTGTAAATTATGCATGATGAATCAAACCATTTTGTTTATATAGCACTTGGGTACAATCCAAACTCATGGATAAATAGAATGTTATCATATTATTTTGTATAATTATCTAGTAAGAGTGGATTCATGTGTAAATACACATTGATAGAGACATCATAATAATCATGTGAGAGATATTCACTAAGGTAATTTCTTTTTTTATGAAGTCTACAAGAGAAGAAAATTGATAAGCTTCAATGAATAATCTGTCACCATGTGAAGAAAGGATATGTGAATGAAAATTATGTACAAATACAATATAAAATTTATACCATTGATCAAAATATATCACACTCACCCATACTCTAACTAGTGAAAATAAACATAATAAAACCATTTATTTTTATTTAAACTATAATATAATTCCTACAATACACATTGTAGTGCATTGTACACTTTATTATAAATAAATATCAATTAAATGAGAGAAATAATTAATTGAGAGAAATAAATATCAAGATAATAGACATGAGAAATATTTTATTCATAAACCATTAACTTTATTTATCTTCTTAAAATATCTGATATATTTATCTAATTAATTCATATCATATCTAAGAATAACTCATTTCTAACAATTTTCTTTTTTGTTTAGGTTTTCATCAAATAATTGGAACAAAAATGAAACTTAAATTATTGGAGAAGGATATTCAAATAATTACTTAACTAAACCATTTTTGAAAAGTGAAATTTTCAATAATTATTTGGTGCACATAAGTGCATTTATATAGAGATAAGACAAAGTTATGATTTATAGTTATATCAACTATAATTATTTAAATTGCATGATTAACCCATTCTCTAAATGGTTATAAAACAATGTAACTATTATAGAATTCCCCCCTTATTAAATTGTTCTTAGAAATGTACCGCCAAAACCTCAAATTTCACTTTGCCAAGTGATGACCCTAAAGGTTGAGACCCCCCTTACGGATTACATAAAAAAAATAAAACATAGATCAAAATTTGTGGGTTACACAAAATAAATACAAGTTCTTGAGAATTTTTTTTTTCAAAGAAAAAAATATTGAATTAGGTGGAACTCCATCAAGCTACCTCATAACCTTGAAATGGGTGTATCTCTAAGTTGAATTCTCAAGTATCTTGATTATCACCTCCCTAAACTCCTAAATCATGAAGGCCCCAAATTATTGGACAATTATATATGTTGAGATACATCCTTAATGCTCCATCAATTTATATCATGATCTTTGAAAGTTTATAATTCCATATATCACATCTCATGAACTATTTGGCCAATAATCCATATCGAGCTCAACAAATCCCTACCTACCTTCCAATATGAAACTTAACAATATATGCATTATTAAAATATGTTAGAATAAAAAAATAAATAGAAAATATGTGCTTCTCCTACAAAGTACCATCTCAAAGAATGAAGATAGCTTGAGATTCTAAAAAACCTCCATCTCTTGTCTATAGCCTCCAATTGTGAAGGATTTGTAGTGTATAAAATTGCATACCTTTAAAATTTCACACTTCATTTGTACCCCTTTGATTAAATGGACTTAATTAAGCTTCTAATTACCTAAATTATACATTCTAAAGCCTTATTATTCATTATTTTGGAAAGGGAAACCCATACTAAGTAAGTGCTAACATCAATTTAAACACCTTGAAAATTGTGTATCCTAGACTTAGGTCCTAGGACCCATTCGCCCAAGGGCGAATGGGTCCCCTTTAAGTGTCAAGACCCAATTTTTAATATGTTTTTGGTGTCATTTTAATGATTCAAATTAAAGATTCAAATGTTGGCTTGTGGAATCTAATTTTTAGGAAATGAGATAAACACCTATAAATATAAGGTCTTTTTATCAATTCAAATAATCTAGCATTAAGGAAACTTTCACAAGAGAAAATATTAATGTTAAGAGCATTGAATATTAGATTTATTAGTCATATAGAAAAGAAATCAAGATCATATAATTGTGTCAAAGTTCATGTGTTTTCATTTCATGTTTTGGAGCTAACATTGCGATGTAGATTTCAATAGTAGAAGCATCACATAAAGCAATCTATCAAGCCAATTCATGCAAGCTCAAATATTCCACTAGATGACCCTCGAAGTTGAGGAAAATCCTTGTGCAAATACCCATTCACCATAGGGAAAATGAGTCTTGCTATAGGTCTTGAAACCCACTTTTCTAGGCAAGTACACAATTTACTTTGCACTTTCTAGATCTACTTGCAAATTATCGTTTATGTTCCTATTATCATAATATTATTCATTTCATGTGTTAGGCCATGCAATTCACTTAGTTAATACATTTTAAATTATTTCACAAAAGTGTTAATCAATAATTTATGGCATAAGAAAGTAGAGATTCAAGATCCCAAAATAGGGTTGGCTCACCTCAAGGTTGAAAGTTGATCTTATCCCTTTGTGATCATCTCTCTTTCTAATGAAATTTTAGAGAAAGGTACCTAGATCCTATTTTTCTAAGCAAAAGAAATATAGGAACCATTTTTCTTTTTTTCATTTTGGTGAACCTAGTGTTCTTACACTATAATATTTCTAAAATTGGAAGTCCTTCAAACCCTAGGTTTAGATTTGCATTACATCAGTTTGCATTTCTTAGTTAGGGTTTCAAATTTGCATTCTAAATTGTCATAAAAAATAAAGAAAATTGCATCCCATATTGCATCATACATTGCCTTAGGGTTTGTTTCAATCATATTTAGATCAGATCTACATTCATATTACATTCATTAAGTGGTTAAAATATGAAATTGTTCATTGCATACATATTGCATCTTTCATTTAACTTAAAAACAAGTTAAAAATTAGATAGTTTTATTTAAAATTTACATCAAATCATTATTTTTGAATTTTTTATTCTTACAGTGTCATTAAAATTGCATTTCCATTTCATCTAAATTTTTGGAAAAATTGGCACTATTTAACTTGTTTGCAACTTTGAAAAGAAACATCAAACAACAACATAAAAAATCAAATTTTTACTTTTTAGAACCCTACCCAAGGACCCATTCACCCTTGGGAAAACCTATCTTTGTACAAGTGTCTTAGATAGCTTTTACACACTATTTTGTCTCTATCTCATCAATCTGTTTCAACTTAGAAAAAGTATGGTTTAAAATTCTATGAAAATTGTTATTACTCGTGCAAGAAAAAGTGTCATTTTCTTTTATTTATTGCAAATTAATTAATTTTGTTTTTACATTTTAGTATTGAGAATCATCAGATCTATAGGACAATTATTTTAATTTTCTAAAGCATTACACATTTTTAATAGATTAGTTCTCATCTTTGCACAAGTTGAAGCATGCTTCCTTTTCAAACATTTGGTTTTCATAGAGTATCGCATGGATTGTATGATTCTATTTTCCCTACTTATGACATAATAAAATATTTGATAAGCATGTTGGGATTTGTAAGAATGTTATACCACAAGAGGATGCAAGCATAGAAAATCATGATAATCATAATTGTTCTTCTCCCCATACCTCTCCTATTTGCAACAAAGGAATCTTGGTGTTAGAAGATCTAATCATTGAGTTTCATGATAATATTGTCTGACCCTCTCCCCCTACAACACCAACTTGGGAGGATATTATGATGCAAGAGGATGAGACCATTGAAACATTTCTTAACATCATTTTGACTACTCTCCATTCATCTCCCAACATATCTCCCACTTGTGAGAGTGCTTTGTTGTAAGAGAGTGCAATAATGGATAATCATGAAAATATTAGTTTTTCTTCTCTTGATACATCTTCTACTTGTGACAAAGGTATCTTGGTTAAAGGAGATATAATCATTGAGAATCATGAGAATCTTGTTTGTCCCTCTCATAATTCTTCTATCATTTGGGAAGATATTGTACCAAATGAAGATGATACCATAGATACATTTCTTTCAAAATATAGTATAGATGAAGAGGCTAAGTCAACCTTTGATCCCACCTCATTAGAAAGCAATCAATAAGAAGTCACATTTTCTGAATTTATTAATGCACAAGTGTCCATTAGATCTCGCTTGATTATAAGACCTAGACGAAAACTATAATTATTAGACCTCCTAAGATTCCTCTAATTTTTGGACCTCCCATGTCATCTCCTAAGCCAATTCTTATCATAGGATCACCTCAACACCAACCCAAACCTCCAAGATATATCTTAAATTTTGCAAGGCAACTCTCTAGTAACATTTTTTTGCAACAACCAAGTTATCATACTATCACTCATACATGTAACACAAAAAAAATAGGCTAAAAAAGCCATTCTTACATCAATACCACTTCCTCAACCCATTTTTCTGAGTGCTCCTCATTTTTATTTGCATAGTGGAAAGGAATATGACCTTGTGGAACAACTTTGTAACACTCCTACTAAGATCTCCCTTTCAGATTTGATTCAAGTGTCACCTCTTTACCATGGTATGATTCAAAATTCTTTACAAAAAGTTTCAATCCCTCCTTGTATGCAACCAAATGATGTAGCAACCCTAATTAAAGGTATGAAATCAATCAAATTTGACATTACATTTCATCAAGATGAGTTGCGTACATTAGAAGTGCAAGAAAAAATGATTCCTTGATGATGTAGAATGTCATTAATAAGTGTGGCATTAGGCATAATCTCATTGATAATAGTTCAACACTATATGTTTTTAGTGTAAACCTTTTAGATAAGATTAGAATGGACAAGATTAAAATTCAACTAGATTGTTTAGCTATCCATGAATTTGACAATGTGTGCAAACAACCTCTTAGTGTGACAACATTACCTATAAAAGTAGGTAAGGTTACATTGAAAACTTCTATTCATGTCATGCCTCAAGAGCTCTCATATAATATTCTCTTGGGTAGGCTATGGATTCATGCAATGAATGTGGTACATTCAATATTACATCTTCTAGTGAAGTACACTTACAAAAACAAGGTTCACACAATCAAAGCTAACATACAATTAGAACATTGTTTGCAAATTGAAATAGGAATGAAAAATCCTCTTAGAGCATTGACACCAACTACAAAAGTGGAACTTGTAAAAGAAGAAGAAAAGAAGTATTTTTCATCAATCATGAAACTATTAGATGATGATTGGGGTTGATTGGATTTTACACCTACATTCATGGGTGAATACAAGATTAGAAAAAATCAAGAAAAGAGAAAGAAGTTGCGATAATATCAACACAATCTAAGTCATAAAAACAATGTCATTCCACAAATTATACACCTACATATAATGAGTGTGATCATGATCCAAAAAAATGGATAAAATTTATGGAAGAGGTTATGAGATTTTTTTAAAAAAATGATATAATGGAAAAGTATGTGTTGTTAAAGAACAAGGTATTTGCATCCTTATATAGTCTACCTTGCAAGAACAAACAAGAGGTATTAGTTATTGTCCTTTGAAAGAAATACAAGTATCAAATAAACCTTTGCTCAATATCAATTTCATCATGCAAAACACTCCCAAGAAAAATACTACTTCATCTTCAAACACATGTCTTGGTGATGATTGGGGTTTGTTGGTGATTTTTTATGAACCAAACTTCATCTCATCCCTCACCTATGAATCTACCAAAATTCAATTATAGGAAAGGGTGAGCATTGGCCAAAACACAAGTAAGGATTTTAAGGAACTTACTTCTACTCTTCGAGCTTTGTGAAACCTAGGAGGGTAATCCCATTTATGCTCATAATACTCATTCAGTCAAAATCATTTTTGTGCATAGATGAATTACTCCAAAGTCCAAATAGGCAAGACTCATCAAAGGTTTGGTAGAAATTTTAATAAAATATTATACATTGCAAGGAATAAAGTGATACTCTAGATTGGGACATTATAATTGGGTGATCCCACAATACTAGTTTACAATTTTTGGCCAAATTGGACACTGGACTAATTTTTTCTAGCTAAATCTTAACTTTTGGGCACCATTTTTAAGAAGTGACGCTCAGCGTATAACACAACTTTTTTCAATGAAGGATAAAATTGTATTTTTTTCAAATTTATATTTTTAACTATGATATCTAGTGCTTCCAATTTGTTTCATAGTATTTTATTGAATTATTTTCCTTAATCAAGTTTTGAAGTCAAACCAATTACAATTCAAAAATAGGTGGGCTATATAACACAACATTTTTTGTATGTATTGAAATTCAATTTTTTTTTGGATCAAGGACTCAATATCTCATGCACTCATATTTTTCAAAATTTCTTTTGACAATCTTCTATTTTTCCACATGTGCAGAACAAAGAGCTTCATTTTCAGTTTAAAACCTACATTCACAAGAAATAAAAAATAAATATAATAATTGAATTAAATTTATTTAAAATTATAATTTTTGGGAAGCTTATAATAAGGAATACATACTTACAAGAAATATGTTTTAAATGAATTTATTTGATTCCCCAAAAGGTAAATCAAAAGTGATTTTTTATCAACATTTTGGTAGGTATAAAGGAGGCTCCATTATAGGTATTGTTTGAAAATAGTGGGGTTCTATCCAAGGGGGTTTGATATAAGGTAGTTTGATAAAATATTTTCTAGGTTGAATGCTTTAAATGGAACTTTTAACAGCTTAAATCATTATATTTTCTAAAAATATATGATTTTGGAAAAAAATAGAATCTCCAAAAAATTGTAAACCAGCTTTATGGGATCACCCAATTGAATTTTTTTGAAGATTTCATTCTCATTCCAAGAATCTAGTTTGGTTCATTACTAACTCAGTTAAATCTAAGATAAGCTAATGAAGAGACTAGTGTCTCGTCCATGGGGATAATGGAGTCATCTTTGAAATTAATCAGTAATACCCTAACAATTCAACTCATTAATTGGTGGACTATTGGTATACTACTTTGTAGCATTCAACTCACATTGTTTAAAACATAGCTTCTTACCAAATCCTATATCATTCCCTCACAAACCCATGACCTTATTTTATCATTAAATCAACCCACTGAATTGAAGCATAAATAAAATCATTCATTTAGATTAAACAATGAAAAAAAAATGAAACTATTATTAATAATTTCATTCATAATCTACAAGGAAATTACATAGGGGAGCATATATTTTAGAACTAATACTTTCTTCTCATTACTGATGTTACTATAAAAAATTTAATATCATTACATTATGGCTCATACCCTATAGTTGTTCCTATTATATTCTTTAATTTATCTATTTAAATTCTACTCTTTTCTGAGCTTTCCTTTTCATCTAGACCCTTTTGAGACTAAAAAATTGAACCCCCATAATCAGCCCTGAAATGCCTTTTATAGAATAAGGGAGTAACAAGCATCCATTTGAATTATGATTATATTTCACTTTTTATTTCAAAACTAATTTCACCATAATGTGAAATATTTATTGGATAGTTATAAGAAATCATTTGCATAATAGGGCAAAGCAAAAGACAAAATTCTTCGTGAGTTGGTGATGGAGAGTAACTAAATCACCCATAGGGTACCATTAAACATTGTTGTAGTGTCCACATTGAGAAAAAAGATTCTTTATTATACCGATTGAAAGAATTCCACATAAGCACAATGGTAAAAACCACACATAATTTATGAAGGAAAATTCTGATGCAGTGGCAATGGTGTCATAAAAAAAAATGAGGAGATGATAATCTGAGTCATTAGCATCAAAGTATACTCATCCATGCCTTGTTTGTGATGCAACTAGAGGAACCATCACTCCTTCTTTTTCAGAGTCTTCATGTGACTCTAGAGAGAGAAGGTATTGGCCATATTCCAACTGAGTGTCACCTCCACCATCTGAAGGGTTGTTAGAAATCATAATGGGAGAATTGTGTCTCCTCATGTAGGCTTGGTGACTCTTGTTTCTTTTATTTTCCTTCCTCTTAGGCTCATCCAATTTCTTCTTTACCAATTCTTTTGAAACGATCATATTTCTTAAATTATATGTGCTTTTAACAACAACCTCTTCTTATTTTGACCACGGGCATTATTTTTACCATTCAGAGCTACAAAATTCCCAAGGACATTTGGCTCAACCATAGACATGTCCTCTTGACACTCAAACACATTGAGTCATCTGGACCTCCTAGTTGGCTGAATTGACATACCCGACTTACCCATTTTTGTAGAGCCCATGGTAAAATCTAGAAAATATAAATTGAGGGGAAACTAACCAGCTTTGGACTCCTAAATTAAATTTGCAAGAAAGAACACCCCCAAACCCAAACAATTTCAACTAGCCCCAAAAATATGAAACCCCTAGACAAACTAATGCATGAATTAAACATAGCTCATATGAAAAACCAACTCACCTAGGATTAAAACATCAACACCTCTACAACTAAAAGCTCAACACTTGCACACTTCTTCTATGACCCACATTTCATATTTTCTAAAGATTAAAACTGTTGAGATCAAATAGCAAGAAATATACATTAAATAGATAATTTGGAGCATGCATGAATTAATGATTGAAGAGATCGTCATGCAAGTGAGTTGATAACTTAGCAGCTCAAATTTTAATTTCGACCATCCATTCTTGAGGACTTAAAACTCCATCAATGGCAACCTTGAGCATTGTTTCTATATTTTATCACTTGTTCCTAAAAAATGATGATACCACCTCATAAAGATGCCACATCTACCCTTAATCTTCATTAGTCACCTGTGATTTGACAATCAACATGCATCACCAACTTGATCCATTCCCTTTCATTTATATCGTAAAAGTACATAGAGCTGACATTTTGAAGAGAATATTCCCTTAAACATTTTGTTGCTCATCGTAGATTTTCCCCACCTTTCTAGAGTTCAATTAGTGATGCGAGAGTAGATGTGATGAAATCCTGACCATTGGATCACTGTCCCCTTTTTGGAAATCTCTTCCTCACATCGCATGTCACTAATTGATGTTTGAAATTCTAGACTATATCAGAGATAGATTGAAGCTAGTGATGAAACCATATTAGGCCACATGCACCCTTCTTTGAATTTTTTTTCTCATTCACCCTAGTTAAAATAATGATGACTCACATTGATAGGTGACCTCATCATTCATTACCCATTTGAGCAAAAAAATTGCACAACCATCCATGATGAGTGATGGAAAGAAATTCAAAGAGCCCAAAGGTTATCATTCATTTCCCATTTGAAACTCAAAACATGGAATGAATCCATGATGAGCGATAAGAGAAGATATAAGGAGCACCAAGGGCCATCACACATTGCTAATTCTCATCATGAAATTCATAAGAAATTAGCAATGAGAGAGATCCCAATGATAATGAAAGCAACACACGTATCACACATCACTAATGTAAAACTCAAAACCCACAACCTATCCACAATGTGCAAAATAAAATAAATGTTGCTCATTGCTAATTGCTGATGCAAGTTTATTTTTAGAAGGTCATCCACAATGAGCAATGGGAGAAACTAGTGAGTGGGATTTAAGTGAAGCAATTTGGTATTTGCTCAAAAGTTTCTCTAAGAAAGGGGACAATCTAGGATGACATATAAAAGGCCTCAAAGGACATAGAACATATTATTTTTAAGGATGTAAAGGAAAAATATAGATAATTTCTCAACCTTATAAAATATAAGATCAAACCTAGGCATAAGGGTTGATTGCTCCATGAGCTCCAATGACATAAGATGTTATAAAATGACTAGAAACACATATCATAAGATCAATGATGAATCAAAGATTTAACAATGGATTTTCCCTAAGGGTTTCAAAGGAAATATTATGATAATTAAATAGAAATATTACAAAACCAAAAGCCTAGAGATTGGAGACTTACTAAAAATTGCAGAATTTACGAATGGGACCAAAATTTTTTAAGGGTTCCATTAGTGGTTGTAGTTGGGGATGTTTGTTCCTCTAAAATAGAGTGAGATTCTAGAATCTCAGGTGAAGCATACCAAGAATAATAACCAAAAAACCAAGGACCTTCTAGGACCAGGTAGGAAAACCAAACCCAAGCGAGCAACATATATACATTATTTAAATGAGCCACAAAACTGTACCTAGAGATCCAATCTCTATTACTTTAATTGGTGTCCCCAAGCCTCCAAACTTAGAATTGGAACTTGCCCTTGTCAAAAACACTATTTTCTACCATTTGCACCATGATGAGGTTAAAAATATTCTCATGAATTTCCCACCTATTGATCATGCTACAACTACTAACATCAATCATTATGGACATGTGTCTGAACTTATTATCATCATCATTGCCATTCATGTCTAGCTGAGAGCTACAACCTAGCATTGACTGGGACACATGACCATTGTAGTATTCTATTTGACTCAATTTACAACCATGTTCCACCAGATGCCCATCCAATCAAATAGGGAAAGTGAAACACTCATAATCCATATAATCACTATCATCATACAAAATGATATTAGATTCATTTTGATCATCAAACTAGAAATCCCCATATACACTCCTTTCAGGATTTCAATTCAAGGACATATATTCTAACCCTTTGAAGTGATATTTCAATGTTACTTCTAGAATTCTAGGGTCATTATCATCTAAATTTTTTCCCACATTAAGCACACATTCAATTTGTGTGATGAACAATAAATGTTCATATGGAAGTTTTCTTAAAATTTGTATTCATCTTCATCAAAACTATATAAACCAATTATGTTTCCATATGCTCCATTTCCTTGGGAAATTGATTCATCAAATTCCATAGCACTTTCACAAAGACCAATATCGATGCCATCCCAAGCATCAAAAAATACTTTTGTTTCAGGATCATTAACACACTTCATTCCTCCTTTCAAATCATTGCTCAAATTGAAACAAAATGCTTCAAAGGATGAATCAACTAGTTCATGATTGATATGATCAATGGTAGGGTATTCAAATACACCATCCATTAATAGGTAGGTGGACTCTTGTTTATAGGACTAGTTGGAATTTGAACATTCCTTATGTTCAACTGAGAATATTTTTTCAATACATTCTTTGTTGAAAACTATGATGTCCATCTATGATATGAAACTCATGCATTCCTCTTATGCTTGGAAGTTAGAAATAGGGACTTGCTGACTAGCATCAACAATCTCATTGTTTTCAACACTAACTTCAGACACAAGATCATGAATGCATACATTCTTATCTTGAAATTCACCATCTATCATGTTTCCAAGACATTCCAATTCTAATATAGTTGAACTACATTTCAAGAATCCATCATATGCAATTTGTTGATCTTCAGGTGAGGGAAAACCCTCATGAAGACTTGTACAACTAAATCCTTTAGGAAAAAGGACACATTTAGGTCAACCTCACAAAAGATTCATATTCCTCCTAAGAGAAATCAAAATTCCAATTTTCATTATCTTGGTCACCAACTTTCAAGGCTATATCATTAGTTCTTGCAAGTATGACAATATCATCATCCATACTACTACATAGATATTCTTCTTCTAATACATCCTTATCCATTACTTTGGTAGACATTTTATCTTCAATAGGACAATCACCACAGTGAGCTTGAGACCTCATTCTTTGTATATAATCATTATTATCCTCCTCAACAATTTCAATCCAGCCAATTATCTAATCAAAATCCCAAGGTTTCAATTCCTTGGGCAAAGAAATGAGCCTTGGCTCATAAATGTTACAAAATATGTCAATGAAATTTGAATTTGGAGGTCATAACCCTTTAGGAATTTCTAGTAGGGCATCTAAGAACCTTGCTAACAAATCATATGGAAATTCCCCCTCATGTCTCTTCTTGCTAGACAGTCTTTGAACTAACAACACTTGATCATTATTACTCAAACTTTGTTGAAGTCCATCCCAAATCTATCCATGATTAACATTATGTGAGGTTGAATAAGATGAGGTATCAAAAGCATCACCATATTAATCCTTATGTACTTTTTTCAATTGATGTGTACCAAGACAACAAACACTTGCAACCATATAACCTCTCATCATTGAATATTTCATAATATTTTCAATATCCATAGCAATGCAACATTCCTATTGCAATGTTTTGGGTTCCTTATCCCTTATTAGATAACTCATCCCACTATCAAATGTATCTAGATATCCAATTAAACACTTAGCATCACTAGGCCTTAGGTATTCAAGAATATTTCTTACTACTTGTACAAATCTTAGGTTAAAAGTAGGAACCAACTCATCTTCATCCTTTTGGATTTCAATAAATATTTTCCTTACCAAGCTAGGATTAACCCTTTCAGTAAATTTTTCCATAAATGCTACCATAAAAAACATCTCACGAAGCTACATAACAGATTGGAAAATATGAGATCCAATCTATAACATCTCCTATTAAAGACTGAGAAAAGAGCTTCATCACAACATCCTCGTGATCTATCTCAAAATAACCCACCAAATATATGAATACATTTAGGTTTTCAGAAGCTCACTCAACATTGTTCCCTATAAATTTAGGTAAATGTCTCCTAATATCATTTAGAATCTTGTTAGGGAAACATTGAATACCATTAAAAATTAATGGCTTATATCTCTCAATAGAGAATTTTTTTTGATGGCATGATAAGAGTTGCATGCCTCTCATGCTTTTACTTGATGTTCCACAAGGAGATACATGGCAGTGATAGATATCTCTTTTACCCTTATTCAATCTTCAAAAGTTAACTTCACAGTTGATTATCCACTATCTCATTTCTTAATTTTAATCACGATTCTAAAGCTCAAACATATCTATGAATTAAAACTTTCTAAGAGGCATGGTTCAGGAATAAGCATACTTCTTCAACCCTATTCAAATATTACAAATTACACCTTTGAAGTATGTGAAATAACTACCATCCCTCTTCTTGTGCTTAATTCACATAATAGGGAAATAAAATTTTTACCAAGTCATTTCAATATTGTTTTCACATGGATTTATCTCTTCTTGAAAACAAAAATAGGGGAAAATACCTAGATACACTACAATTATTCTAAATTATGCCTCTAATTGGAAAATGTTTTAGATCTAGAACATTCTTCACGCTTTCATTAGGTTCTTATGCATATAGTCACCACCTCCTTTATTGAGGAACAAAATTCCACAATATGAAGTTGCCTTTACCAGTAGATTCAACTTCAAGCTTCCTTAATCAACAGAGTCACATGAGTCCTTTCCACTTATTTTGTTTCCAACAACTTTTCTTTCCATTTTACTAGAGTCTCTCAAAAAATTCACACTAGTATACATATTTTCAGAGTCACCACCCACTTCTACTAAGACTTTCTACAAAAATTCATGAAATTGTGACAAATCTTGAGAGCATGTACAATTTTCAAAGGACACACATCAAACTCTTTCAACATCTTAGAGGATTGACTCATTGACACAAAACTAGGCTTGAAAATATAAACCCCTAGCAAATAGTTGACTCTTTAAGGAAAATGATCTTGTATCAACATTTTCTCAAGTTATCCCCAACATAGTCACCATTTCTATTAGTTATTTTTTATGAACCAAATTTGATCTCATCCCTCACCTATGAATCTACCATAATTCGATTATTAGCAAGGGTGATGATTGGCCAACACACAAGTAAGTATTTTAAGGCCCTTACTTCTACTCTTTAGGCTCTGTGAAACCCAGAAGGGTAGTCACATTTATGCTCATAAGATACTCATTCAGTGAAAATCATTTTTGCATACAAATTAATTCCTTCAAAGTGAAAATAGGCAACACTCATCAAATGTTTGGAAGACCTTTTAATAAAATATTATCCATTGCAAGGAATAAAGTGATACTTTAGATTGGGAAATTATAATTGAAAGATTTTTATGATTTAATTATCATTCCAACCCTCTAGTTAGGTGCCTTACTAACTCAATTAAATATAAGATAAACTAATGAAGAGACTAGTTCCTTGTCAATGGGGATAATGGAGTCACCTTTGCAATTAATTACTAATAACCTAACAATTTAACTCAGTAATTGTGGGACTATTGGTATACTAATTTCTAGCATTCAACTCACTTTATTTAAAGCATAGCTTCTTACCAAATCCTATATCCTTCCCTCACAAACCCATGACCTTATTTTAGCATTAAAACAACCCCTTGAATTGATGCATAAATAAAAGCATTCATTTAGTTTAAACAACATAAGAAAAATGAAACTATTATTAATAATTTCATTCATAATCTACAAGGAAATTACATAGCAAAGTATATATTTTAGAACTAATAATTTCTTCTCATTTCTGATGTTACTGTAATTTTTCTTAAGATGATTATATTATTATTCATACCCTAAACTTTTTCCTGGTATATTCATTAGTTTATCTATTTACATTCTACTCCTTTTTGTGCTTAGCTTTTCACCTAGACCCTTCTAAGACTCATAACTGGAACCCCCATAATCACCCCTAAAATCCATTTTATAGAACAAGGGAGCAAAAAGCATCCAACTAAATTATGATTACATTTCACTTTTCATTTCAAAATTAATTCAACTAAAATGTGAAATATTACCTGAAAAATTATAAGCAATCATTTTCATAACAAGGGAAACCAAAAGAAAAAATTATTCATGAGTTTTCAATGGAGAATAACCAAATCACCCATATGGTACTATTAGTTATTGTTGTAGTATCCACATCAAGCAAAAAAATTCTTCATTATACTAGATGAAATAATTCCACATAATCTGAACAAGGGACAAAACCATACAAAAATTGAGAAGGAAAATCTTGATGTAGTTGAAATGGTAAAGAAAAAGTGAGGAGATTCTACTTTGAGTCATCAACATCAAAGTATGCTCATCCACACCTTGTTCATGATGCAATTGAAAGAACCATCATTCCTTCCTCTTAAGAGTTTTCATACAACACAAGAGAGAGAAGGTACTAGCCATATCCTGAGTTAGTGTCACCTCCACCATCTAAAGGGGTGTCATAAAGCACAATGGGAGAATTGTTTCTCCCTAGGTAGGCTTGGTGACTCTTGTTTCTTTTCTTTTCCTTCATCTCAAGATCATCTGGTTTCTTCTTTACCAATTATTTTGAAACGGTCCCATTTCTAAAATTATACATGCTTCTAACAACAACCTTCTTCTTTTGACCACTGGCATTATTTTTTACCCTTTGGATCCATAGAAGTCCTAGGGACTTCCGGATTAGGCATAGACATGACCTCTTGACAATCAAATGCATTGAGTTGTCTATACCTACTAGTTGGCTGAATTGACACACTTGACTTACCCATTTTTGTAGAACCCTGAGTAAAAGCTAGAAAATATAAATTGAGGGGAAACTAATGAGCTTTGAACTCTTGAATTAAATTTGTAGGAAAGCACACCTGCAAACCCAAACAACTTCAACTAGCCCCATAAATATTAAATGCCTAGATAAACTAAAGCATGAATTAAATAGAGCTCATACTAAAATCCAACTCACCGGGGATGAAAAAATAAACACCTTTGCAATTTAAATCTCAACACTCACACACTTCTTCTATGAACCACACTTCACATTTTTTGAAGAAAAAAATAGTGAGATCAAACAACAGGCAATCTACATTAAATAGACAATTTGGAGTGTGTAAAAATTAATGATTGAAGGGATTGTTGTGTGAGAGTTTTGATAACTTAGTAGCTCAACTTTGAATTTGGAATGTCGATCCTTGAGGATTTAAAAATTCATCAATGGTAACCTTGAGAATCATTTTTGTCTTTTACAACTTGTTCCTTTAAAATGGTGATACTACCTCTAAAAGCTACCATTTCTACCCTTAATCTTCATTAGTCACCTATGATGTGATAATCACCATGCATCACCAACTTTATTCATTCCCTTTCATTTACATTGGTGAAGTACACAAAGCCAAAATTTTGAAGAGAATATTCCCTTAAACATTTTGTCACCCATTCCTAATTTTCTCCACCTTTCCAGAGTTCAATTAATGATGTGAGCACAGAAAAGATGAAATCCCAACCATTGGATCACTATCCCCTTTTTGGAAATCTCCTCCTAACATTATATGTTGATAATTCATGTTTGAAATTCTAGACCATATCAATGACATATTGAAGCTAGTGATGAAACCATATTAGGCCATGTGCACACTTCTTTGAAAATAATCACTCATTCACCCCACTCAAAATAGTGATGGCTCACATTGACTGGCGACCTCATCACTCATCATCCATTTGAAGAAATCAATTGCATAACCATCTGCAATGAGAGATGGAAATAATTTTAGATATCCCAGAGGTTATCACTCATCACCCATTTGAAACTCAAAACTTGGAATGAATCCATAATGAGCAATAGGAGAAGATACAAAGAGCACCAAGGGCCATCAGACATTACTAATTCTAATCATAAATTCATAAGTAATTAGTGATGAGGGAGATCCCAATGATAACAAAAGAAACACAATTATCACACATCACTAATGTAAAACTAAAAACTCACAACCTATCTGTGATGTGCGAAAGAAAAGAAATGCCACTCATCGCTAATCATTGATGTAATTTTTTTTTTCAAAAGGAAATCCACAATGAGCGATGGGAGAAAATAGTGAGTGGGATTTAAGTGAAGCAATTTGGCACATGTTCACAACTTTCTCTAAGAAAGGGGGTCTAGGATGACATATAAAAGCCTCAAATAACATAGAAAACATTATTTCAGAGGATGTAGAGGCCAAATATATTCAATTTCTCAACCTTATAAAATATAAGAACATCGGACCTAGGCATAAGGGTTGGTTACTCCACAATCTCCAATGACATAATTTGTTATAAAATGACTAGAAACGGGTAGTAGAAGGTCAACAATGAGTTAGAGCTTTAACAAGAGATTTTCCCTAAGGTTTTTTAAGGAAATATTGTAGTAGAAAAATAACAATATTGGAAAACCCAAAGCCCAAAGATTTGAGAATTACTAAAAATTTCAGAATTCAGGAATGGAACCAAATTTTTTTAAGGGTTCCATCATGGTTCATTAGATTTTGCACACTCCTTTAAGGGAGAATAAAAAATCTCACAATATAAAGCTATATAGTTTTGTGTATGTATGACATCTTGTAGTAAGAAAGAAGTATCCCTGTCACAAAAGAAAGTAACATATTCTAATATTTATCTAGAGATTACCTTGTCAAGGCTTCTCTAGGCTTGCTTTATATCTCTCCCTTCAAGCATATAATTTTTTTTTAGAAAAAAGGCTCCTATTGTGCATATATCAAGTGATTGGTCATTCAAATATTGAATATAAGGTTTTGAGTAATAAAATTAACCATATTAAGGATTGTAGTTCTCTTCATTATGTTAATGCACTGACTTCCTCTAATTGATAATTATTTTCATCTTATCATATTTCTCATCACTATGTCGCATTGGTAGCTTTATGTGCTTTGTTCATTTATATTCATGTTGGTACAATATTAAGTGCAACCATATTTCTTATGGTAGTAGCATGATAATCCTTGGTGGTTTTCCTTGTCTCTATGTTTGGGGGGAAAGGATAACTAGTTTTGGGAGATGTGCATTCTTTTCATCGATCACCTCCTCCTCTCTTTCTACTTAAAATACCAAAATAGAAAGTATGTTGACATTTTAGGTGGGGGGAATATTGTCCACTAGTCATTGTTTACATGTTACCTTCTTAGTGATGATAGCATACATCTCCTAGGAAGTATGACCTTTTATTCAAAGTGTAGATTTCTTGATCTATGTAATGTGTCTTCTTTGTGGTGATATTATACTTGATATTCTACAAGAGTGTGACCTTTCTTGGCATATGGCATTCCTCTTGGTATTAATGGTATGATCAATATTCTAGAAGACATGAATATTTTTATTCCTCTCTTGGTGTGATGTCAAGTGTGATGTTCCCTAATGTAATACCTCTCATGTATTAAGGAAAACCCCTTTGATTATATTTTTAACTAAACCCTTCTATATTCCATGAGTGTCTAACATAATTCTGCTTGCTAGCTGTGTTTTTAGAACAAAGGCTCATTTTTTGCATATCATCAAGTGATTGGTCATTCAACTAATGAATATAAGGTTTTTAGTAATAAAATTCACCATCTTAAGGATTTTGGTGCTCTTCATTATGTTGATGCACCGAATTCCTCTAATTGATAGTGAATTTTATCCTATCATATTTTTCATCACTATCTGGCATTGGTAGCTTTAAGTGCTTTGCTCATTTATATTCATGTTGGTACAATTTTAAGTGCAACCATATTTCTTATAGTAGTAGCATGTTAGTCCTTGGTGGTTTTCCTTGTCTCTATGTTTGGGGGGAAAGGATAACTAGTTTTGGGAGATGTACATTCTTTTCATCGATCCCCTCCTCCTCTCTTTCTACTTAAAATACCAACATAGCAAGTATGTTGACATTTTAGGTGGGGGGGATATTGTCCAATAGTCATTGTTTACATGTTAACTTCTTAGTAATGATAGCATACATCTCCTAGGAAGTGTGACCTTTTATTCAAAGTGTATATTTCTTGATCTATGTAATGTGTCTTCTTCATGGTGATATTATGCTTGATTTTATACAAGACTGTGACCTTTCTTGGCATATGGCATTCCTCTTGGTATTAATGGTATGATCAATATTCCATAAGACATGAATCCTTTTATTCCTCTCTTGGTGGTGATGCCAAGTGTGATGTTCCCTAATGTAAGACCTATCATGTATTAAGCGAAACCCCTTTGATTATCTTTTTAACTAAACCATTCTATATTCCATGAGTGTCTAACATAATTATGCTTGCTAGCCTTATGAAGAATGTCCATTTCTATTGTACCTTATCAAAGTTATTATGGAGTATGATTTTTTGCATGGTTGATGTATGTGAGCTTGTATACTTGGCATGGCTTTCCCATCTTCCACCCTTTCTATGATTTCCCTTGTATACCTAGTGTGTGTTTCTCACCCTATTGCCTTGGGGCCCACTTAGTGTATATCAAACTACACTAGCCCTTATGAGTGTATTTTTCATGGCCACTGATTGTAACATAACTTACATTCCAATGGATCCATGTAAGCATGTTTTATGGAAGCAACATAATACAACTTTTTCATCCTATCTCATTGGTATTTATGCACTTGGACCAGTCTTGACATATATTTTTCCATTTTAGAGTGAGTCTAAGCATAAGTTCATACTCTCACTAAAGTGGGGATAAATGTAGTGTAAAATATTGTATACCCTCACAATTTCACACTTTGTTTGAAGCCCCTTAATTAATTGGAATCAATAAAGCTTCTAATTACCTAAATTATGCATTCCAAAGCCTTATTATTCCTATTTTCTAAAAGGGAAACCTATATTAAACAATTGCTAAAATTAATTTATATACATTGGAAATTGTGTGTCCTAGAATTAGGTCCTAGGACCTATTTACCCAAGGGTGAATGGGTCCCCTTTAAGTACTAAGACCCAATTTTTAATATTTTTTTAGAGATATTTTAATGATTCAAATTCAAGCTTCAAATTTCAACTTGTGGAATCTAATTTTTTGAAAATTAGATAAACACCTACAAATACAAGGTATTTTTATCAATTCAAATCATCTAGAATTAAGAAAAATTTCACAGCATCAAATATTATATTCAAGAACATTGAAGAGATATTAATAGTCATCTACAAAAGAAATCAAGATCACATCATCATGTCAAAGTTCATGTGCATTCATTTCATGGTTTGGAGTTAACATTGTGGTGTAGGTTTTAAGAATTTGAGCATCAAATAAAGTGATCTATCAAGCCAATTCATGCAAGATACAAGCTTTAGATAGATGGATTAGACTTTAGTCCTCTAAGTGTAGCCATTAAGTGTTTGGTGAGTTGTAACAAAGCATTGTTTATTCATCAATTCCTTCCATTTATCATCATTTGTTTATCAAGGTTTAATTACCAACATGGGGTTTGAATAAGGAAACCTCCTATTCACCCAAATACAAACATTTTTGCTTCTCTCTTTGTATGTACAAACTTACAAGTGAAGAATGTGTGGTGTTTTTTTTTTCAACTCCCAATCCTAAAGAAAATCATAATGCCTAAACAAAGAGATCAAAATGTTAAGAAAAAGTTCTTGCACAATCAACACATTGAGGACAAGAAAGGCCAACTGAAAATGCTATAATTAGCCTTCTGCACTTTGAACTCCACAAGACTTAGGAAGGTGTTCCTATTCAAACATCACATATAATATGACTTTCACCATACAACACATTATAGATTTATAACACAAGGATGATTCTTAGATGAATGTATAAAGGGTGTTATACATTTAATTATATTTTAGGAACGATCCCTTTCAACCTTGAATCAACACTAAAAATATATAAACTAAGAGAAATATTCATCTTAAAAAAAAAAAAAGTTACTTGTAAGAAAATCGTTTCTAAGAATAACGTTTGTGTTCTTTAGATCTCCATGGAGATACACAAAACCAACAATAATTAATACATGAAAATGGGAAAGATTCTTTAAGTTTTTAAATGGTGATTCCTTCTAGGGTAACTTGTAGAAAATAAACACACTAGACCAGTGCCTTGTCCATTATAGAGTCAAAATATAATAACCATCTTGTAATATCCCAAACAAAAAACTAGTGACCATTAAACATTACCACCTTAAAATAATAAGGTCTCTTTAGGAAATATTTGTAACATTCTTATTGATCCTAAATGCAACATAATATATTCAACATTTGACTAAGAGCACACTTCAACCTATTCATTGAGAAAAAGTCATCAATCCAAAAACTTATTGTAGAAAATGTGAAATAAAAACCACTATAGTCCTTGATTACTTTGATTGAAAATATAATGCATGCATTCTATAGATATTACAATATGATATAGTTCATCCCAAGTTGCAAACTATTTTTATTTCCATTAAAAAAATGGATTACATCATTGAACCATAAAATTTGAAGAAAACCTAATCTAGAGACAACCCTACACAAAATTAAATTACCCAAGACTTGGAAAAATTAGAACCCCCACAAAATTAAATAGTTTCTAATTTAAGAGAAAGGCGAAGAAAGTAGAGAATTCCTAAGATCAATCCACTATTGATAGATGGCACACATGAGCTACCTTGATTTACAAACCTAGTGGCATTAAGAGAGTACCTATTCATACTTTATTTTACCACTTCATTTTGTATTCAATTGAAATTCCCATGTAAATATTTAACCTATATGTAAAAACCCATTTTTTTCCCTCAGTTTCACTTTGCAAGTGAAAATTTTTAACATCCGAGTCAAAACCCACTTAACCCAGTTTCCACTTTTCTCTACAAGTGAAATTTTTTTACCCATATGTGATTGTAGTGTAGAAAAAAGTATCACTTTTACATTTTCACACTTGTTTGGGCCCTTCTAGTTAATTTGGACATATTTCTACCTTATTTTAGTGTTGTAAAGTGTACCCCTTTACACTTTCACATTATTTAGGGATCTCTTAGTTAATTGAGCTTAATTTTCCTTAATTGGACCCTTAATTCATTTACCAAGCCTATTTTATTACATTTTCCAAAGAGGAAATCCAATATTCATTAATTCCTTAACATAACACTTATCATTGAGCAATGTGTGTCCTAGGTTTACAGACCTAGAAACCATTCACCCATGGATGAATGGATCCTCCCTTAGACCTAGGATCTAAATTTAAATTATGTTTTTTGTGGTATTTTAATGTTTTCAAATCTATATTTCAATGTCAACTTTTGACTATTGAATTTTGGAAAATTAAGGATACATATCTATAAACATAAGGTTATTTCATGAGATTTCATCTAATATTTTCAAGTGAGAAAAAATATAGTAAAATTGATGATCAAGAGAATTCAAGAGTAGAATTATTCATCACTTGTTACAACAATCAAGATCCATTCATCATGTCAAAGTTATGTTCAATCATGTAGGTTATTGGAGCTAAAATTGTGATGTAGACCTTTTAAGATCAAGTTCAATGTTCAAAGAAAGATTCAAGAATCAAGATCCACATCCATTGAATCCATTTCATATAAGATCAAAATCAAGATTTTAGTCCTTCAAAGGTTTAATCAAGGGTTTGGTGAGTTTCAACATTGATTTGTTCATTCATCATTCCATCCTTGCTATTTCATTTCATTTCAAGGTTTAATTACCAAAATAGGGTTTGACCAAGGAAAACCCCCGCTCACCCAAAAACAAACATTTTCTACCTCTCTTTGTGTGTTGTGGATTTGTATCTTGAAGAATAGTTGAAGTTCTCAAAAGTGAAAAGGTTGCATTTGATTGTCACCTTTTTTGTCATATCACAAAAACTCAAATCCCAAATTTATTTTTGAGGGTTTGACTGTGAAACTCGAGAATATAGAATTGCAAACATAGTGGTAGAGGACCCAGAAACCAATTTTGAAAAGCCCTACAAAGGACCCATTCACCATAGAGTGCATAAGTCCTAAGACGGATTCTAAAAACATCATTTTGTGACAAGTGCACAACATTTATTCCTTTTATATTTTCTATAAAATCTGTCAGTTCCTTTAATTTTATGCTTAATCTACTAAATCCAAGTGATATATCACATTTTGATATTTTCTATTTTTAGTCTTTATCCCCAATGTGTTGTTTGAACTAGATCTTAGTTCTAACAAAAAAAGAAAAGAAAATTGAAGATTCCTCCATAGAATTGATTCTCCTTGTGAACAAGGGAAATGGAGTCACAACTTCTCTTATCCACACCTAAAAGGGGAATGAAGGAAGAGGAATCCGATTTCACAAAGTTCACACTCAAGAAAAAATATGTGAGATTCCATTGCAATGGAGATTAAAATCAATCAAAGGAGATTGTTCCTAAGGCTAGAAATTGATAAAGAAGATAAACTATGGATGAAAAACTAAGAAAATGCAAAAGTCATATGCAAAATGAACTAAAAATGAAAACAAACTGTAATAAAAACTAATGAGACTAAAGAGGTGCACCTGGAAATTGGAAAGTGATGGAGAGGAGATCGAGAATCCTATACAACTCACTATTGAAGCCAACTAGGACACTTACACCAAGTTGGGTGACTTAGTCCTATTTTGGGGGAATTCTACTGGAACAAGTTTTAGAGGAAAGAGTACTTTGAACTGTAGAAACCACTTTTCATGCCTAGTAGTCAGACTCATTCACCATTGATGGTGACTTAGTCCACTTCTAAGTTTTAGGAAATTGAAAGGTGCAATTTGTAGCTCTCAGTCTATATTTCAGCTCTTGACAAATTTCTAGATCTGAAACTATAAAATCTGACCTATAGGTGTTCTCCAAGCTTCTTTTATGGTTTTGACCAGTTTGAATGACTTTGATGATATTTTGACAACCTTTCACACCTTTCTCTTCAGAAAATCTACACACAAGACTTGCAAAACACATGTGAAGAGGGGAAAAACTGCTAAGGGTTAGTGAATAGGGGTTTTCCTTGGTCAAACCCCAGTTGGTAATTAAACCCTTGAAAATGAAATGAAATGAAAAAAGGATGATGAATGAACATGTAATGCTACAATTTACCAAACCCTTGAAGTGGAAATCTAAAGATATGCAAGTAATGGTTCCAAAGTGCTTGAATGCAAAATCACTTGATTGCTTGATTATAAAATTAGGAAAGTTTTGGAGATTAAGGATGATGAAATGAGATGAAAAACCTTATATTTATATATGATTATGAAAAAATTCTTGAAAATACCACATCAGAGGCCGACCTCAAGGCTTAAAGAATAATATCCTACTAGAATTTTGAAATAATTTTGATTTTTGAGCCAAATGGGACTAATTCACCCCTCATGGTGAATTGGTCCCACTTAGGAGTTTTAAGTGGGTGTCAGAAATTAAAGTGTTCTAAATGATGTTTAATAGGATTATTATAAAAAATACACTTAAGTAGGGTGTAGAAGTGTATAATGGGGCCATTTAAACATAAGAAGGGGTCAAATTATTGATGAAAAGCCTATAAAATCATGAGATTTTGTTACAAAACTTTACAACACTTTGAAATAAGGCTTGGAAAATGATAAAAGAAAGTTGTTTAGGTGAAATATATTAGTAAGGTCCTAGAAAAGTGTCAGCGTGTTACAACATTTTACAACAATTAAGTAAGGAAGCACTTGAATTATTTTACTTTTCTAGGGCCCAAGACCTAATGTGAATGTGTTATCCACATTATAACATTAAATAAAGGTACAACTAAGCCAAGGTCACAAGGAGGACCCAAATGAGATAGAAAAAGTAGAAGGGCCACTTTTTTAGTGTCAACATTTGGCCCCCACTTTAGTGAGAGGATGAACCTACTTCAAACCCTCACTAAGTAGACCCACACACAATCAAGAGTGGTTCCCATGAAAAAATTCTCACAAGATGGGAAAAATTTGATCAAGAGGGATGATCAAGCCCCCAAGACCAAGATCTCATGATAAACTATCATAAGCGTAAAGGGAATATAGATGATGTCAAGAATAATGACAAGGCACATGTACAAAGATGAAAGAAAGAAAAAGTAAAAAGGAATAATAAATTGGATCAAGCTTCAACCATTTTTCCAGGGTGATGTGGATTAGATCTAGGTTGTTTGTCTGGAAAAATGGATACTCACTCTGAGGCGGTGGAACTCATGGGTGTTAGTTGGGTGAAAAGGCCTAAAAGGTGAGAAACATACACTCATGGCTAGTATGCACTCACACATATGTAGGTGGCTATGGGGAAATTCATGCCTCGAAATGGGCTTCCTGCTCAACCATACCAAAGTTAAACCTCCTAATAACTTTAATGAGAAGCCACAAAATAAAATGACTTTTTGAGCTTCATGAGATAAGAAAAAATTTGTATGCTTGGAGCTCATGAACAAACATGATGGTACCATAGGAATATAAGTTGTGTTATGCAAGGTGGCCATATAACAAATGAAAAATGCAACATGGAAAGAATTTTCAAAGGAGTCTTGCTTAGTTCATACAAGGTCTTTAACTTAGGGAACATTGTGTCTAATGTCTCCAAGAGATGACCAATCAAAGAATAGAAAATTCACAACTTAGGGGATGCAGTGTATCATATCAAGCCACCAAGAGGAATGTAATATGCTAATATAGATCACACTCATGAAGGAAATCACACCCAATGTTATCCAAAAAGTGTCAAAATGCATCGTATGAAACAAGAAAGCTTCACTAAGAACCAAGAAAAAGGAAAAAATGCAAAATGATAATGCCAATGTATGCACTCACTTTAAAGGAATTGCTACACATTGTACTATGAGAAATTTATTTAAAGTAACAAATGAAAAATGCAAACAAGAAAGAAGACATGAGAGCCAACTTGGAAAGCCCTTATGCCAAGTCATATTTTTCCTAGTAAGGCTATGTCATGTGAGAGAAAAGGAAAAGAAAAGAAAGGAAGGGGTTTCCCTCAAAATGAAAACACCGAACACATAAGGGATCTATGGATTTGGGGTTAGTATGTTATTTTCTGCAATGTTGTTCAGAGAGCTCATAACTATCATCATCCCCCAAATACATAGAGTTGGAAGAATGACACAAAGAGAGTGAAAAAAAAGAAAAAGAAAGAACCTTTTGGGTCAACCTGGAAGAGACATGGGGCATCTTGAAACTTTACATCATCCCCAAGGCAAAAAAAAAGCCAAATGAAAAAGAAAAAGAAAATATTTTGGTTCAAAATGAAGGAGACATGAATTTCTCAATTCCTTGGTCATCTCCAAATGGAAAACACAAGGAAAAGACAAAAATAAAAAGGTGAAAGAGATGTAGGACATAGAGAAGAATGAATGTACAAATAGAGGAATGTCACAAAGAGGAAGAACATCAAACATAACATCACAATGGATCACATTATGCACAATCAAAATAAAAAATAAAAATAAAATAATAGTGTAAAATACTAGTATGGAAAATTCAAGTCAACCATCAAGCAATTCATCCACCTCCTAGTCATGTTTAGGATATGTCGAGGGTGGGAAACTAGCCAAATGGACAAGAGAAAGTGTTGAACTATGAGAAGCATCAAGTTCAAAACTCTTTATAGGATATTTGTCATTTAATCTCATGGAAGAGGAAAATAATGTGTTCAAATCATTATGCACCTCTTTTTCAATTGTAGCAATCTCATCATCGTCATCCAGATTAATCACAATTAGAGGATGAATAAAAATGCCCAATGAAGAGTGTACCTCCTATTATGGTTGTTGTATGGGATTGTTTTTCTATGGTTGGGGAGAAGGGTCATCATGCATTGCTTCTGTCAAGTGTGGAATTTGATTTTATTTGTTTAATTCTTCTTGTATCTTGTGAGCAAGGGTACGACATCACAAATGTAGTGTTACGTAAGGTGGCCATATAACCAATAAAAATACAACACACAAATAATTTTCAAAGGATTCTTTCTTAGTTCATGTGAGGTATTTAACTTAGGGAACATTGTGTATAATGTCTCCAAGAGAGAACCAATCAAAGAATAGAAAATTTACAACTTAGGGGATGCAGTGCATCATATCAATCCACCAAGAGGAATGTAATATGATAAGATAGATCATGCTCATGAAAGAAATCACACCAAATGTCATCCACAAAGTGACAAAACACATTGTACATGAAAAATGAAGGCTACACTAAGAACCAAAAAAAAAAGAAAAATGCAAAATGATAATGCAAATGTATGCCCCCACTTTAAAGGAATTGCTACACATTGTGAGAAATTAATTTAAAGTATAAAATGAAAAATGCAAATAAAAAAGAAGACATGAGAGCCAACATGGAAAGCCCTTATGCTAAGTCATATTTTTCCTACTAAGGCTATGTCATGCCAGAGAAAAGGAAAAAAAAGAAAGGAAGGGGTTGCCCCCAAAAAGAAAACACCAAATACATAAGGGATCTATGGATTTGGAGTCAATATGTTCTTTGCTGTAATGTTGTTTAGAGAGGTCAAAATTTTCATCATCCCCCAAATACATAGAACTAGAAGAATGACACAAAGAGAGAAAAACAAAAGAAAAAGAAAGAACCTTTTGGGTCAACATGCAAGAGACATAGGGTGTCTCGATGCTTTGCATTATCCCAAAAGGAAAACACAAGCCAAAGGAAAAATAAAAGGAAAATATTTTGGGTCAACATGAAAGAGACATGAATTTCTTAATGCCTCACATCATCCCCAAAAGGAAAACACAAGAAAAAGACAAGAAATAGGAAAAATAAATGTACGAAATAGAGACGAATGAATGAAAAAATAGAGGAATGTCATAAAGGGGGAGAACATCAAGAAAAACAAAAAGAAAAAAAATATGAAAATAAAAGTGTAAAAGACTAGTAAGGAAAATGTGAGTCAACCGTCAAGCAATTCATTCACCTGCCAGTCATGTTCAAGATATGTCAAGGGCAAGAAACTAGCCAAAAGGACAAGAGAAAGTTCTGAACTAGGGGAAGCATCAGGTTCAACAATCTTTATAGGATATTTTTCATTTAAGCTCATGGAAGAGGAAAATAATGTGTTCAAATCATTATGCACCTCTTCATCAATTGTAGCGATCTTGTCATTGTCATCTAGATTAATCACAATAGGAGGACAAATGAAAATGTCCAATGAAGAGTGTATCTCATATTGTGGTTGTTGTATTGGATCATTTTGTTGTGGTTTGGGAGAAGGGTCATCATGCATTTCTTATGTCAAGTGTTTACTTTGATTTTATTTGTTTACTTCTTGTAACTTGTGAGCAAGGGAAGGACGTCTATGCCTATGCTCCCTAGCTCCTTTGTTTATTTTGGTTTTTTTGTTGAATTTCATTTGTGAAGGAGTGGGTTGATCAACCAAAGGTTACTTTTATTCCCTAAGAGGAGGAATGGAAGGAACTATGGAAGGTTGGTCATTCAATTTCTCCTTTGCTTTGTAATTTTTTTTTATTCAAGGAGGCATGATAGAGTTACTTACATTGTCTCTTGGTCTTTTGGACAATTTTGGGGAAGTTTAGTGTTGGTTGGTCTTGGTTGTTTGGATCTTGTTCAAGTTGAAGCATGGTTTCATCTAGGATAGGAGTGTTGAAAGTAGAAGTGGAAATGTCACAAAGAGACAATTTTTCTATTTTATTTGCTTTGAATTTTTGGTAAGCTATGAAAAAAAAATCTTGTTGAGGGGTTATAGGTTCCATGGGCTTGGGCCAAAAGGATTATAAGGAAATGTTTCCTTTGGAAGAAAATGGGTTAAAGCCACTATGGTGGACAGTGAATATTTCATTATCAAGTGGAAATTTTAAGCATTTGTGGATAACTTAAGGGACAAATTTCATTGAGTGAAGCCATGGATGGCCTAGCATCAAATGAAATTGGTATAATTGTGGGATGATAGAGAATGTGACATCAAATTTTTTTGGTCCTATTTGTAATGGAAGGATGATCGATCCTATTGTAGGGCAAGCAAAACCATTGTGTGTCTTGATCCATGCTTTTGGTTTATCATAAAAATCTTGATAAAAATCATCTAATACCAAAAATTCCTCAATGATCATGTTGTCTCCATAGGGTATCTGAAAGATCATCAAGGAAAAAATAGGCTCTTAATTGGTGAAAAATTTAGAAAAATCAAAGTTAGGCAACTTGACATAAAAAAATGAATAATTTATATATATTATTTAAAAAATATGTAACAATAGAATCTATAGAAAGTTGAATTTAGTTTCTAAATTACTAGGTTTACTTAAAACAAAAATCTATTTGGTGAAAATTTAAAATTTCAATGTAGTAGTACTTAAATTTTAGGGAAAAAATAAGTAGGTGTCTTTCTGACCTCTCCAACCACAATAAAATGATAATATTTTTCTATAAGATTTTAGATATAAGTAGAAGAATCATGTCTCAATGTGATGAATATTTTTTGTAATTTTTTTCCAAGTAAATAATTAATTATGAATTTTTTATTACAACTTGTAACAAGTATAAAAACTCGTATGTTTGACCACCTTAACTTGGTCAAAACTTCATTAAATTAAATTTTTAATTTTTTTTATAGTATGCGAAGCATAGAATGTGATGCATATCTTGGATTCAAAAACTGTGATGCCATTTGAAAGCTATAGATATTTTTCAATCACCCTATCAATCAGGACTTTAGTCATAATTCAAATAGAAAATGAATAATAATTAGTTATTAAATTTTATGAACCAAGATTCCAAACGTGCACAAACACATGAATCAAACACTATATTAGATCAAATGCAAGTTAGTATCATGATTCCCTAACAAATCCATTTAAATTGTAATGAAAAGGAAATGAAATGAAGAACATAAACAAACACAGGCCAAAGATATTAAATCCTATCCAAATGCAATGCAAACTCTTGATCTCTTGGGGGAGTTGGTGCTAATTTTATGTGGAAATTGGCCCTTTCCCAACTCCTATGCAAGCTTTGTTGATTGGTGATGAAGGGTGATCCACTTGGTTAATGGTTGAAGTGTGCTCCAAGATAAAATATGCGTAACCTAACTATAAAACTCAATGAGATGGGTGAAGATTGCTATGAATTTGAGTATAGTAAGTTTACTCAAGTTGTGGATGATAGAATGAAGAATGAAGCCTCTTATTTATAGAATGTTGAGATGGGTAAATTCCCAAAATATAACAATGTGGGACTAAGATTTAACCAATATCCAGATGCCACTTGTCAAAAGGAGAATGGATGAAGTATGTGCACATTTTGATGAATGTGCCTATAAATGCTTTTAGGTGATATTTGAAAATGGTGAAATGAAATGTAAGAGGGAAAATAAATGCCTTAAATGACACTTGGATCAATGCACAAGGACATGTAAGATGAAATTAATGTCTTGTTGGAAGGACAAAGTCCACTTGGATTTTGAACTCAAATTTGAGGGAATATTCTCTATTATGCCATGTTGAGATAAAATAGAGATTTAATAGATGAATTAAATCTATTTTCATGTGCAAGTGGAAAAAGCTAGAGGATGGGACATGAAAGAAGATTAAATTAATCAAGGGTTAATTAATTTAATGAGGGATTAGATGATGTGACAAATTTGACTTAGATTTATAGATTAATTTAAATAAAGTATGAGAAGAATATGATTTAAAGATTAATTAAATAAACATTTTTGATTTATTTAATTAAAGGAGATGAAGTTAGATTAAACTAAATAAGGTTTTAATTTATTTAATTTAATAGATAGACTTTAGGGATTTAATCAAATAAAGGGAATTATTTAATTAAATATGGGCATAGGGTTGATTAGATTGGGTAAATTGATTTAATAAACAAGAGAGAAAGAATTAGAATGATTTATTTAATTAAGAAAGGAAAATAGATGAGTTTAATCAAATAAAATAATTTGATTAAATGGTTAGACTGAAGGTTGATTTATGATGAAATGGTGTTAGTAATCAGGATCAAGCATGTCGGTATATTTTCCATGTCTACATTTTTCCCCTCTTAGAAGCAAAGTACTCATTGTGTTGATTTAAAGAATAAGTTATCTCTATCAATAGCCACAATTTTGTGATTTAAATTTGCTCCAATGCTTCCCTAGTGGAGGAAATATGTTGATATATTGCCTCATTGAGAGATTGGAAAAAAATTCTAATTTTTGGGTGTTCTCACAAAAAATGAGGGAAAGGTTCCCCACAGGTGTAGAAAGGCTCCAGGAGATTAAAAATGAGGTAAAATGCCAAAAATGGTGCAAAATGAACTTCAAATGAGAAAAAATGGGATTGAGGGATCAAAACCCTAACAAGATGACTAAATGGGGTCAAAAAACCCTAACTTTCAAGATTAAATAGGCCTCGGGGGGCCACTTCCAAGTTATTTGCACATTCAACCTTTAGAGATTTTGTGATTTGAGCTCTAACACCCAAACAAGATGGTGCAACAAAAACTCCCAATGCACATTTCTGATTGAGTCTGGACGTACCAGAGATTTCCTGGCACTAGACCACTAATGAGTCAACTTGACCTGAGCTTTATTTTTGATTTTCATGCTCATTAAATGCATTTAGAACTAGGTCTCTAGGTGTAGTGCCATACTACACCACTTGGTATTTTAAATTGTGCCACCAATGTATGATGGACCCCCATGGTGGAGTTTGGAGTTTGAGGAAAAACTTCAAACTCCAATGCCTTTATGAACTACACCACTATGTTTTAAACTCTAGTGCCACAGTTGAATTTGAAATTAGGGTTTCTAACCAAACTATGCCAATTTGGAAAAGTGCACTACCACTATATAGTTTGAGACTTTGAAAATTTCAGCATCATAGTTTGTAAATTTCAAACTATGACGCCTTCACAGGTTGTGGCGTTGGGATGAATTTTGGATTGGTGAGATAAATTTCAACAAATGTTTTTCAATGAATTTTAACACAATCACTTTTCCTAATGTAGGAGGAGGTGAGAGAGATCTACTCAAGTGAGTATAGGTCTCAATATATTTTTAGATATTTATGTGATTTGACCAAGAGGGAGCAGGAGTGCCTAAGAGAGATGGGGCTCTAGTACATTGCCTATGTACCACCTATGCAAACACACCTTGGCATGATGACGGCCCTTTCTGAGAGGTGGCACAACAAGACCTATTCATTTCACCTTCTCACTGGTGAGGCCATAGTCACGTTAGAGGATGTGTGGTAGATTTTTAGATTGCCCATTCATGGCGAGCAGGTGATTTATGATATGGCTTCCAAGATAGATGTTTTCTATTCCATCCTTGAGATAGATCAAATTATTTTCTGAGGGATGAATCAAGTTAGAGCACCATAAGGCCTTGGCCTTACCTTACTGCCTTGTGATTGTTGTGATTATTTCAGGTCTTTTTACCCTAGATGGGAGCTTGCTGGAAATGCATGGTCCAACGACAATTGACACTTTTTACTTGGGGTCTAGTTTTACTAGCTTCTCTCTATAGGGACCTAGACGATTTTTCTTATGTTGATGGTAAAGCACTTAGATTAGGGATCACACTTTTTCATTTATGGGCATGGAAGCATATCCTTGTTCTTTTTTTGTGCATTGTTTTAGTGTCGATGGAGCAAAAGATCTAGTTGTTTGGTGCTACAAGGGAGGCCTTTCATTCACATGCATAGGACAACACATGATTCCTCATTGATGGATGGTCCTTGATGACTTGCGAGTATTTGGATGGTGGTCATACCTTGGAAAAATCACATGATTTGATGATGTTCAATAGTTATTTTTTACTTGCCAAGGTTGCTTGATGCAGGGGCAAGAGCATACCATGTTAGAGATGTACCCACCAGGTAGGGTTCAACATTAGTTCAGGAAGCCTCAGGATAGGCTAGATGATGGTTATGTGGCTATTTTTGTGATGACAATGACATAGGGTGCATGGGGTCAATACATTCCTTCCCATGAGGCAATGGAAAGCTCTAGGCAACTATTGGCTGAATTGTGGCCTTATGACTAGGGAGAATCAAATCCCAGAGTGATACAAGCATACAAAGATTGGTTTCAGCCACCTCTATGACTCATAATGCTAGGGACACCATTCATTCAGTGTAGAGCGAGAGGCAAAGGGGTAGGGAAAGGATATAAAGGATAGGTATGGGATCAGGGAGGAAGAGAGGCGACACTGGATCAGCTAGCTTAGGACAAGGCACTCCCAAATCAGCAGGATGGAGAGTAGAGATAGGAGTCCCCTCGACAGGATCAAGATCTAGGATAACAAGATGGGATGGGCATCAATCTGACGTACATCATGATAGAATCTCAACCCCACCTAGTGATGGGGATATGGATTAGTCCCATGTGCAACCAACCCTACAACCAGATCAAAGAGATGGGTAGATTTTGTAGCTGTAGGCCCAGGTATAGATACTAATAGTAGAGAGGGATCAAGCTAGGGCTAAGCAAGATTAGGCAATTTTGTAGATATAGGTCACATAGTTATAGGTAGGAGCAGAGATGGGCCCTGATAGCAGCTAGAGGGTATGATAGCCTCATCCTCCTAGAACACGGTATCACTCTAGTCCTATAGAGAGGCCATCCAAGAGCCTAATTACTACAGGATGCATTATTACTAGGCCATGCTGAGAGCAGACAGAGTGCTAGATTTTTCACAGAGGACCAACCACAGGCTAGTAGAGCAACATAGGGAGAGAGGAGGTGGTGAGGGAAGTAGTAGGAGGGCTAGGCCTTCATCTTTAATCAGAGATAGGATATCTTTATGCCCCATGGGCTCATTTTTGATAGCCCAATGGGCCATTTTGTACTTATTGACATACATATGTACAATGATCTAATTTTTTGTACCATGATAGTATACTTGATGATATATGGGATGATGATTTTGATGTGATATGCGATGTCCTACTTTATGCTTCATGGTTTGATTTTAATTTATATATGGTATGCAATGATCTGTGATGTGATGAAATGTGACGCATGATGATGTAGATGTTGATGGATGAATGTACTTCTTTTTCAATCTATTTTTATGCACTTTTTATGATGATGTATGCATTATTCCATGATTATGTATGGATGTGGTAAATGTTATGCTTTATGTAGATGCTTAGACTAACAAATCTATATTATTCAATGATGGATGATATATAACATGGTGCTATGATGATGCTTTATGAAATGTTATGATTCCTTTGATGGACACTTATATGTGTTAATGTGATAGTTATGCAATGTTATGGTATGATAGATGCAAATGATGTTATGATGGATGATTACATTATTCTTATGGTGAATATGGATATGTAATATGATTATGTAGATTTTTATGGGATAAATGATTTATGTAATGCTTAGAATAATCAATCTATATATATGGAAATGCAATAAATGTTTCTATATGATATGTTATGCAATATGCAATATGTTATATACTAATGGTTTATGGATGCAAGATGGATGCAATAATGATAATGACTGGATTAATTTTCATGGTACCACTGTTAGCATAAAAAGCAAGAGATAGAAGAAAGCAGGAGATTCCAACAAGAAATGAGGTGATGATGATGATGACTTTCTTATTGAGGAGTTAGGATTTTCAAAGGGATAATTACCTTATGTTTTATCACACACGTATGCATGATGCATCAAGGTATGATAAACCAGGATGGCACTGTACCTAGTGCGATGGATTTTGACTCGAAAATTAGATAGGAGCATCCTTGTTCACACCTAGCATACAAAACCTTACTCAGAATGTAGTTAAAATATTTGAAACATCTTGGACCAAAACATAGGAAGGAAATCCTTCTTATATGGTCAACAAGACACCTAAAATAGCTTCCCAACATTTGAACAAAGCATGCATGACCATGGTTATATTACAAAAGTATCCAACAAGCACAATAGATAAAAAGATAATGATCATTTCCAAATTCCTATCTCTCTAAATCCTTTTGTTTGGATATCATCGATAGGTCCTTGGAATGGGTGCAACAAGATAAATCCACAAGATAAAGATAAAGCAAACAAACAAGCTAATGTTCTTCAATACTGCTAGCCAAGACTAAACTATGGTGATTCCTAATGTTGATGTCCACTATAGGAAGGATGTATCTTAGGACATGATGATATCAAATGATTTTGATATGGGACTACTTGGATGATAGGCTATTGACACAAAGAGTTGACCTTGACTTTTTTTCGTACTAACCTAGGCTCGAGATTTTGATGTTTTTGAGTTTTCACTTTTTGAATTGCTAGACTTGTTTCCAATTGTTTTACCAAAGGTTGAGGATGATAATTGTTTATTATGAGTGATGTTTATTGTGGGAAAAATGAAGATGAGACAAATGTATTTTTTCAAATATTTGGATTTTTTTGAGTTTTTTTGAACTGTTTTGAGGCTATTTTTGGTATTTTTTAGATATTACAAATGTTTTGGGGTTTTATGATATTTTAGCCAAAATACTAACCTAAAGACCTATCCTAGGGGCCTCAAGGGATGATCAACATATTAGGCTTTCCTACATTATACATGCATAGGCCATGTAGTTCAACTGACATAGACTCGATTATTGATGAGATATGAACAAATGGATTGTTAGTTTATTATGATGGAGTGCTAAAGAACTAACTTAAGTGTCTCAGGGGATGGTCAAAGATCAAAATTTCCTACATTCAAGGCTCAAATACCCATAGTTTGACAAGATGACTCTATCTTTTACTTTTTGACTAATATTTTGACCAATTTTTGGATTTTTGGGTTTTTTGATGTTTTGGAGTTACTTTTTTGGTGTCCACACTCCTAAGGGTAGTTAGTCAATTCTTTGTGGAGATATCATTTCCTAATGAAATTAGAGAAGTAGGACCCATTTTAACTCTTTGGACCCACCTTTCCATTTTGGTAAACCCTAGCACCCTACTTTTCAATGTTTCATTTTGGTCAGTCCGCCCTTGCACAACATTTTTTTTAAAATTGGAGTCCTATTACCCCTAGATATGATTTTTGTACTAGTTTGCATTAGATTTGCATTAACTTTGCATTACATTTAGGGTTCATTAATCATAAATTAGTGAATATTGAATTTAAAATTAAATTTGCATGTTTGTGTCACTTAAAATTATCAAAAACTAGAAAAATTACATTCAATCTACATTATTTTGCATAGTACTTACATTAGGATCATCATTCAATAATTTTAATTCAGCTTTAGATTCATATTGCATATTTAAAATACTCACATAATTCATCATTTTAATTTAGTTGAAATTGCATTTAGAGACATTAATCTAGAAAAATCTATTCAAGAAACTTTTACTATATATAAGAAAATATATAGTCATAAAATTCCACCCCTTGCAATTTTGCATACATTCTTGCATCCACCTTAGTGTCCACTCCCCTAGTTTTTGTGTAGGCTAATTTTAGCCCCTACATTATCCTTTTTTCCCTTCTCAATATGCTCCAACACCCCTTTTCAGTAACTACCCTTTCATGTTAGCTTTACATCAAACTTTGTGCTTTTCCCATTCATGTCATTTTGTAGCATGTCATGTCTAGACACTAGTGCGTCACACAAACATACTCACACCACACTAGCATCCTGTAACATTTTGACATTCAAATGATTTTTTTCATGCATTTTTTCCACTTGACAACCTCCTTTGGTTAGTGGTAACAACTTGAGATGCCTTGAAATGGATTGGAAAGCTTATTTCCCTTCTTTAAAAGCTATCTTTTTAATTTGTTTGGCATATTCTTCTAATCCTAGCTCCATTCCTCTAATTCTAACTTCTCTCCAACATTAGCTCTATCATTCTATTCTCTAGTTGTTGCTTGCATATATTTACATAGCTTGTTATAACAACTTCACTTCTAGTTTTATTTTAGCTTCTAGCTTCTACTTCTTCTCCTTCTTGGACATTCTCCTATCTTACTTGTATGGTTCTCCTTGCTTGCAACATCAAAACTTTCAATATCCCTTTACAAAACATTCAAGCCCTCTTGGATTCTCTCCTTGGAAGTCTCTCAAGCTCTTAGAACACTCCTTGCAACACTCTTGGGTATTGTAGCCATTTTTCTCTCCCTCTTTGCATCTCCTTTGGGTCTTACATCTTTACCTCTCTTACTTCATGCTTGCAAACATCTTGGGATTCCATATCCCCTACCATTTTCATTCTTACTTCATGATATGGGTTCTTATCCTTGAGTGGGGATTGCTTTTATCACCTCTTTTGTGATACAAGTTCTCCTCCTTGAGAGGGGGTTGCTTTTACAACCATACTGTGTGGTGCAGGTTCTACTCCTGAAGTGGGTTTTTCTTTCACCACATGCTTTGTTCATCTCTCTCTATCTTTTGGCTATCCATGGAGGGGGGGAAACCAAAATGGGGGTTTGAATAAGGCAAACCCCTATATAGCCCCAATACTTTCTCCAAATATTACGTATGTAGGTTTTAAAGACATTCACATACTAGAGGCTTCATCACTTGTATGGTTGTAAGAATTTCCTTTCTTCTCCCTATCTTTACCATTTCTATTTCACTTTATTGCAGTTCTATCACTTTTTGTCATTTTCCTACATTTTTTAATTTATTAGGACTCTAATTGTTAGCAATCACTTAGCTATTTTCTATGATAACTTTCCTTCTAGTCTGAATGAGATGCAAATGCATTTCTAGGATGCCGGCGCACCTCGCTATCTTCCATATTTTGTGTTGTTGTCATTTGGCTGAGAGATTGTTAGTTTGTCCAGAAAATCTTTGTGACCTACTCTTTTAGATTCTATAACTCTCATTGTTGTTCCTGAGGTAGTTTAGGCTATTTCACCCCATGAGGCACTTTGAATGAAGAGAACTTGAGAGTAGTGAATCCCCCTTCTCTATATTTTGGTGAACTCGACATGAAGAAGGGTTTTTTTCAAAAAAATAAAGGAATTTATTTACCTCTATTTGGCGAGGTCATAAATTTTGACTTGGTGCTTGGAATTCAAATTTTTTTGCACCATTGGAAAGGTCTCCTAGAGAACTAGTTTAGTCCCTAAAACACATGTTCCTTAGGTAGTCAAATTTTAGGGACCAACGAAAGTTCCAACCTCAAATTCTACTTCAAAGACCTTCGAAAATGTAATTTACTAGAACATAGAAAATACCAAAAAAATCGTAATGAATTTAATATGTTATTTTATTAGTTTAGTATCTAATTTTGTTCAAAATACTAATGATATTCTATTTCATGCATGTCATGGTGACTTGGATTTTCCCATGTCACTTGGTATCTTTGATCCTTCTCATAAAATTCCTCTTGCTTTAGAGGATATCTTGTTGTGAGAAGATGAAATTATAGATACCTTTCTTAATGTTACTCTATCTTCTCTTCATACCAATGCACTCTCTTTTAGAGATGATGAGCATTCATGAATGATGAATCTCTTATACCTCTTAATGCAGTCTCTTCTAGGCAAGTTGCATTTTTTAATGATGAATTTCTTATCTATTCCAATGCGCTCTCCTCTAGAGATGATGCATTAGCAAATGGTGAATATCCTTCCACATTTGATCCTATTTAGATTGATTTTGAGAATATGTCTTCAAATAATTATTCTACTAGTTATGATGATTTTGTAAATGTAATATATATCTATGCTTCCCCTCAAATGCCTAAGAGACCAATCATTTATGTGACTCCAACTAGTCCTTCTCCTAAAAGGGTTTGTTTTATTGATGGTCTTCCATTTGATAGTGAATCTCATAATTTTTCTAAGGTTCCCTCCTATAACGTGGTATCCCACACTTACAATACTATAAAAAATTAAAAAAATGTTGATTAACTTACTTCTTTACCATCTCCTCAACCAAGCCTTCCTCAAACACCTAAACCTACAACTAAAGCACCTAGTGATTACGTTCTTGTCAAGCAACTTCAAGTTACTTTGGGTAAGATCTCACTATGGTACTTGCTTCAATCTACTCTAGTTTATCAAGGAATTCTTCAATAAGCCTTGAAAAGGATATTGTTTCCTTCTTTTTCTAAGTCAATGGATATTAATGCATTGATGGTGTATATTCATGTGGATTTGCTAAATATTATGTTCTATTTGTAGGAACTCTTGTCTCTGAAAGTACATAAGCAAAAAATCCATCTAATGATTGTATTTAACATTAATCAAATTGGCATTAGACATATTCTCATTGATGTTAGTTTGATGCTCAATATATGTGGCATTGATCTATTTCCTAAGATTAATATTGATTCATCTTTTGTTAATACTTTTTCTATTGACATTTGTGGGTTTGATAATGTTAGGTGACAAGCTCTAGGTACAATAGTATTACCTCTATAGCTTGGACCTATTACTATACCTACCCTTGTATATGTTATGTTAGAAAATTTTCTTAATAATATTCTTCTCTATAGAATGTGGATTCATGCTATAGGTGTAGTCACATCTACCTTGCATAAATCTATTAAGTTCATTTGCAATAATAAAGTAGTCACAATTAAGGATGACCTTGAGACTATGTGCTTATGTGAGATGGAAATTGTTGGCCAGGTTTTGGTTATTCCTGTACTCTTATTCCTTTAGTATCTTCTAATGTTTCAATGTTTACTCTAGCAATACCTACTACAAAGGATACTCTTGAGATAGATGTCCTTGAAGGAGATACTTTTGAAGAAAGAAATTTTAAGTCTACTCTTTCTACTTCTCAAAAGAATGCATGTATTGGTGATGATTTGGGTTCCTTAGACTTTATAGAATCCTTCATTAGGGAATATAAAGTTGATCTAATCCACTTAGACATTTCACTAACATCATCCAAACCCACTATCAAAGATGTTCATTCTTTTGTATTGTGGGATAAGGTGAATGTAAATTGTAATGTTCTCAGTGTTGATCCTCTTTCTGAGGAAGATGATCACACTTATGATAAGGAGGTTAATGTTGGTAGTCCTATCAGGGAAGATGATGGTGATCTCATAGAGGAGTATAATCCTCTTTACTGAAATAATACTCTCCATGTAAATCCTCCATTGTCTGCTACCTTCATATCCTCTTCTTGTGAGTGGTAAAACTTTTCTCCACAAGAGAAAGGGCTGCTTCCTACTCCTCATTCTTTATCTAAGAAAGAGAATATCTTTTTGAGGCTTCTAAAAGCCTACTTGATTAATATTCCTTCTCCTACACATAAGAAATTTCATAAAAATGATAAAGAAAAACATTATTTATGTGCATACCATCAAGTTCCTGGCAATTCCTCTAGTGAATGTAACTCCTTGAAGGACAACATACAACAAATTCATGATTTAGGTGTCATCACTCATTTTTTTGTTGATGCACCTCCTTCTTCTTCAAATTACAAGTGATATCGATGTTTACCTCTATCCTGTATTCTCCAAGTGTCTTGCATGGTTCTCGTCCCCTATATGTTGGGGGAAGTGAAAAATTGTTCTAGAGACATGTGTTTCTCTTAAGGACCCTCATCTCTTCTCTATTTCTTTCAACTAAAGCATCCCTTTTGCAGACTCCTTCTTGTCTTCAAGGGTTTTTGAGGGACCCCCTTTGAATTCTTTTATCTCAAATAAAATCATTAGAATCTAGCTTGGGGCTAGCTTGACTAGACCTCACTTTTCAAATAGAGCATCCCTTGAGTGGACCCCTCTTCTTTTGAAGGGTTCCTGAGGGACCTCTTTGAAATATTTCAAATGTATTGATAGTTTGCATTACTGTCTACTTACTTTCCTATGTGGACGCTTTCACTTTGCAAGTGCGCTTATACAACTACTTTCTAACTCTACAAAGTCCCCTTCCTTTGGTTTCCTCTATGTGAGAGATCTTTGGGGATACCTTTCTATAGGTCCATAGACCTGTAGGGTGCTTCCTCTGAGCTTCCTCCATGTCAGAGATCTTAGGGGTGGCTCCCCTATAGGTCTATGAGTCTCTAAGTAACTTTTCTAGGTTCCCTTCATGTGAGAGATCTTGAAGGACACCTTCCCTATAGGTCTACATGTTTGTAGGGTTCTTTCTCGGCTTCCTCCATGTGAGAGATCTTAGGGGATGCTTCCTTTTAGGTTTTTGGGTCTGTAAGGAACTTTTTTGGTTTTCCTTCATGTGAGAGATCTTGGATGATTCCTTCCTTGTAGGTTTGTGAACTCATGGGGTGCTTACTTCTTGGGAATTCCTTCATGTGGGAGATATTGTGTGTTTCATCCTTGTAGGTCCATGGGCTTGTAAGACACTTTTCTGAGTTTCCTTCTTGTGAGAGATCTTGGAGGAAACCTTCCTTGTAGATTTGTAGGCCTGTGAGGAACTTACATTCTTAAATTCTCTCTTCTCTTCTCAATTGTATATATCGGATTGAATAAATGTATCTTCTTCATCATGAGTATATGCTCTTTCTCTCTTTGTCTTAAAATTATTCTATGTGTTATTTCTTAATTTGGGGATGATGCATAGTACTAAGAAAACCTTCTACATTGAGGTCTCTTTACTTTGTTGACTCAAACTCTTTAGTTTTTGATGTTCTAATGTTGTTGTGTGGTGAAGGTTTTTCTTTTCTAATACATTTTTTTTGTAGGTCTTCAACCTTGGGGCATACTTTCGTGGTTCAAGGAGTTATTTTCTTCCTCTACAGTATCCTTTTGGAATATGATGTTATTTATGTTTAATATATTTCCTTTAGCATACATATTAGTGTAGATTCATATGCCTACTAAAGTGGGGGGAATATGTATAGTCATAAAATTGCACCCCTTGCAATTTCACATACATTCTTGCATCCACTTTAGTGTCCACTCCAATAGTTTTTGTGTAGGATTGTTTTAGGCCTCGCATCAACCCTTTTCCCTTCTCAAGATGCTCCAATACCCCTTTTCAGCATCTACCCTTGTGTGTTAGCTTTACATCTAAATTTTTTCTTTCCCCATGGATATTGCTTTGTAGTGTGACATGTTCAAACACTAGCACAACACATGGATGTCCATGCATTGTACTAGCATCTTGTGATATTTCAACATTCAAATAGTCATTTTTGTGCATGTTTTCCACTTGTCACCTCCTTTGGTCAATGGTAATGGCTCGAGATGCCTTGAAATGACTCAAGAAGCTTCTTTTCCTTCTTTAAAAGCTATCTTCCCAATTCATTTGGCCTCTACTTCTATTGCTAGCTCCATTCCTCTACTTCTAACTTCTCTCCAACTTCAGCTCTAGCCTTCTACTCTCTAGCTCTTGCTTGCATAGTTTCACATAGCTTGTTACAACAACTTCACTTCTATCTTTATTCCAACTTCTAGCTTCTACTTCTTCTCCTTCTTAGACATTCTCCTATCTTACTTGCATAGCTCTCCTCACTTGCTACATCAACACTTTCAATCTCCCTTTACAAATATTTCAATCCCTCATGGCTTCTCTCCTTGCAAATCTCTCAAGCTCTTATAGCACTCCTTGCGACACTCTTGACTCCTACTGCTATCTTGCTCTCCCTCTTTGTAGCCCCTTTGGTTCTTGCATCTCTACCCCTCTTACTTCATGCTTGTTAGCATCTTGGGATTCTATATCCCCTACCATTTTCATTCTTAATTCATGATACGAGTTCTCCTAATTTAGCAAGGATTTCTTTTATCACCTTTTTTGTGATACATTTTATCTTCCTCGAGTGAGGATTCATTTATCACCATACTTGGTGGTGTAGGTTCTACTCCTGAAGCAAGTTTTTATTTCACCACACACTTTGTTCATCTCTCTCTATCTTTTGGCTATCCATGGAGGTTGGAACACCAAAATGGGGGTTTGATTGTGGCAAACCCCTATACAACCGAGTATGTGTAGGATCATCATGGAAAAAATAGGCCCTTAAGTGCCAAAAAATTTAGAAAAATCAGAGTTAGTCAACTTGATGTAAAAATTTGAATAAGTTATCGATATTATTTCAAAAATATGTAAGAATAGAATTTGGAGAAAATTGAATGTAGTTTCTAAACTACTAGGTTTATTTAAAAAAAAAAAAAAATCTATTTGGTGAAAAATTAAAGTTTCAATGTAGTAGTACTTAAATTTCAAGGAAAAAATTAGAAGTAGGTGTCTATCTAACCACCCTAACCACAATAAAATGATAATATTTTTTTATAATATTTTAGATATAAGTAGAGGAATCATGTCCACATGTGATGCATATTATTTTGTAATTTTTTTCCAAGTAAATAATTAATTATAAATTTTTATTACAACTTCTAAAAAATATAAAAATTTGTATGTCTGACCACCTTAACTTGGTCAAAACTTCATGAAATTCATTTTTTTGTTTTCCTATAGTATATGAAGAATAGAATGTGACGCATGTTTCAGATTCAAAAAATGTGATACCATTTGAAAGCTATAGATGTTTTCAATCAGCTTATCAATCGAGACTTTAGTCATAATTCAAATAAAAAATGAATAATAATTATTTATTAAATTCAAAGTAAAGCATAATTTATATTGGTGGAAAGCTGAGAATCTTCTTTTAAAACATTTTTCATTTCATCAATTTTGGGTAAAAAAAAGTCATCAGCCACATGGACCATCATATCACTTACATATTGCCACTTTTTGGCCCATCATGATCCTACACATACCCAACCCCAACACTTTCTCTAGATATTATGCATGCAGGTTTTGAAGACATTAATGTACTAGAGGATTCATCACTTGCATAGTTGAAATCATTTCCTTTATTCTCCTTATCTTTACCATTTCTATTTCACTTTATTTTAGTTATATCACTTTTTGTCATTTTCCTAAGTTTTATAATTTCTTAGTAATCTAATTGTTAGCAATCACTTAGCCATTTATTGTTATAAACTCACCTTCCGGTCTGTATGAGACACCAAAATGTTTCTAGGATACAAGTGCACCACACTATTTTCCATATTTTGCACTGCCATCCTTTGGCCAAGAGATTGTCATTTTTTCTAGGAAATCTTTGTGACCTGCTCTTTCAGATTCTAGAACTCACATTGTTGTTCACGATGAAGTTTAGAGTACTTTTTCCCATGAGGCTCTCTAAATGAAGAGACCTCATGAGTAGTAAATCCCCCTTCTCTATAGAAACAAAACCACATACACTTAGATTTTGAAAAAATCAAGTTTGAAAAACACTGACCTAGGACACATTCACCCAAGGGCGAATGAGTCCCTATATAGACCCTGTAGATATTTTTTTGGTGCTTTTTAGTTTTTTTTCTACATTTTTGTTTTTGAAAAGGAAAAAATAGGTTTTACAGGGACCTGAAACTGCAGAGTTTAAACAACAAAAGATAACAGAAAAAGTCCAAGCTAGCAAATGGTTGTCCCAAAAAGGAAACGACAGCACAAAGAGACAACAGGGCCCAAAAAGGGACCACCCAGAAACAAACACCACCGTGCTACTCCAAGGTGTTCAATAACTCCTCAGCCTCCTTTTCAACATCCTTCATATCCTGTAACCCCTGCTTGAGAATTTGAGCCGTATGTGACAAAGTCAAGGTCTTCCTCTTAATGTTAGCCTGGGTATGAGTCGAAATCCCTTCACCACAGATCTGCTACCTCCCCTGTCCGCATCCAAATCCACAACCAGTGAACCCTTTTGGTTTTTTTCAAGCTTTTCCACCATCGCATTGATGATAATGGTGTTATGCCTAGCAATTTTGTGATTGTTCGCAATAGTGGCCCTAATGTTTTGACCAATGTTGGACATACTGCACTTGATACTAGCCAATCTTTCCTCCTATGATTGTTGTCTTTTCCTTGGTAAGGGAGTTTCCTATCCTTCATTCTCTCTACGACTCCAGCTAATCTTCTGAGTCCATGACCCTATTGCTAAGATCTGTATTACAGCCTTTCAAATCATAGACTTCCTTATGGGTCCACTAGAGAATAGTGAAAAGGCCATCCATACTTTTTTCCGCCACACTCACAATGTCCTCAGGCTTCAGATTATTTAGGGCTGAGTTAATTTCATCCTAAATAGGGGAGTCATAAGGCCCATTCCCAAATATTCTAGACGCAGGGGCACTAGGGGCCGATTCCTTACTGACCATGGGCTTATCAGAGAGGATTTCCATTGAATTCCCAAAATACGAAACAAGTTTCATAACAGGGGTACTTTTAAAACTAGGGAACAAACCCAGAGTAGGGCATCCAGGAGATGGATGGGGATTAAGATAGGGTGGCGAGACAAAACCCGGACTAGGGCACTCATGTAGAGGCTGCAACTTAGGACATGACAACGGGGAAAAATCCTTAAGGGTTTTCTGACAAGACGGGGACTGGGAAGTAATGGCATCAGGACCAATAGGAACACAAACAAGGGGGCCCGGGGGTCGATCTCCCTACTACTTTCTGTCTCCTCATCATCCAAATCTTCAATTTCAACAATTTTAGGTAAAGCAGGTAAATTTTGATAATGCTAAAAAATGAGCCTAATAAGACCAGGGTGAAAATAGCATTCCTCCTAGGGTTTCTTTCAACTTCAACAAGGCAATTCTTCAAAGAAGAGAATAAGTAAAAAGGAAGAGAGATACAAAACTTGTGATGGAAATGGTTCACAATGGCAAAGTGGTAACCATAAACTCTGGTGAAGCGCCCGTCAATCGTGATGTATTCCATAATAACTCTTAAAACTTTCCTCCAGATAGATTTGATGGACTCCACATCAAAGTAGCTATTGGAAACCTTAACCATCTTAGCTTTCTCCTTGTCTTTTTTAAGAAATTTAATGACCGCTTCATCAGAGAATCATCGGTCCCAATAGAATTTCACACCCTCAGTCGAAAGACTAGTTATCTCACCGATTAAGTCTTCACTCAGCTTAACATTCCTACCAAACAACACAATCTCACCATTTTTCCAGTTTTTAACAAAATAGTCCAGCATCCCCTCGTCCATACCATGGAGCTTTTCCAGATACGGGACTAAGCCTCCCTTTTCAATTCTTTCCCATGCTTTTCCATTCTTTCTATGCTCCTGAAAATTGCTCAGCTCCACACATTTTCTTTCTCTGCCCATATTCAAAGCTCTGTTAGACAACACTCTACAGTTGCTCTGGGTCCCGTTTAGGCATATTTTATCAAACACCCAGAAAGCATGCCAAAGACTCTTCTTGGAAAAGAAAATGACGTTGTTCCCATCAAATCTAATGAAATCGACGTACCTAATTTTTATCCATTTGATCATGACAAAGAAAGACTTCTCTTCCATGCACTGAATCATAATAAATTAGCGCTTTCACTTTAGGATGGAGGTAGTCATTCTTCCTCCACGTGTTTTCCCCACCCTTCTTAACCCCTTCATTGGTGAAGTAATCTGCCACCTTATTGGCTTCTCTATAGGCGTGGGACACTTTCACTTTATCAAATTTACTTAATAAGATTTTTGTATCTTCGATCCATTTTTTGATGGTCCACGAGGGGGGGTAAGCCCAAGAATGCAATTTATTATATTCAATGAATCACCCTCCAACCAAAGAAATTTCATGTTCATCTTGAGGGCTAAGCTAACCGCATGAAAAGCCCCCATGGCTTCCACAACATGATTAATTTGAGTACCGATGTCCACAGCAAAAGCTGCAATAAAAGCCCCCGAGTTGTCCCTTAAAACACACCCACTACCAGCTTTCCTAGGGTTGCCTTTAGCTGCACCATCAGAATTGGCTTTCAACCAACCCAGAGGTGGAAAAAACCAATTAGCATTATCTCTCCCACAAACAGCAGGTTTAAGGACATTTGACCCTACTAATTTTGAATTCCACTTTTTGGCTATGGTAATATCAAAAGGAGACCAGATAGCTTTCTCAAACATTTTTCTTGGAATTAAAGATAAGTTTTTCTTTATAGCCCTTACAATTTTAGCATATAAGTCCCCTTCCAACATCTCTTTATCCCTAAACACTCTGTTGTTCCTTTCCTTCCAAATATACCAAGACACAAAAGGTAGAACAAAAAACCATAGCTTTTGCACAAAATATTTTTTTGAAGGAGCATTCCATTGCATGAAGAAATCTTCGATAGAGGCAGGGGAAATCCAAGCCACATCAAGAAGCACCAAAATTTTACCCCAAATATTCAAAACAAAAGGGCAATGAAGAAAAAGATGATTAATAGTCTCGACTCCATTCCTGCACATATAACATTTGTTAGGTAATTGAATTCCTCTTTTTCCAAGATTGTCCAAAGTGAGAATCTTATTCTATAGCATTATCTAGTAGAAAATATTGATTTTCAGAGTCAGATGATTAATCCAAGCCTTAGCCCAGAAGGGTGGAGGCTCCATCGGACTACCCAACATAGACATGGCAGAAGAAACTGAAAAAATACTAGATGGGTTGTCTAACCAGACAGCAAGATCCTCCACCTGGTGTTGAGTTGGTCTTACGGCTCTGAAAGCCGATTGAATAGGGCTAAGATCCGTACTGATGGTCTTCAAATCAACCCAACCCCCATTCCTCCAATAATCTTTAACCAAGACTCCAAATTCCTTTTAACAATCATTCATCCATTTACTAAATTTCTTAATTCTGATCAAAGGATCTTTAAAAAGCCACCTATCTTCCCAAAACCTAACATAATTTCTATTTCCAATCAGACAGACCCGTGAGGTAAAGAAGAAGAATTTATAATCTCATTAAAAGACTCAAAGTTATTAAAATATTTGGCTTTTAAGGTATCACACCATTCTCCATTCAAAGTAAGAGTTCTCCAAAGCTATTTAGCAAGAAGGGATAGATTCAAAACTTTAATTTTCCTTAAGCCTAGGCCCCCCCTTGATTTGGGTCTACAAACCAAATCCCATCCAACAAGTGGCATTCTCTTCTTGTCCTCCACACCTGACCAGAGAAACCTTTTTTGAATTTTTTCAATGGCCTCGGCATATTTAGCAGGAATTTTAAATATACTAAAAGCATAAATAGGAAGATTTTGTAGAGAAGCCTTAAGGAGCTGGATTTTTCCAGCTTGACTGAGAAGAGCTCCTTTCCACCTCGATAGCTTCTTATTGAATTTTTCAACTAGAGAAATCCAGAATGAGTCTGAAGGTTTAGAGCAAAGAGGTAAACCAAGATAGATTGATGGAAGAGGCTCAACATGACATCCAAGAATCCGAGCAAGTTTGACTTGTCTATACTCTGGAGTATTGATGAAAAAAATTAAACTTTTAGCCCTGTTAACAACTTGCCCAGAAGCAGATTCATAAAGATTCAGAATTTTTTTAAAAGTCTTAGCTTTAGCCACAGTCGATCTTCCCATGAGAATGGTGTCATCAACAAATTACTAGTGGGAACAGGTTAGAAGAGAAGAAGGTCTTAATCCAGCAAGGGATCTTTGATCAATAAGCTTTTTAATGTTTCTTCCCAGACTCTTAGCCAAGATTGTAAATAGAATAGGAGAAATAGGATCTCCCTGTCCGAGGCCTCTGGAGGTCTGAAAAAACCTCGAAGGTGATCCATTCATAATGACAGAGGAGGTAACTATCGAGACAGGCCAGTTCACCAACTGAATGACTCTTTTATTAAAACCAAACATTTCCAGGATTTTAAACAAGAAATCCCAATCAACCCGATCATAGAATGTTTCTTTTGTTACTATTTTCTATTCTTAGAATTAAATTATTGAAATATTTTATTTGTTCATTCAAATTATTGATCATTTAGTTACATTTTGTAACATAGTGGAAAACATGTTTTGCATATTTAAGCTAAAGTTAGTGTTAGATTTCTATAATTGTCTTTCATTTTCAACATCATTGCATTATTAGATATATTAGTCTATATTTTGGAATCATTTAAAAGAAAAAAACTAAAAACATGAAAAGAAACAAACAAAACAAGAACACAATGATGAAACCCTTGGAGAAAGCATAGTCATTTTATCATGTCAAATCTCTTTTTCCAAGTTAACCTATCCCTCAAACCATTTAGTTGTGATGACTTTGGCATGTTAGATGAAGCCATTGACGACTTCATCTCACCTTGATCATCCATTAAAGCTTTGGTAAAAAAGGATGCACATAAACAATCATAGTTTGTCTTCTCCCAATACCTCTCCTACTTGTGATGATTGTATTTTGGTGTTAGAAGACCCAATTATTGAGTGTCATGAGAATATTATTTGTACCTCTTCTAATGATACATTTTTCTCAACAAACACTAAGATGGATGGCATAGATGAAGATGTTAAGTTCAAATTAGATTCCCCTTCACTAGAAGGTCATCTAGGTAACTTAGTTGAGGTTATGATTGCACAAATTGGATATCCTTTAATTGGAGAGCCTCCTAAGTCACCTCCCATCATAGAACCACCTAAAAAGAAACCATTAAAACCAAGTGATATCTTGAAATTTATAATGAAACTTGATAGTGACAATGTTTCATAGCAACTGAGTTACAATACTGTTCCTCACACATATAATACATGGAAGAATATGCAACCTCAAACCATTCCCACTTCATTACCATTTATGATTTAGGAAGATCTATGAACCTTGAAAAATCATTTGTATCCAATGCTCAGGAAGTTAGCACCATAGTGTAATGCTCAAAAGCATGATTCCAATGCTGCTTGAATCATGGAAAATGAAGTCTGTACACAAAAGTTATAGCCAGTTAAAGATTGGTCAATCTTGGACCAAAGGCCTGTTAGAAGGAAAAGAAAATGACCAACTTATAATTAGTTAGAAGTGATGTCAATTCAAAGAGATCAATGACACAAACCCAATGATGTTTGTTTCATTGAAATTCAAACTTTTATGTGAAAGACATCATGAGTCAAAGTTTGGGTCAAACAAGTACCTAAGCCATCCAGAAAGGAAAAAAATTAATTGATTTTAAATTCATCAAAATCAGCATCAACATGAAGAGATTGATGAGACGATCACAACGATGCTTGTTTCATAAAAAATCAAGCACATATGTGGAAGATATCATCAATCAAAGTTGCAGTTGACCAAGTTGACTAGGGTACAGATGATGGCATCAACATGCTGACACAATAGAGCTAGTGTGTGACACGTGGAAGATGATGTCAGAATGGTTGTACCGTAAGGATGATGAGTTGGCCCAATCTAGGACTACCACATGGCATCCATATAGTGATGTGGTGGGTGACATGTCTTAGCTGATGTGGCACAATGAGTCAATAGTATAGTCATTAGATGATGTGAGCTAAGTGAATGGGATTTTAACACATGTCATCCAGGTGTCTTTTGACATTCTCCAATAGCAAATCATAACGTGACATGTGGTAGCTTCCAAAAATGACACATGACACTAGTATTTGTCAAGAAAATTTGCAAGTGCAATTTTATTTACCAAAAATATGGTTGGAGGGGCTCGACCTTGCAACCTCCTCCCTACAATCCACATTGCCTACCATTGCACCAACACATTGTGCACTTACCCAATATGGATTCCAATTTTTTTTGTTTAGTTAAAAAAATTTAATTGCTTTTAAAAATGGTGGTCTACATAATAGCTCTCCACCATTGAACCATTTGGTGGTTACGAGAATATTTCAAGGATTTTTTTGGTTTAACCACTTGTAAGAACCAAATATCCCCTATTTTAAAAGATATAACCCCTAAATCATAACCATAGCCCTTTTTATTAGTAAAAGACTAGTTTTGATAAATGTCAAAGGGTTTAAAATATCATTGATGATTATCAATGGGGGGATAATTAAAGATTTAATTGATATTTTTATATTGTAAATGGGGGAAGTTGGTTGAAACTTATACCTAAAATGAGGAGATATGTAATATTCATGTAATCTTATGGTTTGAAGCCATATTGAGTAAAATTTGTGTATAAAAAGGAGTGCAAGGAGACCATTCATCATCCCATTCTTGGTGTGAAATCTCAAGAATCCAAGTGGAGAGAGAGAGAGAAATTGGAGATGATGATGAGGATTTTCTTGAAGAATAGTAAGCCATACGATGTGGAGTTATTCTAAGAATATTATGAGAGAGTTGTGTAGACTTTTCTATTGTATATTTTTATGTTGTAATTATGCTCTATTTGTAAGCCTTTGTAGGCCTTTGTGAGCCTTTTGGGAGGGGAAAGTGTTCAAATTTTTGTTCCAAATTTTTGTTGTAGGTTGAAAGCTCTTCTTCTCAGAATTTGTACTAAAGCATCTAGAAAATTATTAATAGATTTGTCACTCAGTTGAGATAGATCTGAAGACATAGTCTACTTGGATGAACTCTGTGATCAAACTTGTGTCCTCTTCTCTCTCTTTTTTTTTGTGTTATAATTCTCTCTTTATTGTTCATGTTGCTCTATTTTTTAATGTCTTTTCAATTAAGCTTCAAGAATTAGGGATTTGTTCACCCTTGATGCACATTCACTTTAGGAATGCTTTTCATAGATCCCTTTTTCATCAAATCAATTACCTCAACCTGTTTTTCCTAGCATTCCTTTTTTACCTTTACATGGCATAAAGGAGTAAGATTTTTTCAAACAGCTTAAACATACCTCTCGCTTTGATATTCTTATGGGATCTTGTTTAAACATCACCTGCATCCAATAAGACGCTCCAAGAAATTTTGCTGAAGAATAATATCCAATTTTCTATGAATTTGAATGATGTAGCAACCTCCTTTCATTGTATGCAAGTGAAAAAGTTAGATATCACCTTCCATGAACATTAATTACCATCACTAGAGATAAAAATAAAAATGAGGCCTTAATGATAAAGGTGATCATTAATGAAATCACAATTAGGCGCACTATCATATACAATGGAGTAAGTCTTAATGTTTGTAGCATTCATCTCTTAGATAAAATTGGTGTGGAAAAGAAGGTTATTCAACTCAATGATGTTAATATTCATGGCTTTGACAATGTTAATAGGAAACAATTAGGAAAGATCATATTACCTATTAAGGTCAGACTTTTAGTTTTAACTACCCCAATCCATATCATGTTGGGACCTCTTTTGTACAATATTCTCCTAGGGAGACCATGGATTCATTCTATGAAATGAGTCCCATCTAATCTTCACCATGGGATAAAATTTGAATACAACAACAAGATATACATAGTTGAAGCAAATGAAAAAAGTTATAAATCACAAGTTCAACATGATCATAACACTTCCAACTCCCATAATACTTTGATTCCAACTTCCAAAGTAGAACCTATACAAGTTGATCTTGATTTTCTTTCACCTACAATACAAATTTGTAGTGATTATTGGGGTCTTTATATTTTATGCCTCATTTCAACGAAGATTCAAAAATATAACCATAAAATTCTAGAGAGCCATATACAAAAAAATCATCTTCAAACACATGTTTTAGTAATTATTGAGGTTCATTAGATTTTACACCCTCCTTTATGGGAGAGTACAAAATATCACAATATACACCTATAGACTCTTGTGTTTCATTTTCTCAACTTTTTTCTACATCAACATCACCCCATGGTGGTGATGGGGGCTCTTTAACTCCCATCCCTCATGACAGGAAGATGTCTAACTTTAAGAAACCTAAAAAGGATTTATGTTCTTGTGAAGAAGCCAACCCTTCTTAGAAGCATAAAACCTTTTCATCTAAGTTGGAAGAATGTTATGTTCTTGGATATAAACTCCTTTCTAAACATGTATTTAATGAAAATATGGAGCAAAACGATAGAGAACAAGTAAAGTCTATACTATACTTTTTTTCAAGAAATGTCTAGGTTTACCACCTTTATCTCCATCTTCATCTAAGGCATTATCATCTACTACATGTATGACATCTTGTGCTAAGAAAGAAATATCCCCTACTATTGATCAAAAGAGTATCTTGTCAAGGCTTATCCAAGCCTAATTAATTCTTCTTCCTCCAAAAACACAAAAGAAATTTTACAAGAGTTCATTTTGTGCATATCATATAGTTCATGACCATTCTACTAATGAATGTAATACTTTGAGTGATAAAATTCAACATATTAAACATTGTGGTTCTCTTCCTTATGTTGATTCACCTGCATCCTCTAATTGATATTGATTTTCATCCTATCATGTTTCTCATCACTACATGGTATTAGTAGCTTTATGTGTCTTTCTCATTACCATACATGGTGGTACAATCTCAAGTACAACCATATCTTGACAGCAACATGATAATTCTTGGTGGTTGTCTTTGTCTCTATGATTTGGGGCAAGGATAAGTAGTTCTTTGAGGTGTGTATTCTTTTCAAGTATCCCCTATTCCTCTCTTTCTAATTAAAATAAAAACATATAAAGTATGTTGACATTCTAAGTGGGGGGCCTATTGTCCCTCATTTATTGCTTGCATGTCTCCTTCTTAGTGATGATGGTATATATCTCCTAGGAAGTGTGATTATTACATTGGCATTACTTTTACTGACATCAGTATTATTTACATTAGCATTGTTTTATTACCATTGGCATTATTTCATTTTGGCATTACCATTTTGACATTTCTTGTTTAACATAGAATATTGATCATGTTGTGGTTAGTATGATGAGAACCTCTAGATCTGGCATGAATATATCATTATACAATGAGAGCCTAGATAGAGGAATGACTTTCTTACTTAGCCACCCATTTGTTTAGCCCAAGCTGTTAGTGTATTTCTTTTTCCAACGACCACTTAGCATAACACAATTTGCTTTCTTGTGGAGCCTTGTCATTTTTCCAAAGGCCACCTATCATAACACAATTTTCTTGCCCATGGAGCCTTTGTGTTGGATAAATGTGGCATAATACAAATTTATAGTCCATTTTTCCTTTCTCTTCACTTTAATTTTGACATTGTACATGCTTATATATCTTGTTTTGTTGCTTTAAATATCATACATTTCATGTTTGTCTCTTTGTGCCTATGTTGGTTTTTCCATGAGATCATGAATCTTGGGGTCTTGATCATCCTCATCAATATTTTTCATATTGTCCTTCCAATAGTTGTACAACTAGACCTCTCTTGATTGTCTAATTTAGTGTGATTTTTTTTTTGTGCTCATCCTAGATCACTAAAGTGGGGGGAAATTTAATGTAGAATTTTTATTTTTTTTTACATTTTAACAATTGTTTGCGCCCTCCTAGTTAATTTGGACTTAATTTTTCCTTATTTTAGTGTTGTAAAGTGTACCCCTTTACACTTTCACGCTTATTTAGGGATCTCTTAATTAAATGGGATTAATTTTCTTTAATTATCCCATTAATTCATTTATCAAGCCTATTTTATTACATTTTATATAAGAAACCCAACATTCATTAATTCCTCAGCATAACACTTATCATTGAGCAATGTGTGTCCTAGGTTTAGGGACCTAGGACCCATTCGCCCATGGGTGAATGGGTCCTCCCTTAGAACTAGGACCTAAATTTAAATTATTATTTTTAGTAGTATTTTAATGTTTTTAAATCTATATTTCAATGTCATGATATTTTAATTTTAGGAAATTAAGGATACATATCTATAAATATAAGATTATTTCACTAATTTTCATCTAATATTTTCAATTAAGAAAAATTATAGTAAAATTGATGATCAATAACATTCAAGAGCAAACTTCTTCATGCTTTTTGCAAAAATCAAGATCCATTCATCATGTAAAAGTTATGTTCAATCATGTAGGTTTTTGGAGCTAACATTGTGATGTAGGTTTTAAGATCAAGTTCAAGTGTTCAAAGAAAGATTTGATAATCAAGATACACATCCATTAAATCCATTTCATGCAAGATCAACATCAATATTTTAGTCCTTCAAAGGTTTAATCAAGGGTTTGGTGAGTTGCAACATTGAGTTGTTCATTCATCATTCCTTTCATGTTATTTCATTTCATTCCAAGGTTTAACTACCAAAATGGGGTTTGACCAAGGAAAAACCCCATTTACCCAAAAACAAACATTTTCCCCTTCTCTCTCTGTGTTGTAGATTTGTAGTTTGAAGAAAAATTGAAGATCTCAAAAAGTGAAACTTTGAAAAGTTTCATTTGTTGTCACCTTTGTTGTCATCTCACAGAAAATCAAATCCTAGATTTATTTCCCACTATATGATTGTGAAACTCGGGAATCTAGAAGTGTAGACATAGGAGTAGAGGACCCAAAAACCAATTTTGTAAATCCCTATAAAGGATCAATTCACCATAGGGTGAATTGGTCTTTAGATAGATTTTGAAAACATCATTTTATGATAGGTCCACAACCTTTATCCCTTACATATTTTCTAAAAATATTGTTGGTTCCTTCAATTTTATGCTTAGTCTACTAAATCCAAGTGATAGATTGCATTTTGGAGTTGAGTTGTTATTTTAGTCTTTCTCCCCAAAGTGTTGTTTGACCTAGAGCCTCATCCTAACACAAAGGAAATATGAAGATTCCTCCATAGAATTGATTCTCCTAAGGGTAGTTAGTCAATTCTTTATGGGGATTGGTATTTGCAGGATCATGATGGGCCAAAAAGTTGAGATATGATGGGTATGTGTAGGGTATGTGGTTGACTTTTTTTTACCCAAAATTGATGAAACAAAAAGGGTTTTTAAAAGAGATTTTAAAATTTCCACCAATATAAATTATGCTTTACTTTGAATATAATAAATAATTATTATTCATTTTCTATTTGAATTATGACTAAAGTCATATTTGATAGATGGGTATGTGAAAGATCATGAATGGCCAAAAAGTGACAATATGATGGGTATGTGGCTGATGACTTTTATTTACCCAAAATTGATTAAACAAGAATGGTTTTTAAAGGATATTCTCAACTTTCCACCAATATAAATTATGCCTTAGTTTGAATTTAATAAGTAATTATTATTCATTTTATATTTGAATTATGACTAAAGTCCTGATTGATAGGCTGATTAAAAAATATCTATAACTTTCAAACAGTATCATATTATTTGAATCCAAAAAATTCATCACATTCTATGCTTCACATACTACAGGATTAAAAAAGAAAAATTGAATTTCATAAAGTTTTGACCAAGTTAAGGTGGTTAGACATACATTTTTTTTATATTTTTTAAAAGTTGTAATAAATAATTCATAATTAATTATTTACTTGGAAATAAATTACAAAAAAATATGCATCACATCGGTACATGAGTCCTCTACTTATATCTAAAATATTATTAAAAATATTATCATTTTGTTGTGGTTAGGGTGGTTAGCTAGACACCTACTTCATATTTTTTCCATAAACTTTAAGTAGTACTGCATTGAAATTTCAAATTTTCACCAAATAGATTTGTTCTTTTTTTAAAAAAACCTAGTAGTTTAAAAACTGCATTTAATTTGATATAGATTCTATTCTTACATATTTTTGAAATAATATGGATAACTTACTCAATTTTTTATGCCAAGTTTCCTAATTCTATTTTTTTTGAATTTTTTGCCACTAAAGGGCCTATTTTTTCCATGATGATCCTGCACATACCTAGGTTGATTAAAAAAAACCTATAGCTTTCAAATAGTATACAAGTTTTTTAATCTAAAACATGCATCACATTCTATGCTTTACATACTATAGGATTATAAGAAAAAAAGAATTTCATGAAGCTTTGACCAAGTTAAGGTGGTCAGACATACATGTTTTTATTTTTTTTCAAGTTATAATAAAAAAAATCATAATTAATTGTTTACTTGGAAAAAAATTATAAAAAATATGCATCACATCCATACATGTATCAAATTTACTTCACAAGAAAATTCAAGAGCATTCTATCAAGCATTTGGAACCATCATGAAGATTCAAGCATCATATCAAAGAGCTTCTTTCGTCATGTGTGTTGTTGCGCTAACATTTGTTATATAGGATTTTGATTCAAGCAAGCAATTCAAGATCATTTCTTTGGTTCAAGATCCATATCCCTTGCAACCATTACACACAAGTTTGTAGACTTTACAACAATGGTTTGGTGAGTTATAGCATTTCATGTTGTTCATTCACCATTTTCCTTCATTATTCTTTTTCATTTCAATGTTTAATTACCAACAAGGGGTTTGGCCAATGAAAACCCCCATTCACTAATAAAAAACAAGCTTTTCCCTCCTTGAATATTTTTGATTGTATATCTAGGTTGAATTCTTGAAGATCACTTGGAGTGCAAAGTTGTAAAAGTTGCGAAGTTGCATTACAAAGTTGTCATCTTCACGAAAACTCACCTACAGGTCAAATTCAAAAGTTTTAGAACTTGGGATCGAAGAAGAAGAAAGTGCAAACCTTGCAACCTAGGATCACATTAAGATTTTTCATAAATTCAAAATGGGACTAATGCACCATCTTGTGCATGATAGTCCTCTTGAATGTACTTTTTAGATATTTTCCAAGTTTCGGTTTCAACATCCAAAGATTACGCTTCTAGCTAAAAAAAATAGTAGCAAGATTAAGACAACAATAAAGGTGTATTTGTCCTCCCTGTGATTTTTGGATAGCTTCTTTTCATTTCCAGAATCCTCACAACATCTCTATACTTCCCAAGTACATGTATCATATCTCCCTCTTGCATATTTTTATTATTTGCATTCTTCATTTACGTTGCATAACTAGGTTTTGAAGGTTGAATGCTCATTTGTCTTTTCCAAGCATTTTCTTGGTGGTGAACCCCTTTAAGGCTTAAAGAGTCCCCTCCTAGGTCCTCCTCATTAAGAATTGATTCACTTTGTAAGGTTTTTATTCAATTCAATTAGGGTCCTCCTAAGACATCCTTGAGTGATTAGTTGCAGAATAGTGATATTATATAATATCCATTTTCTCCATTAATCATTTATACAAAAGTAGTGTTCATTTCAAGCTAACCAAAATATAGAGAATGGTGATTCCTTGCCCATGAGTCTCTTGGTTACCAAGAAATTCCCAAGGAATGAACTAACCTTAACTACCTGAAGGAATAATTCTCAAGTGACAAGATAAAATGGTGAGAGTTCTAGAATAAAAAAGGAGTATATCATATCTAGGCTTTATGACAAAGTGATGAATTCTCAGTCAAAGGATGGCATCATGACACATAGACGACAATGTGGCATGGTGGTGTCCTAGGGGATCACTTTCATCTTGTACACACAAAAGGATGATAATATCACAAAAAGCAAAAAGTAACTACTTTTATTATGAATGAGCTAGGAAATTTTAGAATATGGGAAAATAATAGAGTATGATAGAATTGAAATAAAGTAAGGTAAACTAAATGTAAATGATAAAACTAAGGAAGGGAAAGAAAGTGCTTAAAATATACCAAGTAATGAAGCCTCCAACAAAGAGATATCTTGAACAACTACAAACATAGGACCAAGGAAAACTATTAGGGCTATTTATGGGCATGCCACAATCAAACCCCCATTTCAATGTTCCCATGTCCATGGACAACCAGATAGAGAGATAGATAAAGAGATAAATAGAAAAGATAGATAATTCGTAGACAAAGGGATACATGAGAAATCTTAAGATACTCAAAGGCACAGGACCAATAGATAGATATCACCTACAAGATTCAGGGAATCCAAAGAGAGAGAGAGAGAGTTTTGAGTGCCTAGTAACTTGAAAAGAGAGTTGTAAGTGTTTTAGAGTGCTATAGAAAGCTATAGAGAACTAAACAAGCTTGAGATAGTGAGAAAAGAAAGAGATAATTTCTAAGAATGGAGAAGAGAGTTTGAGATAGAACCCAAGAGGAAAAAATGGATTGAAAATATATATTTTAAAGAGAGAAGAGGAAGAAAATTCTAGAGCCATTATAAGGCATCATAAGTCATTACCATCAAAAAAAGGAGGTGAAAAGTGGCAAGGAACTCAAAAATGATTGCTTGAATGTCCAAATTCCATGGGATGCTAGTGCGACATGCAAATGTCTGCAAGGTGTGCTAGAGTCTAGAAAATCACACTACAAACTAATGAAAATAAGAGAAGCACAAGGGTAACTTTTAATGTTGCAACATTTCTAGATTAGATTGTGTGAGAGTTTTTTCAATCAATTTTTTGGATCAACCTCCATGATCCATCATCACTTTTCTCCTTGAGCTCTTTCATCTTGATGATGGATCATAGAGTGTGATCTAAAACATTGATGCAAAAAACTCTCACACAATCAAATAATACATAAATGGTGCAACATTAAATGTTATGGATTGTGGAAACTTGATATCATTAATACAAGGGTAGCTTTTAGAAAGGGTTCTTGAGTATCTTGAGAGGAGAAAATGGATGATGCAGGGGCTAAAATGAGCTTAGAAAAATACTAAGGGAGTGGACACTAAAGTGGATACAAAAATGTAGGTGAAATTGTAAGGGGTGCAATTTTACAACATTATGAACCCTAGTAGCCATTGTTCCATTGCAAGCTCACCCTCCTCCCTACAATCTAGATTAGGAAGAGGATGACTTGTTGGAATTTATCGATTAGGGATAAACCCCTCATGTCTTTAGATAAGAGCCTACTTCTGTAGTTGGATATATGACATACAATATATTGTATAGTTCATCTATTTATATCATCATTCTTCTCTTTTTCATACTTTGATTTTCAACATTTAGGGATGATGTAAAGTGTTGGGGGTATTTAGGCCTTCATCCATGTTGACCCAATATTTTTTTTTCACTTTTTCTTCATGTGTTCCTTCTTCATGATCTATTGGGACATGTTAACAATCCATACAAAATTATATATAGATACATTGTCAATATGAATCATAATGACCTTGAATGCTAATATTCCCTTGTCTCTCTTTTACATCTCTTATAATAGGACCTCGAATAACTTGTTCTCCTTCATGTAGCACGAGCTATTCTAAAGGGAGGGACTATCACATCCATATTTCAAATCTCTTATCTTATGATTCTTTTCAAAATATGTTTGCATCCAACTATCTTATCTATCATCTAGTGTGGGGGTAACACACTAGACTCTATCTTGATTATTTTCTATGTCTCTTTCTTGTGACTTTCCTACAACTCAGTTTGTAGGAGCCACATGTCAGTTAGATTGTCCTATGGTCCCTAGCATAACACAAATTTCTACCCATACATATTAGTTCCATCTTGTGTTTATATAATAATTCTTGATGTCTATATTTTTTCTTTCTATCTAACTTGTTTGTCTATAGCCAACACGTTTGTGTTGATGTAGCTTAATCATTTCATGCATGATCGAATTAGATCTCTTCCTTGGAGGAATTTCTATATGGATAAAAGACTCTTCTTCCCCTTCACATCCTAGGTAAAATATTCTTCTCCTTTTACTTTGAACCACATTCTCTTGAACACACATGCTCACTAAAGTGGGAGGAAAATGTAATGTTGTAAATTGCACCCCATGTAATTTTTCATTACATATGCCTTCCTCTTTAGGTCACCTTAGAAAATTATGCTTTATCTCAACCTAAAATCATATCTCACCATTTGGCATTCCCAACGTCTTGATTTTTGAGTCTGGTTTTCACATAGACCTAAGCACACTACAAGGCCTCCTATAAGTTGTGCTACCATCCCCCAAAAAATTATGACTGAGTTGGCCATTTGAGACATTACACTTGTGCATTTTAGTGATGTAATGCTTTTACAACCTACAATCTCATTAGGATTCACTCAAGAAATGTATTTGAACTAAAAATTCCCTCTTTCTTAGGGATGAGGGTTTCATTTTTTAAATCTTCCAATTAGGCTCTCTTAAAAAACACACACAACTCTCTTCCTTTCTAATATTCTTCACTATTCTACAACAACTCTCCCTTACATAGTATTTTGCATACACATATCTTATAAATAACTCTTCTACAACTTCCAAAGTAAACTACATTGTTGTAAACATGAATTAATCTTGTGAAAGAGGCCATTGCTGACTTGGAGTTTTTCCTCATCTCCTTACTACACAAGCAAGCTACATTGTTTCTATGTGGTAACTATTCAAGTCTTTTGTTCAAAAATATTGTCTTGATTTTTCAAGCATATTATTTTCTTTACTATTTCATGTCTATTGTTATTATCTTCTCAAAGGATATCCATAGAGGTGGAAACACCAATAAGGGGGTTTGACTAAGGTAAAATCCTATATAGCGACCAAAAAAATTATCTTTGGTCTTATATGTTTAGGTGCAACTAGAAGAACTACTTGGAGAAAGCTTGGACCTCATCAAAAAATATTGATAGTATCTTAAACCTCTCTTGTTCCTTTCATTTAAATTTCCTTAGCATCTTTATTTTTGTCATTCTATATTTGCTTCACATTTTCTTTTTGTATCCCGTTATATGTCTAAAACCTTGTGTGGAGAATTTTGAGTTTTCTTGTGATGAATCCTCTCTTATGTCCACATGGCGTACTAGCATGATGTTATATCATCCAAAAAATCACACACTAGTTTTGGGAAGAGAGATTTTCAAGCTATCTAGAAGACCTCTATACCCTACATTTTGAGTTTTGATGTCTAAAATTTCTAAAATATTTATGCTGTCTATTAAAAATCATATTCCTCTATTATGAGAATTAGGATAATCTAGGAGATTAAAGACAAGGGAAAATGAACAATGCACAATATTATATATAGATGACCCTAAATTACATTGAGTGCAAAGCCTTGCATATATAGGCAATGAAGAGGCAATACACCTATGATGTGGATTGACAAGTTCCCCATGAGGTGTAACAATAGACGATACATGTATCTTATAGGTGTTAACATTAGGAACACTTGGAGTGTGCAAATTAGAAACCTCTATGAACCAGTCATCAACCTTGTGTGTTAAGTGTTGAGTGACCTTTGAGGTGAGATGGAATGTCTTCCAACCTCAAATGGTATGTGCATGAGGTTTACCAAATAACTTGGCAACCTTTAGAGGTCTAAAATATTGCACATTCAGTTAGATAAGATGTTTTCTAACCTCATTGACCTATGTACACTTAAGTATAGTGAATAGATTAATTCTTTACACTAACACCCCTCTTAAGTGATACTTGGGGAGATCACAAAAGTGCAAATAGATAGAAGTAGGTTCTCAACTAGAGGCCATGTTACATGCCATTGTACAATGCATTCTCTCACAAAAGGAAAAAGAAACGAGAAAACCCAATGAGAATAAAAATCCTCTCCAAAATAGAATTAGAAGGATTTAAGACCTAAAAATATGTCCCGTGATGATAGGAACATGGTGATGAAGAACTCATGAAGCATGTAGAAGTTGTAAAATCTGCTACTGATGAACTCATGTTTGTTGGAATCAATGGATCTTCAAGAAATGTAGATCAAAATATGAGATACAAAACACTACATGAGTGAACATATGAACACTACTCAACCAATGTATATATGAACTCTGATATGGAGTAGTAGAATCTCAAACTGTGATCTAGTAAATTAATCTTACATTTTAGAGATCGAGATAGAAGGTTCATGAGGCCTCCTAAAAAGAAGGTTCCTTCACTGCTTCATTGAAATAAGCATTAGCATAACACATCATAGGCCCCCCTTAATACTAAGAGAATATAAGCAAAACCAACTGAGATTGAGAATGTGCAAGGAATGTAGAGTTGTACAAGAAATTGAGAAAGGATGTACTCCAAGTTAGACTCACATGAGGTGAGAATTGCAAGGACCCATTTTTGTCATGGTAGAACCCCCATTACACTTTATAATTTAATTTAAGTACAACAATTTCCTAAATTCCCTTCACACATTCAATTTTGTGGCACTTTATGTGAGTGTATTTACAGACTTTTGGTTAATGAGTTCTTCAAGTTTATTGCCATGAGGTATATTGAGAAGACATTGATTAAGTTATGCCTTGCAAACCTCAATAAAAGACAAAAAATATAAAATTTCAACCCCCACCCCCCCTTTGCCAAATTTATTGGAAAAGAGAAAATTGACTCCTCTTTTACAAATTTTTAGGTAAGATAAAAATTAACCTCCACTATCACTTTTCCCTTTTCTGAATTCATTGTAAAAAAGAAAATTGACTCCTCTTTTACAATTTTTTAAATATGACAAGAAAAGAAAATTTCACCTCCCTTCTTTACAAATTTGATGCAATAGGAAAAAAGAGATCCTCCCTTTGCAAACTTTTAATTTGAACATGGTAGTTAATTTGTGTAGTGATCAATGATTATAAAGTGCATAACTAAAAAAGTTAAATACTATAATTAAATGCTAACCATCAATGCAAACAAAAACTAAATGCTAACCACTAATGCTAACATCACTGCTAATTTACTCACCTAAAATATTTGCATTAACAATATGAACAAATAAAACTTTGTTTGCGTCCCAAGCTCTTGAGAATGCAATGACAGGGTAGAACTGCTAATCGCCATAGAACTACTTAAAGAGGCATAAATAACTGTTGTACGGGACTGCTTGCTGGGGATCCTCTTACCCCCGCAGATGTAACTTCTTTCTCTCATTAGTCCGCCTCTTCACAGGGAAAAAAACTATTTAAGAATAGATTTTGATACCATCGAGAGTATTGGTCTTAATATAAGGAATGTAGAGATGAATGTTTCTGAGGGACAAGCCATTATATGCTCTTATACTAAACGAAAGTACAGTATATTAATTGATTTATAATGAGAAAAAAGAGAATTAACATAGATATTTCGTAAATTCCATTCTTTTTTCAATACATTAAATCACTACGTGACAGTAACTACCATATAAATAGAAGTGTTTAAACATAACGAACATTAAACATAATATTTTTATCTATATATATAAAGATTGAAAATAAACATATGTGCAACGTCATCACAGATGCAATAAATATTTTAATGCTGTTGGCAGCCATTAGGGAATTCCTTAATAGTTCCCTTTACTGACTAAACTATATTGAGACGCTGCTATTATCACCCGCCCTACATAGAATTTCAGAAATACTTCCACCACCTCTTCAAAGATTCGCAACAAAGTAGAGTGTTTTCCCCCATAACTAAAATACTTGATGTCCGCTGCCAAGCTTTACGTCCACCAAATAGTTCAAACTACAATAATTTACGTCCGTAGAGAACAGTGAAACAATAACTGAATCAAAGATATGGCCACAACATTCAATTGGGCACCCTACAGTTCGTTCGAACTTCTCCGCTGGTACCAGTGAGAGGGCTTATGTTACCCATATTGACCATGGCGGCTGCAAAATCAGTAAAGAAAGTGCTTTGGTCGTTAGCATAGGTAGTAACCTGAGAGTCAGCAGATCCATTATTAAAAAGCTCCTGGTCAGAGTGGAGAAGTCCTTGCTGGTTTATCAGATTTGTGTAGTAGTCGATATCAAAGGTAGTGGGAGTTTGTACATCTAAGGGTGACAGAGTGTCGTCTCCGCCACTGAAAGGGCAGTTAGCCTGCGCAGAAGAGGCGAATGTGCTGTCGATGTTGGTTTCATTGTAGATGTGCGTTTTGAAGGAGGTACACCGCGCTTGACCAATTGTATGAGCACCTAAATATCATTAGACACTCAACGTCATTCAACATAAATAAACATTTTGGGAAGAATCTGAATTATTTCGTTCAATATTTAGAACTACCTGAAAGGGCAATCATGTCCTGCTCAGAAAGACCCTTGCTGCTAAATGCCGAGATAAGTTGCGCGAGGCTGGATGCTGGGCCCGGAAGGTCGGTCGTTGCACCGGTCGCAGTTAACGAGTCTCTCCTCCCCAGCTGCACTGTCCATGATGGCCCTCCTAACTGCCAGTTACAAACAACATTCTTTCCCATTATTTCCTCCCATATCGATAATTACAATAGAACAATTATTTTAAAAGAAGAATAATTACCGCGACCACAGAATCACGCGCAGCAATGGCGACGATGTCTGCACAAGACACAACTCCACTGCAGTTTGCTTCGACTTGTGTTTTGATGGTGTCGATCACGTCGTATCCTCTTACAGAATTGTTGTTTGGACCAGCGGTCTTCTCACCGGTTATGGTCGCCGAGTCGTCCAACAGTATCGAACCGTCGCAACCCTGCAAAATCAATTAGAATTTAAGAAAAGACTTAGACTGAAGTTAAACTGAGAGCAAACACATGACGTAAAATTGAGAGCTCCCTTGGAAAGTTGAAAATGTTACGTTAACAAAACAGTCATGAAAGTGAAGTCGAACTAAAGAGGCGCCCATCCTTGCTTCGTTGGAAACTGCAGTATTCACTGCAGCTTGGACCGTCGACAATAAATTTGGACACGTACTATCGTAGAATGTCGAATTAAGCTGTCCCTTCACTCTACTCAATGCTAACAAAATCAACGCAATACTTGCAATCAGACTACGTACCCTCATCATTGCTTCCTCTGCAATTCAATAATTATACCCACAAATTGAATTGCGTAGTCGACAATGAATAACTTGGAGAACTCTTGGTTTTTTTATAGTCACTGCGGAGAATAATACCTCTTTTTTGCTGAGCTCGTCATTGAAAAAGATTGATAACGACTGACAGTAACCTGCCAGCTTTTATTTCGGCTGCGTTGGAGAAATTTGACACGGCAGGATACAAAATCTACATGTGGTGGCCCACAGGTTTCCGCACATTATGTGGACTGCACAATAATGTTAATATATCGGTCATGCACATTATGTGGACTGCAGAATAATGTTAATATATCGGTCATAGCTATAATAAACTATCTCCAGTACAGTTACTTAGAATAACACGGCTCTTATTTCCTGGTGGCTGTATGCCAGTCATACAATTCTCCGTAGACAGATAAAATTTTGTTTTCTTGTTTGCAGGTCCTAAGTATATTTTGCTATGGAGTGATGAGCATATGCCCCTGCAACACTTTAAAATCTTTGGAATGTTCACAAAATTGTCTTTTCGTTGTGTCATTTCCGTCGTGACGCCTGCGTCCCTTCTCTTTTTCTAATGACCACGTTGTTTCGGGTATGGTACCAAACGACCCGCATGTCAAGGAGGATGCGGTGAATAAAATATTGTCTGTTTTGATCTTGTCAGCTGTTCAAATATTTGTAGCTCCTGACGCAGTCACTTTCACCGACAAGACTTTGCGAACTCAACTTGCGTTTGCACATTGAAAATATAACTATTTTTTATCCAACTGTTTTACGAAGTCCAAAACACAATTTACTGGACTGTCAAGCTCTTTCAATTATGGGAAAAGAAAGTCACTAGTTGTGCAGTGTCTAATTGTTATTATAGTGTTCGTGTTTATAATATTCAGTTTTATCACTATTTATATTATATATTGTAAATAATTAGTTGATATGTTAATAAAAAAATAACTAAATGTTGAAAAGATGGTCTCCTACTTGAACACATTGGAACCTATGAATGTTATATAAACAGTCATAAATACATTCATTAACAAGCGAAATAAATAATTTTCTGTTTCGAATAAAATATTATAACTATCTATTATAAGTGTGTCATTTATGAAATAAGATGCTCATTTAAACAAGTATTGTTGTCATAGTGAAAAAATAATATTCTCATGTGTACAACTATTGGATAGCAATACATATGCACTGTAATATTTCATATTAATAGTTTGTTGGTAGAATAATTACGACTATTCATATATTATAAGAACAAATTAATATTATATCTTCTTAATATTCATTTCAGATATTAATCAAAATATTATGAAAATGTCATATATAGGATCAATAGTTGCACACTTAAGAGTTTGTATTTCAAGTAAAAAAATCATATATCCTATAATATTAAATGTTATGTAATATATTTTTCTCCAGTTAATATTATAACTATTTACCATTTGTGTATCAATTTTAAAATAACGTATCTTCCATAAAAATTTAACATTACATGGAAAGTAAATTTATCTATTGTCTATCACATTTAAAAATAAAATGTATAAATATTAGATCTAATGTGCACAAATACAATTATAAAGTATTACAATTTAAGATTTAGTTTGTAGTTGTCAAATATGCCAGAGTGTAGAAGTTAACCAATATTCATTTTCAAATACATTCACACAATGTAAAACTATTGGAGTACTTGTCAAATCTAATTATCCTATGACATAAATAAAGATGTCAATTGACCAGTTAAAAAATATTTATTTTCTAATATAACCAAAGAATGTATAATTATTGGAGTACTTGTCAAATTTAAATATCACATGACATAAATAAAATGTAACTATATACACAATTTATTAATAAAATAATTGAATTATTAATTCCAACTATATCTAAATCCCAACTATATATATATTCAAATGAATATATACACACATACATGTGTATAAACATGTATGTGTGCATATTTTTGTACTTATACTTATGTTTATAACTTAGAAGAATACACTTATGTTTTTTTACTTATATGTTATGTTTATAACTTATAAGAATATAGATATACACATCAAAATACATACATATATCCACATGCATATAGAAAGATAGAAATATGTACATCTCACACACATAAACTCACACAAACATATTCACACATCAGTGATAACTTTAAGAAACCCCCGTAAAAAAAGATATAAAATCTTGGTGAATCTTTCAATTTTAGGCAAAAATATATATTTTATATTGGTGAATCTTTCCTTTTTCCAAAAAAAAAATTAATTTTATTGGCAATTTTTTTTACATCAGTAAAATTTTGTATAATTTTCTTACGAATCCTAAAAAATAATAGGAAAATGCATTAAATATGATGGTGAATCTATCCAATCTAAAAATAATTATCATCAAAAAGTAGGGCCCCGAGGGTGGAAATTATCAATGGGTTGAAGGGGTAGACTATAATATTTACTTTCCACCATTGTTTTAAAATATAATATAATGGTCCTTATTGTATTCTTAAAGGTAGAATGCACCCATGATTTGTAATTTTCATGGGGCTCAAAATTTCTTTTAGATTATTGATCTAACAACCCTCATTGTAGTCTATAAGGTAAAATTTATGCACAATCTACAATGCTCATAAGACCCAAAATTATGGGCCCATGGGCATTACAAATCATGGGTACATTTTACCTCGTGGAATACAACAAGGGCCATGATATTGTATTATAAATAAATGGTGGAAACTAAATATTAGAAATATGGTCCTAAAGCAACTAATAATTATGATATACTATTGGCGAATTAATACATATTTCTACTATAATTTATAAAATTTAGGCGAATATGATCTAATCATGTATGGAATATTGTGGTGAATTTTTAAGTAAAATTTTTAATAGAATAAATTATTATTTGGTGATTTAAATAAGACTATAATAACATTTTGTAAAAATGTGGTGATTCAAATCATGTTGTAGCTCAAACTATTAGCCAATTTTGGATTCCCAAATTTCAACTATTAGCCAATTGATGAATATTAGTCACTTAAAAAATCACTGTCACACATGCTTCTATATGAATATAAGTATACACATACAAACATGTATACATATCTTTTGTATATGTATAGGGTAAGTGCAAGAAGTTGGTTCCACAAAATGTTCAAAAAGTGGAAGTGCTTTTGCTATTTTTTTAGAATTTATCACAATTGAACTAAAAATTTGAACTGCTTACACATTGATTCTTAAAAAAGTTAAATAATATGAAATTTAGTATTTTGAGTCTAATTTTTAAATATGTAATTTATTCTAATACCCAGATGATACAAATTAATTTTTAATAGGAATGCATAAACACTACTTTTAAAAGTCACTTTTTTAGAAACATACCATGCACATGTACAAACACCATAATTTGACTTAAATAAAAAGTATTTTTCTAATTTCTTTTGGGGAAATATGTGTAATAAAGTGAAGATTGATGAGGTTTTTTTTATTAATTTTTATTGGCACTAATTTTTATTTTTGAAAACCCTCGTGTACACACACCATAATTTGACCTAAACTAATCATTTTTTCAATTTTTTATTTTATTGATTCTATATAATTTTTTACAAAATAATTAATAAGGTAACTACAAAAACCTGTCATTTCAAGGTTATGGACTAGTTTCCTTAGAAATTAATTAAAAATAGCTAAAATAATCTAATCGTAAAAAATACATATTTGAAAACTAGTCATTGTGATCTATAATGGGTTTTAATTTTAGAAAAAAATTCTAGAAAAACCTATCAACCATATTGTCAAAGTTAGTTATTTCTCTTCACGTTGTCATGACCTTTTACTTGTAGCTCCAAGGGTAAGCGTTGGGCTACCAAGAATTTCTTGAGCCTAAAACCAAATAAAAAAGGGAATTGGTATTTTAATTCTTTTAGAATGGGTACCCACATTAAATGAGTGCCCATTCTAAAAATAGAATGGGTACCCGTTTAAGATGGGATCTTGAAGCATAACAAGTGCCCATCTTTTAAAAATGGGTACCCATTATTATGGATAATGTTTTTTGCTTGAAGCTTCCCCTCTTTATGGATCCATATTCTTGCACATGCCCTATATTTATGTTCATACACATAAAAATAAAAATATCAAAATACATACATATATCCATATTTGGTATGATTTTTCCACTTTTGAAATAAATGACCACAATTGGTGACAAGGCCTTCAAATCATGTGACTTGTGTGCCTACATGGGAAGTTAAAGACAATATTTGCATTAGAAATTCAAAATAAGCTAAATGTATGCCATTTCTAGGCTACTACAACCTCTTTGTTGATCACCAAATCTCAAATGAGGTGAATCAACTTGCCTGACGGGTTCTTTGTTGATCGTCGACCCTCAAATGATGTAAATCAACCTCCTAACAAAAGCATGCCACCACTTAAAACACAACAGGTATTTGATATAGGGGTTTTCATGTGAGGGATTCCCCTCAACTCAAATCTCTTCCAAAACAAAAAAGAGGTTGAAATGCAGAAATAGAGAGATTAATGTTACACCACAGATAAGAGAGCACCAAAAATGCAAATAACCATGGGTGGGGTTGATTCAACTAAATGAATTTCATAAAATTTAATCAATTTATTCACCTAAATACCTAAAACTATCCCCCCTTATGCTTTGATACCATATAATAAATTAGGAGATCATGGAGATAAGAAACAAGAACAAGGGAAAAATATGAGATATTGTATTAAGTTGACCCAAATTACAATGTGTAAAAATCCTTGCATATATAGGCAAGGAAGAGGAAATCCACCTATGATGTGGATTGACAAGTGCCCCATGAAGTGGCACAAATGAGTATGTAAGTTTCTTATAGTTGTCAACCCTAGGATCACTTGGAATGTGCAAATGAACAACCTATTTGACCAAGTCATCAAGCTTGATGCCAAGTGTTGAGTGACCTTTGAGGTGAGATGGAAAGACTTCCAACCTCAAAAAAGGCATCACATGAGGTTTACCAAATAACTCAGTAACCTCTAGAGGCTTAAAGGTTGCACATTTAGTTAGACAAGATCTTGTCTAACCTCATCAACCTAAGTACACTTAAGTATAGTGAATAGATAAATAATTCAATCACTCTAACATTTTTCATCTTTACAAATGAGTAATGAAATTAATATATCATTGGTGGGAACCTAGAGTGTGTAAATTTGAGTTATTCCATCCTAAGAGATATACATAAAAGTGTTATGTTTAGATTCTCATAGGAAAATAGAAATAACTAAAGGATTAGAGTGGGATTTCAAGATTTAATTATAATTGGATACATCTAGAGTTAAGAAAAGAAAATGATTCATAATTTAATAAAATGGGTTCATTTAATCAACATAGAAAACTATTTAAATCAACATTCTCTTTCAAAATCTAAGGATTATATCTAGAGTTTGATAATAAAAAATAGCCAAGAGAATATCATTCTTTAAACTTTATTGAATTAAATATATCATTCAAAGTAAATTTTATAATGATTCATATATTATTTATGGGTAATACTTAAGATATTCATATCTTATTAAATCCATTTTTTGTCCTAAAAGAAAAAGTGAATATGTACTCCTTGTCTTAGGATTCTATATTTGTTCCTCTCGTGTGAAATTGATTGGTGGATATAAATAATTATTGTTTGTGTTTTATTTTGTAAGTCAATATTATGTTCCATGCATGCATTTGATAGCAATGGAATCTATTTCTTACTCTAGTCAAGTGGGCCTAAATGTGCCACATTGATTGAGTGTTTGATAATTCTATTTTATTGGTTTTCATGTTTGGAACCATTGTGTCAAAACTTGGATTGCATGCATGTTTCTCAGAAGTTACATGTTCTAGTTATTTTTTTTCATGGCTTGAATAATTACAAAGTTTTAAATTGAGATGATCTATGAAATATGATATAAATTTCAATTATAAATTTATTTGATTATGTCCTATCCATGTTTAGGATGTAAGAACCCTATTATAGATATTTGATAATTATTATTTGATGTAATTTTGTATCACACTTTGTAATAGAAATATCATATAATATAAGTTTTTAATTTATGTGTAGGCCTAAATTTCATTTAGTTTAGAATTCAAGCTACAAATATATTATGCTTTAAATATTTGATTGAATGTATGATACATTCAATGGTAGCATGTGTTTGCACTTGGCTCTTATGGTTCTAGAGTTATGCTTGAACACGTGATTGTATTGTTCATTGTTAGAAAACCTTGCTTGCTTCTACATAGTGTGTTTCTTCTATAATTAAAATTAATGTTTATATTTATTTGAATATTAATTATGAGGGTAAAACATTTTAAAAATTTAATTGCTATAATTATTTATAAACAACATTAAAATTGTAATAATTATGCTTTGTTTAATGTTAGGTAGGTTTTTCTTGCATTGGTTTTGTCATGTACTATTTTTTGGATTTTAAAACTTTGGTTAAATACTTTTATGGTTTTATTAGAGTGAATCTTTTTTTGAATAATTTTAATAATACCTTACCATTTCTAGGTTCAAATTTAGAATCAAATGGTATTCAACACTTTAAAATTAGTATCTAACCTATTTTGGATTACATAATTTTCTCAGGTAAATCCTTTATGTATATGGGTAATGTCAAAAGTTCCATGGTAATCTTAGGGCTGATCTACGACACTAGTGAAATGGGTGTTATCACTCATAAGGGGTGAACTTGTTGCAATAGATAGTTGACGATTTTGAAAATAAGTCCTTAAGGTGAATTGAAACTAGCCATTTTCTTTATCTTTCCATCAACATGGTTCAATGAAATTTTTTATTTGTTGGTTATTGTCCATTTTTTCTATTATATTGCCTTGAATGGAAACACTTGATTCCTTGTATGAGTACGGTGAGATTGTAGATTTTTTACTATTCCACTTCATAGATGAGTTTATTCTTAAATTTTTTCTTCGCATTTTTGTCATTTTTTAATGTGCACTTGTGTGTAGGATTGAACTAAATAATAAAATGGTGCTTCAAATTTATGTTGAATTAGAAATTATAACTTGTTTCCTTCCATTGTTATTCATTTTCTAAAAGACACTAATAACAATAAAAGTGCCCTATTATCATATAAAAAGAAAATATAACTTCTCCTATGTCCACCATGATAGGGTCATTTCATCGTTGTGCTTCTTTAATCACTCTTTATGTATTAATGATGTGTTCTATTAATAGTCCAAGCACGCTTCTAAAACCGACTTGCGACTACCTCTTGTTATTTATTCCTTAACCCATTGACACTTTTACCTTGAGTGGCTACCCTAAAATTGACATTAATGTAATGTTGTCGTGCATGGGAAATCCTATGACAGAGGAGTTATCCATACGGCCATAGTTGTAACAACACACCTGCTTTGGTCTGTAGATGCAGCCTAAATTTCGATACACACCAAAACAGTCCATGGAAGAATATGCCATGCAAGATCATGTCGATGACTTATCAGAGAGAAAGCAGCATTATTTGTTATTGATCTGCCATTACAGTTCACCTATATGAGATCATTTCTTGTGTTAGCGAGCAGGAGACCGGGCTACAAGAAACTGAAAATTCTCAGTCCATAGTATTCTTCGCGCAGTGTAGCGAGTGTTTATAAGAATCATTTAAGTGCACTTTCACTTCGTTGTGGGTTCACACAAATTCAAAAAAATTAAAACCTGATTAGAGGAGTTTCGTAGGCAAAAAATTTAAAACGTAGCTGTGACTGACGGTTAAGAATAATAAGCATGCGACGAAAAACGAAACCAAAAGTCAAAAAAAGAATGCTATGCATAAGTGGAGACCACTACGACAGATTGGAGAAACGAGCGCACATGCCGTAAAAATTCAGCTTTGTACAACCAAGAAGACGTTCTACATCATCATTCTCATAATTAGTCAACAGTTTACATTCCCGATAGGCTCATTGAATTTGCTTTACTGATAGTTTTAATTAACCCCAGGCCTGGAATTTGACGGCCACCCCTACTTGTCATATGAAAATTTTGTGACGGTTTGTTCATTTAAATGCCTGTCACTTTACGTTTTATGAAAAAATTTAACTGTTAAAAAATATTTAATTTATATTTTTTTTATATAAAATCTTTTATATTAAAATATTATTGATTTTATTAATCATACATATTAAATATGATTTTTTTTTTTATAATAAATTTCTATTTTTAATAGCACAAGTAATTTGATTTTTTTAAATATTATGTATCATATAAATTAATTAAGTATTTTTTATAGGAATCATACTTCTTAAAACTACCAAATAAATAATAAAAAATATAATAATTTGATACAAACCTTCATTATATAATTTGCATATATTTAAACACAAAAAACAACTTTTGGAAAGAAAGAAACTATTTTCTTTTATTATTTTTAAATTGAGATGCAAAAATTAATGATGCATTACATAGAAAATAAACAAAAATAAATGTTATCAAAGGTCAAGAACTCTTCTTGACTTTGTATTCTTCCATATTTGATATACTTTATTCCAATTTACATCATTTTCTTCAGATCCATTTAAAGACACTCTCATTAATGCATCCAATGTATCCAAACCCAACTTTGACTTTCTAACATTTTGATAATGTTGTGTTTTGAAAATCCTCTTTCACAATCAACAGTACTTGCAGGAATAACTTCATCATGTGAAAAATCAAGTTACAATGCTATAAAATAAATGCTTTCAAGTTTCAACGGTGAAATTTTTTGTTATGTGATTATTCATAAGGATATCCTATATATATTAAAAAAAATGTAAAATTAGAAAATATTGATAATTAGAAATAAATCTAAATTAGATAGAAAATAAATCTTGTTAAAATATTCAAAAAGTTAAAAATCAATTATATTCTATTTTGAAAAGATTTCGAATTAATATAATTTTTATAATAAATATTAGAAATCATAAATATTAATAAAAAAAATGATAAATATTAGTAAAAATGTCAAAATCTTTAAAAAATTAGAAAAAAATATATTTAATCTTTAAAATATTCTATTTTCAACAGATTTTGAATTAATAAATATATTTATAATAAATCATATATAATAATATAAAGTGAAATTAGAAAGAATTATTCCAAATCTAAACTAATTTATATTTTTTTAATAAAAATTATTTTATTATATATATATATAAAATAAATTTTTACGGATTAATAATAATTTTAAGTGTCAATTTTATGGTTATATAAAAATATAGCAAGTCAAATGATACAGTTTAATAAATTTTTAGGTTGTAATATACAGTCCAAAATGCAAAAAATGGTCAAATAGACCATCAAATTCCACGCCTGATTAACCCTTTGATTGCGCTCAATTTGACTAGTAACTTTCAACGGAGCCGGCTAACTCCTAGACAAAACATGTACATATAAAAACGCATGAAAACATGGCATCCCGAATATCATAGCATACATACATGATATAAAGTACACTGACAACTGCGTTAACGGTCGGTAATGGTCAGCAACGAGTATTTATGGCTACGTTAACGGCGGGTAATGGGCAGCAACGAGTGTTTACGGTGTAAAATATCTGGCAATGAGCTTTTAAAAATCAAATTCGCGCTTCTTTTGAAAATGTTTTGGCTCCTCCATTGATTCAAATTGGACCAAATGTATCGTACAGCTGCGTAAAAATTTTTGGTGCTTGTCTGTGATCACTGTGATGACTATAAAAAAATTAAAACATAGGGATGCACGCGTCGAAGTCCATCCAAGATTTTCCCTATTGGTTAATTTTAACGAACCAAGCAGGCCTTAGCAAATACCTGAGTCTGCCAAACTCAATTCTGGGATACCTGCCAGACGAGTGGCCAACAAACAAGATAAGTGTATATTACTTTATCTCCTACAGTTTGGGTTCTGCTAGACCAGAGAGGGTATTCCCACAATGCCAAAAATATAACTCATTTTCAACAATTCATGCATACATTGTAAATCAAGGCAGACAAATTCTCATTAATAGCAAATAAGATGAAATCACTCACAAAGATGGCAATTCTTTGGGTTAATTATGCATCTTAAGCTAAGAATGTAAAAACAATAGGAACAACAGGTGGGTCGGTGATTATTTAAAAAGATTGCTCTTAAGTCGAAGGACTGAAACCCCAAGAAAGGTTAAATGGGTTAAAGATTAGTGCCATTATCTATGGGTTAGGAGTCTGTGCAAATTGAAACATAAGGCATATTTAATTCTAAGCAATTATGATCTAGTGATATCACCTTGTAACTCACAAATCAATAACCAAGCACTAAAGACTACTTATCAAATCCAAATGACTTCATATACGAATCCATGATCTAATTCAAGCATTTTAACTCATCCCATGAACAAGAGCCAAAACCATATCACATATCAAAGTATAACACGATGACAATTAATGAAATGATCTTTGATCAATATTTTCATTAATGATTCTAATACAAAACCAGAATGGAGAGACTATAGGCTCAAAAAAAATCCATTATTGCTTGAATATACTCAGAAACCATACATTTAACGAAATTTACTGTCTAGACTTAAAACATTAGATAAAGACTTAACATATATGCTTTGTGTTTTTTTTAATTCTTCCAATGCAGCTCTAGAATTTTAGCAAAAGATCCGCACAAATGGCTCTGAATTCCTTTTTATAGAATAAGGGAGCAAAAACAAGCCTCAGGCTGAGTGTACACATGTCAATATTGAATTGGACCGCTAGAAGGTATATTCCAAATTCAGTTATATTTGCAATCATCAAAAAATGGAGGGAATGCACATAAGACAAAGAAAATTTACATTTGCAATAGAGAGCAACTTTGCCTTTTGAAAATACATATCAAAGGAGCGCATCCAATTCATTGAGAAAAATGACAAAATGATGTAGACCATCGGTGAGTCAACATCCTACATCATCAACAGCTGATATTTTTCTGTGAAACATATGTTTTAACTTTGTAATTTCTAAAGCCAAACCTGTACAATACATGACCCAGTATATGTTTCACAGACCAAACTTGCCAACATACAACCTTCCCCATTCTTCATACTCTTCCTCAGATGGCCAATCAAAATCCATAATTTTGTCCATGGCTTTCCTGTATGGGGAATATTTGGTTACAACTGCATTGGATTCCCTGTCGAAATCCTCTAGAAAGTTGATGAGAAACATTAACCTCCCCAGGGTGTTATTGAAGACATCAATATTAGCTTCTTTGCAAATCTCAGCTACCTGGGAATCAATAACTTCATCCATTTCCCTCTTCCACATCTATAATGGTTTCACTTCATAATTAGCCACCTCAATATCTGGTAATGGTGCTAAATCAGTGTGGTTATATTGAGCTATCAACTCTATTATCTTATGCTCCAACAAGGTTGCATATCCCTGAAACTTCTGTTTTCTCAACTCACACACAAAGTCATAAACTGGAAGCACTAGAGGGTACTTATCTTCATGCTCCCTGGCTCCCACTAAAATCAACTTCAATCTCTCAACTCTTGGGACCCATTTATTCAAGGTTGGTATGGCCAACATTTTATCCTTTTGAGACAACCTCATTCCACGCACCATCAAAGCATAGTTGTCATGCACACTATTTAGTCTATCCTAAATCTTCTCATTCAAATGTTTTAAGGCAGTGTAGAAAACCTTGGATATGTTCTCATACATTGTATCTTGAGCTTTCTTTAGCAACTTAGACTTATATACCTCAATTTGCAAAAGTAGTTGATCTATGTTAGATGAACTAGAGTTTGGTCTACTTATTTATTCCTCTGCAATTTATTCTTGACCCCGATTATATGGTATTATTGCTAGGGCTAAGCTATGAAAATAGTGTTGCATAGATGTCATTGGAGGAACTGAAGATGGGTGGCTTGAGCTAGGCTAACCCCATTCTCTATGTACTTCCTCTCTTTGTTTATAGAATGCTAGATCAGTTTCTAGTGTAGCCACTTTCTGTTAGCTATTGTCATAGTCATCCAAGAGGGTATGTGCAGGATCATGATGGGCCAAAAAGTGGCAATATGATGGGTATGTGGCTGGCGACTTTTTTTTTACCCAAAATTGATGAAACAAAAAGGGTTTTTGAAGGAGATTCTCAGATTTCCACCGATATAAATTATGCCTTATTTTGAATTTAATAAGTAATTATTATTCATTTTCTATTTCAATTACGACTAAATTCTTGATTGATAGGCTGATTGAAAAACATCTATAGCTTTCAAATGGTATCACATTTTTTTAATCCAAAGCATCCATCACATTCTATGCTTCACATAGTACAGGATTAAAAAAAGAAAAATTGAATTTCATAAAGTTTTGGCCAAGTTAAGGTGGTCAGACATACAATTTTTTATTTTTTTTTGAAAGTTGTAATAAAAAAATCATAATTAATTATTTGCTTGGAAAAAAATTACAAAAAAATATGCATCACATTGGGACATGAGTTCTCTACTTATATCTAAAATATTATAAAAAAATATTATTATTTTATTGTGGTTAGGGTAGTCAAATAGACACCTACTTATTTTTTCCCTGAATTTTAAGTACTACTACATTGAAATATCAAATTTTCACCAATTTTTTTTTATTTTTAAACAAGCCTAGTAGTTTAAAAACTAAATTCAATTTGCTACATATTCTATTCTTACATATTTTTGAAATAATATAGATAATTTATTCAAATTTTTACATCAAGTTGCCTAACTCTAATTTTTCTGAATTTTTTGCCACTTAACGGCCTATTTTTTCCATGATGATCGCGCACATACCTAGGAGTTCACTATATTTAATTATTAGATTATCTCTTTCCAAGGCGAGACCTTCCACAGTTGACCAAGTGAACTTGGCAACATTTACAATCATGTCTGTAGCTTCTAAAGCTAGAGTATCAACAACTCTTTTCACAAGCAATTGTCCACTAAGCTCTGATGGCTCTACCAAAACTAGTTTCCTAGATGTTGAAGATAGGGACCATATCACCAATGCATCCCAATCCTCATTGAAAGTTGAACCTTGAATTTCCATTTCCAGTTCCTCCTCTGTTTGTACAAGAGGCCTTTCAGCCCTTCTTATGGCATCTAAAATAATAGCATCAATGTTCAATATTCCACTCTAGCAATGACAACACATTGGACTCTTCTTTAAAAGTTATTTGCCTTCTTGGGTATTGATATTTTTGAACTCATCTTTCATAATGCTTCTTACATTTTCCTCAATGACTCTTTCAGGTGATTCAAGGTGTAAGCTCCTTTCAATGGCTACCTTCTCTACATAATCTATAATTTTGGATTTCCACAAGAAATCATGGAATGTCGAGGTTTCAATGAATGCATCATCCTCCATAAACTCTTTACTTTCCTCTACCCTCAAGTCATCTGTAGTATTCAATCTACAAATATCAAGCTTCCCTAGTCTAAGGATGCTCTGTCCTAAACTTGAAGCAATTGCTCCTTCATGAGGAGGCATTCCAATATGCATTTCTTGAGGAGTGACAAAGATACCATCTTCATCTATGTCAGAATAATCAACCACTCCTTTTTCTTTAGTCCTTTGCTTCTTTTGAGGTGGCTGCTTAGGAGGGGAAAAACTTTTAGGAAGTGAATAAAGATCAATTACAGGCCAAGAGACCTGTGTAGGAGAAGTTGGCACTGCACTCTTGGGAGAGTCTGCTTTTGGTCCTTCATGGACAAAAGGGGCTATTGATCTCCCTTCCTCACTTGCTATCTTCTTCCTCTTGGAATAAATCCTCAACTATTTGGGTGGTTGATATGTAGGCCTTTCTTCTAATGTCACTTCAGCACTTTCTTCAACCACCATTTCCTTTCCTTTATCAGGAACCTCCCACTGCTCTCTGAAAACACCAACAACATTCTCAAAATTTTCCATGACATACATAGCCTTATTGAAATCACCCTATATATTTGGCAAAGGGTCATATTGAGGATCTTATTCTTCTTCTTATCTTCCACCATCTCTCTATAAGCCAAGTATTTGAATTTTCTTTCATCTTGTTCCTCAAAGTTGAAAACATTCCTAATAACATCCTCAAGGTAATCAAAAGCATGTACAAAGGTACCCATTTTCTTATCTACTTTGAGTTTACTGATGAAGCCTTCAAGATCATGATTCCTCAAGCTCACAGTCATCAGTTCATAAGGAGCTATTAGATGTTCTAATTCATTCAATGTCCCTTTTGTCACAATGTAATATGCAAATATTGTCCACTCTGGGAAGAATGACCCTTTCTTTGTTGATTCAGGTAGATGTGTTTCTTGTGCCACTCTCAACTGCCTAATGATCTGAGGGAAACCTATTCTCAAGGGAAAATCTGAAGGAAAAACATATGGGACCAAACCACTACCATATATTCTAAAAATTGTCTTATCAGGATACAAAATCAAATCTCTCCAATTATGGCTCAAATTCAAATCTAGCCTCAGCTCCCTAGGTCTCAAGAACTCATGGATCTCTTTAGGGATTCTAGGTGATTCATATACCAAGGCCCTCCTTATCTCGGATGAAAAAGAATTTCTAAAAATTACAAAGTTGTACCTCTTATCATCTTTATCCAAGATACAGGTCCAACATTGAATTTAGCTCCCTAGGTCTCAAGCCTTCATGGATGTGATCAGCCACATAAGTTCCATAATCATAGACAATACTATATGGTGGGTGTTGCATATGTGTGGCCAAGTAGCTACACTCCTTTTGTAATGTGTTAGGTGGATTGGCGCCTACAATTTGGTAAAAAGAGTATATAGTCTTTCTGAAATAACTAGTGAAATATCTCATTAGGAAAGGTTCGAGCTCTCTATCCTCAATCCCAACCTTCCTCTGTTGTTTCCTAGTTCCAACCACTGCAGTATGTAAGGGAAACATTTTTTATCTAATGAATACCCTGGTATTGTTATACTCTATTTTGATAGTATCCATATCCAAAGGAAGCATATTTGAATTCCTTTCATGTAGGTCAAAAACCTTTTCAATTTCTTCACTGGTTATTTTTACCATAACCACCCCATCTTATGTTCTGACTACCTAGAAATTGGATCATACTTTCATGTGATATCTTTCAAGAGATCCACATCCATGTACACATTGGGAACAATAAGTTTCCCCATATTCAAATTCCATGGGTTACTAAAAGGTGACCTAAGATTTCTATTTCCAAACCAATGTTGAAACATCTACCATCCCGTATAGGGTACCTCGACATCCTTGATAAAGTAAGCTTTATCTATCAAACCGAACAAGACCCTCCCCTCTAGTTTCTTATTTGTAGACTGGGTTAGCAGATCAATTACATCTTGCAAAAGGGTTCTAGATTGGGTAGAGGAAGAAGCAACCTAAATTTTTGGAGCCATGGGCTTGGATATGCAAGAATTCTTTTGGATGAATTTTAAATACTCAACTCCTAATTGAAATTTATGACTTAGGAAGAGGGATAACTATGGGAAATTTATAGGGCTATGACTTTTAAAAGAAGAGATTAACCCTAATTTTAAAGTAATGAAAGAAAAACAATGAAACACACTTGTTTTAAAATAGTTTAAAAGCAAACCCTAGCTCAGAAAACTAAAAAGGCATAAAGTTGTGTTTATTGTATTTACTACTTTCAACTGTGATGAACCCTGATGCCGGCCCAAGTATTTTTTGCAATTCACTTGTTAGCTCTTTGTATTACCTTTGACACATCTCCAAATTTCAATTAAGCAAGCATTGACCACATACACAATTTTTGAAGGGAATTGAATAGGTTTACGAGTCATCTCCTCCATTAATGTCCATTCAAGTGAAGAAAAACAATTGCAATGGGCTTACTTGCAATTTTTGAATACACGCCGTTGATTTATAGTTGAGCTGGGTGTCTCAAATGACTCAGATTGAGTCAAACTCATTTGAATTCACAATATGGCTCAAGCTCGGACAAACAACCATTAGAAATTCACTGACATGACTCTCCCCGTGTATGAGAGGGCCCGACCCTGTAGTAGCCATAGAATGCATGTGGCAGCATCTAGCAGGTCTTGTCATTTTTAAAAAACCTGCATCTTTCCTTCGCAAGCTAGTGGGGAACAATCATGATCATCTTTCTTTGCTCACTTAGCACTTTTGATCTCGAAGTTTTAGGTGTTGAGATGGGACATATCGATGACCCCATGTACACATGGCACTGTTTCACTAACCCCACAATGATTAAGCTGTAGTTGTTTCAAACGGGAAAGCCAATGGGGAACGTTCCAAATTGAATCCTATGATCTCATTATCATGAAACTTGCATGAACATACAACAGTTAAACTTAAAAAGGGGGCCTTGACTAGGCCAACGATATCTTACCCCTCAGGGATTTATGACTTAATCGTAGGTCATTCGTATGCAAAAATTAAAGGTCAACTTTGGGAATATTTAAAACACCTTGCGATTGGGGATGGCTGAACAGTTCTGAATGAAGGGACCGGTAAGAAATGTGAAACCATGACTCAAGAGGTAACTTATATCACTGGTAATCGGAAAAACAAACCAATGCAGAAATAAGACATATGAGGATTATATGGGGATTTTGAACGACAAGGATATTCAAATAAAACCCTAAACCATGTGTGCAATCAAAATACTATGTTGATATTGAGAATAAAATATCTCAAAATATCAAGGATTTTTGGGGGTCTAACATGCCCCAAGTTTTGTGAAAATCTATTGATGCTTTAGCTTGTAGGTGTGTAGAATATGAACAAGCTTGACTTGGGAAAGTTGGAATATCTCAGAGGTAAAAATGAATAAAAAGAAAAAATCTAAAGTATAGCATTGTGATAGTGTTTGTAGAGCAGAAATGGCGACTCTGTAGGCAAAGAGTGGCTTTTTCATGGGAATTAACAGAGGGCATGTCGTAACTAGTTAGGAGTTGTCACCTTGCCCCTCCACCAATAAAGGAGAGAGAAGCAAGAAGATAGATTTTGTGAGGAAATTGATACAGGAAGTAGTGGGTTTTTCCCCATACAAGAAGAGAATAACAAAGTTGCTGAAGGTGGGGAAGAATAAGAGGGTACTCAAGGTGGCCAAGAAGAAGCTCGGTACCCACAAGTGCTCCAAATCCTTTTGTTTTGTGTTTCTTCCCTCCGGTGTTTTGTTTCAAGCGTCACATTACACATATTTTGGCATAGGAAAGGAGTATGTTAGGAAACATCGGATGGCAATGCCATTTTATGATTGCCATCAAAGCTAAATCATTTGTTATTTGAAGAGGTGGTCCATAAAAAATTATGGAATGGGTTGCTTTTGCATAGAATGCATTGGTGTGGGCCAATGATTCCAATATGTTGAAGTCTATCTCCAATCTACACCTATTGATTTGCAGTCTACCTCTAATAAAAAATATAAAGCTTGTTAGGAAATTGCAATAGTATTGGAGCAATAATTGAAAACTGCTAAATCTTGTTAGGAAATGAAATGGAAAGATGATTTTTGTTACACTAATAATTCCTCATCAATGGTCAACTCAATTTGTTGATTCACACTATCCTCATCACTAATGAAGTGTTGCTTAGTCTATACCTAACAAAAATCATCTCATCTTTCCATTTACCTTTGATGGATGTCCCTACCCTGTTCTCTTTGAGATATTCTGTCAAACATTTCATGTGCCTAGCATATGCTTCCACATTTTGGATAGACGTCTAGTAGAGCATTTCCAAATTCAACCAAAATTAGGTGTAGAAAAATAGTCTTTTTAAATTTTGTTGAAATTCTAATGTTTATTGAAAAGAAGAGAAAAAGTTCATGTTAATAGATTCTTATGGTTGTGTTAGAATTTCTAGAGTGGTCTAGATTCCAAGCTTTTTTATTTTTAGATTTTGTAATGTTTTAAGGAATTTAGTATTTAATATGATGTTCTAACACCTCCACACATGTGAGGCTATTATAAGTTTTAGGGTATGTGTAGGATCATCATGGAAAAAATAGGCCCTTAAGTGTACATTTTTTTAGAAAAATCAGAGTTACGCAACTTGACGTAAAAATTTGAATAAGTTATCTATATTATTTAAAAAATATGTAAGAATAGAATATATAGAAAATTTAATGTAGTTTCTAAAATGATAGGTTTATTTAAAAAATAAATAAATCTATTATGTTAAAATTTGAAATTTTAATGCAACAGTACTTAAATTTCAGGTAAAAAATAAGAAGTGTCTGTCTGACCACCCTAACCACAATAAAATCTTAATTTTTTTAATAATATTTTAGATATAAGTAGAGGACTCATGTTCCAATGTGATGCATATTTTTTTGTAAGTTTTTTTCCAAGTAAATAATTAATTATGATTTTTTTATTACAACTTTTAAAAAATATAAAAACTTGTATGCCTAACCACCTCAACTTGGTAAAAAATTTATGAAATTCATTTTTTTTAATCCTATAGTATGTGAAGCATAGAATGTGACACATGTTTTGGATTCAAAAAATGTGGCACCGTTTGAAAGCTATAGATGTTTTCCAATCAGCCTATCAATTAGGACTTTAATTGTAATTCAAATAGAAAATGAATAATAATTATTTATTAAATCAAAGTAAAACATAATTTATATTGGTGGAAAGCTGAGAATCTCCTTTAAAAACCCTTTTCGTTTCATCAATTTTGGATAAAAAAAAGTCGTCAGCCACATGGACCATCATATCACTTACATATCGCCACTTTTGGCCCATCATGATCCTCCACATACCCTTATTGAAGCATGTCTTACTTATATAATATTAATATCATGCGAAGGAAATTCAAAAAATTACTTTATCTTCTTTGGATCCATCTTCAAACCATTTGGTGAGATTGAAAATTCTAAATATATCAATTATGTATTCATGATAATAAAATTCTTGGTATTGATAATACTCACATTGCATGGGATCTAATGTGGCTTATGTAATAAAATATTTTTGTATTCAACATTTAGTATAAGATTTGCTTCATTCTTAGATGCATTATAATAATCCTACCTCAATGTCTTTGAGGTTATAAACTCTACATTGTATACAAATGTAAGGTGATAATATTATTATGTATTTAAGAACCTTTTGTTTTCCAACCTCCAATTATGCACAGATAGTATGATTTTAATGAAAACCTTTTGTTATTTAGAGAGTACGAATGTGCACCATAGAAAAATGTGCCCTTGTCATTTTCATGGTATTTTAGCCCTTGCTTCTTGATGTTTGGTCTATTTTGCTCTTATTTAATGTTGTAACATGGCTTGAACATGCAAGTTTAGGTACTAAGATTCAAATAATGACATCTTATGAAGGTGTTGTGAAGTGTTGTAAGACATTTCTACATTCCTCTAGACTTTATTTATTACAATTCACCTAAAAATCACCTTTTCATCACTAAACAAGTCCTATTTTGAAGTGTTGTAAAGTCTTGTAACAAGATTTCATGCTTTTATAGGCATAATTTCACCATTCATCCCTTTATTATGCTTTATTGGACCCCCTTATGCCCTTATAAGCTTTAATTAAGTGTATCTTTGAATGTAAACTTGAAAAATAACATTAAATATGACTTAATTCTTGACACCCATTTTCAGGTCCTAGATGGGACCCATTTGCCATGGGTGGCGAATGCATCCCCCTTGGCTCCAACTTCAAAATATTTTAAATTTCCTTTTGGGTTTTTATTAAAAATCACTTGATGTTGGCCTATGATGAGGTATCAACGAGTTACTAAGGCACAAGATTGTATAAATAAGTGTTTTTACATCCATTTCAACCCCCATTCATTCAACCATTCAATCACACATCACATTCAAGCAATCGAGCATCTTACAACATCAAATCAAGCATCTATCAAGCAATCAAAGGCAGCTATTGACATATCTTCAGATTTGCATCAACAAGGGTTTGGTAAGTTTATAGCATTTGCATGTTATTTGTTTATCATTCTCTTGCATTTCATTATTTTATTAAGGGTTTGATTACCAAAGTGGGGTTTGACCAAGGAAAACTCCTATTTGCTAACCCTCAACCATTTTTTCCCTCTTGCATGTGTGTTTGCATACTTTTGTGTGTAGATTTATCAAGCATTTAGGTGTTAAAGATTGGTCAACAAGTAAACTAGGTTCTTCAAGTCAAATCAAAGATATTTCAAGCTTGGAGAAGGTTTTCTGTCTGTTTCCTACAGAATTGACTTCGCCAACCTGACAAGTAGATATTTCTAGATCTGGTGTTGTAGAGTTGTCTCCTAATTTCTCAAAATTTTTGGAGAGGACTGATTCACCACCAATGGAAAATGAGTCCCACCTTAAGACTGGAAATATGGGTTTTATTAGATTCCAAATCCTGACAGTCAAAAATTGGTTCATGATAGTTTTTCACCAGTAGCATGACTAATTCACCACCCAGGATGAATGAGTCCCACTGTTGATTTTTTGTGATTCTAGACAACATTCAGACCATTCTAGATTTTTAAAATTCTACCCAGGTGCACATTGTTTTAGTCCATTTCTTTATGTTCTGCATTTTATTCATTCTTGTTTCATTGTTTGCATATCACATTGTGTTTTCCATCATTGTTTAAATCTTAGTTTTGCATTCATAATCATTCATATAGATATCTTAATGGTATTTATTTCACTTCATTTACCCTAGATAACATCACACAAAATAATTTGAATGAACCCCTTAGCATTTTTGGCCCTACCTCTCTCCTTTTAGGTGAAAAACCCTAGAAGAGCTAGAGAAGTGCATTGGTGCCAAAAATCTATGATTCAGAATGTAATGAAAGAAACCTTCAAAACTTAGCACAACTATTATTTAGATTATAACTTGTGTTTCAATTTCCTCATATGATGGAAAAATAAATGCATAAAATAATTGCAGGTTAAAAAAACACAATGGGTTGTTAGTTATTTCATTTTGATTTTTCAAAGTTCAAGGGTGGAGAGCTTGAGGAGGAGTTGTAGGTGGGGGATACATAAAACTAACCAAATTGACCTGAGGGGTAACTACCCAATTAGGTTGTTATGTGTAGAGGGTTTTACAACAGTATGTGGCTTGCAGGTTTTATAACACCAAGTGTTTTCCAACTTCTAATTATACATAGGCAATATGATTGTAATGAAAACCTTTTTTTATTTAGATAAAAATAATGCAATAGAATTAATCTTACAAATTTACAACTATTAGTCAGAGTGAAAATTGTATTTCATTTTCTTCATATGATTGAAAAATAAATGCACATTATAATTGGAGGTTGGATAACACAATGTCAGTTATCAATTAGTTCATTGTACTTGTTCAAAGCTCAAGGGAGAAGAGGTCAATGATTTGTAGGTGGGGTATACACAAAACTAAAAAAATTGAGTTGATGGGTAACTAACCATTAGGGTATTTATGTGTAGAGGGTTTTACTACAACACATGGGTTGCAGGTTTCATAACACTGTGTTTTCCAACAAGTAACTTTACAAAATAGTATGAATGTAATGAATATGTTTTTGTTATTTATACAGTATGAATGTAATGAAATTCACCTTCAAAATTTATAACAAGGCCTATTTAGAGTAAAAAATGTATTTCAGTTTCTTCGTATGTTCAAAAAATAAATGCACAATATAATTGCAAGTTGGAAAACACAGTGGGTTTTGAGTATATGGTTTAATATGAAACCTACAACCAATAAATTATCTATCTCTTTCACTTTCGTTTTCTTTTTTTCAAGTGTTTTTAGAGCAGATTCCTTTTAGATTTCATACATTATATTACCTGCTGCTCTGATTGGCATCAAAAAGATCTCAGGGGGCTTCATGTTCACAACTTTAGTGATGCACCCTTGTGTAATAAGAAAATATGGGTTGTTGATATTGAACTGCACATAATGAAAAGGGTTTTGTACATGAAAAGGTTGTGTAAAGTGGCCATTTATCTAGAGCTTATTTCTCCCTCCCACAAAATATTGATGACATAATGTAAGGCACCTTCAAAATTTATAACTTTTAATTAGAGTAAAAAATTATATTTCAGTTTCTTCATATGATTAAGAAAAATATGCTCAAAATATTTTTAAAAAAGTTAGATAGTAGGAATTTAATTTAAGGCACCTTTAAAATTTATAACTATTAGTGATGCAGGTGTCATGGCACATGGTACATTAGATGTACGTGTATGCATTTTTCATTAGCATCTGAGTTTCTTTTACTAGCAATGGTATGTGTGGAAGTAGATGGAAATGGTATCTAGTTTTCTTCTTTCCTTTCTTTGTTTGTGGAATTCACTCCAACAAACACATAAACTATGGGGAGCCATTGTTTTTCCATTCCATCTATCAATAGCTTCATACTCACAAGTAGAAAAAAAGATATTTTTGGCTAATAAAGTTATAGTTTTATTAGTTAGTACTTCAAAAATGGTTGTTTCCAATTTGTTGAGGAATGATTCAATTATATTTTACTTCATTTGGAATATCATTGTATTTCCATCCTTCCAAATTTCCTCTATTTATAAGGACAAGCTCAAGGTCCACACACTAGAAAATGTTGACTTTATTTATATGATTGACCACACAATGAAGTATTTTTTCCATATCTTTTGGAAATGCTAATCTTTATCCTGGCCTAGAACATAGCCATTGGTAGAATTTACTAGAAAAGGGGAAACCTAGAAATAATTGATTTACATTCTCTTCTACCTACTCACACATTACACACCTAGATTAGCCATAACATCTCATTTTCCTAAACCTATCCACTATTAATATCTTCTTCTATATAACAACCCATGAAAAAGTCTCCACCTTTAGGATATAGTGTTTATTATCATAGAATAAATGACCTAACCAATCTTCCTATATCTCTTTCCAATCCTTCAATAGCTATCACAATTTAATGGTTTATTCTCTATTTTTAGCATAATTTAATCCTATTCTATCTTATCATTTAATAAAAATTATATAATTTTTTTGCCACAATATTTATAAAAGAAGGTTTTGCTATCATTTTGGGACCCCAAAGGCTATGGGATCCCTCTAACACCACTCGTGTAAACCTCAATTATTATTTTGGGTAAGGAAATAAACTACCTTAGATCCACATATTTCTTTTTTATCTAATGCATTTTGTACATATATAGTATTTATGACTATCCCACATTTATTACATAATGACCTGTAGTTTTTAAAATCATGTTATATTTGTTATTAAAAATTTATAGCTTACTTGAATGAACATAACATATTCATAACTATACTTATTTGTCCCTTGTTTATATATGCATTCTGAATAATAATAGCATTTCAATACAACATGCTTGGGTATGACAAAGTGTAGGTTATATAAAACAAAATTTATTTTGAAGCATGCAATTTATTATAGTAGGTAATGTGTTGTTGAACTTCATTAGGGTGTTGTTTTCTATAGCTACATCTTTTTATTTTGAAGTGGAAAAAATAGATTTTGATACAACATTATTGTATGGAGATTTAGATGAGAAAATCTATATTTTTCAACCTAAAGAATTTTAGATAAGGGGTATAGAATTTAGGGTTTCTAAACTAAAAGGGTCTTTATATGGATTAAAGTACTCACCATGTATGTTGTATAATTTTTTTGATACATATGCATTATAATTGGGATTTCCAAGGAATTTAGATGAGTTAATCACAATTTTACATGTTGATGATATGTTAATCATTAGGACTAATGAAGTGTTGATTAGAGAACTTGAGGTTTAGTTGGATTATAGGTTTGAGATGAAATATCTAGGAGCTATCAAATACATCCTTGGTATATAAATACATAGAAATATGGCTAATAAGAAGCTATGGTTAAACTAGTGGAAGTATCTTGAGACTATTTTATAGTGTTTCAACATGCACAATGATAATCTTGTAAGTATTCCTTTACCAATATATCCACTAAGTTGAGCCTACAACAATGCCCTAAATATATGAAGGTTTTTAGGGACATCAAGAAGATTTATTATCCAATTGTAATTGATAGCTCTATGTATGCATTAAAATGTATACTTAGGCTTAAAAATTACTTGAGAAAGGGAGTTCTAAGTTGACACATGCCATTTTTTTTGTAAAGAGAATTAGATGTACATGCCATAGTAGAGGTTACAATACATGGTTTGTTTTGGCTACCATGTGAAGTGCATGTTACAAATCATGGTGTGTTTTGAAGCCTATAATTTTTCATACCCAAACACATTGTCATGAAATGATGTTGTTAGTTGAAATAGAGATCTATATATGTATAGTTATGAATATATTATAACAAATAAGAGGTTTCGAAAGTGTTTCAAAACACACCATGTTTATTAAATTGCAATTCACAACATACTCAACCTATGAATTTTTTAAAATTGTGTATATCTAGGTTTGCATTTGAAATAGAAAATACACAATTGTTCCTCTTATTGGGTAAATTGGTTATAATTTTCCATAGTAGAGGTTATAAAACATGGTTTGTTTTGGGTATCACGTGAAGTTTAGGTTACAAATAAAGGTGTGTTTTGGAACCTTCAATTTTTCATACCCAAACACACTATCATGAAATAAATTTAAGCATAAGGAAGTTATTGTGTACTCAAGACATTGGCATGGACTTGGTTAGTCTATGCAAAGAACAACCATCATACATAAAGACATTCCTACACACAAGGTTGAAATCAACCTTAGTGGGTAATGCAAGGAATAAACAAAGAAACATGAGATATAGAAATAAAAGACTATGAATCATTATATACCAATCAAAACACAATAAATAATGGGAATATCTAGGTGGACATAAGTAGGAATAGTATGGGTAAAAAAGATAAATCAAAATAAAACACCAATTAGAAAATAAGTCATGCAACCATCATTTAGTTTTTTCAAATTAGGATAAATGATATATGATTGTATTATGGCTAATATGGGAAGGATTCATCTTCAAAGGAATAGTTTTTATTTAGATGGATATTGTAGGAAATATATATTTTAACTATTTATTGTTCAAGAGTTGTACCTATGAGTTTTTTTTAGATTGCATGATGATCAATGTGTATTTTGTCTTGTTTGAATTCAAGTCTGGAAATCTCAATGTTATTAGATGTGTAATTTTATGAGATTTATAATGTAGTAGGATTCATAAGGTGATGGGAGCTATGATGTGATGGGATCTATACTGGGATGGAATTTGTGATGTATGAAACTTATTTGTGTGAAGGCTCACCCAACAAATTTGGGATATGATAAGATCCAAATCAAAAATTTATGTGGGGATTATGGGATGAGGGTATGAGGTTGTAGGATGGAGTGATGGACAATAAAAGATATGAAAAATAAGTTAGAAGATCACAAAAGGAATACTAGGGGGTGTTAACAGGTAAGAGTAGTGGGGATGAGGAAAAACATCTTGATTCAACTTGTAGATTAATAAATTTATATTAGCCTAAAATGAACTTAATGGATTAATGCAATGATGATGGAAGTTAGGTTTATGATTTAGAGTTTAATTTTTAGGAATCTAATATAAAATCACTTGAAAATAAGTATACCAAAGTGAATGAGATAGATAAGGTATTTACTGAAGAGATTCTTCTCACTCTTGAGAAGTTGAGGAAGGTGCATGTGTAGAATGTGCAATAGGAAAATGGAAATACAAAATTGGATAAAGTCAAGAGGTTTTGTATTGCATATGAATTTTTGCAAACAAAGAAAGTGAGAGATGATGCTATAAGTGGAGTTGAAAAAATGAAGCCAAAGATTCTTGAACTTAAGAATTCCGTGGAACAAATACAATTAGAAATAGATGATAAGGAAAAGGAAAAATCAGACCTAAGTGCAAAAAAAGAGAATCAATTGGGTGGTGACATGAAAGTCTTATCTGATAAGGTAGACAAGTCTTGTAAAGAACTTATTAAAAGAAAATTTTGAATTCTATAATCATAAAGACACTCTAAAATTGGAGGTTGGAAAATATTGGGTGTTATGAAACATGCAACCCACATATTGCTATAAAATCCTCTACGCATAACAACCTAATTGGTTAACTATCATCCTCAAGTCAATTGGTTAGTCTTCTATTAGAAATGGTATGGGTGGAAGTAGATGGAAATGGTATATAGTTTTCTTATTTATTTATTTTGTTTGTAGAATTAACTCCACCAAATCCATAAATTATGGGGAACCATTGTTTTTCCATTCCATCTATCAGCAACTTCATACTCACAAGTAGAAAACAAATTTATTTTTGTCTAACAATGTTATGTTTGTCCCTTTATTGCTCACTCCCTCCTTCCCTATTTCTCACTTCCTTCATCCCTCCCACCCCACGTATCCCTCAATCTACCTACCTCTCTCTCTCTTAGGTCTCTCTCTCTCTTTGCTCTCTTTCTCTCCATCTCCCTCATAGGCCTCTCTCTCTCTAGTCTCTCTCTTCTCTCCCACCCTACCTCTCTCTATCTCCCTCCTTCCATCTTTCTCTCCCCCCTCTATCCCTCCCACCCTACAACTACCTATCTCATTCAGTCAATACAAAAATCTATCTCATTCACTTTCGTTTAATTCTCTAGATTCCTTTTTCATTTCACACATTCTAGTACATGTTTCTCCAATTATGTATTACCATTTTCCCATTGCACATACTGCACATGAACCTTCCTCAACTTCTCAAGAGCAAGAAGAATCTCTTCAATCAACACATTATCTATCTTATTTACCTTGGTCTACTTCTTTTCAAGTTTTTTTGGGTCCCTATGTCCCACAGTCCACCAACATATCTCCCCTTCCTACTAAGTCCATTTTGGGTCCTTCTATCCCTCCCACTCTACCACTCTCTATCTCCCTCCTTCCCCCTCTCTCTCCCTCACACAAACAACCTATATCTACCTATCCCTCCCTCTCTTTCTATCCCTATATACCTACCTCTTCCATCCTACATAGATAAATTTATACCTACCTCTCTCTATTATGTTCAACTTACTTCACTCTACCTCTGCCTATCTCCCTCCTTCCAACACAACCTATCTCTCTCTCTCTCCACTTATAGCATCATATATTTCAAATTTTATTTGTTCCATGGAATTCTTGAGTTGATGAATCCCTGACTTCATTTTTTCAACTCCACTTATAGAATCATCCCTAATATCTCATTGATGCAACCAATGCTTTCATGAAATTCTCACCTCCCCTAAAACATAAAGGCTAGGTACAAGGTTCTAGTGCATGTTATTTAAAAAATCCTTCATGATAATAGATATGAGAGTGATATAGGAATGCCAAGTAAATAAATTTACCACATAGTGCAAGAGAAGGTACATACATAGATCGTGGTGAAGATGAATGCAATACAAAAAAGAACTCAAATAAAGTAAGTTATTGAATTGATAGAACTAACTACTATACGAAACTAAGGAAACTATAAATGATTAATGTTGTCCATATTAACACTATAATTGATTAAAAAAACAATTGAAGAAGGCTCAATTGATTAATTTTATCCATATTTACACTATAATTGGACAATTGAGATATAATTAGATCTTTTGGTTTTGATAAATTACCACAAATATGTTACATCCAATAAGGTAGAATTATAATATTAATCCTATAAAAATATTAAGAACATTTGATATAAACATGATGAAAAACCATATAATAACAATTATAATATACATGGGTTGTATTCAATAAGAACCCCTCTCTCTCCCTCTCCCCCCTCTCTCTCTCTCTCTCTCACATAGAATAGATCTCTCTCTCTCTCTTTGTACCTCTCCAACCCTACCTTTGTATCTAGCTTTACCTATATCTCTCTTTATTCCTTGAACCTCCATCATACCAACTGAAACACATTATTCTTATCCATCCTCCATCATATAAATCCATTTTGGTTCCTATTTCCCACAATCCACCATCACATCTCCCCCTCCTACTAAGTCCATTTTGGGTTCTTATATCCCCCCCACCCTACAACTTCCTATCTCCCTCCTTCCCTCTTTATCTCCCTCCCTCTATCTGTCCCACCTACCACTTCCTATTTCCCTCCTTCCCGCTCTCTCTCCCTCACAAAAACACACAAAAGTAGATAAAATTTTAGTATTTTCAATGGTAAAATGGCAATACAAAAGTGGATAAAGTCAAGAGGTTTTCTACAACATATGAAATTGTGCAAGAAAAGAAAGTGAGAGATGATTCTATTAGTGGAGTTGAACAAATGAACTCAAAGATTCTTGAACAAAACTAATATTCAAATTAATTTAATTACTAGCCATACTAATAAACTCAAATTAATTTAATTACTAGCCATATTAATAAACCATCTAGGTTAGAAAAAAAGATATTCAAAACTAGATAAAATTTTCACCCAATACCATTGAAATCCCTTGATGTGTCCATGATTTGCATGATTTTAAATGTATAAGCACTCAAATAAGAAACACATCAAGTTCTACCTACCTCCCTTCCTCTCTCTATCTTGACTCACCCTATCCCTCTCTACCTACTTCCCCTCAATACATCTCACCCCACTTATCTTTCTACCTATCTCTCCTCCCCAAATTCCCCTCTCTATCTACTTATCTCTCCCCTACTCTCTCTCCTTTCCCTATCTCCCCTCACTCTCTCTACCTACTTCTTCATATATTCATTCAACCTTACCTATCTCTACCTACCTCTATATGTATCCCTTATTTAATCTCTCTCCCTTTATCCCTCACATCCTACCTCTCTAGATCTCTCCCTCCCCCCATCCCTCTATAATTCTCTCTATCTCTCCTCTCTTGTTCCATCCCTCCTAAACTTCTTCTCTCACCATATCTCCTTACCACTTCCTATCTCCCTCCTCCCTCCCTTTCCCTCACACACATACACAATTTCTCTCCACTATCTCTCTCTACCTACCCCTCCCTCTCTCCCTAACTCTCTATACCTTCCTCACCTACCCTACCTCTCTTTATCTCCCTCCTTGCCTCTTTCTATTCCTCCCTATATCCTTTCCACCCTACCAATCCCTATCTTCACCCTTCCCTCTTTCTCTCCCTGTCTATATCCCTCCCACTCTACCACTACTTATCTCCCTCCTTCCCTCTCTCTCTCTCTCTCCCTCCCTCACTATGTGTAATGTGCAAATGGAAATGTAGAAGTGGATGAATTATCCTTATAATACCAACAAAAAAACATTATCCTTATCACTCCTCCATCCTATAAATTCATCACAACTTGCCCCCTCTATATAGTTATCAATCTCCTTCCCTCTCTACTTTCCCTATCTTCCCTCACTCTCTCTACCTACTTCTCCCTCTATTACTTCAACCTTACCTCTCTCTACCTACCTCTCCATGTCTCCCTCATTCACTCTCTCTCCCTTTATCCCTCCCATTCTACATCGCTAGACCTCTCCCTCCCCCATCCCTCTATAATTATCTCTATCTCTCATCTCTCACCATCCCTCCTAACCTTCCTCTCCCTTTTTTTATCCTTATTTCCCCTCTCTTCTTTCCACCTATCCATCCATTTATCACTCACTCACTCCTTCCCTCTCTCTCCTTCACACACACACAACGTCTCTCACATAACCCCTCACATTATTCATCCCTTCGTCCCTCCTTCCCTCTCTCTATACATACCTCTCCCACCCTTTCTCTATATGTACCTCTATCCCTCCCACTTTACCAATCATTATTTCTCTCCTTCCCCCCATCTCTCTCTCATATACTTTCTATTAGGATGCTTGCATAAAAATTCTAGGATTTCTTAGATGAAACTTAGTGAAATAGCCTTGTATTTATACATAACATTAAATCTCAAAATTCAAATAACATAAGTCGACATCAGATCCAGGATTTGAAATCATTAAAATACCACCAAAAACATATCCCAAGGGGGGTCCTAGGTCTAAGTGAGAAACCATTCACCATGTGGAGAATGGGCCCTAGCTCACTTAGCTAGGAAACACTTCGAACAATGTGTAATATTATGTGAAAATAGGGTTCTACAACCTAGTGAGGACCCATTTTCCAGGTGATGAATGGGTCCTAGGTCACTAACCTAGGACACACACCTTCAAGAATTAAGTGTTGTGCATTAGGTGGAAAATATGTAGTAGCACTTTCCCTAGATGATAAGATTATTGAACTTAAGAATTCTATGGGATAAATACAATTGGAAATAGATGATAAGGAAAAGGAAAAATCAGATCTAAGTGCATAAAAAGAGAATCAATTGCGGGAACATAAAAGTATTATCTAAAAAGGTAGACAAGTCTTGTAAAAAAATATTTTTTTCTGTTGAAAACAAAACTATGTAGCTATAGAAAACAACATCCTAATGAAGTTCAACACAGATACAAGAAAAAATATCTCAATAAATAGTATTCCTTCTACCTTACAGTAAACCATTTCACCAACTATCCTTGTACCTTTCTAATGTTCTTTCTATTCTAAATTTATTTGTCTACACCCACTTGCAAGCAATGGGTTCCTAAACAACTAAATCAACCAGGTTAGAAGTCTTATTTTTTTTTACCCTCACCATATCCTCTTTCATGTATTTAATTTAAGATTCATTCTCATTTTAAGAGAACTATTCTCCTATAGAATTTGATTAATCATTACTACAAGGTAGATGAAAATTAAATTATAATTATAAGGGAGTATACCATTTTGGTAACTCCTATCATCTTATAGACCTTCTCACAATTGTCACAAATTTAATTGTTGCATTCATAATCCCCCATACCTTCATCCCTACAATTTTTATTTTATACCATCCTTCATCCAAATTTCCAATCTATTCCATAATCCTCACCTAATCATTGTTTGAAGATATTCTTCCTACTCTTCAAAATTTGATGAAGGAACATGTGCACTGTGTGTAATGGGAAAATGGAAAAGTAGAAGTGGATAAAATAAATATATTTTGGAGTGATGGATAATAAAAGATAGGGAGTGATAGGTTAGGAGGGATAGAAGGACCAATATACAAAAATGAAATATCACACAAGGTTATTTTGGTGGATGCAATCCTCTTTAAAAATATTTTCTTGGTCTTTGTTTGGTGGATATAATCCTCCTCTCCAAATATACAAAAATAACTTTGGTATAATTATTTTCATGTGTTTTATAGTAGATTAATTTTTCATTTCATACATTCTAGTACCTTCTGCCTCCAGTTCTGCATTTCCATTTTCCTATTACACATAGTGCACATACTCTTTCTTCAACTTCTCAAGAGTAGAAATAATATCTTAAGTCAATAAATTATTTATTATCATTCCTCTAAACCATTTCCCACCATCCCCCTCCATCATACCAACCCAAAAAAATTATCCTTATCCCTCCTCCATCCTATAAATATGAAGTATATATTTCCAATTTTCCAATTCAATTGATTTAATTTTGTGTCAAACAAATATATGAAGATCCTTACCACTCCATCAAAAATCATGGGATAAACTTATAACTTTACATAAATTTCAAATATTGGAGATATAATTAGATCTTTAAATTTTGACAAATTAGCACAAATATGTTACAACCAATAGGGTAGAATTATAATTTTAATCCTAAAAAAAAAATTTAAAACATTTGATAGAAACATGATAAAAACTATATAGTAACAATTGTAATATATACTGGAACTGAAGTTGGCCGCTCTCAGCAATGAAGAAGGAAAATGGAAAAATAATAGTACTAGAAGGAGAGAAGGTGACATTGAGGATAAGTATAATACTCTGGAAGTTGAAATGGTGAAAATAAAAAATAACATGAAAAATGTTGTGGAACAAAACCATAAAATGGCTAGGCACAATGCCATCATCATCAATGCTATGTCTAAAAAGTTGGAAAAGACGCAGCAGGGCTCACTGGTCGTTGAATTGGAAGAGGACAAGGATAAAAGCAAGAACGAGGACCAAGGTATTTCGAAAAGGAACTGTACCAACCTTAGAAGGAAAGTGCCTCCTACTACCCAGATGGTTTAGATTTTAAAGAGGGGGGTCTAGGATATGAAAGATTTGGAAGCAGAGACTATGGATTTATTAAAGGCCCAAATTTAATTGTTGTTGGTGTTTTTTCTGGTTTTTTGGTTTTGTGGCCCTCGCTAGCCTTTTTGGTGGCTGTGGACTTGTCTTGTTTTTGTAACCTTTCTACTTTTGGTATTTTTAATGATCTTATCTTTTGTTTGTAGAATTTGTGGTTTTAGGTCCCTGTAAAACCCATTTTTTCCTCTTTCAAAAACATTTGTAATATATACATGGGTTTTATTCAATAATAATATCTCTCTCTACCTACCCCTCTTTCTACCTCTCCCTCACCCCTCTCTCTCTCACTAACACAAACTAAATCTCTCTCTTTATACCTCTCCCACCCTACCTTTGTATCTAGCTTTACCTACATCTATCTTTATCATTGCACCTCACCTCTCTCTACCTACACCTCTCTAATTAGATTGCTAACAAACCCCAAATTTTATCCAAGTATAATTTAGCATATAACTTATGATGAGTTTAAATTTTCTACATAAAAAAAAAAACCACAACATTTTCATTTTTTTTTGTAATCTCTACAAGAACCATATCCCCATGAATAGTGATAGAGGCGTTTGATCTATTTCCAACCTACTTATAACACTAATTTCACCATAAATAGGGGCATATGCACATCACCAAGTAGTCTAACACTACTAGATGTTTCCAATTCTCTCTATGCCCAAATTAGCACACATAGAAGCTCCACATATTAGAAATTTTTTGTTCCAATCAGATGAAGAAAGTAAATGCACGGTATAATTACAAGTTGGAAAACACGGTGGGTTTGAGTAGATGGTTTATGAAACTTGCAACCAACACATTATCTATCTCATTCACTTTCGTTTGCATCTTTTCAAGTGTTTTTATGAAACACGGTGGGTTTGAGTTGATGGTTTATGAAACTTGCAACCAACACATTATCTATCTCATTCACTTTCATCTGCATCTTTTTAAGTGTTTTTATGAAAAATGGTGGGTTTGAGTAGATGGTTTATAAAACTTGCAACCAACACATTATCTATCTCATTCACTTTGGTTTGTACTATGAAGGATACCTATGAAATACCTACTAATTACTTTCGATAAAATATTTGTCTTGTGAAATATATTTTGGGTGCCTATTTCCCACAATCCCCATCACATCTCTCCATCCTACTAAGTACATTTTGGGTCCTTCTATCCCTCCCACCCTACCAATTCCTATCTCCCTCCTTCCCTCTTTCTCCCCTCCCTCTATCCCTCCCACCCTACCACTTCTTATCTCCATCCTTCCCACTCTCTCTCCCTAGCACACACACAACCTCTCTCCACCTACCCCTCCTTCCCTCCCTCCCTAACTCTATATATACTTATCCCTCCCACCCTACTAGACTCCCTATCTTCCTCCTTCCCTCTATCCCTCCCACCCTATCACTTTGTATACCTATCCTTGTCTCTCTCCTTCCATTTCTCTCCCTCCTTCTATCCCTCCCACCCTACCACTTCCTATCTCCCTCCTTTCCTCTCTATCTCCCTCACTCTCCAACTCCCTCTTAGGTCTCTCTCTCTCTCTCTCTCTCTCTCTCTCTCTCTCTCTCTCTCTCTCTCTCTCTCTCTCTCTCTCCCCCCTCTCAAGTATCTCTATCTATCACTCTCCATTTTCATCGTAGGTCTCTCTGTCTCTCACTCTCCATCTCTCTCTATCTCTCTTTGTCTCTCTCCCTTCTTTCCTCCCTTTCCCTCTGTATCTCTCTCTCTCTTAGGTCTCTCCCACTCTCTCTCTCTGGTCTCTCCCACTCCCTCTCTCTTCATTCCTTTGGGATTTAAAACCACTACTTAGATACCATGCGATAAAATTGTGACTAGAGGATCTAGTTAAACATTATCCAACCATACAACCAATTACACAAATTCTCATAGTAGAATTCAATGACATAATAAATTAATAAAAATATGAATTATTAATTCATATAATTGCATTTACTATCTTTTCTCAAGGGCTTACAACATGATATCTTGACCTTTAATGAATCAAATACTCAACCACTATATAGAATATAATATTTTGAGTTGATATGTGATATAATACTCTTCACAATGTGCTACTAAAATTCACCAATATTAACAAAAAAAATATTTTGGAGCTATTAAAAAATCAAGTCTTTGAGTCATGACCAATGATATTTATATAGAGAGTGAATCCATTTCTTATTTAGATTGTAAAGAGGTTATTAGGGTGATCCTTGAGACCTTAATACATGACAAAAAATAGAGTAATAATTTCACTATCATACCTTAATGGTAATCAAGAATAATAATAATTTCTAAAGAGGGCACGTATGAGGCTTGATATTGAATTCATTTGTTCCCTCTTAATTAGAATTTAAGAATTTAGTGTCACTCTTTATATTTATATTATTAGAATGTAAGAATTTATTGAACTTATTGGTATATACACTTTATCCCCTAAAAAAATTCATGTGCCTTGTCAAATAATTCATTACAAAAAATTTTTACTTCGTACACACCAACAATGTAATGAAGTCCACCTTAAAATTTTAGAACAACTATTTGGTACAGTAAAAATGGCATTTCACTTTCTTCATTTGATTGGAACAAGAAAATGCTCACATTGTTTGTAGTGTTGGAAAACACATTGTCCCTTGTCAATTATTTCCTTATGAAAAATGCTCACATTATTTCTATTGTTGGAAAACACACTATCCCTTGTCAATTAATTCCTTATGAAAAATGCTCACATTATTGCAGTGTTGGAAAACACACTATCCCTTGTTAGCTATTTTATTATGAAAAGATTTTGATTCATACACACCAAAAAATGTAATGAAGTCCACCTTAAAATTTTAGAACATCTATAATTTGGTAGAGTAAAAATGGCATTTCAATTTCTTCATTTGATTGGAAAAAAAATTCACATTATTTGCAGTGTTGGAAAACACACTGTCCCTTATCAATTATTTTCTTATGAAAAATGCACACATTATTTCCAATGTTGGAAAACATACTGTCCCCTATCATTTATTTCTTTATGAAAAATGTTCACATTATTGCAGTTTTGGAAAACACATTGTCCCTTGTCAGATATTTCCTTATGAAATTTTTTTTATTCCTATAACCAATAATGTAATGAAATCCACCTTAAAATTTTAGAACAACTATTTGGTATAGTAAAAATGGCATTTCAGTTTCTTCATTTGATTGGAAGAAAAAAATGCTCACATTATTTGCGGTGTTGGAAAAAACACCGTCCTTATCAATTAATTCCTTATGAAAAATGCTCACATTATTTTTAGTGTTGGAAAACACACTGTCCCCTGTCAATTATTTCCTTATGAAAAATTCTCACATTATTACAATGTTGGAAAACAAACTATCCCTTTTTAGATATTTCCTCATGAAAAGTTTTTGATTTGTACACACCAACAATGTAATGAAGTCCAACTTAAAATTTTAGAAAAACCATTTGGTACAATAAAAATGGCATTTCAATGTTTTCTTGATTTGATTGGAAGAAAAAAAATCTCACATTATTTACACTATTCAAAAACACACTGTCCCTTGTCAATTATTTCCTTATGAAAAATTCTCACATTATTTCAAGTGTTGGAAAACACACTGTCCCTTGTCAATTATTTCCTTATGAAAAATGCTCACATTATTGTAGTGTTGGAAAACACCCTATCCCTTGTCAGATATTTCCTTATGAAAAGTTTTTGATTCATACACACCAACAATGTAATGAAGTCTGCCTTAAAATTTTAGAACAACTATTTGGTACAATAAAAATGACATTTCACTTTGTTCATTTGATTGGAACAAAAAAATGTTCACATTATTTACAGTGTTGGAAAACACACTGTCCCTTGTCAATTATTTCCTTATGAAAAATGCTCACATTATTTCTAGTGTTGGAAAAAACACTACCCCCTATCAATTATTTCCTTATGAAAAATGCTCACATTATTGCAGTGTTGGAAAACACATTGTTCCTTGTCAGATATTTCGTTATGAAAAGTTTTTGATTCGTACACACCAACAATGTAATGAAGTCCACCTTAAAATTTTAGAACAACTATTTGGTACTTGATAAAAATGGTATTTCACTTTCTTCATTTGATTGGAATAAAAAGATGCTCAAATTATTTGCAGTGTTGGAAAACACATTGTCCCCTATTAGTTATTTCCTTATGAAAAGTTATTTATTTTTAAAACATGTGAAGAAATTTAAACAAAATGTTTACTCTAAGACTTATAAATTTTCAAGGTGAATTTCATTACATTCCTACTTTATAAATAACAAAAGTTTTTTCATTACATTCTTATTATTTTATAAAATTACAGGTTGTAAAACACTGTGTGTTATGAAACCTGCAACCCACATATTGTTGTAAAACCATCTACAAGTAACAACCCAATTGGTTAGTCACCCCTCAGGTCAATTTGATTAGTTTTATCTATCCCTCACCTAAAAATCCTCCTCAATATCTCCACCCTTAAGCTTAGAACAAGCACAATCATATCACTCAGAACCCACTATGTTTTTCCAACCTACAATTATACTCTGCATTTGTTTTTCATCATATGAGGAAATTAAAACACAAATTTTACCTAAGAAAAAATTTTAAATTTTGAAGTTGACTTTCATTACATTTTTACTCTCTAAATAGAAAATGATCTTCATTACAATAATTGCAAGGAGGACAACACTAGGTGTTATGAAACCTACAACCCACATAATGCTGTAAAACCCTCTATATGTAACAACCCAATTGGTTAGTCACCCCTTAGGTTAATTTGATTGGTTTTATGTATTCCCCATTTGAAAATCCTCCCAAAGCTCTCAACCCTTGAACTTAGAACAAGCACAATCATTTTACTCACAACCCCACTATGTTTTCCAATCATATCATATGGTTAACTTGTTTCTATTTTCTGATTTTAGGCTTTCATGTTATATCTTAATGAACCCAATGTTGGATTGATAAAATTAGATTTGCATACTTTATTGGGGCATTAAAATTTATAATATTTCACCTTATTTTAACAATATATAATTCAACGCTATATTCCCCCTATAAATAATCCACACCTTATTGACATAAATCCTCACTATTTCATTGGTCCACCTTCTTTACTCACTACCCCTTTGGTACCATTTCATTTTTGAAAATAATTTCTATTTCTTGTAAGCCCCTATCAAGTAATCAATGATCCTATACACATCATGGTGACCTCCCTAAATATGTCCTATCCATTCTTTTACAATCTCAATTGACCATCCTACTTCCTTATGTGAATAAGAAAGGTCCTAAGCATTGTCATTCAACACCTCTCTTGTGTATATCATTAAGTGCTAGTTAATTTTGCTAATCAATGCCAATTATTAAAACATGAATACAAAACCTAATTGATATAGGTGCCATCACTATTTTCTATTAATGTACCCCTCCCTTGTTCATATGATGATGACATTAATTTGGTAGATAAACCCAAAAAAAATTGTGACACATCTTTTTACAATAATACAAATGTTATTACCTACCTTTTACATAGAACTTGTGTTAGTATACACATATTATTAATAGTTTACATGATTTATAACCATCTAGGTATGTTTTGAGTGTATATTTGTATATTTTGAGGATGATGCATAAAATTATAAATTCTCACTATCTTGTGAATCCAACATTTTAGAAATTCTATTTCTTCTTCATAATAATTTGGATACTAGTGCATGACATTGAAACTATCCCTATTTTTTCACCCATGGTTTCATGTTGTTTTAGACATTGATACAAGACAATCAAATTTCTCACACAATAACATTTTTGTGCTCTAAGTCTTCTATTTGTCCATTATTACCCATGTGCTTTCTTCTTTATGCTATAGAATTTTATTTTCATATCTTTGATTACTTGATGTGGCACTTATTTTATTTTTTACTTTTTTCCATTTAGTAGGTGCACAATTTCAAGTGCATACTTTATTTTTAGTAATAACACTATGAACTATATTATAATATCAAGTGCATGATTTATTTTTAGTAATAGCACTACGAACTATCTTATGTTTGCAAGAGCAACCCGACCATATCAAAACTTTTAAGTAATTCTATTTTGTTAAAAAAAAAAACATTTGGCCACCATGTAGTACTTGATTCTTTGGGGAGAACATAAAGTAGAGAGGGAAAAATGCATTTGATCTATTCTTTAACAGGATAAAATTTCATACATGAAATTTTATCTATGGATAACATTAAATTTGCGTAGATTAGATGTAACAATGTATGCTACATGGAAGGGTTGTCATCCCAAAAGATTTATACAATTCAAGATCATATAAAAGAGGAAGATGGTACTCTAATAGGAAGAAAAAAACCCTAAATTACAATGATCCATTATCTACAATGAGATATTTTATGCATCTACAATAATTTCAATAGAAACTACTCTTCTTGAGCAGTCAACATTTTTAGAGTGCTCATTTTCCTCTCAAATCTCAGGCAAGCCTTTCTTTATATTTTGATTGTTTTCAAGTGAAGTCTTCTCCCTCTATCCAAATTGGAGTTCCAACCTATTAAGAAATCCAAAATCCACAACAAGTTTATATAGCTGAATAAAAGAAAAATAATTATTATTTTTAATAATTTATGAAGTTCATGTCAAAGAATGTTACCAAAATAGTATGCAAGCCCACATGTTTTCCTGTTATATTTTTAGGACTATCATCAAAGAAAATTTGAAAGGTAAAAAAATAATAATAAAATTGGATCTAATTTAAGGTTCTCGTATGACAATCTTCCATGGACAAAATTGCAAAAATAATTAATTAAAAGTAGTATTTTAAAGAAAAAAGAAACAAAGAATTTGAGCTAAAATTGTATCAAATAAATTTGAAAATACATCATCACAAACAAGCAGATATAACATTTAGATACCTGTGATAATCATCAAAATCATAGTCATTGTGAGCACCCTTCAAAATTTGCAAACACTCTAAAATCTCAAACATGGATTAGTGATATGCAAACCTTTTAAACACTACTATGAAATAATGCATGACACCTCTTCAAAAAAGATAACAAAATAAACTACTTAGAAGCATGAAAGAGACATGATGCACACCTATTCCATATTGGATTGGTGTCACGTGTGAGAAACGACACTTTCCTAACCCTTCATAAGCCAATAATGAAGATGTAATGGACAAAATCAGTTCTCAATTGAAGAGAGTGACTTTGCATGAGATTGTAGATGATTTGATGAAAAATCAGCCCTCTACTTATAGATTCTCAAGTTGAAAGAATGCTCATAAAAGAGCAATGTGGGATAACGATTGGACCAATGAGATGAGGCCACTTGTCACATTATGATAGGTTGAGGAATATACAAGTTTTGGCCAATGTGCCAAAGAGGGGGAGATTCAAATTTGAAAATGAGAGTTATTGTTGAGTGGGGGACATGAAAGAGAGAAGTTATTGCCATGTTGGAAGGGACAAGTCAAATTGTCTTCATATTCAAACTTGAGGGAATATTCCATTTTTATGCCAAGTTCAAAGTAAATAAAGATTTTGATAAATCAATTAAATGCAATTTCATGTGCAAGTGGAAAAATATAGAGAATACAAGTGATTACGATGAGCATTTAATCATGGATTAGATTAATTAAGATGATGTTAGATGCTTTGACCCATTTGAATTAGATTTAGGGATTTAAATCAAATCAAAGGGAGATGAAAGGTGATAAAGATTTAGTTAAATAAATATTTGATTTAGTTAGCTAAGGGGGATAATGATAGGATCAAATTAAATAAAGTTGATTTATTTAATTTAAATTGACGATCCTTAGAGATTAAATCAATTAAACTTGGTTTATTTAGTTGATGGGTGAATATGAACTAATTAAATGCATGATGTCAATTTCATGTGTCTACATTTTTCTCCTCTTTGAAGCAATGTACTTGTTGCATTGGTTCAAATAATAAACTTGCCGCAATTAAAATTCAAAATTTTTATGATTTTTTGAATGCCCCAATGGAAAGAAGTACATTGGTACATTGCCCCCTCGAGAGATCAAGCAAAAAGATTTGATTTGAGGGTCGATCTCATGATAAAGAGGTTCAAAATGGATGGTATGGATGATTGCGATGATGATGCAAATGAGACCTGATGATGCAATAATGCCTATATGATTATGTAATAGATGTTTTATGCAAATGTATGATTTATGAGATGCTTAGACTAACAGATCTATATTATGATGATGACTATGTATGTGAGATGATATGCAGAATGCTAATGGTTTGTGGATGCAGGATGGATGCACTGATGATGATGATTAACTATTCATGATGTGATGTTAGTGCAGAAAAGAAGAAATTAGGTGATGACAAGAGGATCCAACAAGTCCATGATTTGACGAGACTTTATTAGAGATGATGATGATAAATGATGATGATTTTCTTATCAATAATTGGGACTTTCAAAGGGCTACTTACCTTATGTTGGATAACACACATAGGTACGATGCATCAAGGTATAAAGAACCAGGATGGTGTTGCACCTAGTGAGATGGATTTTGACTTGATAAACATATAGGAGTATTCTTGTTCACACTTGACATACGGAAACCTTGCTAGGACATACCTAACAAAGCAAGTATTCACCAAGTTATTTTACAAGAATGTCCAACAAGCATAACAGATAAAAGGATAATGATCGTTGCCCCATTCCTATCTCTCTAAATCCTTCATTCGGATATCATCGAGAGGTCCCTGGAATGGGAACAATAAGATAAATCAAAAGAAAATATCAAGTACACAAACAAGCCAATGTTCTTCATACCTTCAGCTAAAGGGATTTGTTTTGATAGGATAAGAATCCAAGTGATATCCAAAATGATGCCCATTGTCGGAACGATATATCCTAGGACATGCATTGTATAGGATGATGATGGGTTTATAAGATGATTGATAGGATGTTGATATAAGGTTGACTGGCATGTTTGAAAATGATCAAGAGTTTGATTTTGTGTTTAAAAGTTTGTTGTTTCGATTTTGATTTTTGAATTTGGAGTTTGATTTTTGCTGATTGTTGTGATTGGTTTTGTTTGTGTTGCCAAAGGATGGAGGTGATGATTAGTTTATTATGGATGATTGATTATTTCAAGTGAAAGCGAGATGAGACGGATGGATTTTTTCAAATATTTGGATGTTTTTGAATTTTTTTTAATGTTTTGAGGCTGTTTTTGGTATTTTCAAGATTTTACAAATGTTTTGATTTTTGATTTTTTGAATGTTTTGGGGTTTTCTAAGATTTTATGGATGTTTTAGGATTTTTTGTTTTGAATGTTTTTTGTTTTGTGTCTCGGGGGCTGATCAAAGATTAGCATTGCCTACGTTTAAGCTTAGAGACAACGTAGTTCAGATTCCAATGTTTTTGATGTTTTTTTGACTTTTTGAGTGTTTTTTGGATTTTTTTGTTTTTCTAATGTTTTTGGATTTTTTGCATGATTTTGACAATTTGGATATGGATATGTGTGATGACATTAGTGCTCTATCTATTTGGGATTTTGTTGAAAACCAAACTAAGGTTGATTGATCAAATTGATGGATTGATGATGATGATAACATTGTTGAGGATACACAACAATGCAATGATTTGAATGATCAAGATTGATGATGATAACATTATTGAGGATGCACAACAATGCAAGGATTGATTGATTAGGATTGATGATGATAACATTGTTGAGGATGCACAACAATGCAAGGATAGTGTTAAGCAACACAATGATCAGGAAGGATATCCCAAGATTATGGATTGACTGGATTCGACTGATCAGGATTGATGAAGCTTGATTTTGGAAAAAAAGTTGTTTGAATGATTTGATGTGACATTTGAAGGGCAAGTTAGATGCAACTGATAGTGATTACTTGGACTGATGTTCGATGAAAAATGAAGACCGATAAGGAATGTCTTCTCATCAAAATATGCCATGGGCTAGTGATTTGGAATTTTTCTCAGAAGTGCTTGACTAATTTGATTTCACATTTGCCAATGTTCAAATTACCACATAAGTTTGAGGTTATAGATCAAGATTTATTCTTGAAGCAAGATGTAAATATCTACCCCCAATGTCTACCAATGTATGGAATTCCATGGATGAATGCTTGGATAGGTGTGTGAACGGATGGATATGGATTATCTTGTGATAGGATAAGGTGTTTAGATAAATAATTCTCATTGGATAATGCTTCATGGCTCAAATAATGCTACATAGGATAGGATCAATGAAAATGACCCATGTCAAGATGTTTACCATAAGCAAGTGTAAAGTGTGCACCAAAATGTCACCAAGATCAGGATAATTTGGACTATGGATGCAGATAGATGAAAATGGATTAGATAAATGGTCAATGAATGGATTTATTATGGATAAGATGGATGGAATGTTGGCTTTATTATGGATGGGATGAGATGCTTTCATCTGAACTGGTGCACGTAGATGCTCGATTCTACACATGATGTTTGTTTTCTAGGTTTTCATCATGGTACCTGCCCAAAGCACCGCCCATGTGGCTTTCACTAGAGGATGATTTTTCTCTGTACTATTTTCAATCCTTTTTCTATTTTTTTTGGATTATTTTCTTTTTTGATTTTTGAATTTTTTGAAATATTTTAAGCTCATGCCAAATCACAAGGTTTTGCTCATATAAATGCCCCTACCATAATGTGCCATCGATATCCTGCTTGAAGAAGCTTCTTTGCTAGAATACGTGCACTTGAATGCAACTTTTTGGATTCTTGATCTGCTTTATTCATATCAAGGTTAACTCTGTCTCTATGCATACATTGCAATAGAGTGCCTTCAGAATCCTTATGATGAAGGGTCATTGCCAATACATGGTCAATGTGAGAATTGGATATTATGCATAGAGGCATGGATGGAGTGTGTTTAGGGATCATAAAAGATGGATTGGTTGATAGATTAGAATCTTTGACTCTCCAAACTTGGGAAGATGAGCAATGATGGGTGGATATGGAAGTGTGCATGGAATTAGGACCAACTACTTGATACACTTTGTACATCACTTGAAAAGCCTACTTTTGATTTTGTGGACATCTTTGATGGATACTTTTCCCTTTTCTATTTTTCCCCATAGTTTATTTGACTGATGGAGATTGATAGGGATGATCTTTCTTTGTATTATTTGGTATCCATATGTATTTGATTTTCCCATTATGCTTTCCATCTTCTTTTTCTTTGATAATGTTCTTATTGCTTTGATTTAACTCTTTCTTTCAATGTTGGTCCCAATTCATGGATGGGGTGATGAGTGGAAGAAGATTCATGATGTGACTGGTTGTAGTATTGGCATCGGTTTCATCATAAGGATTCTTCATGCTCCCTATGTTGATGTTTGCTTGAGATGAAGTTGCCCCCAGTATGGTGGTAGTGGTACCTTTGTTCCTTGATTCTACTTGTTTCGATATGTCTTATTCAATAAGCATGCTTCGATAAATGACCATTGTAGATGATGTTGTTGGAATTTGATGCTCTGCTAACTTTGGATTATGTTGTTTTGTTTGAATTATTTCCTTGAGTGGATAATGCTCGATATCCTCATACCTACTATCCCCAGTCTGAATTTGGGATATATCTGATCTTGATGTTGATAAATCAATGTGCCTGTAGGAATCGATGACCTGCTCTTTTTGTGTAATAATATCAGGAGTAAAGGAATTTTGTTCTGTATGAAGATCATCTACGTGTCCATCTGCAAAAAGCATCTCATGGGTAGATGGAGGAGTATGTGCTACATGGATATGATCATCTTGCATAGATAGGAGAGTTTCCATTAGATTATTGTAGTATCTTGAAGATACAAATTCTTGATCTTGAATGATTTTGAGATTGTTTTTGACATGCTTTGGATCAAGTTCTTGACATGGGTCAGTTTCAAAGGATGGATTGCTTACAAAGGGTTCTTGGATGTTTTCATTAGGCATGGGGAATGGCTCAATATCCTCTTGATCTTTGAGTGGACTTGGATCAAGTTTCAAGTTGAGGATTCCTTCAATATCTGTAACCATGAGGTCAAAGGGGATCAACATGTCTTGGAAAGGACCACTGCTAGACTTTGGTGAAAGATGTTGATCATTCTTTGGAATGAATTCTTGAGATATGTCCTCTAACTAATAAGGTGATGTAGAGATATTTTCAACATGATCATAGGTCAACGGATCATGCATTATGTCAATAGTTTCAAATAATCCTAACACTCCTTGAAATTGATCATTAAAAAGTGGCTCTTGATGTATGGTGAGTGGATCATTGGATGGGGTGGAAACATCTTCAAGGTGCTCATCGATGGAGAGATCTTGATCATTATTTTCAACAATTATGGTGGAAGGATTTCCAATGTCTTCAACCATAGGGTCAAATGATGTTGACATTTCTTGAATTGTATCATTGTTGGTTGGTGGATTTTCATCATGATTGAAAATTGACTCTTGACATATGTTGATTTGATCTTCAGACGAGATAGAAACATCTTCAATGTGCTCTTTGATGGATAGATCTTGATCATTGCTTTCAGAAATTGTGGTGGGAGATTGTCAATGCTATCACCAATGGTTGAATGTTCATCATTATCCCCAATGGTTATCATTTTTTAATGTTTGTGCTTGTTCTTGTTGGGTGGCTTGAGAGGCTTGTTGCACTTGTTGAGCTTGTGTTGGTTGTTGTGTGGATAGATATTGTTGGATGGCCTTTTGGTAGGCCTGGTGAACTTTTAGCGCAATGTTATATTGTCTTGTTGCATTTGGTTTTGGTGGTAGTGGTGGCGGATTCAAAATTGTGTTGGATGTCGTGACAAGTGGTTGAGATACGCTTGGAGCGATCATGGTAGTGAGGGGTTGAGCTATGATGGGTGTGATAGGGGTGGTTGGAGTGATCGAGGTGATAGAAATGGTCAGAATGACCAAGGTGATAGGTCCTTAGGAGACCATATTTTTATTTTTCTTGAGATTGATGTTGTCATTTGATTAGATACCATCTATTGGTGTGATGTCGATGGCATATTCAAAGGATTTGATGTGATGGCTTGATTGGTGTTAGGTGGATTGATTTGGATGGAGTGATTGGTGCTAGGTAAAGGTGGAATCCCTAAACCAAGGAATGATGTTGATATGGGTAATGGTGGTGGATATGTCTCTTGGCGCAATGACTCAACTATTTTGGTAAGTGTAACAATTTGATCTTGCCAAATTTGATCTTAATTTCGATCTTGACTCCCTTGATATAGTTGATTTGGTTTTTGTTCAAGAAAATTTGGGATGCATACTTGTGGTTTTTGAATGGGATCATGGAAAAATTGATTTTGGACAATGTTCTAGTTTGGGATGATGTTCAGATTTGGCATGATAGGTTGAAATTGAATATTGTTGGTGTTGGGAATCACATTGCCTTGATTTAGGTAACTTTGATTTTGCATGGTGTTACCTTGACTTGGATTAATACATGGAGTTGTTAACATCTTGTTTGGACTTTGAACAACATTTGTATGATTCACAAACATATTTATCCCAAATTTTTCTAGATTCATGTTTGGTAAAGTTGTACTTGGTACATTCACATTTGGCATGTTTGGATTTGATGAGTTGACATTGTTTGTTTGAAGGCTCATGCATTGATTGTCTGATTGATAGATTTGTAGTTTTTTATTTAGATCTACCATCGGGAAAGGTGTTCCAACCTTTTGACTAGGCATACTTACATTTGTTGTACCTTTGAGCTTTGCGGGAGATAATGATCCCATGTACGGATTGTATACATGTGAGTGTTGATAATCAATCAACATTGTAAGGCTTTGATAGTTTGGTTGACTTGAATTTCTCAAGAGGTATGGATCAAGTTTATATTCCATGTTCCTCTTGTGTTTTGACCTTGTTATAAAAGTGACCTCTAGGGTGTTTAGGACAAATGATGAGATGAATGATGAAAGCGGTGAATGATATGGGTGTCAAACTTTTTAGGAACCTTGGATCAATGCTAGACTTAGGTTTGATTTTGATTGGTTTGATTTGGATAATGAACTTGTAAACCCTAATATGTTAGATGTTATCTTAGGATGAACTTGTTCAAAGGGGTGATAATTTAACTAGAGGTATGAGAAAGAATGCATTCCCATACTCCTAACTAAACAAGGTGATTTTGATTTTGATGATTTACCCAAGTCTAGAATGATGTTTCCAAAGTTATAAAGTTGTTTGTGGGATGGATTTTGATAAATGTTTAGAATTTGGATGAAGTGTTCAATTTGATCCTAAATGAACCTAGGAAGGACTTGTTTATGAGACCAAGATAGTGAAGAACATGCCTTTCTCTAAGAGTAATTCGAAATCAAAAGACCAATGTTTGCATGAAAACCATATGACCAAAAGATGCCAAGCACATGTGTGGGGTCCAATTGATTCAATATTTGCTTAATGGATTCTTTTTATCACAAACACTTCTTGATTAGGTTTTCAACTGAATGTCCAATGTCCTAATTTTCTTTCATCCCACAAAATGCATTATGCGGAAATCATGGAAATCAAGGCAAAGGTTTCCTAATGTTGACCTTAGTAGGAGAAAACTAAGATGAAATCCAAATGCTTAGAAGCCTCTAAGGATAAAATCCCAAGGGCAAGCAATAGCATGTGAATTCGTTCAAGGATATTTGCTTCTCCTAAAGGGTTTGAGATTTGATGCTCATGTTGAATGTTGGTTTTCCAATGATCAAAGCACTATGTTTTCAAACTAACTCACAAGCAATATAACATCCTAGCTCAATTGGTATTCTTTTCTTGGTGGGCTTGCCTCATGCCCTTCATAGTAGAAGAGATGATTTTACATGCAACCAATGAAAAAATATAAAGTTGTGTTAAGAATGAAGTCTTAACCTCTATATCTTAACCAAGATCAGACATGGCAAGTAACTTCTTGGAATATAAGTTCCAATGCACCACTTTGATAAAATCATTGGATGGAGTAGTTGGCTACTACAAACAAGGGTTTTAGTTTGGACTTTATGTTTGTGGAGATTGATCCATACGGTGAGAGTCCCTTTCAAGATCCATCTTGTTGGAGCCAACCGCATGATACTAGTGTTTACTCCAATACCCACATTTATATCCCGATTGGAAATAATCTTGGCTTTAGAGTCTTACTGGTTGAGTCATTCCCTTGGGTGAGTACTTTTTCCCCAAGGTAGGCCCTCTAAGATAAACAAAAGTGAGTAAATACAATATTCGTAACTTGATCAATCTTTGTTCGCAACACAAAGAGAGAATGTACGCAATAATGCTCTACTCACACTCGCGCAATGTTTTGTTCAAATTTTTGAACCCAAAATGAAGTGTGAAGGTGATTTCTTTATCTCAACCTAAGAGCACAAAAAAGGCCTTTTGATTCTCAAGATCGCTATAAAGTGCCAGAGAAGCACATACGTCCTTTTCAATGATGTTAGTTTAAGTAAGCAATCACAAAAAAAAGGTTGCACATGTTCATTTTAAATCCACAAAGAAATGATTTTGATTTTTTTTAAAGCACCAAAATGAGATATGAGAGTTCCCTTGTTCAATTTGTTAACCTCAAAGAAATATAGTCAATGTTGCCTAAAGTTCATTTTAACCCTTTCACAATGAAAATTGAAAGCCTAGGCAAGGTTCGTTTTAAATCCCCAAACCAAAGATGAGTTAGCCTCAAACAAAAAATTAAGGCATATAAAAAAATCTCCAAGCATTAAAAAATGCTTTTGAATTTCAATTTTGATGTTTAAAAAAAAAAATCCCTTGCAAACTTGAAATGCTCCTCGTTTTCCTTTGTTTTCCTATTAGACAAATTGCAAGCATGTGAGGATCAAAATATTGAACTCATTTGGATCATTAACTTCAAACAATAAATGAAACAAAAAATATTTGGATGATCATGATAATAACAAAAGTATTTATAAGTGGACCATGCTTTGATATTGATTTTATTGAAAAGTATCACATTTGCTAGACCCCTTCCTTCACACTTGATATTGACTAAAGTTATTAAACCCATAAATCAACCATAAAGAATAAATCTTTCAAAAGTACCCTCTTGACTATCATAACAATCACAATGATGTGATAAAGTTTGCAAGCTTATCATAAGAAATGCACCTTTCAAAAAAAGCACCCTCCCAATTTCAAATGTTGACTATCGTATTAATCAAAGTGATGTGATAATCTTTGCAAGCTAAAAAACTTTATCAATCATAAGGGGTACATCTTTCAAAAGAGCACTCCTAATTTGAAATGTTGACTATCAAAATGATGTGATAATATAAAATTATGACATTTACTATAGGATCAATAAGTATAATGACATAGTATAAAAAGGCACCCAATCAAATCAACTACCAAAATCATTCACTAAAGCCATATATTACCAAAAAATCAAATGTAACTACCCTATAGAAAGGTAAGTGCACCAAGATGGTTCCCAAAAAGGGGGCTTAGGTGGCCATTTTTTTTCTGAAATCAGGAAATGCTAACCTTGGATGTGAAATTGAGGATAGTTACACTCAAAATTTTGAGATGGAATAGAAACAAGGATCAAAGTGCTCTGAGTCTACTTTCTAAACTACTAATTTATTTTGAAAATAGTTGAGACTAAGTGGTTCAAAAAAAGAGGATGTACAGAAATTGGTGTTGTTTTGTCGAGAAACATAACATAGCAACTCTTGTACAACCCGAGAAGCAGGTGAAATTTTCTGTAGTATTTTAAAACCCTAGGTTAGAAGTTAGCTAATAGCATCTAGTTGGTGCACAATTTTTAATGATTTTTTTTTTTTTTACTAATTTTCTAAGTGGGCACTTCCTGAAAAGCAAGAATTTTGGCTATGCTCCCCTACAAATTTTGAAAATAATTGATTTTTCTTTTTTTCCAAATTTGTAGAATGGAGTCTAGTTTCTAAAAATGTGATTTATTTGAAATTTTGATGAACGGTTAATTTATAACAAAAAAAAACACAACACTGCTTTTTGGCAAAAAAGAGACATACAAACAAAAGAAATTATGGATGAAAGGCTTAACATTGTTAAAAAGTGAAAAAAATTACATCGTTGGATAGCTAAGAGAACCTAACATTACCCAAGTTTTGATTTTTGTCAATATTGAACTAGATGCAATCCTGATGGTGACATGAACCCGATTATGTGAAAAATTATAGAATTTGCAAAAATGTCTTTGTCTTGTTGGAATGCCTCAAAGCCTTTGGGTTGGTATTCCAAGGCAAATAATTTCACTTTTTCCTTTTTTTTTAATGCGAAATAACGTGTGCATTATACCACGAGTGCGTTTTTAAAAAAAAATCATAAGTGGCCAGAAAATTGGTACCCAACTTCATGTACCCTCCCATAAAGGCTTTTGAATCTTTAAATAAAATGCATCTAGTAGGTGTAAAGCTGCATGGTAATGACAGTTGGGGAGTTTTCAAAGAAACTGCGAATGGCCTTCAAATTTATGTAATTAATTGTTCAAATTCAAACACATTTATGGTATAGAAAGGAGGCCTTCAAAATTATGTAATTAATTGTTCAAATTCATGCCCAAAAAAAAAAAGAACCTTTCAAATTCATGCAATTGGCAGGTGTACTGTTGAATTCCAGTTTTTTTGGTGGAGTGTTGAAGTAAAAAAAATTACGGGCTAGCCCCTTTTCACTCAACAACCGACAGAAGCTTTAAGAAGAAAAAATAAAATCATATCTAGCATTGAAGTTCATTTATCCTTCAAAGGGTTGCATGCAAAAAGATCCTAGCAAATGCCTAGGGAATGGAGTGACTGGCAATAATGAAATTCAAGTAGCAATGTCAGTCGATGTTTAAAAAAAAGTCAGAACATCCAGGTGTCCTTATCAATGCACAGCCAGCATTTAAGCGAGACCAACCTCCTTAATGCATAATGCATATAATGCCAAGTAAAAAACTATGCCATAAATGCCAAAGAAGACAGTTCATAAGCCAATGCAAATGGAAAATGTATTACATCAACAACAAATAATTTTTTTCAAATAGATGCATTTGGCAGGAATTTGAAGGCTAGCACATAAAAGAGGTCAAGCAATGAATAAATCAATGCATGGATCAAATTTAAATCTCGATCAATATCAATGCACATAGCAAAAAAAATATTCATGGTGATCTCTTTCAATCTTAATTTGAGCAGATTGTCAAAAAAAGGTAGAAGACTACACGAACTAGACCGGACTACACAAAGTGGATATTGTCGATATTGATTTTCAAAATTAAATGCAGAGATAATTAAATGTAGAGCCTTTTGCAGTAATCATTTCTCGAGAAATATTGTGCACTAGCTAAAGATCTACATCAACAAACAATAAAATCATGAAGTTTTAATTGCTCAGTCAACTATATCCACCAACTCATCTATATTTGAAATTGTATATTTGACACCTCACAAAATCATGGTCTGTTGCAACATTATTTCAATCATGTAACTTGTATTACTATTGGTGGAGGAAAGGCTAAAGCAACCTTAATACGATCTCCTGCAAGAACAATAGGAATGATTATCAGCATTTAGTTTTCACCATTTAATCCATCTGATCTCCTTACCATATTTTTAAACCTCATAAATAAAAAAACGTGAAGTGCTTATTTAGTATGACCCTTGATCTCATTTGAATACTATTTCCATTTAATATTCATCTTTAAATTATGGAAAGGCCTCTTTGTGGAAGGCGTAAGGAAGAAACAAGCTCATTTCTAAGACATTTTTTGCTTCTCATGTTCTGACAGCTCGTACACATTCTTGTACACCACACGAATCACAATTTGTGCAATAATCTAATATATCGATAAATGTTTCAATTCAAAGCTCAAAAAATTTGTTTGAGAACGGCTTACCATCAATGCTCAAGATTTGAGTTTGGTGGTCATTTAAAGAAGGATTTGTTTAAAAACAAGCAAGATGTACAAAATCTTCTATAATTTACCACACCGAAAGCATGATTTCGACCTTGTTAAAACTTAAGCACCAGTAAACAAACATAATTTATGCTCATACCTTTTTCAATATTTTTAACCAAACCCACGTAGCTAATGATGTTGGAGTTATAGGAAAAGACTATAGAAAATGTGGTGCAACACCTTATACACCTGCGAGCTTTAGTAAGCATTAGAACAACCAAAGATAAATCAAATATGATCTTTAATTAATTTCAATACAACAAGGCGAGGATAGAAGGTGCATGTTTATCTGAGAACAGCTCATTAATGACCTTTCAAAGACTTTTGAGATGAAAATGATGAGACAAGATGGCGTCAGTTTCACTTATTAAAAAATTATGCCCCACACAAATTAAGATCTTGTCCTTGCTACTCAGTAAGTTTGGTTCTACACATTATTCAATAAGTTGCTCACCTTTAGTCTGTATTCACTTAGAAGAAGAAGACTTTGGATGCAGCTTGCCTTTAGTCTGTATTCACTTACTCACTTAGAAGAAGAAGACTTTGGATGCAACTCACCTTTAGTCTGTATTTATTGCTTCCTACACTACCCATCTCCACAGGAAGACCCACCACCAAACATTTAGAGCACACTGACTGAGGGGAGATACCAAGCGCTACACAATCTCAGTGGAAGTATGCGCAAGTTGGAGAGCTTGATTTCTAACCTATCAAATTTATAATGTCAGGCTTATGCATTGTACAAACTGCTCGATCTAGACAATGAGAACTCTATTCAAAATAACTCAAACAAAAATGTCATCTTCTAGTTTAGGATAAAAGCCAGATTCCATTTCCTTTCATAGCCTTTTAGGCTCTTTTGAAGACTTTTCTTATTGTGCAGGTGTAAAGATAAATTCCTCAGCTTTTTCCAACATGCTCACGCCAAAATGGGAGCTTTGGAATAGGGTGTGGGCACCCATCAAGGCATATAGGATGGGGGAAATTTCCAAATATTGTAGTTGCAACTTCTCTAATGGATATGCATGTATAACAAAGGAGGATAGATAAGGAACGTAAAATACTTCATAGACTCAAAGAGATGAGGTCACATGGAATACCCCCCAAGATGTAGGGGAATCAACCCACATGGTCCTAAAGGAAAATTTACCCACATATTTCATCATAAAATTATGATGGCAGACATAAATAACAAAGAAGTGATGGAAAATCACTTAACAATGTCTGTGGAGAAGTTAGATTCATGTGCTAACTGTGTAGGAAAAGTTCCAAGTGAAGAAAATCTCAGAAAAGCTGTGTCATCTAGCGCCATATGTGAGCACCCTTCAAAATCTGCAAACACTCTAAAATCTGGATTAGTGATATGCAAACCTTTTAAATGCTCCTATGAAATAATACATGATGCCTCTTCAAAAAAGATAAAAAAATAAACTACTTAGAAGCATGAAAGAGACATGATGCACACCTATTCCATATTGGATTGGTGTCACTTGTGAGAAACGATCCTTTCCCAACCCTTGATAAGCCAATGATGAAGATGTAATGGAAAAAATTTGTTCTCAATTGAAGAGAGTGACTTTGCATGAGATTGTAGATGATTTGATGAAAAAACAGCCCTCTACTTATAGATTCTCAAGTTGAAAGAATTCTCATAAGAGAGAAATGTGGGATAAAGATTGGACCAATGAGATGAGGCCACTTGTCACATTATGATAGGTTGAGGAATGTGCAAGTTTTGGCCAATGTCCCAAAGAGGGGGAGATTCAAATTTGAAAATGAGAGTTAATGTTGAGTGGGGGACATGAAAGAGAGAAGTTATTGCCATGTTGGAAGGGACAAGTCAAATTGTCTTCATATTCAAACTTGAGGGAATATTCCATTTTTATGTCAAGTTGAAAGTAAATAAAGATTTTGATAAATCAATTAAATGCAATTTCATGTGCAAGTGGCAAAATCTAGAGAATACAAGTGATTAGGATTAGCATTTAATCATGGATTAGATTAATTAAGATGATGTTAGATTCTTTGACCCATTTGACTTAGATTTAGGGATTTAAATCAAATCAAAGGGAGATGAAAGGTGATAAAGATTTAGTTAAATAAATATTTGATTTATTTAGTTAAGGGGGATAATGATAGGATCAAATTGAATAAAGTTGATTTATTTAATTTAAATCGACGATCCTTATAGATTAAATCAATTAAACTTGGTTTATTTAATTGATGGGCGAATATGAACTAATTAAATGCATGATGTCAATTTCACGTGTCTACAGTCATAACCCATTGTTTGTATAGATCCAGAAACAAAATAAGTGAATAAGAAATCCCCACAAAATGTGAGTCATATACTCATGTTCATTTCTACTCTTAGAACTCAAAAAAATCATATTTCCCATATCATAATAAAATTATAACATACTATGTGATGGAACTCCTAAATTTTTTTCATGTTCCATCTCCAAAATCTTGCTTAGTTCTAAAGACTATGGGTATTGTCTCCTATCACTATATAAGGGTTTTAGTTTACTTAGGTATTGTTTGAAAAACCCTTTGATTGGTATCCTTGCCAAGGTTTTATTTCTCTATTGACCCCTTGTGTCGGTTCTCACTCCTTTAAGTCATGACTTATGCCATCGAAACCCATTGAGTAACTAATCCTCTAGTCTTGTTTTACCGGTTGGTGTCTGTTGGGCCATTTTTTTCACTTTTCCTAAGTCAGGCTAAATATTTCCCACTGAAAAGCCTTAAGTATTTTATGGTGTAGGTATGGTATCATTGACCTAGTCGGGTCCCTTTTAAAGATTAACAGTTTTTGACATGTGCAGATATAAGGACCCTTGACTGTCATTCGATTGATGAAGATAATCATCACTATTCCTCGTGTGCCCATTCTATTTTTTTTCATAATATTTTACTCATACGAGATCATGGGTGAAAGCCATGTATCTTGAATGATTGGTGGGCCTGACGTCTTTGAAAAGGAATGTAGATGCTTGTCAAAGAAAATCAATGGTGGGAGATAATTGAGGTGGCCACATCTGGACTATTCTCCGTGCGCTCGCTTGTTATTCTTGCTTATTAAAATAATCACATGGGCTGGCTGGCAGTTGCCACATGTCTCCTTTGATGATGGGCTCGATGGTTTCAAATGGTTAGTATTGTTGATTTTTCAAAGGAATCAATGGTCAATAGCAGGTGATGTGGATTAATCTTGACCGCTCCCCGCTATCCTGTGCGGTCCCACCTTTCCTGCCAGATTTCCAACAGGAAAGCAGGCATCTGCCACATGGAGTAATCTAGAGAACATGGAAGCATTGGTGTATGGGAAAATATTTAATTAAATAACTCCACACAAGGCATGGAAAATAAAGTGTGTTACTAATGCAGATATATTGCATGTGCTTAAAGATCTTTTAATTTGAGTCGTAGATGTTGTATAATGGATAAAGTTGTGGGTAACTAAGAAGTGTGCATGAAGAAGCTGAGAGATCTAATCTCACCCTCTCCCCGTCTTCCCTTTGATGAAAGTTGCGCATGAGTTATGACTCACAGGGGCGAGGGAAAAATGGCATGTGGATCAAGGCTATAGTGATAAAGAGATGGTGGAGCCCACGTACTGCTAACAAGTGGTCCCATGTGGCCTCTTGTCATTTGGTAAGTATTGTAGCTATGTATAGTTGGATCTTTCATAATATGCTGGTCAATCTAGATCATCAATCAATTAACACTCCAAAAGGATCAACAAATGGCATTCAAAAGTCAACTGAGGGCAAGTGAGCCATTCTAGTTTGCACAAGTGAGTCTGAATAACTGAAAGGACACTGATCTACCGAAGTAAGGAGCTTTATAATTATTAAAATTGGTCTTAAAGGCATAATTTAGCATTGAAAAATATACTCAACACGCTCAAAGAGCTCATGTTGTGGTCTCTCAAAACTTTCTGATGCCAGAACTAGGGTTGTCAACGTGCGAAGAGAACCAGAAAGTGAATTATTTCCCTCGATCCAACATTATTGATAAGTTGTGGTTTTTTGAGCTTGAATATGTTAGGATTTTCTTGGTTCAAAATTTTAAGGTTTGACATTCATAAAGAAGAATTTTTTAATTTTGCATTTGCATAATTTGTATCAAACCCTCACAAAATTCATAGGTGTTGTTTAGATAAACCAAAAACCCTACATTATAGTATCTCTTGTGTTATGGCTCTTAAAATAAAAGTGTCTTCATCTAAGGAGTAAGCTTCTACACCCAAAAGAACTTTAAATAAATACCTCATAGATCAATTACCACCCTCAACTAGTGACAAACCTAAAGGCCAATTGATTCCCAGAGGTCTGCAAGTAGCAGAGGGTATATTCGACAAGAGATGCTCTATCAGAGATGCCAAATTACTAGATGGGAAATATTTTATAGTTTTTTCAGGAATAGAAATATGGGTATCCCAATAGGACAAAACAAGGACTATAAGAACATATGATGGGTATGTGCATGATCATCATGGAAAAAATAGGCCCTTAAGTGGCAAAAAATTAAGAAAAATTAGAGTTAGGAAACTTGACGTAAAAATTTGAATAAGTTATCTATATTATTTCAAAAATATGTAAGAATATAATTTGTAGCAAATTGAATTTAGTTTCTAAACTACTAGGTTTATTTGAAAAAAAAAAATATCTATTTGGTGAAAATTTGAAATTTCAATGCAGTAGTACTTCAATTTCAGGGAAAAAATAAGAAGTAGGTGTTTGCCTAACCACCCTAAACAAAATAAAATGATAATATTTTTTAATAATATTTTAGATATAAGTAGAGGACTCATGTCCCGATGTGACACATATTTTTTTGTAATTATTTTCCAAGTAAATAATTAATTATGAATTTTTAATTACAACTTTTAAAAAATATAAAAACTCATATGTCTGACCAGCTTAACTTGGTCAAAACTTAATGAAATTAATTTTTTTAATCCTATAGTATGCAAAGCATAAAATGTGATGCATGTTTTGGATTTAAAAAATGTGATACCGTTTGAAAGCTATAAATCTTTTTCAATCAACCTATTAATCAGGACTTTAGTTGTAATTGGAATAGAAAATGAATAATAATAATTTATTAAATTCAAAGTAAAACATAATTTATATTGGTTCAAATTAGAGATTCTCCTTTAAAAACCCTTTTCGTTTCATCAATTTTGGGTAAAAAAAAAGTCATCAACCACATACCCTACACATACACATCATATTGCCACTTTTTGGCCCATCATGATCCTACACATACCCTGATGGGAAAGAAATGGTCAAAATCACTAAGGAGGAATTGGGTTTTTTTTCAAGATCACTAGATGGAGTGATCAAATGCATAAAATAAATGAAGACACTCTTAAGCAAGAGTATGATAAAATTGAGATTTAATTCAGAGTCCATGTCCTGCCGAGATTCTTAGCATAAATTGTAAGTTGGAAGATTTTAAAAGGACCACATGATAAAGAGCCTTTCCAAGTGAACTATTTTGTTTCCTACTTCAAAATGAATTTCTATTTCATTTGTCAAATAATTGGTTATGATCCTATCTTTGCAATGCAAATGGCATGGATGTATATGGCTTCCCATATCCAACACCCCCAATATTGTGCAGTATATGATTATGTGGGGTTTTTTTAAGAAATAATGCATGAAGGACTAACAAGGTTGAAGAAGGCTGAATCAGGAGTGAGATTTAGTAGGTATTCATTTTTGATGCACATGTTTCTATACAATGGTGCAGTTTACTTTGGACACAATATTTTCTTGGAAAGAAAGGTGGTGACTTGGATCTATTCGTGCAATGCTAGACCACAATCTTGGACAAAGATGATAGGACATATGACTATGTGACATTCTAGAATTTGTTTTCTTATGAACTAAAGAGGGTCTTGATTGTGAATTTACCTATAATTCCCATAGCTCTACATGTTTTCTTAAGACCCAAGGAGAGAAATCCCTAGCTAGGAGCTGGTCATAATTGGGGAGATGTTATTTCATACCTTGATTACACTATCTTCAGAGTATATGGTTCCATGGTAGAACCTCACTTCCTGCCAAAGTTTGTGCTAGAAAGAATTGGTTTCCTTGAGGTTATGTGGCAACTAGGAAGTGTAGAAATGAACACTTATTGAATCAGGGAAAAGGAACTTCCTTTCCTTTGTACACTTGTTTTTCTAATTTTCTAATGACCAAGAGAGGTTTGAATAACATCCTTGTTATACTCAAAACCTACTACATGCAGAGGTTAGTTGAGAGGGTCAAATATGAACTTGAAGGTTTTATGGCTTAGCTGAAAGAAAGAAACAAGAACTACAAATTTGTCCACATTTTCTAGTATCTCGAAGATGTAATAAGAAATGTGTCAGAAACTTTGGAGGGGGAAAAAAGGCTAGCAAGATGGATTGCATTCAATAGAATGCAGAGAAAAATAAAGCAAGCAAAACCCGATTTCAAAATTCTTCCAGAGGCTGAAGATATAATACAAAAGGTGGAGCATGTAGCAAGGAATTTTGATTCAATAGTGGGCCACCTTGAAACTAAAGGGGTAATAGGTAAAGATAAAGGGAAAGATCCAATTGTAGAAGGACCGAGTGGAGGAGAAATCCATGCTATAGGAGAATAATCTAAATCACAATCCCCTAAGGAACCAAGAATAAAATTCTTCGTAAGGAGAAAGAGTAAGGCAACAAAAATTAATGAAGCCCCTGCTCTGTCTTAGCAAGAGGAAAACAAGCCTCCTTCTCCTATGCCGCAAGTACCACTACCATCTCCACCAAGGCCGGTAGAGCCTGAAATCATGAAGATTGATTCCCCACCACCTAGTGAATTACCATCAAGGGAGCCACCATTATAAAGACAAAAGGTTGAAGCCACTAGTCTAGTGGACTATGATGATGAAGGCTCAGATGATGATATTTGGGTGTGAGAGTAGGAAATGCATGAAAGAGTTCCCACTGCACCTATAGTAAGGGAAACACATCAATTGGAAAAAAGATTGAGTAAATTTGATCTCACTGGACTAAATTGGAGAGATGATATGTGGGTTGAAGCATGTGCAAACTTCTTAGATGACGACTCTTTTATAAAGACTCAAGCTTTTATGGAATTTTCATACAAGGCTAAAAGATAAGAATATGTAAAAATCCTGGCAATAGAAAGAAGATTTCAGCCAAAATTGCCAGATGCTATCATCCAGAAAAAAAGTGTTAAATGAAATGAGAACTAGATTCCAAAAAATGATTGCAAAGGATGGTCGAGAATTGGTAAGGACTAGTGGAATTTTGTTACTACCATAATCGGATCTTGCTTCTGCCATAGCTTTTCACACAATAAAGAAATGTGACAGGCCTCTCTATGATACAAAAGAAGAAGCTGCACTAGCATTATAGGGGTCTACTTACAGTGAAGATTGGGAAGCCTTGGCTATATGGTTTTTAGCCCCAAGGACAAGAAAGCCCAATATTACTGAGCCTGCAACTAACTACATTGGAGGCCTAATAATAAAAAGTGTCAAAAACATAGGCCTTAGAAGCTTCCAATATGTCAGTTCATGTTGCATAATTCACAAGGTCCACTGTAGAATCTGTGACTGTAGAAAAGGATAATCTTGGGACAAAATGCAATACCTTGTTAGTTAAGTATGGAGACCATGAGTGGGATAATATGCAGTTGCAAAAAAAGGTAGCATTATTGGAGGATATGTTGCAAATATTGCAACTTGGAAAGCTCAAGTAGAATGATGTTGACTCCCCTATTACTTCATAAGAAGTTATACCCCTAGAGTTTACTACTGAAGTAAGTTCTTCATGAGCCATTGTGCCATATAAAATGGGGAGTGTGCCCATTTCAATAGTAGAACCCAATACATCAGAAGGGCCACAGGCTGAAAGGGATATCAATAGGGATGAGTTTCTTAGGTAGCTAAATGAGTACAAAGATAAATGTGAAAATCATGATGAGGAAACTTTCAAGAGTAATATGAAGATTGTCACAACAGTGCTAGAACACTTGAACAAAAGAGTGAATAAAAAGTTGAATACTATTTACTATATTTATTCATCTATGGTGGATGCTCTTATGAATTTTGACATTGATAGAGAAAGAGTTATTCCACTCATGGAAATTTGGATCCCTAGGAAGCAAGATATGATATTGATAGGAATTTGAGTTAAGCAAGATCCCAATCCACCTGAAAAGTTTAAACCTACTATAGTTCTTGTAGGGAAGATTAAAGGATATAGGGGAATTATTGAACCAGTGGAGAATAAAATAAAGGAGTTGGTAAAATCCTTCCATGAATAACATCATGGATTTCTTCCATCCATTTTAAGGGATGATAATAGCATTAAGACTCTATTGGAGTGGAAAAATGAGACAAATTAGGTTTTTTTAGATTAGGCTATGTCAATTTGTCAAAAATTTGATATGGAGACATTGAAGATAAATATGGATATGTTAGTTCATGTTGAGACTGTCCTACTAGAATTTGATAAGGAAGCTAACTAGATTTTCACCAAGTATGCACCTTATAGACAGAGTGTTGATGAAGTCATGAATTTCGATTGGCCCACTGAAGATGAATTCCTAGCATGGAAAGGTAGGTACTTGGAAGAAGTGGGGGTTCTAACATAAAAGGTGGTGGGTTAGTGATTTGAAGTTTTGAAATCTGTAGTCATGATAAATAACAAATAGATGGGAATGCAGTACATAGCCTAGATTTAGTACAAATTAAGGTTTTGATAAAGTATGGAAAATATAGTGTATCTTCTCCAAGTTGAATTGAGGACAAGGCTGCAAACATGGAAATATCTCTTAAATTTTCCTTTTTTGTTTCTTTTATGCTTTCCTTGTTTCACTTTGTGTGTGTGGGAACAAATTTTGAGGGAACTGTTTGGTTATTCCCATTTTGAAAATTGGACTAGATCTCCAACAATGAATGAAGACTACTTTCATTTTCCCATGTCTCCCACCTCTTGTGAATGCATTGTAACTAAATGGGAGAATCTTTGTTATGGCGGTCCAATAGGGTTTTGACATGTGTACTTTTTGGCTTGAGGCTTGTTTTTCTCCTTCATTTATATAAGAAGGAATTCAGGGAAAAAAAGTACGGGTTCATAGTTTTGCAATTAACATTGTGAATTGTAAGCGAAATACTAAGCATATTTTAGATTTTTTGTCTTAAATTTAGAGTTCATTATTATCTATGTAATTTTGATAACAATATAGAAGATTCAATACAGAGTAATACCAATTACATGGATATTTCCTCTCCTTGTACTCATCTTATGAGTTATGAATAAAAGTAATCCATGATTCCTTTTGTTTGTCTCTATTGTTTCTCAATGGATGTTTGATTTCATTCATGCTTATTGATTCAATGAAATAATGTAAATATTTGGGTGAAATTGTTAACTCATAAAATTAGGTGCTAGGATATTTGTAAGTAGTAATTCAATCATGAATGTAATAGGGGATTGTTGTAATACAGTATTTCTTGTGACTATATGTTGCTATTATTGAGTTGTTGTCTAGTTATATAGGTTGAGATTGACTCCGTTGCTTGGGATAAAGGCACTGGCTCATGCAAAGTACTTGTGGTTTAGTTTCTATGTTGATTCATCAGCTAATCAATTTGAATTTACAAATTCTAAAATGGATACCATTGTAGTTGTTTTGTGTTGAAGTTTTTCCTTCTCATTCTCCAAGTATAGCACATTGATAAATGAGCTACCAAATTATTTGATGTACTATATGGGTATGTGCAGAATCATCATGGAAAAAATAGGCCCTTAAGTGGTAAAAAATTTAGAAAAATCAGAGTTAGGAAACTTGACATAAAAATTTGAATAAGTTATCTATATTATTTCAAAAATATGTAAGAATATAGTCTGTAGCAAATTGAATGTAGTTTCTAAATTACTAGGTTTATTTAAAAAAAAAAAATCTATTTGGTGAAATTTTGAAATTTAAATGTAGTAGTACTTAAATTTCAGGGAAAATATAATAAGTAGGTGTCTGTCTAACCACCCTAACCACAATAAATGATGATAATTTTTTATAATATTTTTGACATAAGTAGAGAACTCATGTCTGGATGTGATGCATATTTTTTTGTAATTTTTTTCCAAGTAAATAATTAATTATGATTTTTTTATTACAAATTTTAAAAAATATATAAACTCCTATGTCTAACCCACCTTAACTTGCTCAAAACTTCATTAAATTTAATTTTTCTTTTTTTAATCCTATAATATACAAAGCATAGAATGTGACACATGTTTCAGATTCAAAAAATGTGATACCGTTTGAAAGCTATAGATGTTTTTCAATCAACCTATCAATCAGGACTTTAGTCATAATTCAAATAGAAAATGAATAATAATTATTTATTAAATTCAAAGTATAACATAATTTATATTGATGGAAATCTAAGAATCTCCTTTAAAAACCCTTTTCGTTTCATCAATTTTGGGTAAAAAAAATGTCATCAGCTACATACCCTACAAATACCCATCATATCGCCACTTTTTGGCCAATCATGATCCTGCACATACCCATATTGTTGAGTAATTTTATGAAAAGTATCTATTATTGACAATGTAATTAATTAAAATTGTATGAACTCCTAAGTATACATTGTGGGATCACCCTCCTGGGTTTCATAGAGCCTAAAATGTAGGAGTAGAAGTTTTTCCACTTCCACTTGTTCATTGGCCAACCCCTTTGGAGTACTGATTATTGGAAATGGAAAATTCCATTGGTACTTCTAGAGATCATTTTGGTTCTTAAAAAATAACCAATAGATTGGCGATTCTGCTTAGGATAGCTAAGTCCAAAGTCTCAAGTTTAGATCTGGTACAGTTAGAGTCAAGTGTTTGTTATGATATTCTTTACCGTGTGAAGAATAATTGGTTTAAATTCTGTTGCATTAGTCACATCATACTTAGTCTTATGTGTCAAGTCTTGTTTCGTTATGCACCTTATCTTAGGTTATGTTTAAAATCTTTTCTGAAGTTACAAGTACAAAGTCAAAGTGCAATCACTTTTTGTTTCCTAGCATTTTGGGTGGTGACTTGGAATTTTCTAATACCAGTTTAAAGATAAGTTCTAAAAAATAACATAAGAAGAATGATTTTAACACATCTGAAATCATGAAGAAGACCAAAAGTTATGCAAAGAAGCATCCTGAGTAGAAGGTAAAATCTAATCCTACTAAAGAGAAGCAACCTACATGGGTAAAGAAGAGCTCTAAATCGAGTAAGTCTGTTGACTCTCCTATTGATGCATCTCATACGTTTAATATTGAAGTAAGTAGTGCCCGTACCCATGAAAAGGAACATCAAGTTGAAGGGTCTAACATAGACCAAGGAAGTATTCCTGTTGAAAAACTGCTTGATAATGAGCTTCATATTTCAAGAGAGGAGGATAGATGGCATTTTTGGGGTAAGAATAAGAAATTTTTAAAGCCTTTAACTCCTAGAGTTGGCTCCATTTTTAATGGAAATAATTTTAAACCAAGAGGTGAATCTCCTGATGTATAAGTGAACCTTTCTCTTGAGGAAGATCCTATTGACCAGTCTTATTATACTCTTGCCCCAAGTGAGCTTGGAGATGTTTTAGAAAATGAGGAAGATATAGATAAAGACATGCAAGCTATAGAAGAGGAAGACCTAATTCTTAAAGAAGAAGAAGAGAATAGAATGAGGGCGTTAAAAGAAAGGGAAGATAGGATTAGAGCTATGAAGTTTGAGAGAGATGATAGAAAACAAAATTTGGAAAAAATGAGAGAAGATGTTGCTAAGAATAAGACCTTTGAGGAAAACTTTTTTAAATTTGCTTCTAAAATGACCAATGACATTACTGAAGTAACAGTCCTGATTGGAACCTCTGCCACTAATACCTACACCACATCTATCTCAACTAATAGAGCCTTAGATCCTCCTATTACTGTTGGGTATGTGTAGGATCATCATGGAAAAAAAAGGCCCTTAAGTGGAAAACAAATCAGAAAAATCAGAGTTAGGAAATTTGACGTAAAATTTTGAATAAGCTATCTATATTATTTCAAAAATATGTAAGAATAGAATTTGTAGAAAATTGAATGTAGTTTCTAAACTACTAGGTTTCTTTTAAAAAAAAATCTATTTGGTGAAAATTTGAAATTTCAATGCAGTAGTACCTAAATTTTAGGGAAAAAATTAGAAGTAGGTGTCTATCTGACCGCCCTAACAACAATAAAATGATAATATTTTCTTATAATAGTTTAGATATAAGTAGAGGACTCATGTCCCGATGTGATGCATATTTTTTTGTAATTTTTTTCCAAGTAAATAATTAATTATGATTTTCTTATTACAACTTTTAAAAATATAAAACCTCAGATGTCGACCACCTTAACTTGGTCAAAACTTCATTAAATCCATTTTTTCTTTTTTTAATCCTATAGTATATGAAGCATAGAATGTGACGATGTTTTGGATTCAAAAATGTGATACCGTTGAAAGCTATAGATTTTTTTCAATCACCTATCAATCGAACTTTAGTCATAATTTGAATAGAAAATGAATAATAATTACTTATTAAATTCAAAGTAAAGAATAATTTATATTGGTGGAAAGCTGAGAATCTCCTTTAAAACCCCTTTCGTTTAATCAATTTTGGGTAAAAAAAAATTCGTCAGCCACATACCCATCATATTGCCACTTTTTGGCCCATCATGATCCTACACATACCCTGCTAAGAAGACATCATTTGTAGATCATGGGAAGAGACCCAATGATCAGCCTAAGAAAAATTCCTTCAATACCAATACCAATATCCATACTTCATTTGTTGAAACCTCGACACACAAGGCCAAAATTAATCCAACTCTATTTACTGCACCTCCAAATCTTGAGATACTAAAATTAAAGTTGGAAAATGAAAAGTTGCAAGAAGAATTGAAAAAAGTTGAGATGATAACTTCTAATGCTGAAATGGCTAGGAAGATTGATTATTTTAAAATTTCCACACCCACTCCAAAGTCTTCAAGCTCTGTACATACTAATAGTGAGTCACATAAGAATAAATTTGAACATATTCCTAGTGGAGGTGGTGGTGGAGATCAAGGTGGTGATGGTGAAAGTGGAAAAGGTAAGGATAGTAGCCAATCTAACAATAAAAGAGATGTTCATAGGGATAGAAATACTAGGAGGCCACTCCAAGTAGATAGATATGCAAAATTGTGTTTGATCAGGATACCTAGCTACCCTAACCCATTCCCTAAAGATTTCAGACCTAATCTAGTCAGATTCTCTGGTAATAATGCATTGAGTGGTGAAGACCACCTCAAATCATTTCCTAATGTTATGGATTATTTTTAGCTAGAGGCAGAGGATGTCAAGATGAAGTTGTTTATGCAATCTCTCATTGAAGATTCCAGAGAATGGTTTAAGAGTTTTCCTACTGAGAGCATTGGTTCTTGGGAGGAATTCAAAAGGATATTTAGAAAGCAATATGGTGACAAGACTGATTCAAGTTTTCTATTGAATCAATTTATTAATATTGCTAAAGGTTCTAATGAATCTATTTTTGAGTTTAATACAAGGTTCCAAAGGATAGGAAGAGGTTTTCTCCTCATTTACAATTGAATGACCGTGTGTGCTTTGTAAATTATTGTAATTCTTTTGATACAAAAATGAGTTACTGACTACTAGATAAGAATCCTCAGTCATTAAGGGAAGCCTTCAAGATTGCAAAGCATATTGAGAATATTAGCAGAGTGACTAGTAAAGTTGGCAGAAGAGATGATGTAAAACTCCTTAGAAATTCAAAGAAGGAGGACAAGAGTTCAAGAGCTAAGGGGAACACTTTTGAGGATAATATTGATAATTTTGTGAAGATTATAAGTGACAAAATTGTAAACCAAAAAAAGGCTCATCCAAAAATTTATCAAAGGAATGAAAGACCTCCTAGGTTGCAATACCACCCATATAATACCAACTAGTATAATGGGAAGCATGTTCCTAATAATCTGAGAAATATTTAGAATAAGGTTCCTCTAGACCCTTTGCAGTAGAATTCATGAAGTTATATTGAAGACACCCCTTGGTGCTTTGTTGTTCAAATGCCACATTCTCCTCAACAATGTATAGTTGCAAAGATGGTTGAAGCAGATGAAGATATTCCTAAAAACTATGATCAACAAGAGGAGGAAGGTGTTGATGTACTTATGGTTATGCGTGATTTTGATTTTGCAGATAGTGAATGCTCTTCTAATGAGGACTCTTATGAAGTGGATGTAGATAATCAAATGAAAATTGCTAGTACATATCATCAACAAGTTCTCTCTAATGAGGGCACTAATAATGATGTTGAGGTTTATAATTTTGAAGAAATTGAAGATGGTGTGTCACTAAGAAGACCCTCAAATGAGGAGATTGTGAAATATACTCCATTCATGGCTACCCAAGCCAAAATTTGGTATCGTTTAAGGAATAGAATAGTTGATGGTGAACAAGGTAGTCTTGTTGGTCTTTTCATCAAGGAGCAGAATGTCAAGGAAAAAGAGTACAAGCCTAATGGAAATGGAAGCAGTTAAAGCTAAAGAAGGTAGGGGGGATAAAATTTGGGCTAAGAGAGTAGAGAAGCCCAAAGATACTCAAGAATTCAAATCTCCTACTGCCAAAATAAGGACACAAAAGAAAAACCCCGAAGTTTCAAGAAAAGATACCAAACAGAGGATTGAATTGCCCAAAAATCAATAGGAGAGAAACAATGAACAACGTATGCTCCAAATTGAATTACCAAAGTATACTCTTGTTGATATGTTTCAATTACTTAGCCAAGTAAAAGTATCTATGCATTTCCTTGAAATTATGAGAATTGAGGAACATAAGCGTAAGGCAGTAGCTCTTATCAATGGTGCTATTATAGCCTTTATTGATTTAGTATTTCCCACTCCACCCAAACTGAGTGAAAAAGATAAGAAAGGAAAGGAAGTTGAGGCAGTTATCACTGAGATTCCCCATATCTTCTTAGGAAATTTAGTAACTAATTGCCCTACTAAGATAGATCCCTTTTTTCTCTTTAATTATTTGGGAAAATTTTATAAAAAAATGTATTATTGACTCTAGAGTGTCAAGTATCATGCTAGCTAAAATTATGGAAGCATTAGGATTGAAAGTTGATAGAACTCATGGTAAGTTCTATGCTATGGATTAAAGAGAAGTCCCTATTATTGGTGTGATAAATGAACTTCCATACGGATTAGCAGCCCACCCAAACAAAGAGTTTAAGATGAGTGTGGTGGTGGTGGATATCCCACCTAATTATGGAATGTTTCTATCTCAGAAATGGAGTGCATCTATGGGAGGAAGTTGTTAGGGTTAGAAATGATAGATATCTAACAATTAAATGTAGATTTAATTAATAAACAAAGAAACTAAAACACACATATAATAAATTATAACACAAAGAATTTAACGTGGTTCACCTAATCCGGGCTACATCCACCAAACCGCAATCATCCAATGATTTTATTATACAGTGCAAAAACCTATTACAATCTTCCAAATAATAGCATTTTTCATCATACTATAACCCCTATCCAAACCCCTTTTTAACAAGCTTAGAAGCTTCCAGATTAGGGTTCTACAAAATCGGGGTTTTTTTTTTCCCTTTTTCGGTGACGACTGATGAGCCCAAAATGTGCTTATAGTTTGGATATTATGATGAACTTTTAATATATTTACTTTTGTTATTTATGGCTATTTAAACTCTTTTGAAACCTTTTATGGGGATATCCTGTAGCAAAAAAATTGCATATTCCTGCAGCTTATTGTGTTGACTTGACTACATTTATTACCCCGTTGACTCCCTAAATGATTGGTATATTGCATACAGTTTTTGAATGATGAAATAGATTTAAATGTGTGATTAATGAATGGATATTGTGTATGTGCCATATGCCTTTTCTTTCACATCTGTTACCTTTTGTTTCGCAAGTTGAAGAATGATCGAGTCAAGCACAGCCAATCTCGGCCTTGTAGTAAAGTCCATTTCCTGCACGACTTCGAGGAAGCTCTGGTGAAGACTCTCTGACCGAAACTGTTGGGAAATTTTTTTAATAACAGTCAATTTGGAAAAAGTGGAGCGCTAGATTCTCTCTAGATCAGGTTGAACAGATAAATTCATTTATGAAGTTTGTTCCTTGATTCTGGGATACACTTTACTTCCACGTCTTTCTTTGATAGGGTTAGTTAGTTAGTTGCTCTCCTAATTTTTAATAAAGTACTCCTCCTATGTGAGTGAGAAAGGAGATGATAGTTAGAGTAAGATAGAAGCATAGTGATAGAGAGATATAGCAGATATCATGTAAGAGTCAGTATGATAATGAAAAGTAGAATCTGTTTGACAAGAGACAAAATTTGTTGTTAGTTTCTATATCAACAAAGCAATGTATACCATTCCGTTTTCATGAATAAAATTTGATGAAGTTCTGAGTTTAGCACCTGCGTAATCAGTAGATGCTTGCTAAGGGGGCCCACTTAGTAAGTATCTGTAGCTAGTTAGATATATGTTCTTTTCTGTTGATCTTCAGTTAGCTTTCATCTTTGAAGTTTTCATACAAACTCAGTATTGTATTGCTCCTGCAGCATAGGGAATCCATCCCTATGCATGTTCCTGCAGCATAAGGTTAGTTCATAGTTTGTGTTTCAGTCATAGCTATTATGGTTTCTATTTTAATCAAATCATAGTTGAGTTAAAGAACTTTGCATTACCTTCCTATAGCGTAGATAGAATTCATTTCCAGTATTTATTTCTGCTAAGATTTGACTGAAACTAGTTCTTAATGCATATATTTTGTCATGGCATTTAAAGTATACGTCCCCTGGTTTGACAAGTAAATGAACGTCCATAAAGAGATATTAGTCACCTGTTGGAATGTCCAATTCCCAGGAAAGGTTTTACTATGATTTTCATATTGTTTTGTGGGCACAACCATTTTTTGGTGCCGTTACCAAGGATGGCGTCTAGCTAGGAATTTGTCAAAAGTCATTTTTAGCATTAGTTTAGTTTGTTAGTTAAAAATTTTCAAAATCTTTTAAGCCACTATTCATCGTATTGCATGCATAGAAGAAGAAGAGATGCACTGGGAAGGTTCCTCCCTGAAAACCTATTTGTTGAACTACCATTTGACCCAGCTGACAACAAACCTGAGGAAAACCCATTCGCTCTATTATTCCAGCAAGCAAACATGGCAAATAACCCACCTAATAATCCACCTCCTACTTTTGAGTTTCCTATTGTTCCCCAATGAGATACTAACAATCTTAAGAATATACCTTCTTCACTACTTCCAAAATTCTATGGCCTAGTCACAGAGGACCCTGAAATTTTTTTGTTTGAGTTTGATGTCCTCTATTGCAGTTATGACTACAACTTAGACGCTCATAAACTGAAGTTATTTCCTTCCACCTTGAAGGAGGGAGCTCTTAGATGGTTCATGAGTCTGGGAAGAGGCGTCGTTGATAGTTGGGTAGCCATGCAGACTAAATTTCTTGAGAAGTATAAGGAATATTGTAAGAGTGCCAGCAAAGGTGATGACATATTCTGAATTCAGCAGAAGGAGGATGAAAGTCTGGAAGATTATATTTCCAAATTTTTGTTTTCACTAAAGAGGAACTCAAACCATACTCTCAACGAGGACTCTTAGAAACTACTCTTTCTAAGGGGAATCAGTGATTCCTGTATAGACGCCCTGGACCTGATGGGAGGAGGTGATATAACCCAACTGCCTTGGGATGATATAAAGAAAATATGTCTTAACTACTCTCGAGCAATAGTTAAAAAAGGTCGAGGTCATCATGCTACAGTGGGGAAGTCTTCTTCTAGTGGAGTTTCTCAGATGGAGATAGCAAATTTGCTGTCTGACTTCAAGCAGGACATCATTAATAATATGGCTACACAACTAGACACCATGCAAGCTCGGAAGAAACATGAGAAAGCTGAGGCAGTTTTGGCTGAGTTTTGTCCATACTGTAGATAGAAGAAACGTCACTACAGATGCAAGATGGTGGCTAATTTGGAAGCTAAGCAACTACCTACTGACTTCAAGCTAGTAGAAGGTGATGATGTTCAAGTTTTCTTTGTTGCACAAAGGAGACCATGGGCCTAAAGACAAGGTATGCCTCAAGATCCTTTAACTTTTGGTAATCCTTATTCTGGCTATAATAACCAATGGCAAAATGCATATGGACCACCACCACCCTAGAATCCACCTCAACCAAGTTGGCCTAATTATTAGACCCCACAATGGCAATCTCCTCAAGGAGGTTGGCAGCAGCCACAAGGACAATGGACCCCACCTTTAGGTAATTGGCAGCAAAATCCTTAATTGAGAGGTCCTTAGCAATGGAAAAACTAGTCCCCTAGATTCCTGTAGCTTCCACAGCCACAACCATAGGCCCTCATGCCACCTCCTACACCAACTGCCACAAATCATGGCCCTCCAAAGTAAATGCCTATGCCTACCCAGCCGTTGCCAAATCCCAATAATAAGCAACAACAGTAGCCACCGTAGCCTACGTATCTTACCGAAGCCAACCAATATCAAGCTTATGCCTTAAACGTTAATGACATCTATTTGAGGTTTGGAACCACTTTACCTACTCCAAAATTGCCTCTAATTACTAGAATACCAGATTCTCTCCTTGAAGAATCTACTACACCTACTATGCCTACTGAGCATATGCCTATAACTGATACAGTTTCTAAGGAGTCTATTTTGAAAAGCCAAGACAAACCACCTTTTCCTCAGAGGTTGCAAAGTACTGCATTTAAATCCATGGAAGAACCCACTTTTGATATTTTGGATCAGCTCAAAAATGTATAAATTCAAATCCCCTTATTTCAAGCTATTAGAGATGTTCCCATTTTTGGAAAAGCTATTAAAAAGGCTTGTTTAAAGAAGTCTGGACAAAAGAAAAATGATCCTCAAACAATTCATGTCTTAGGAAAATTGGCTAATATAATATTGGGAAATGCAGTCATTCTAAAGTATATTGACCCTGGAAGTCCTGTAGTGCAGATACATATAAATGGCCAAATTGTAAAAAATGTTTTGATTGACTTAGGTGCTGCCATTAATGTCATGACAAAGCATACTATGGACTTGTTGAATATTTCAAAAATTAGGTCTACACCCACAGTTATGCAACTTGCAGATAGCTCCAGAGTTAAACCTGATGGGATGGTGGAAGATGTAATTGTCACTCTTGAATCTTGGGAGTATCTAGCTGATTTCATAATATTATCAGTTAAGGCAACTTTAGGAGGGAATATAGTTATCCTTGGTAGACCATGGTTAGCAACTGTTGATACTTTTATAGGATGTCGTTCTAGAGATATGACCATTTCTGATGGACAATTCACAAAAAAATTAGCTTTGTATCCGCCTGCTAGACCTCAACCAGATTTGTCCCAACCTATTTGGCTAGATGTGGGGGAAGAAACTGAAGAAGCCAATTCGTTGGCTCAATTGATGATGCTTCAAAATGATCCATTCTCACAACTTCATAGTGAGGATGCTCTACTTCTTCAAATTTTGCAGTTCAACTCTGATACGGGTAATTCATCTAATCCAAGTGGCATCCATCTACAATGTTTCCTGCAACAACCAAATTCTGAGAGTTCACTGCCTAAACTTCTAGCAATTTTTCATAACTTGCTTCCACAAGAGGTACAAAAATTACCTGTAGATTCTATGAGTAATCTCACTAAGCAGATAGAATTGTCTCTAGATCACTATTTGAATATAAATAGCAAGCTATCACAATCTCAACAGGCTGACTTATTAAAAATGCTACAAGATCAGTATAAAGTTTTTGCATGGGAATATGGGGACATGCAAGGAATAGATCCTCGAGTTTATACTCACAGGATATATATCAAAGAAGATTGTTTACCAGTCAGACAACCTCAAAGAAGAGTCAATCCAGCACTTAGAGAAATAGTTAAAAGTGAGCTTCAAAAGTTGCTTGATGCTGGTTTTATTTATCCAATCTCTGATAGTCAATGGGTTTCTCCATTAGTTATTGTCCACAAGAAAGGTGGAAAATGGAGAGTGTGTGTAAATTATAGAGAGTTGAATAATGCCACTAAAGATCAAGATAAAACTTGCTCCTAAAGATCAAGATAAGACCATTTTTACCTATCCATGGGAAATATTTGCTTATTCGGTCTTGTCTTTTGGTCTATGCAATGTGCCAACAACATTTCAAAGAATAGTAATTAGTATCTTTGCTGATATATCTCATGAGTGTATGGAGATTTATATGGATGATTTCACTATCTATAGAGTTGCATTTGAAGAAGCACTGGTGAATTTAGAAAAGGTATTGAAAAGGTGCAGAAAGTAAAATTTGTCTCTAAATAGTGAAAAGTGTTTTCTAATGATGGAAGAAGGCATTATTCTAGGTCATCATATTTCAAAGAATGGAATTCAGGTCGACCCTACTAAAATTGAAGTTATTCTGAATTTACAAACTCCTGCAAAATAAAAAGATGTCAGAAGCTTCCTTGGCCATGCAGGGTATTATAGAAAGTTTATAAAAGACTTTAGTAAAATTGCCAGTCCATTTTAATATGCCTTATTAACTAAGGATTCTCAATTTGAGTGGACAAAGGCCTATGAAAAATCCTTCCTACAACTAAATGACTTGCTTACTCAAGCCCCTATTCTTCAAGGTCCAAAATGGAATTTATTTTTTTACATACATGCTGATGCCTCTGATTTTGGTATAGGAGCAGTTTTAAGTCAAAAAGAAAATTCAATTGAGCATGCTATCTACTTTATCAGCAAGAACCTTCAAGGTCCTAAGCTCAACTATACTGTTATAGAAAAGGAATTGCTTGGAGTAGTGTATGCTTTGAATAAATTTAGACATTATGTCACAAGTTATCAGATATTCATCTATACTGACCATGCAGTAATCAGGTATCTGATGAACAAACCTGCCATCTCTGGTAGATTGGCAAGATGGCTCCTGTTGTTACAAGAATTTGACATTATAATCATTAACAAACCAGGAAGAGCTAATGTTAAAGCTGACTTTTTATCAAGACTTCAATCAGCTGCACCTGTTGAACATGAGGTCATTGATGATAGGTTCCCAGATAAACACTTGTTTTCCATTGCTGCACATACACCATGGTATGCAGACATTGGCAATTATCTAGCAGCAAACATAATACGAGCTCATTTTTCTCCAAAAGAAAATAAATTGTTAATAGAGAAAAGTTTTAACTTTTCATGGATTGCAAATTGTCTGTTTTATATTGGACCTGATCAAGTAATGCGACGATGTCTAAGAGAAGATGAGACTTATGATATCTTGCATGCTTGCCATGATGAACCATGTGGGGGATATTTTGCAGCAAAAAGAACATCAATGAAGGTTCTTACAATAGGGTACTACTGACCAACATTACACAAGGATGTTGTGGCCTATACAAGGAAATGTGACAAATGCCAGTGTATGGAAGACCAACCAAGTCAGATGAAATGCCACTATACCCATAGATAATAGTCACCCCTTTTGATAAATGGGGAATGGATTTTGTGGGACCAATTAATCCACCATCAAATGGCAAGTCATACATTCTAGTCTGCATGGACTATGTAACAAAGTGGGTTGACGTAAAAGCTATGACTCATGCTCAGGATAACAAAGTTGCTCAATTTCTATATGAACAAATTTTTAAGAGATTTGGAGTTCCCAAAGAGCTTGTAACTGATCAGGGAGCTCAGTTTACATCAAATCTGATCACTGCACTAATGAATGACTATAAAATCAAACATAGGAAGTCCAGCCCCTATCACCCTCAAGCCAATGGTTAGACAAATGTAACAAACAGGGAAATTGAGAAGATTCTAACAAAGACAGTGCAAATCCATAGAAAAGATTGGAGCAATAGACTTCCTGAAGCAGTTTGGGCCTACAAAACTACATGGAAGACAACAACTAGGTTTACACCTTTTGAGCTACTTTATGGTAAAACAACCATATTTCCCATTGAATTTGAGCAAAAAACTTTGAGAATAGCTTTTGAACTCAATATGAAAATATCTGAAGCACAGAAGGACCATCTCCTATAGCTAAATGCTTTGGACGAAATGAGAAAAGTTGTCGTATAGCACATAGAAGCAATCCAACAGCAAAGGAAGAAATGGCATGATCAACACATCAAAACTAGGAATTTTTTTGCTAATGATTGGGCTCTATTATATGATTCCAGATATCAAGAAAACCATTGTAAGCTCACAACACGCTGGCTTGGTCCCTATGAAGTTGAGAATGTGTTCGACAACAGAGCTATACAACTGGTAACAATTGTTCTAGTCTATTTCAAATTGCTAGTTAATGACCACCGACTCCGGTTGTACCATAAACTAGTATCAAAGGAAGAATTCATGCAGCAGTTCATTCAGGTTCCACCCACTACTCTTCCTCCAGCCAAAGGCTTTAGCCTTTCTCCTGCACCTTCACCGTAATTTTGAAAAAGCATGCTCATAATAAATGTTTTCTTTATAAAAGGAAACCCCTTTTTCTCCATTCTCATTTATCATCCCCATCTCACTTCTTTATCTTCCATCCATCCCATCCATCCACTCCATCCATTCATCTCGTCTGCCCATGTCACCCATCCACTTCATCCATCTGCATCACTCTTAATTATGATATCATTCCCAACTGTCAACTCATACAGATGCTGTCATTTTTCTTCACGCATACGTGCAAAGGTACGCCATATCTTTTGTTATCACATATTTGATTTATTTTATTCTATTCATTTACTGCTATGACAGTATCAGTCATTATTACCCAATCTTCGCCTATTCTTTAGTACATGTGAGGACACATGCCATACTCTAAGTAGGGGGCAGGGTAATCCACCTTTTAAAACCTGTCTTTTTGCCACTACTATAACTATGCAAATAATATTTCTTTATTATTTTTCTAGTACTTTCTAAATGTGATCGCATGTCCTTCTTTATTGCATATTTTTTTTGTAAATTACGATTAAAACTGCTTGTTCAAAAAGTTCATTTTTGGAAAAAAAAGAAATGTGATGACACGACAGAAGAAATACCAGAATAGAAAGGGAAACAGAGAATTTGAATTTTCAGTAAAGAATTAAGTTCAACTAGGAGAAAACTGTGAACATGGGTGGTCAATTGGTACGACATGATCCTGTAGCTCATGAATTATTATTGCAAAATCCTTAAATAGTCCATGCATTCAGCCTATGTGGATAGTTAAACTACTTCTTGAGTTTAAATGCTTTTGATGAGGAGGCTGCTGGAGAATTTTTGAGAACCCTTTCTGAAGGGGAAGCTACTATATGGGGTCTAATAGTTGTTGCAACTGAAGAAAGAATTGCTGAAGTAACCGGGCTTTCAGCCATTGGAGAAAATTTTTCTTCAGATGTTGCCGCTGTAAGGGTTGAGTTTTCAATGCCCACTGATGGACCTTTGTAAGTCTCCAAGCAGGGATGCAAGCAGGTATCATTGCCTCCTCCTTATTCAGAATACGCCGCTTACATAATTAGGTATTTAACCTGTGAAGGCCATTTCTCCTACCTGCATTCTTATCATTTCAAATGATTAAATCATATGAGGCATGGGTTAGTTGTAAATGTTTCGAATTTCCTATTAAAATTTCTAGAACAAAGTGCCCATAGAACCCAACAAGGGAAAGATATTTCTGTTGCTCACCATGGCCTTATCAGATAATTCGTTGCCCAAAAAAGCTTGCAAATTCCACAACCCCCTAGGGTACTTACCCCACGACCTCAGAAAAAGAAGAAAGAAATTGCACCTACCAGTAGAATAGGGAAAGGGTCATCTACTCCAGTAGCACTTGGTCCTGCAGCTCTTACACCTGAATCTTCTGCTAGGATACAAATTAGGTCTGCCACTAGGAGAGAGAAAGGAAAAACAAAAGAAGAAGGGTCACCAGAATCTGACCCTTGTTCTCAGAAAAGGAAATGCTCTTCTCCTGCAGCACCTTCCCCTGCAGCCGTCTCTCCTACAGTAACACCTATTTCTAACACCAGTTCATCATCATCCTTTGGTAGGGAAGAACCCTCTAAGTAGACCAGAAAGAGGAAGGCTACCAGAACACCTCCTGCAGTCGCATCAGTGCCAAGAAGAGTTTCCACAAGAAAACAATGTAAGACCTCCCTTGCTTCACCTCAACCAGAGGTTATTGTAATTTCATAAGGGTTTGTAGAGTCTGAATTTGATGTTTCTCAAAATGTGTTTGAAAATGCTACACATAGTTCATTTGTTCTTGAAGAGGAACAAGTTGAGACAAAAGAAATAGGGCATAATGAGCAAGGGTTACCAAATCTTGATGACTTGGCTACCACTTCTATGTAGTTTTCAGAGGAAGCACAGTCTTCTTCACCACAACAACCAGAATTTATTTTGCAACAAGAGCAAGAACAGACTGAACAATTGAATGTGCCTAGTGAAGCTATATTTCACCCTACAACTTGTAAAGCCACTGTTGTTTATAAGAAGACGTTTCTGATTGAGTTTATGGAATATGTCAAAGCTAATTGGGAACTAGTTACATTGCAAACCCTGACTTTCCGACACATAGCTTAGACTGACATGCAACAAAATCTATGGGAGGTAGAAAGGAAGAAACTGAAAAAGGAAATTGAAAGTCAGAAACAGGAAATTGTTGAGTTGAAAGCAAAAATGGATGAAATGTTAAAAGTAACTGGTCAGATTATGGAATGTAGACCACCACCCAGAGTTTATGCTATGTGCCTTAAGGAACAGTTCTTATGGTTCCAACTAATGAGAATTTTCAGAAATCAAGATCTTATACTTCACACTGCTAAAGAATTTTATGAGGCATACCAGGCAGCCCCTAATTGGTTAAGAAATTCTTTGTGTGAATTCTATTTACATGGCTTTTTAATTCCATTTGAAACAGAATGGAACCCTCTTCTATATATTGGTGATATCCATTTGAGATCATTTATGTCATGGGTAGCAAATGAAGCGAATTATGGTAGGCAATGGGAAATATATAAGGAAGCCGAAAGGAATGAGCCTGTTCCATTACGCTCTCAAAGTTCAAACCCCCATGCAATGTTGAAAGATTGGTTTGCTCTGACATATGGCATTAATAATATTACAGCCAAAAAGAAGATATTTGATCTCAAAAAATAGGTATATGATGAATTTCAGGCACAACCATATTCATTTTGGAGACTGTCATACACCAGAAGTGAGAAAAGGTGGGAAAGATTAACTGTTGGGCTAAGAAAATCAGAACCACATAGTCCCCTAAATTTCACAACAGCTTTTAAACAATCAAGCAGATATATATAGTTGGGACTTCAAAAGAGATTTGAACTATGGTTGCCATTGGCATTCAGACCTCCTGTTCTAATGTGGCCCCTTTATCCTCACTAGGGTACAAATCTTAATGATGATTTAGAAGACTTAAGGTATGAAAGGTGTCAGGATTTCAGAGGATTTTATTACAGGTTTGGAACTCCATTTCAGAGTCATGCTGCAACCACTGATTTCAGAGAAACTACCAGAAAAGTTAATGTTGGAGGACCAGCATTAGGCTAAGTAGGGGGTAGTGATGAGCCCAAAATGTGGTCATAGTTTGGATATTATGATGAAATTTTAATATCTTTACTTTTGTTATTTGTGGCTGTTTAAACTCTTTTGAAACCTTTTATGGGGATATCCTATAGCAAAACATTTGCATATTCCTGCAGCTTATTGTGTTGACTTGACTACATTTATTACCCTGTTGACTCCCTAAATGACTGGTATATCACATATAGTTTTTGAATGATTAAATAGATTTAAATGTGTGATTAATGAACAAATATTGTGTATGTGCCATATGCCTTTTCTTTCGCATCTGTTACCTTTTGTTTCGTAGGTTGTTGAGGAATGATCAAGTCAAGCACAGCCCATCTTGGCCTTATAGTAAAGTCCATTTCCTGCATGACTTTGAGGAAGCTCTGGCGAAGACTCTCTGACCAAAACTGTTGGGAAATATTTTTAATAACAGTCAATCTGGAAAGAGTGGAGAGCTAGATTCTCTCTGGATTGGGTTGAATGGATAAATTCATTTATGAAGTTTGTTCCTTGATTCTGAAATACACTTTACTTCCACTTCTTTATTTGATAGGGTTAGTTAGTTAGTTGCTCTCCTAATTTTTAATAAAGTACTTCTCCTGCGTGAGTGAGAAAGGAGATGATAGTTAGAGTAAGATAGAAGCATAGTGATAGAGAGATATAGTAGATATCATGTAAGAGTCAGTATGATAATAAAAAATAGAATCTGTTTGACAAGAGACAAAATTTGTTGTTAGTTTCTATATCAACAAAGCAATGTATACCATTCTATTTTCATGAATAAAATTTGATGAAGTTCTGAGTTCAGCACCTGCGTAATCAGTAGATGCTTGCTAAAGGGGCCCACTTAGTAAGTATCTGTAGCTAGTTAGTTAGCTGTTCTTTTCTGTTGATCTTCAATTAGATTTCATCTTTGAAGTTTTCATACAAACTTAGTCTTGTATTGCTCCTGCAGCATAGGGAATCCATCCCTGTGGTTATTCCTACAGCATAAGGCTAGTTCATAGTTTGTGTTTCAGTCATAGATATTATGGTTTCTATTTTAATCAAATCATAGTTTAGTTAAAGAACTTTGCATTACCTTCCTGTAGCATAGATAAAATTCCTTTCCAGTATTTATTTCTGTTAAGATTTAACCGAAACCAGTTCTTAGTGCATATATTTTTCCATGCCATTTAAAGTTTACATCCCTGTTGATGTATTTTTTATGCACTTCTCAACATAGGCAATGCGTAGGTGCACTACCTCTCTTGAAAGACAATCTTCCACAATCAAATTATAGAACACTATCCCAAGGTCTCTCGGATGTCAGGTCATGACAGTGCTTAGATACCTAAGTAGTTTGATATGATTTGCTAGAATCACAAGGTGGACTTACGGATGAGTTACAAAGCATGGAAGTTGGGTTTGCAAATGTAGTTTCAAAGTGTTGAAAGTGAATGAATAGTGGCTATCCACTCAAAACAGCAAGCTGAAACTCATCAAGTTCATCTGATTTGGCTTCATGGTGATGCTTTGGATCCTACTCTAACCAAGGATTAAAAGAAATAGCAAAAGGAGAAAGGTTAAGAAAGCTATTCTAATCCTAAGCTACAAATGAACAGTAACAATGGTGGCTGCTAAAGTAGACAGACTTCCTAAACTGGGTTTTGCTTGGCCAAGAGAAACCTACAGTTGCACAAAACCAGTGCAATCTTCTAAGGACTGCAGATTTTCAAATTGCACATGCACATCATGCACATGTAATTGAACTAAGTTGCAGCAGTGAAGTAATGAGTTCAGACTAGCTTTGCAAAGTGACTTATCATCAATGAACCACAAAAAGCATGAGCTGGAAATCCATCAAATACTAAAACAACAAATACCATCACCACTCACATTCAAGAAACTAACACTAAAACTAACATGGAAGGAAAAACCATGCATGCAAGATTAGCAAAATCAAAGAAAACATCCATAAAATCATACAATGTTGTCTTCTATTGCTACAAATGCTTTTTACAACAGCTTTCTAACCATTATAAATGAGGGGCAAGCCCCTATTTATAGTTTTCCAAAAGTTAAATGAATGGCCAAGATTCATTCTCATTGTGTGGCCAACATTAATTACAAAATAGGGTTTCACCTACCCCCAAATAGATTTTAATTTAAAATACATTCCTTGTCTTTTCTCTATTTTGTCATCTAGTGACAGTCATTGTAGCAATTTTGTCATTTAGCTGATTTCCTTTTCACTGTAGCTAAAACTGCCTGAAAGTTGTCTTTTGCTTGATGTGCTTGCAGTGTTCTTCCTTTGATCAAAGGAGTCCATCAACGATCGACATCAATGGTTTGGTGGCCCCTGATTCAGGTAGAAAGCTCCTTAGAAATCATTATCATTTGGAGAAAGGTAGGACAACTCCTTCAATGAGCCTCTTTGATAGACCTACGGAAGGCTTCTTGACTCCTGCAAACACGAAGTGTTGTAAGTGCATTTACAAATGAGTTAAGGAAAATGTCAATCAAAACTACAAATTCCCTGTTAGATCTATCCATGCATCATCAAAAGATCTTGATATTCATATTTGGAGCTCATTTGGACTATAAACATTAATGCGTGCTTCAAGGATGGGAGCGCCAGAGGGCAAAAAGAAGGCGGAAGAAAGCCAGAAGGCAGACATCGGACGGAAGCCAAAACAGCCGGGAAGAAGGCGGGCTCCCAGATGTTCAAAACAGCTAGGAAGGAGGCAGGCTCCTGGATGTTCAAAACAGCCGGGAAGGAGGCAAGCTCCCGAATGTTCAAAACAGCCAAGGAGGGATGAAGCCCCGGAAACGGCCATGGAAGGCCCGGGTTCCGAAGGGCACGAAGGAGATGGCCACTAGAAGTTCCAAAACGGCGACAGAGAGGCGAAACCTCGGAAATGGCAATAGAGGGGCCAAGCTCCGGAAGTCGGAAGGGAGGCAGCCGCCAAAAGTTCCAAAACGGCGATGGAGAGGCGAAACCCCAGAAACGGCCACGGTGGGGCCATGCTCCAGAGGCCGGAAGGGAGGCAGCTGCCAGAAGTTCCAAAACGGTGATGGAGAGGTAGAACCCCAGAAATGGCCACGGAGGGGCCAGGCTCTGGAGGCCGGAAGGGAGGCAGCTGCCAGAAGTTCCAAAATGGCGACGAAGAGGCAGAACCCCAGAAACGGCCACAGAGGGGCCGGGCTCCGGAGGCCGAGAAGGAGGCAGCCGTCGGAAGTTCCAAAATGGCGACGGAGAGGCAGAACCCCGAAAACAGCCACAGAGGGGCCAGGCTGCAGAGGCCGGGTCGCCCTGAGCCAACGGATGTTCTAAACAGCAAAAGGGGGACGAAGCTCTGAAACCACCGAAACTTAACCAAACTTTGACGAAACCTTGGCAGTTCATTTACGCACTTCAAACACATCCTAGATCCAAAAAAGGGTGACCCAAAGTCAAAAATGAGGAAACGGGAGCGACGGAGGTCTACGGATATTTCCAAACAGCCAAAGAGGAAGGGAATTCCGGATGCAAAGTTCCGAAAGAATCGAAACTTAACGAAACATTGACAAAACCTTGGCAGTTCATTTATGCACTTCAAACACATCTTAGATCCGAAAAAGGGTGACCCCAAAGTCAAAAATGAGGAAACGGGAGCGACGGGGGTCCACGAATGTTTCCAAACAACCGAGGAAGGGAATTCCAGAGGGAAAGTTCTAAAACCATCAAAACTCAACCAAACATTGACGAAACCTTGGCAGTTCATTGAAACACCCAAACACACCCTAAATCCACCAAAAAGTTGTCCCCAAAGTCAAAAATGTGGAAACTGGACCGACAGGGGTCCACGAATGATTCTAAAATAGCCAAAGCAAGACAAAACGCAAAAAGGGGATGGGGGACTTTATTTTTCCATAGATTTGAATACCCCAAGCAGGTGAATTTGGGTAGGGGAATTTGATTGTTTGATGGTACATGACCAATTTGGGCTTGAAAATGGGGCACGCAAAACAAGACAGGAGCAAAGTAGCCTGTCGGGAGCGAAAAAAGGGGGTCCCTGCCTATGGCGAGGCGTGTGTGCAAAACATGCACAACAAATGGTGACTCGCTGGGGAAATGCTCGAGAGAATTTTGATGATAAACTAGAATCACGAACCCAGAATCTCTGGTTTCGACCTTCATGCTAGGGAAAACAAACCAAATGCTCAACCAAAGGATCAAAACCATTAGCCAACCCAACCTTCAGTATGCTAAAAATCCAAGTGTGTGCAATTGCGTTAATTCCCATTCTTCCGTTGCTATAGGAACTCAAGCTCCGTTCAGTTAAGCTACGTAGTTTATTCTAACTCCAAAAGCATCCGGGACATTGCCTCACTGCCATTCAAGCATCCATAGCCCCAACGAGGTTATCATTGTGATTCTCCCGAACATTGCTCTACTGCCGGCTGGGCGTCCATAGCCCCGGTAGAGTTGTTCAAATACCCCTGAAAAGTTGAATTTTCTCTTTCTTTTAATTTTCAATGTTTTCTTTATTTCTTTTTTTTCTCTTTTCAGCTCTTTTATTTCAACCCGCAAGCATTGAAGCTCTCGCTTAGGGCTGAGAATCACAGTGGCGCTGGAGCTGAATTTTATATTTTTCACTTAACTAAACTTCACAAAAGGCCCTATAGTGACCATCGAATTCTTAAGATATGTAAGAGCTATAAGATTTCAGAATACGTCAAAGTCAGACTAAACCAACAACTTATCATCTTTGAATTAAACACCCTGATCACTTGACACTAACAGAAGACCTTCACCATCCACTCTGAAGACTTGATTAGAGTTTGGCAAAGAAATACGTAAAACAACCCCAAGCGATAAGTATGGTTCTTGTGCATACAGATGTGCCCAGCTAAAAGCAGACGGACCCCGACCAAAGCAACAACAAAGTAAAAGCAAACAAAAAGCAAGCGAGGAAAGCAAACTTTACAAGCCAACTAACCTAAGGAAAGCAAGAAAGCAGAGTATTTACAAGAAACCTATACTACTCAAAAACGAGCTATGTACAAAGATATTTACAAAGCACTATGTTCAGGCACGACAAACCAACATTAACATTCATTGGATTTCATAATGCATGCACAAGCAAACGGGCAATCATTATCGTTCTTAACCATGCAAAATTGTCTTTATATTCTGAAAAAGGAAATTCAATGTTGTAGCACTCAAGTTCAATCATGTCATCATGAAAAATCAACAATTGAGGAGGCTCACCAAACCCATGGTTAATCCATAAACATGTTTGTTTTCCCTCATTCCCATAATCAAAATAATAAGTGCAATTATGAGAAATAATAGGGGCAAGGAAAGATAAAACGTGGATGTCGTCACATGGAGGTGGCAGCGTTAGACAATCGAGAGCGAGCATAACATCCTTGATTGTTGCATTGGCAGCCTCGGGCGGGTGCGGTGGAGGGTGCAACACTTTAGACATTAAGCTGGCATAAGGCTAGGAGGACAGGGCAGCACACAACTCTTCCAATCCACCAATGGGACCTACAACCCCAGTTGGAAATTCTTCAAAAAGAAATACTTCTCCACATTGATCATCTGCAAACTTGGGATCCACTTGGTTGCTGTCCTCAAGGGGAAGCATGTTGTCTTGTCTCCTTCCCCAAGTATCAACCTCTTTTTTTCTACGTTCAATGTCATGGGATGATGACATGCATGAATCTATCTCATTGCAGCTCTTTGGTTGTAAAGGAAAATCCGCAAGGATTGAGGCAAAAGGACCCTCAGTTGTAGCCCGCGGTTGACCAAGCTCGTCGTATTTATTGGCAGCCATCGAAACACCTCCACCTTTATCTTCTTCCTTTTGTTGTTCATGTATCTCCTCATGGCGCCCACTTGTTTCCTCTTGGTCACTATCACTATAAATGGAGAAGGAGCTCCTCTCCCAATCTGGAAACTCTAGTGTATCATTGTTCATGGGCTCAAGGAGTATGTATTCGTCATTACCGTCTTCTGGGATGTGCTCTTCCTCGATATGAGCATTCCTCCATAGTGCAGCTCCTAATGGAAAGAAGTCATCAATTGATGAAACCTCATCAAGGGGACCAAAGTCTACTACATAATTTCCCTCCAAAGACTCGCCAAAAAGCCCACCGTCCATGGCACATAACTGCTCTTCAAGAGGAAGAACTTCTTGATGACTGGTGGACAGCATTCCCACTTGATCTACTTCATCTCTCGGTAGTCTGAGACTGTATTGCTATCCTTCTATTGCTGCCCCAACATCCTCTTGAGATCCGCCTTCAGCTAATCCATCACTTGGTTTAGGCTCTTGGTCTTCTTCTTCGATATGGGTAGCAAGTAGAGGAGGTCAGACACTTGGTTGCCTTGCTTGTTCTTTGACCTGTTTGATGGCTTCTTGGCCTAGTTCACATGTGAACTCTGAATGTGATGAATCATGAAGTCGGCACCAATTTGGAAGCAGCAATATTTCCAAATCCACTTGGTACTTTAGCTCTGACCAATCCTTTGCCAACCTGGAGACAAGCTGGTCATATCTTTCCGCTATTGGGTCCTCATCATCACTTGAAAAAGAATTTTGATGGTAGACAATCGTAGCGAGTGGTTGCTCCCACTCCTCCAAATCTGCATTTTTGGATTCTCGATCGCTGTCATTGTAGATGGAGAGGTCTTCCGACCTAATTTTGCTTATGCTTTTACCATCTCCTTCTGCTGCCCCAAGGCTTTCAGCCTCCTCTTCTTCTTGATTTTCAGCATTTTCATTTGCTGCCCCAACATACACTGCTGCAAACTCTTTTGACTCATCTCCGACCGCCAATCCCTCTTCTTGAGTGGAGGACTGATCTTCTTCAATGGAGGGAAAGTCTTATAAACTGGTTAGAATAAGATTTTCATCAATGCATGTTGTTGTCCCAAGACTTTTAACTCCTCCCTCTTGGTTTTCATTTTCCATGTCTGCTATCCCAACACCAACTTGTGTCAAATTTATTGGTTCATTTTTATTTTGCTATCCTCCAGATGTTGACAACTCTTCTACCTCATTGGATAACTTCTCCTCATTGAGAGTTGGCTGCTCCAACTTATTCGAACAACCCCTAGCTTGAGCGATGATTTTTGTGCATGACGAGCAAGTGAATTCGGAGTGGGGTGCATTGTGAAATCTGCACCAACAAGACATTAATATTTCCTCCAATCTTGGTCCATCCTTGCTGCTCAAATTTTCCTCGATCAACTCCTTGAATGCCTTGGATGCCATGGTTGTCAATTCTTCCTCCAGGTCAGTGGGGGCCAAGGGCTAGAATATTTCTAAAAAGGGAATTTCTCCCTGCAAGACCTTCTCAATTCTGTCCAAGAATGTTAGACACCCCAATTCACTATGCCTGCAAGTGCAATGGATCCGACATCTATCCGCCAATGCAAATTGCTCCAATGGCTTCTTCAGTCTCTTGTTCAAATTTGCATGCAGCTGAGTGATGTTGATTTGGAAATGCTGCTCCATTTCGACTCAGCTCTTATTTGCCTTCAAATTTTTTTGATTTTTGAATTAAAGAGATCTCATATCTCAGATTTCTTCTTTGCAAGTGTTCTTTTCGATTTACAACTTTCAGCTTCGTAGCCTTAACATGTCATGCCCTCCCTCTAGCACCAATTTTGTTGATGGCATTAGGAGGAAGGCATAAAATGAATCACTTCTAATCTTTAGATTTGCATTCCCAATGTGTCAGCCCTCCTTCTAGCACCATTTCTGTTGATGTGTTTTTTATACACTTCTCAACATAGGCAATGCGTAGGTGCACTACCTCTCTTGAAAGACAATCTTCCACAATCAAATTGTAGAACACTATCCCAAGGTCTCTCAGATGTTAGGTCATGACAGTGCTTAGATACCTCAGTAGTTTGATGTGATTTGTTGGAATCACAAGGCAGACTTACGAATGGGTTATAAAGCATGGAATTTGGGTTTGCAAATGTAGTTTCAAAGTGCTGAAAGTGAATGAACAGTGGCTGTCCACTCAAAACAGCAAGCTGAAACTCATCAAGTTCATCTGATTTGGCTTCATGGTGATGCTTTGGATCCTAATCTAACCAAGGATTAAAATAAATAGAAAAAGGAGAAGGGTTAAGAAAGCTATTCTAATCCTAAACTATGAATGAATAGTAACAATGGTGGCTGCTAAATTAGACAGACTTCCTAAACTGGGTTTTGCTTGGCCAAGAGAAACCTACAGTTGCACAAAATCAGTGCAATCTTCTAAGGACTACAGATTTTCAAATTGCACATGCACATCATGTACATGTAATTGAACTAAGTTGCAACAATGAAGTAATGAGCTCAGACTAGATTTGTAAAGTGACTTATCATCAATGAACCACAAAAAGCATGAGCTGAAAATCTATCAAATACTAAAACAACAAATACCATCACCACTCCCATTCAAGAAACTAACACTAAAACTAACATGGAAGGAAAAAACATGCATGCAAGAGTAGCAAAATCAAAGAAAACATCCATAAAATCATGCAATGTCTTCTATTGCTGCAAATGCTTTTTACAACAGCTTTCCAACCATTACAAATGAGGGGCAAGCCCCTATTTATAGTTTTCCAAAAGTTAAATGAATGGCCAAGATTCATTCTCATTGTGTGGCCAAGATTCATTACAAAATAGGGTTTCACCTACCCCAAAATAGATTTTAATTTAAAATACATTCCTTGTCTTTTCTCTATTTTGTCATCTAGTGACAGTCACTGTAGCAATTTTGTCATTTAGCTGATTTCCATTTCACTGTAGCTAAAACTGTCTGAAAGTTGTCTTTTGCTTGATGTGCTTGTAGTATTCTTCCTTTGATCAAATGAGTCTATCGACGATCGACATCAAGGGATTGGCGGCCCCTGATTAAGATAGAAAGCTCCTTAGAAATCATTATCATATGGAAAAAAGTAGGACAACTCCCTCAATGGGCCTCTTTGATAGACCTACGGAAGGCTTCTTGACTCCTGCAAACACGAAGTGTCGTAAGTGAATTTATAAATGAGTTAAGAAAAATGTTAATCAAAACTATAAATTCTCTGTTAGATCTATCCATGCATCATCAAAAGATCTTGATATTCATCTTTGGAGCTCATTTCGACCATAAACATTAATGCATGCTTCAAGGGTGGGAGCGCCAGAGGGCGGAAAGAAGGCGGAAGAAACTAGAAGGCAAACAGAGGACGGAAGCCAAAACAGCTGGGAAGAAGGCAGGCTCCCGGACGTTCAAAACAGCTGGGAAGGAGGTGGGCTCCTGGATGTTCAAAACAGCCGAGAAGAAGGAAAGCTCCCAGATATTCAAAACAGCCAGGAAGGAGGCAGGCTCCTGGATGTTCAAAATAGCCAAGGAGGGACGAAGCCCCGAAAATGGCCATGGAGGGCCCGAGTTCCAAAGGCCACGAAGGAGATGGCCATTGGAAGTTCCAAAACGGTGACAGAGAGGCGGAACCTCAGAAATGGCCATGGAGGGGCCGGGCTCTGGAAGCCGAAAGGGAGGCAACCGCCGAAAATTCCAAAACGGCGACAGAGAGGTGGATCCCCGAAAACGGTCGCAGAGGGGCCGGGCTCCGGAGGCCAGAAGGGAGGCAGCCGCCGGAAGTTCTAGAATGGCGATGGAGAGGTGGAACCCTGGAAATGGCCATGGATGGGCTGGGCTCCGGAGGCCGGAAGGGAGGTAGCCGCCGAAAGTTCCAAAATGGCGACGGAGAGGCGGAACCCCGGAAATGGCCACAGAGGGGCCGGGCTCCAGAGGCCGGGAAGGAGGCAGCCGTCGGAAGTTCCAAAATGGCGACGGAAAGGCAGAACCCTGAAAATGACCATGGAGTGGAAAGTCCCAAAAATGGCCACGGAGGGGCTGGGCTCCGGAGGCCGGGTCGCCCTAAGCCAATAAATGTTCCAAACAGCAAAAGGGGGACGAAGCTCTGAAACCATCAAACTTAACCAAACTTTGACGAAACCTTGGCAGTTCATTTACGCACTTCAAACACATCCTAGATCCAAAAAAGGGTGACCCCAAAGTAAAAAATGAGGAAACAGGAGCGACGGGGGTCCACGGATGTTTCCAAACAGCCAAGGAGGAAGGGAATTCTGGAGGCAAAGTTTCGAAAGCATCGAAACTTAATGAAATATTGACAAAACCTTGGTAGTTCATTTACGCACTTCAAACACATCCTAGATCCAAAAAAAGGTGACCCCAAAGTCAAAAATGAGGAAACGGGAGTGACAGGGGATCCACAGATGTTTCCAAATAGCTAAGGAGGAAGGGAATTCCAAAGGGAAAGTTTCAAAACCATCGAAACTCAACCAAACATTGACGATACCTTGGCAGTTCATTGAAACACCCCAAACACACCTAAATCCACCAAAAAGTTGTCCCCAAAGTCAAAAATGTGGAAACTAGACCAACAGGGGTCCACGAATGTTTCTAAAATATCCAAAGCAAGACAAAAGGCAGAAAGGGGATGAGGGACTTTATTTTTCCATAGATTTGAATACCCCAAGCAAGTGAATTTGGGTAGGGGAATTTGATTGTTTGATGGGACATGACCAATTTGGGCTTAAAAATGGGGCATGCAAAACAAGACAGGAGCAAAGCAGCCTATCGGGAGCGAAAAAAAGGGGGTCCCTGCCTATAGCGGGGCGTGTGTGCAAAACATGCACAACAGTCCCCTAGTTTGACAAGTAAATGAATGTCCATAGAGAGATATTAGTCACCTATTGGAATGTCCAATTCCCAGGAAATGTTTTACTATGATTTTCATATCCTTTTGTGGGCACAACCAACGATGTGAAAAAGTAGGAGGGAATTTTTTCTCGAGGGCTATTGCCTCTGAATCCCCGCCCGGGGCCCAGTCCATCCCCAGACCCCAGCAAGGATACATGTCGGGGTGTACAAGTTAGCATGATCAGTCACCACATACCAACAATGTCCCACTTGGAGACTGATCAAGCTCCACACCAACACAATCTCGCACTTCGAGACTGATCTTGGACGACACTGCTACACTTACAACTCCCACTGGAAATAAGTGTCTTGGACCCTACTGCTCTGTTATACTTGAATTCAATCTTGAAGGCCAACTGAAGCTAAAGAGGAGCTCAGCTTCTCCCTTGTCACTGCCTTCGTAAACATATATGTTGGATTGACATCTATATGTATCTTTTCCAACTTGACCTGTCCATCCTCCAACACCGACCAATTGAAAAGATACCTCAACTATATGTGTTTTGTTTTAGAATGCAAGGCAGAATTCTTTGCAAGATGTATAACACTCCGGCTATCTATAAACAAGTAATTTCTAGTCTGTTGTTTTCCCAACTCATCCATAAAAATTTGCATCCATATAATCTCCTTTTCTACCTCTATTGCAACAACATACTCTGCCTTTGTGGTAGATAAAGAAACCACCTTTTGCAATTGATAAATCCAACTCACTACTGTCCCACAAACTGTAAATACATAACCTATGGTACTCCACCTGGTATCTATATCCCCTGCCAAATCTGAGTCAACATAGCCTTTTAAATCAGTATTAGAGCCCCCAAAACATAAAAAATTATTGGATGTACCTCTCAAGTACCTGAGAATTTATTTTTTCACGTTCCAATGCTCAATTCCAGGATGACTCAAATACCTGCTAACAACTCCTATGGCATGTGCAATATTCGGTCTCATGCATACCATGGCATACATTAAATTACCTACAGCTGAAGCATATGGTATCTTGGACATTTTTTCTTCCTCCTCTTGTGTCTTTGGACACATAATCTTAGTCAATTTAAAATGACTAGACAAAAGTGTGCTGACAGCTTTTGCATTCTCCATATGAAATCTTTGCAACACTTTTTCAACATAATTAGCCTAAGATAAAAACAATTTTCTATTTTTCCTATCTCTACAAATTTTCATACCAAGGATTTATTTTGCTATCCCCAAATCCTTCATAGCAAAATATTTTGCTAACTGTTGTTTTAACTCACTTATGTGATTCATGTTAGACCCTACTACAAACATGTCATCAACATATAAACATAAAATAATGTAGTTGTCATTATCCAACCTCTTAAAATAAACACAATGGTTAGAATTACACCTCTTGTAGCCTTGCTCATCCATAAAACTATCAAATTTCAAGTACCGTTGTCGAGGTGCTTGTTTCAAGCCATATAATCTTTTTTTCAATCTGCACACTAGTTTCTCCTTACCTTTGACCTCAAATCCTTGTGGCCATTCCATATATATTTCCTCTTCCAAATCACCATGGAGAATGGTTGTTTTAACATCAAGTTGTTCTAAATGAAAATCTTTAGCAGCCACAATACTTAAAACAATACAAATAGAAGTTATTTTAACAACTGGAGAAAAAATCTCATCAAAATCAATACCCTTTTTTTGTGCAAATCCCTTTACAACTAATCTGACTTTAAATCTCTTCTGACCTCCATCCTCCTCTTTCATCCTATAAACCCATTTGTTTGGTAAAACCTTTTTACTTGCAAGAAACTTGCATTTAATTCCCAAGTCTAATTTTTCAGCAAGGATTCCATTTCTTCTTCCATTCCATGCTCCCACTGAACCTTGGTATCCACCGCATAGATTCATCATAATATTTTGGTTCACTGGCATCAGTTAACAAAATAGTATACACAGAGGGAGAGAATATTTCTAGAGGTCTACTTATCATTGAAGATCATGTAACATTCACATGATTTTGTGGTATTTATTGTTGTTGTTGCCTATCATGAGTAACTGCTAAAACATCATTGTTTGGAATATCATCCAATACTACATAATCATTTTCTTTCTTCGCATGCTACAACAACAGATCTTTGTACAACACTTTCTCATTGAATATGACATCCCTGCTTCTCACAATTTTTTGATTTTCAAAATCCCAAAGCCTATAACCAAATTCATCAATGCCATATCCAACAAATATACATTTCTTTGATTTTGCATCAAGCTTTGTTCTATTTTCAGAATCTCCATGTGCAAATGCTTCACAACCAAAGGTTTTGAGAAAAGAATAACTCACCTTCTTACCTTTCCATGCTTCCTCTGGAATACCACAACCCAAAGTATTAGAGGGATTTCTATTAATTAAATAAACAATAGTGTTTACAGTCTTTTCCAATATTTTTAAAGGAAACCCAACATGTAATCTCATAGTCCGTGTAGATTCCATTATTGTTCTATTCATGTGCTCAGCCACTCCATTTTCCTGTGGAGTCCTTGGAACCATTTTCTGCCTACGAATACCATTAGAGGAACAATAATCTTCAAACTCTTTGCTACAATAATCACCAACATTATCAGATCTGAGACATTTTAGTTTTTTACCTATCTCATTCGCAACCGAGTTTCTCCATTTTTTAAAAGTTTTAAATACATTAGATTTCTACCTAAGGAAATAAATCCATACCTTCCTAGTTGCATCATCAATGAATGTAACATAATATAGAGAGCCACCAAGAGAAGATACCTAAGTTGGTCCTTATACATCTGTATGCACAAGCTCCAATTTCTCATCTTTCTTTTGCTTCCCACCCTTGAGAAAACTTACTCTCTTTTGTTTTCCATACACACAACTTTCACAAAAATCCATATTAACACATTTTAGACCTAGTAAGACATTATTTTAATGAAGTACTTTCATACCTTTTGCACTCATATGCCCAAGTCTATTATGCCATAGTGTTGATTCAGAGTTCACAACAATTGTATGATCTTCTACCTGCTGAACTAGAGCAATTGTTCCTGAATATTGACCTTTTTTTGTAACAATTAAAGTAGAAAGAATAGTATGACTTGTACAAATATATAAGGTTCCTAATTTCACACCTTTTGTTACCACAAAGGCACCCTTTGTGAGCTTCCAATTTTTATCACTAAATGTAACAACACAACCTTCATCATCTAGTTGCCCTACTAAAATTAAATTTTGGCTTAACTTTGGAACATGTCTTACCTCATGTAGTAGCCAATGATTCCCATTGCAACTTAATCTTGATTCTTCCCTTTCCAACAATCTGACAGGGTTCGTTATCTCCTAAATAAACCAGCCCAAAATCCCCTTGGACATAATCAAGAAAATAACTTCTATGGGGGGTAGCATGAAATGAAGCCCCTGAATCTAACACCCAAGAATCATTAACATTATCAAGGGAAAGAATCAAAGCACCCTCATTAGATTTATTACTTACCACATTTGTCTCTTTACTTCATTCCTTTTTGTATCCTTCTTTATTTTTTTAAGACAAACAATCTTTCTTTAAATGACTCAGCTTACCATAGTACCAACAACCCCTCTTGTCTCTAGATTGGGATGTTTTATCCTTTGATTTTTTTCGTGACTTCCCATGATTTTCAGAATTGTTTCCTCTCTCCTTTTTTCTGCCCCTACTTTCTACATTCAAAACACTGCCTGATGTGGATGTTCTACCTAAGCTTTTCCTATGAATTTCTTCGCTCAAAATAACACCAAAAACATCATCAAATTTCAATGTATTCGAACCAGAAATAGAATTGCTAACAACCATTACCAAGTTATTCCAGCTTTTAGGAAAAGAAAATAGAATCAAAAGAGCCCTAACTTCTTCATCAAAGTTTACTTTTACAGAAGTTAATTGAGTGATGACTGTATTAAACTCATTTAAATGATTAGTAACTGACCCACCTTCTACCATTTTCATATTAAATAAATACTTCATAATAAATACCTTATTTGAAGTGGAAGACTTTTCATATAACTTTTCCAGGGTTTCCATCAACTCTTGAGTTGTCTTTGTTGTTATAATATTGAATTCCACTGATTGTGCCATGCATAAACGAATACTACCAAGAGCTTTTCTATCCAAAATCTCCCAGTCCTCATCAGACATTGCTGCAGGTTTCTTGGTTTTCCCTTCCAATGATTGCCATAAATCCTTCTTATAGATGTAGTCCTCCATCTGCATCTTCCATAACTAATAGTTCTGCCCATTAAACTTCAAAACCTTCTTACCCTCATCTGCCATTACTCCCACTCAACCGTGAGACCTTCCTATAAAAAAAAATCAAAACACAACCTACTCTGATACCACTTGTTAGGGTTAGAAATGGAAAATATCTAATAATTAAATGCAAATTTAATTAATAAATAGAGAAACTAAAACACACAGAATAAATTATAACACAGATAATTTAACGTGGTTCACCCAATTTGGGCTACATCCACCAAACTACAGCCATCCAATGATTTTGTTATCTAGTGATTACAATCTTGTGAATAATTGTGTTTTTCATCATACTGTAACCCCCATCCGAACCCCTTTTTAACAATCTTATAAGCTTCAAGATTAGGGTTCTACAAAATTGAGTTTTTTCTTTTTTCATTGATTTTTCCCTTTTTCGGTCAGTATAGCATGATCAGTGGCCACATACCAACAAAAGTATGCAATGTGACATGTCTTATGCCACATTTTCCATTAATGTTAAGGATGTTAAAGTAAGGAGAGAACCAGGAGTCCCACATATGTTTGAACATGTTCTTGAGGATGATACAATTATTTTTTTAGAAACTAACATCAGTAATTTCAAAATGGAAGAAGTACCAAGAGAAATTGATAGGTTCCTTGCACCAATATAAAATGAAGTTGTAATATTGTCTAACAAGGATGGACTTTGGAAAATGTACTTTGATGGTGCAAGTTCCAAAGAAGGGTCTGGTGTAGGGATATTATTAGTATCACCTAGTGGCAGTACCTATAAATTATCTTTCACATTGTCCTTTGTCTATACTACTAATGTGGTAGAGTATGAAGCTTTATTGTTGGGGTTGAGACTAGCCGAGAAGCATGAAATAAGAAAGTTAATAGTGATTGGTGATTTTGAGCTTGTGATATCCTAAGTAAGAGCCAAATATGCCTACAAGAATAACAAATTAAAGCAATATTTTTTTTTTTTTTGGGATTCCATTGAGCAGTTTGATGCTTTTGGAATTGACTGGATGGAAAGAGGACAAACTAGAGTAGCTGACTTACTTGCTAACATTTCATTGAGACCTGATGATATAACTTTCACAGGAATCTCTAAGGTTGAGATACAGATAATTCCTTCCATTCCTGACAATGTGCACAACTGGAAGATCTTCAATGATGATGAGGATATTCTCAATTTCTTGAATTGTGATAATGAATATCAAAGTCAAGAGATTGAATTTGGTGAATTTGTTGAAAATATTGATGAAAAGGACATGGTATTTGGAAAAGAAGTCATCTAGTTAAAAACAAATAAAATCCCCAAAGGCCTTGTAGCACTTGAAAGGGTTTTTGATAGTCAAGACAAAAGCAAGACCAAGACAACTATTGCTCACCTAGGAAACCTAGAGGAAGTAAATTTGGGGACTGAAAATGCCCCTAAGAAAGTTTATGTAGGAAAGAAGATGAAGCCAAAGGTGAAGGAAATGTTAATTTTCTTACTTAGAAAATACAGACATGTCTTTCCTTGGTCATACAATGACCTGAAAGCTTACAAAGAGGAATTGTTTCATCTTGAAATTCCTCTAAAGGAGAAAGCTAAACCTTTCAAGAAAAAGAAGAGACCCATCAATACTACTATAGCTCCCAAGATAATGAAGGATCTAGTGAAGTTGAGAGATGTTGGTATTATAAAACCCATAAGACACTCTTCATGGGTATCCAATTTGGTACCAAAAATAAAAAAGAACGGTGACATAAGATTATGTTTTGATTTTGGGAGCCTAAATGTATCCTCATTAAAGGAAAATTACCCATTACCAAACGTGGAAGCCATGTTGCAGATGTTGACTAGTTGTGAGCTACTGTCAATGATGGATGGTTTTTTAGGTTATAATCAAGTAAAAGTGAAGGATTCTGAGCAGTACAAGACTGCATTCACTACTCCATGGGGTACTTACGTCTATGTCAGAATGCCTTTTGGATTAACAAATGTAGGTGCCAATTTTCAAAGGGCTATGGATGTAGCTTTTTCTAATTTTATTGATTTATTAATGGTTGTTTATCAAGATGAACAGACTACTTACTCTAAAAAAGATGAAGACCACTGTATACATTTAGAAAAAGTATTTGTCATGTCACTAGAGTATGATATATCTTTGAATCCAAAGAACTGTGCTTTTTAGGTAACTGAGGGTAAGTTGCTAGGGCATATTGTGTCTAAGGACAGAGTAAGAATAGACCCTGAAAGAGTAACAACCATAAATAAAATCCCTTAGGCAAAAAATATCAAGGACATTTAGTCACTTTTTGGACAAATAATTTTTTGAGAAGGTTTGTGACTAAGTTTGCATAAATCACAAGACCTATTTCAAAAATGCCAAAGAAGGGAGAAAAGGTGCTTTGGAGTGAGGAGCCTAGATAGACATGAAAAAAAAATTAAAAATCTAAATTAAGGAGGCTCTAGTATTGAAATATCCTGATTTCTCCAAGCAAATGCAATTTTTTTCTTTTGCTTCTTTTCATACAATTACTATTCTTTTGTTACAAAAAATAAAGAGGGCTTTGAATAGCCCATTACATTCTTTAGCAAGTTGCAGAGCTGAAATATGACATGACTAGGAAGCAAGCATATACTTTGGTTAAGGCTATAAAGAACTTTGGGACTTACCTTCAGGGAGCTACTATCATAGCTTTTGTACCAAGTGTTGTTGTGAAGGATATTTTCACTCAGGAGGAGACTATAGGAAGGTGCAGATGGATCAATAGGATCCAATAATTTAACATTCATGTTCAGATCACCAAATTAGTAAGAGGCCATGGCCTAGCTAAGTTAATGGCAGAAGATAATTTGGAGGCTAATCAGGTCAATCAGACAAAAGTAATTGGTGTTGCACCTATCTATGATATGCAAACATGAGGATGGTATAGAATCTACAAACTTTGTAGTGTCCTATAGATATGGCTGAAAATGACAAGAGGACCTTGAAATTACATTCCATCAAGTATGTGATTATTGACAATGAGCTATGGTGGAGAAACCTGGATTGTATATTGCTCAAATGTGTAGATGGAAAGCAGGCACTAGAACTCTAGCAGGAAATGCATAATGGGGTTTGTGGTGGTCATTACATGTAAAATACCACTATACACAAGATCTTGAGAGTAGGATTCTGGTGGCCTACTATTTTTAAGGATGCTCACAAGTTTTTTAAGACTTGTGATGCTTGTCAAAGGTTTTCAGGAAAGTTGAAGTTTTTTGGCAATCTACCACTTAGGCCTATGACAATTCAAGCCCCTTTCCAACAATGGGGAATTTATTTCATCAGAGAGATACCAAAAATCTCTAGTGGAGGGAACTCATGGATCCTTGTTGCCACTAATTATTTCATGAAATGTGTAGAAGAAATACCCACAAAGAAAGTAACATGCAAGGTGGTGGTAGATTTCCTCTTAAATAATATTCTCATTAGGTTTGGAGTCCTAGAAAAGATCATCTCAAATAATTCTATGTGTTTTAGATATGAGGAATTCAAAGAATTTTGTGATAAACATGGCATACAAGTTTCTTATTCTTCACCATACCATCCTGAAGGAAATTGTTGGGCTGAGTTTAGTAAGAAAATTTTGATGAAGATCATTAAAAGGGTGTGGAGAAGAATAAAAAGGCTTGGGACTCAAAGCTGAAATTAGCACTATGGGAAGATAGAGTGACTATGAAAAAAGCTACTGGTTATTCACCATTTGCCTTAGACATGGTCTAGATGCTAGACTGCCATAGAATAACCTACTAACTTGATGTATAAGTTTGTGCAAGAATACCACGAAGATGCATGTGATGATATGCAACAAAAAATTAATAATCTGGTGCAATTGGATGAGACCGGAAGAGAAGCTCACTCTAAGAATATGAAGATGTAGTTGTAGGTTAAGTATCTACAAGATAAGAGAGATTCTCCCAGAAAGTTTGAGGTAAACAGTATGGTGTTAGCCTAGAATGCAAGGGCTCAAGACAAGGGAAAACATGGGAAGTTTGAAGTTTTATGGATTGGTCCTTATCTAATAGCCAGTACTCATGGCGAGGATTCATATTTTCTCTAGAGGTTGACAAGTGAAATTTTTGAACTACTGGTACATGGATAGTTCTTAAGACCATACTTTTCCTAAGTATGTTATAATTCCATGTGCACTGTAGATTTTGTACATTTTTTGTATAGGTGTGTTTATTTTGGTTGTGTCTGGTTTAGTCTTACTGCCTAGTCTGAGTAGTTCCTTGGTTCTTAGGTTCCTTGTGTTTTTACTAGTCTTCTTCAACCACATATTCTAGGATCTTTCCATTCCTACAAGAGGCATATGTCCCCAATTGGAGCCACTGATGGAGCTCATAAATTTTTTTCATGTTCCATCTCCAAAATCTTGCTTAGTTCTAAAGACTGATTTTTGTCTCTTGTCACTATATAAGGGATTTAGTTTACTTAGGTCTTATTTAAAAAACCCCTTGATTTGTATCCTTGCCAGGGTTTTATATCTTTGTTGACCCCTTGTGTCAGTTCTTAGTCCTTTAAGTCATGACTTATGCCATCGAAACCCGTTGAGTACTTGACCCTCTAGTCTTGTTTTACTAATTGATGTATGTTGGGACATTGTTTTAATTTTTCCTAAGTCAGGCTAAATATTTCCCATTGAAAATACTTAAGTCTTTTATGGTGTGGGTATGGTATCATCGACCTAGTTGGGTCCCTTTTAAAGTTTAACATTTTTTTGACATGTGCAGATATAAGGACCCTTGACTATCGTTCAATTGATGCAGAAAATCACCACCATTCCCTATGCGCTCATTCTATTTTCTTTCACAATATTTTATTCATACGGGCTCATGGTCGAAGGCCATGTGTCTTGAATGATTGGTGGGCTCAACATCTTTGATAAGGCATGCAGATGGTTGTCAAAGAAAATCAATGGTGGGAGATAATTGAGGTGGCCAAATCTGGACCATTCCCCACACACCTACTTGTTCTTGTTGCGTATTAAAATAATCAAACGGGATGGTAGGCGGTTTCCATCTATCTCCTCTAATGATGGACCCGATGGTTTCAAATGGTTAGTATTGTTGAGTTGTCAAAGGAATCAACAATCGATAGCAGGTGATGTGGATTAATCTTGACTGCTCCTTGCTATCCTATGTGGGTCCCACCTTTCCTGCCAGATTCCCAATGGGGAAGCAGGCATCTACCATGTGGAGTAATCTAGAGAACATGGAAGAATTGGTGTATGAGAAAATATTTAATTAAATAGCTTTACACAGGACATGGAAAATAAAGTTTGCATTACTAATGTAGATATATTGCATGTGCTTAAAGATATTTTAATCTGATTCATAGATGTTGTATGAAGGATAAAGTTGCAGGTAACTAAGAAGTGTGCATGAAGAAGCCGTGAGATCTAATCTCAACCTCTTCCCATCTCCTTGTTGTTGAAATTTGAACATGAGTTATGACTTATGGGGATGAGGGGAAAAGGAAATGTGGATTAGGGCTATAGCGACACAGAGATGGTAGAGCCCGCATACTGCTAACAAGTGGTCCCATGTGGCCTCCTATCATTTGGTAAGTATTTTGGTTGTGTACAGTTGGATCTTTCATAATAAGCTGGTCAAATCTGGATTGTTAATAAATTAACATTGCAAAAGGATCAATTGTAGGCATTCAAAACTCAGCTGAGGGAAAGTGATCCTTTCTTGTTTGCGTGAGTGAGCCTTAATAACTGAAAGGATACTGATCTACTAAAGTAAGGAACTTCATAATTATTAAATATTTGTCTTAAAGGCATAATTCGACATTGAAAAATATACTCAACAAACTCAAAGAGCTCATGTTGTGGTCTCTCAACATTTTTTGATGTCAGAACAAGGGTTGTCAACCTATGAAGACAACCTGTAAGTGAATTATTTCTCTCTCTTGAGCATTATTGATAAGTTATGGTTTTTCAAGCTTAAGTCTTTTAGGGTTTTCTTGGTTCAACATTTTAAGGTTTAACGTTCATAAAGAAGAATTTGTTAATTTTACATTTGCATAATTCGTGTCAAACCTTGAAAAAAGTCATAGGCCTTGTTCAGATAAACCAGAAACCCTACATTATAGTATCTCTTGTGTTATGGCTCCTAAAATAAAATTTTCTTCATGTAAGGGGGAAGCTTCTACTCCCAAAATACCTTTAAATAAAGACCTTATGGATCAATTAACACCCTCAACTAGTGAAAAACCTAAAGGCCAATTGATTACTAGAGTTCTACAAGTAGCAGAGGATTTTTTTGACAAGAGATGTTCTATCAGAGATGCCAAATTACCTTATAGAAGATGGGAACTATTTTATAGATTTTTCAAGAATTGAAATATGTGTATCCCAGTAGAAAACCCTTGAAACTATGACCTAGAAAAGTTGATTGTGCCAAATGTTTACATGGATGTAGACTTGCTTAAGGAAATAGCTGCTAATTATGACCAAGTGACAAGGACTATAAGGAAATATGATGGGAAAGAAATGGTCAAAATCACTAAGGAGGAATTGGGTTTTGTTTTTAAGATCACTAGATAGAGTGATGAAATTCATAAGATAAATGAAGACACTCTTAAGCAAGAGTATGATAAAACAAAGATTTCATTTAGAGTCCATGTCCTATCAAAATTGTTAGTAGAAATTGTAGGTCAGATGATTGTAATAGGATCACATGATAACGAGCCTTTCCCAGTTAACTATTTTGTTTCCTACTTCAAAAAGGCTTTCTATTCTATTTGGAAAATAATTGGTTATGATCCTACCTCTGGAATGCCAGTGGCATGGGTGTATATGGCTTCCCATATCTAACACCCACAATATTTTGCAATATGTGATTATGTGGGGTTTCTTTAAGAAAGAATGCATGAAATACTAACAAGGTTGAAGAAGGGTGAATTAGGAGTGAGATTCAGTTGGTATTCATTTTTTATGCACATTTTTTTGTACAAGGGTGCAATTTACTTTGGACACAATATTGTCTTGGAAAGAAAGGTGGGTGACTTGGAACTATCCATGCAATGCTAGACCACAACCTTAGACAAAGATGATAGGACATATGACTATGTGACATTCTAGAATTTGTTTGCTTTTGAACTGAAGAGGGTCTTGATTGTGAATTTACCCAGAATTCCCATAGCTCTACATGATTTCTTAAGACCCAAGGAGAGAAATCCCTAGCTAGGAGTTGGTCATAATATGGGAGATGTTATTTCATACCCTGATTACACTATCTTCAGAGTATATGGTTCCATGGTAGCACCACACTTGCTGCCAAAGTTTGTGCGAGAAAGAATTGGTTTCCTTGAGGTTATGTGGCAACTAGGAATTGTAGAAATGAACACTTATTGAATCAGGGAAAAGGAACTTTCTTTCCTTTGTAAACTTGTTTTTTTTATTTTCTAATGACCAAGAGAGGTTGGAAAAACATCCTTGTTATACTCAAAACCTACCACATGTGGAGGTTAGTTGAAAGGGTCAAATATGAACCTAAAGGTTTTATGGCTTAGCTGAAAGAAAGAAACAAGAGCTACAAATTTTTCCACATTTTTCAGTATCTTGAACATGTAATAAGAAATGTGTCAGACACTTTGGAGTAGGAAAAATGTAGAGAAAAATAAACCAAGAAGAACCAGATTTAAAAATTCTTTCAGAGGCTGAAGATATAACACAAAAGGTGGAGTGTGTAGCAAGGAATTTTGATTCAATAGTGGGCCACCTTGAAACTAAAGGAGTAATAGGTAAAGATAAAGGGAAATCTCCAATTGTAGAAGGACCAAGTGGAGGAGAAATCCCTACTATAGGAGAAGAATCTACATCACAAGCCCCTAAGGAACCAAGAATAAAATTCTTTCTAAGGAGAAAGAGTAAGGAAAAGAAAACTGATGAAGCCCCTACTTCATCTCAACAAGAGGAAAACAAGCCTCCTTCTCCTGTGCCACAAATACCACCGCCATCTCCACCAAGGCTGGTAGATCTTGAAATCGTGAACATTGATTCCCCACCACCTAGTGAATTACCATCACAGGAGCCATCATTAAAAACAAAAAAGGTTCAAACCACTAGTCTACTGGACGGGTATGTGCAGGATCATCATGGAAAAAATAGGCCTTTAAGTGGCAAAAAATTTGGAAAAATTAGAGTTACGCAACTTGCTGTAAAAATTTAAATAAGTTATCTATATTATTTCAAAAATATGTAAGAATATAATCTATAGAAAAATGAATTTAGTTTTTAAACTACTAGATTTATTTAAAAATATATATATCTATTTGGTGAAAATTTGAAATTTCAATGCAATAGTACATAAATTTCAGGGAAAAAATAAGAAGTAGGTGTTTGTCTAACCACCCTAACCACAATAAAATGACAATATTTTTTTATAAGATTTAAGACATAAGTAGAGGACTCATGTTTGGATGTGATGCATATTTTTTTGTAATTTTTTTCCAAGTAAATAATTAATTATGAATCTATTATTACAAATTTTAAAAAATATAAAACTCATATGTCTAACCACCTTAACTTGGTCAAAAATTCAAGAAATTCATTTTTTCTTTTTCAATCCTATAGTATGCAAAGCGTAGAATGTGATGCATGTTTTGGATTCAAAAATGTGGTATCGTTTGAAAGATATAGATATTTTTCAATTATCCTATCAATTAGGACTTTAGTCATAATTCAAATAGAAAATGAATAATAATTATTTATTAAATTCAAAGTAAAACATAATTTATATTGGTGGAAAATTGAGAATCTCCTTTAAAAACCCTTTTCATTTCATCAATTTTGGGTAAAAAAAGTTGTCAGCCGCATACCCTACAAAATACCCTTCATATCACCACTTTTTGGCCCATCATGATCCCGCACATACCCAGACCATGATGTTGAAGGCTCAGATGATGATATTTGGGTGTCACAGCAAAAAATTCAAGGAGTGCCCACTGCACTTGTAGTAAGGGAAATGCATCAATTGGAAAAAAGATTGAGTAAATTTGATCTCACTGGAATCAATGGGAGAGATGATATGCAGGTTGAAGCATGTTCAAAGTTCTTAGATGATGACTCTTTTATAAAGACTCAATCTTTTAAGGAATTTGCATACAGGGATAAAAGAGATGAATATGTAAAAATCCTGGCAATAGAAAGAATACTTCACCTAGAATTTCCCGATGCTATCATCCAGAAAAGAAAAAGTGTTAAATGAATTGAGAACTAGATTCCAAAAAATGACTGCGAAGGAGAGTTGAGAATTGGTAAGGACTAGTGGCATTTTGTTGCTACCAGAATGGGATCTTGCTTCTACCATAGCTTTTGACACAATAAAGAAATATGACAAGCCTCTCTATGATATAGAACAAGAAGTCACACTTGCGTGATAGGGGTTTACTTACAATGAAGATTGGGAAGCTTTGGCTATATGGTCTTTAGCCCCAAGCACAAGAAAGCCTGATATTGCTGAGCTTGCAACTAACTACATTGGAGGCCTAATAATAAAAAGAGTATCAGAAACATCGGTCTTAGAAGCTTCCAAATGTCAGTTCATGTTGCACAATTCACAAGGGCCACTATAGAATCTCTAGCTGTAGAAAAGGATAAGGTTAGGATAGAATGGAATAACTTGTTAGTTAAGTATGGAGACCTTTAGTACGATAATATGAAGTTGTAGAAAAAGGTAGCATTATTGCAGGATATGTTGCAAAAATTACAACCTAGAAAGCTTAAGTAGAATTATGTTGACTCCCCCACTACTTCATAAGAAGTTGTACCCCTAGATTTTACTATACAAGTAAGTTCTTCATGGGCCATTTTGCCATATAACATGGGGAGTGCACCCATTTCAATAGTAGAACCCAGTACATCAGAAGGGCCATAGAGTGAAAGGGATATCAATAGGGATGAGTTTCTTAGGTAGCTAAATGAGTACAAAGAGAAATGTGACAATCATAATGAGGAGACTTTCAAGAGTAATATGAAGATCGTCACAACAATGCTAGAACACTTGAACATAAGAGTGAATAACAAATTGAATACTATTCACTATAGTTATTCATCTATGGTGAATGTTATGAGGAATTTTGACATTGACAGAGAAAGAGTCATTCCACTCATGGAAATTTGGATCCCTAGGAAGCAAAATTTGATATTGATAGGAATTGGATTTAAGCAAGATCCCAATCCACCTGAAAAGTTTAAACCTATTGTAGTTCTTGTAGGGAAGATTGAAGGATACATGGGAAATATTGAACCATTGGAGAATAAAATTAAGGAGCTAGTAAAATCCTTCCATGAATCACATCATGGCCTTCTTCCATCCATTTTAAGGGATGATAATAGCTTTAAGACTCTATAGGAGTGGGAAAATGAAACAAATCAAGTTTTTTCAGATGAGGCTATGTCAATTTTTCAGAAATTTGATATGGAGATATTGAAGATAAATATAGATATGCTAGTTCATGTTGAGATTGTCCTACTGGAACTTGATAAGGAAGCTAACCAAATTGTCACCAAGTATGCACCTTATAGACAGATTGTTGATGAAGTCATGAATTTCAATTGGCCCGCTGAAGATAAATTCTTAGCATGGAAAGGAAAGTACTTGGAAGGAGTGGGGGCTCTAACATAAAAGGTGGCAAGTGAGTGATTTGAAATTTTGAAATCTTTAGTCATGATAAATAGTGGATAGATGGGAATGCACTACATGGCTTGGATTTAGTACAACTTAGGCTTTTGATAAAGTATGGAAAATATAGTGCATCTTCTCCAAGTTGAATTGAGGAAAAGGCTATAGACGTGGAAATATCTCTTAACGTTTTCTTTTCTATTTCTTTCATGGTTTCCTTGTTTCACTTTGTGTGCATTGGCACAAATTTTGAGGTGTATATTTTGTTATACCCATTTTGAAAATTGGACCAGATCTCCAACAATGAATGAAGACTACTTTCATTTTACCACATGTCTCCCACCTCTTGGGAATGCATTATTTCTGAATGGAAGAATCTTTGTTATGATAGTCCAATAGGGTTTTGACATGTGTACTTTTTGGCCTAAGGCTTGTTTCGCTCCTTCATTTCTATAAGAAGGAATTCAAGGCCAAAAAGTAGGGGTTCGTTGTTTTGCAATTAACACTATGTATTGTAAGGGAAATACTAAGCATGTTTTAGAGTTTTTGTCTCAAGTTTAGAGTTCATTATTATGTATGTAATTATTATAATAGTATAGCAACTTCAATACAGAGTAATACCAATTTCATGGCTATTGTCTATCCTTGTACTCATCTTATGAGTTATGAATGAAAGTAATCTAGGATTTCTTTTGTTTGTCTCTATTGTTTCTCAATGGATGTTTGATTTTATTCTTGCTTATTGATTTAATGAATTAATGTAAATGCTTGGGTAAAATCTTTAACTCAGAAAATCAGGTTCTAGGATATTTGTAAGTAGTAATGATCATGAATGTAGTAGGGGAGTGATGCAATGCATTATTTCTTGTGATTGTATGTTGATATTATTGAGTTGTTGTCTGGTTATATAGGTTGATATTGACTCTGCTTCTTGGGATAAAGGCACTGGCTCGTGCAAAGTACTTTTGGTTTAGTTTCTATGTTGATTCATTAGCTAATCACTTTTAATTTACAAATTCCCAAATTGATACCATGATAGTTGTTTTGTGTTGAAGTTCTGCCTTCTCATGCTCCAAGTATAACACATTGATAAATGAGCTACCAACTTATTTGATGTACTATAATGTTGAGTAATTTTATGAGAAGTATCTATTATTGACAATGTATTTAATTAAAATTGTATGAACTCCTGAGTATACATTATGGGATCACCCTCCCAGGTTTCACAGAGCCTAAAGTGTAGGAGTAGAAGTTTTGCAGCTTCCATTGGTTTGTTGGCCAATCCATTTGGAGTATTGATTATTGGAAATGGAAAAGTCCATAGGTGTTTCTGGAGGTGATTTTGGTTCTTAAAAAATAACCAACACTATGATCCAATTACACCCAATTAAATGGGTCTTTTGAGCTATTTCCTTAATCTACAACAAAAATTCACCACAATTTCCCCTCAAGCCAACTATCAATTTAAGCACTGAGAAACTAATTTAAATTACAAATTATATAATTTATCTATGACCCCAATCTTAAAATCCCCTTATTCTTACATTAAAAAGAAACTCAAATGCATAGAAAGATTCCTTAAAAAAGATGGAAAATGAAGACTAACCCTTAGTCTAGCCATGGTTGTCCCATAATTTTTATATAGTTCTCCACAAAAATCTATGACTTTCTTCACATCCACTCCAAGTATTTGAACCACATAATTTTTCGTACCCACAATTTAGGCCTTAAAACATCACTAAAGACATAAAAAACATAAAACAGAAATAATAGAACCATCATAAAATATGAACATAAAAATCATTGCACAAATCTCATACAAGCAACTACCACTAAATTTTTTAGCCATAAAAGTACCTCAAATATTCTTGGCACATGTTGGTTCAAGCCCTGAACTTAAGGGTTACAATGTGTCATCAATATCTTAAACAAACAACATTCAAATAAAAAATTAGCTTGAAAAAGACAATGGGAAAACATGACACAATATCAAAGTGGGTATTAAATTTCTAAAACATAGATTGTATTCTAGATATACGCATCAGAAAGAAGGAATTTATAATGATACCTCTTCTCTATCACACATCTCTCATTAAGACCCATTGTTCAAATACAAAACAAAAAGTACAAATAATAAATCACCCCTAAATCAAATAAACACCTATAACTACCAAACCAAATAAAGACCTATTTCACTTCCTCTACAATATAAGAATTAAAATATAATATTCTCTTAACATTATAGTTTCCATAGTGGTTACCATAACAACATTGGATCCACCTCCTCACACATGCTATATTCACTTTGTTGTGACAGGGAATACAAATGTGAGGGGATACAAGCTTTTCATTGGTAAAACAATTCTTAGGAGCTTTGCTTGCATGGCTACCAACTAGGATTCCAGCTCTGCAATGTTCATTAAAAACCTTTACCCAATTCATTGCACAATGCATCTCATGAATCAATAGATCCCATTTAAAGTATAATTTTTTATGGTAGTGATCACAAAATCAACCTCTGAAACACCAAAACACAAGTGTTATAAACCAAGATTAGACATGCAAACCAAAAACCTTCCATAGAAGAGAAAAGAAAATAAAAGTAGAGCTTTGCATGAAGATGTGCAAATAATATTATTCAAGAATTCATAATTTATTACAATGAGATCAATCCTTATGAAGGAGATCAATAAACCCTAAAGGAAACCCTAAAAGGCAAAACCCTAGTGTGCACACATAATAATAAATTAATTATTAATGTTCCTAATTTTAGCTTAAGTAACTAAAGTGATAAGTAACTTAATTAATTATTCAATATGATGTAATTAATTAAGTGGAATAACTTATTACTGTAACACCCCCCCTTAAGATGAACTTAGGAAGTAGCTAAAACACTAAGTAAAAGATGCATGAAAGAAAAGATGGGTCCCAACAACAAGGCCTAATCAAGTACCCATTTACAAATGCAATGAATGAGGTAGAGAAGGAAAACCCAATGGGACAAAACCCCCCTACAATGAGATGACCTGCTACAAAGAAGCACGGGAAGAACACTGTGGAGTAACATTGGAACTTGAATCAAGCAAGCAAGGAAAGATACTTTTTTCTACAAGAAACCATATGAGAGTCACTAAAGGACTCACATAGATTCATAATAATGCAACAAATACCTGATGCCATGAAACACTGGAAAACTCACAAACGGGAACAACCCTAGAATCTATGAAGCAACAATATATTATTGAATGATGTGATACTAAAATGAAGTGCAAAGATTCAAGTTTCACCCTTCCAACTACCAAAACATCCAAGTAATATCCAAAACACCCATCGTGCCAAATATGGATTAATGATCAATCTAGGATAGATATGGAAAAAAGTGCATGGACAACAATGTAGAGCTTCTCAATACCTTTCCAACACCACAAAGATAGTGAAAATTGGAGATCGTGGAAAAACATTATGAGCTCAGAAGCCATAAATGAACATATGAATTAAAACATAAATAAATGCATATAAACAGAAAAATAATTAAAAATAAACTATACCATAGGATAGTGCTTAGAACCAGCTTTCCGGTGATATCTCGTTTGCCTGATTTCGATACCATATGCCCAAGTTATGCCAAAAAGAAAAAAATTGCTCCTTGAAGGAAAATTAGGGTTGGGAGGGGGAAAAGAGGGTCGTATAGCCACTGATGTCACAGAGTTACGAGCTTAAATTTGAAAGCCATCTGGCTATCACCAAAAAAATTTGGCCCCCCACTGGAAAAAGAAATTTGTTCGCCTGAAATTTTTTTTGATCCCCGTAAAACTACATGTACATCGGAATATTCTCGTGGAATCTAAAGATTCCTTGCTAATTTTTTGATGGTTTTTGTTTTTTGCATGGGACAATTGAGATTTTTTTAAAGCCACCGGTGAAATGTTAGAGCATCGGTGAGGGTGTGAAGGTCGTCAGAGTATCGGGCTCGCCTGGGCGTGGAATCCAAGGCCTACTGCGACTTGCGATACAGTGTATGACCCTATTGTGCAAGGTATGGCCCTGCACGTGGGTCCATTGTTTTTTGTTTTTTTTTTTAAATCAAAAACCTTTTTTATTTCATTTTTTTGAAATTTTCAAAAAAAACTAATGAAATTTCTGATTTCTTTTGCAAGTAAAAAAAATATTGAAAAAAAAACCTGATAATTTTTTTGATGGATGGAAAATTAAAAAAAATAGTAGAATAATCCTTGTACCTATGTGCATGTAAAACGAGGCACTTAGATCTGTACAGATCTGCATGCCTCTAATTTTTTTTTTCCTTTTGTTGCAACTGATCATATTTGAGCAAAAATGACAGGTGATCTAAGGGTTTTTGGGTGCTACAAACGTGATGGTGGTGTCCTTTTTGCTCCAAAATGCACCAAAAAAATGGTCAAGGTTAGATCCCTCAAGGAACCCTGAACACGTGCTTTGCAAATTGAATTTCTCCAAAATCTGAGAAGGGGTTGCATATCAAGGCTTTGATACCATGTTAGAAACCAAGATCAAACATGCAAACCAGAAAAAACTTCCACAGAAGAGAAAGGAAAATAAAGGTAGAGCTTTGCATGAAGATGTGCAAATAATATTATTCAGGAATTCATAAATTACAATGAGATCAATCCTTATGAAGGAGATCAATAAACCTTAAAGGAAACCCTAAAAGGAAAACCCCTAGTGTGCACACATAATAATAAATTAATTATTAATGTGACTACATTTAGCTTAAGTAACTAAAGTGATAAGGAAATTAATTAATTAACCAATATGTTGTAATTAATTAAGTGGAATAACTTATTACTCTAACAACAACAAAGAACAAGATGCATTAAATGAAAATATATTCTCTTCATTTCGAGCGTATCCTAAATTGCTATAAAAAATAAATCAGTGCACCATGTGAGCTTAGTGCACATAAAGTCTTCAATGATGTACAAAAATAATCAATCTTTCTCCAAATTAGCTTTAAACAATTTCAATCAATAATTGGAGAAAAATATACATATGAACAAAAGTTCGGACCACAAGTTTTTGCATGAAGATTCAAATCCACTTGAGAAGATCCCTTTATTTTTTAGTGTAGGTGGAGACTCCTAGTTAAGTGTATGAAGAAGAGAAACAACTACCTTTCCATGGGTAGGACACCGTCTGTCTCTCCTTTTCCACCAAAAAATCAATATGTCCACCCTTAGTGAAGGGTAGTTGAGATTCCCCTCTTAGAATGGCTGCTAAGATGTCACCCGACTCCTCTTCTTCCTTCTTATACTCTTCAACATTTTCCCTCCCAAATAATGTGTATAAATTCTTGACCTCCATCCTCTTCACAACCTGTGTAGAGTTAGACCCACAAAATCACTCGCCTCTCAAATTTTATTTGCAGTAACTTACAATACTTCAAATCATTTTAGAAGTAACTCACACATCTAACATATTATCATAGAAATTTACCTTTGGGTTATTGCAGTCATTCCCTTCAAGTTTCAATTTGCAACCACACTTGTGTAGTGAAAAATATCAAACAACCATGGAATTGTTTTTGTCCCTATAATCCATGATCACCACATTATGGTTTGATAAATCTGCCATATTCCCGACTACTTGCATCAAAAATGTGTTTTTGGAATGCATCTAGTGGATATAGAGGTTAATTCAAATTTCAAATATCTCGCTTCTCAAATTGATGCTCTCTTTAAAAACTTTTAAAACCTAGAAATGTCAGTTAGTCTAACTTTTTTGTATGTCGTTGTTTGTCCATCAATCAAGTCTTTCCATCAATGCATTTTGTCTTTTCGTCTTCTCTTTTTGGTAGGGTGTTTTGTCCAGTGCATGAGATGGGGGATGGGATGTTATGTCATAGTGTTACATACATAGGTGTGTTTTGTCTATGTTTTAGCTTTTTCCACTTTCAAGATGTGTGGCGGATAATAGTAATAAATTTCTTATGCATTTTATATTATGAAAAATTGAATAATATCGTTGGATCCTTATATAATTATTCAGATATTTATTTCAATTGCATTTGATCTTAGTAAGAGTTCTCTGTTCCAATTTGTAAGTTATAATGTTGAATAAGAAATGAAGTAATAAATTTTAACTAAAAACATAAGTTATTATAGAAAGTTATATCCAACTAGGTCTTCTTCTGAAGAGCTATTTTAAAATGTATAAGATTGATATGAACTCCAATAACAATACAATTCATGTAATAGTAAACTTATTTATATTTTCCAAAATAATTATTTGTGTATGTTCATTGGAAGAGAGTACTAAACATATATTTCACACCCTCTAACAACAAAAAATATCTATCTAGCTAGTCAAAGAAAATGAATCATGTATTCTAATTGGTTTTTAGGTAAATGTAAGAGTTGAGCATGTAACATGATAAATCAACAAAATAAATAAAAGGGGAATAAATGTTTAGATAAAGAGTTGATATTAGTGAATTGGATTTTTTAGATATGTTCAATGGTCTCTTTTAAATTATAAAGAATACATTTGATGTATATCTAATAAATTTATGAAATCTATATTAAGTTACATAGTCTTATATTTGATTGCATTTTTAGGCTTAAATTAAATGTCTTGTATGATAATTTTATTATGAAAGTTATTCGTCTCAAAAAAATTCTTCGTTATGATAATTGAATTAGATTAACACTCTTGAGTGGATTTATGTACTAGAGGAGGGAATTTAAAGGACACCAAAATCTTCTACAACACGAAAGAGATAAACAATAGGAGACTACAAACTACAACAAAAAAAACTTTAAAATTTACAAGACCTTAAAAAGGTAACATAAAACTCACAATGATGGGACAACCAAAGCAATAATCATGGATGTTTTAAATGGAAATATCACTAAATAACTCTAAAGTGCAATGAAATCCTTTCTGTTATCGGTAACCCTCCTATCTTTCTCAAGAAGATCCAAGCACAAATAAAGGAATAGGCTTAGGATTTGGTTTCCACTTGTCCTTAATGAGAGAGTTTCATACATGCCCTTTTGGCTGGACAATTTTAGTATCTAAATCCTTCCCTCCATTCCTCATAGAAGAGTGCTCTTTAATCTTTAAATAATCTTGAGCATGCTAAATCTCTCTCCCATTAACAAGAGGAGGAATGGTACTTCTTGTTTGAAAATGGTGCTTCTTCTTAATGGATTCGTACAAATGTTAGAAGCACCAAACTTTTTGGAAATCATGAAAATCTTCTGATGAATAATAGTATTTGATTCTCTACTCTGAAACCCCAAAATTTTATCAATTTTTTATAGAGTTTAACAACACCTTATCAAAATTGGAATAACTGAAAATGGTTTTTAGAGTTTTTTCATATTGCTTAGGACATAGAGCACACCCATTTTCCAATTATTTCATTCAAGGATAACCCTAGAGATATCAATGCAAAGGAGAAATAGATCTTGTAATAGGGTTGTCCCACGGGCTGATTGTAAACTAATGAGGGGTTCACCACTAAGTAAAACCTTGGAAAGACAAATGCAATGCATGTTGAAACACTAAACCCTAATATGATGTAATGACTTACAAAATGACCTATAAATTCATATAAAATAGAGGAACAAGTTGTAAGATGAAATGTGTGCACCTAAAAAATATGAAGATGACTAGAAGGAGGTCTAGAATGCTAGAAATTTGTCTTTAATGTTGAGTGGGACTCATTCACCAAGCTAGGTGAATCAATCCAAAATCTAGGTTTTTGTGCAGGAATAGGAATATGGAAATGGGTATCTAAATCTACAAAAATCTAAATTAAATTGGGAGTCATTCACCATAAGTTTAAAATCAATCTAGTTAGGGATTTCTTAAACTTCAAGATATGAATTTGGTCTTTAGGGTTTCTTTTGTTCGTCCCAATTTATTTTTGGATCTAAATCTCTATAAATCAACCTATAGGTGTTCTCCAATGTTCTCCAATGCTTGATGACAACTTTGACAACTTTAGGCACTTGGACAACCTTCTCTAACTTTCTCGTCAATGTGTCTTCAACCTAAACATGCAAAACACACACAAAAGAGAGGGAAAAATGTTATTTTGTTAGTGGATAGGGGCTTTCCTTGGTCAAACCCCATTTTGGTAATCAAACCTTGAAATAAAATGAAATAGGAATGGGGAATGGTGAATGAAAAATATATGATGTTACAACTCACCAAACCCTAGCAATAAAGTGTTGCAAACATGTATGAAGTGGCTCTAATGGATGTAGATCTTAACCCTTGGTTGATTATGATAGATCTTGAATGAAATGCTAGCTAGAATCATGAAACCCTACATCACAATTGTTAGCTAAAAAATAAACATAATGCATGAAGACTTTGACATGATGCTTGATGCTTGAATAGTGCTATAAAATACTTGATAATCTTCCCTTGAATTCTCTTGTAAACACTTTAATTCTCTTATAAAATCAAACTTGCTATAAAGATGAATTCTTGAATGCTTGGGGTGAAAATGAGTGAAATAAACTTGTATTTATACTTAATTATGCAAGAATTCCTGAAATTACAACACTACAAGCCAACATCAGATCTAGGAGGATAAAATTCCACCAAAAATATGAAATAATTTTGATTTTGGGCCACAAAGGACTCATTATCCCAAGGTGGTGAATGAGTCCCATTAGGAATAATTTATGGGATCATTTTAAAAAATGCTTAGAATGGTGTGAAACCAGGTTCGGGGCCCAAAAACGTAAGTGGGAATCATTCCCCCAAGGTGGCAAATGAGTCCTCGATCACTAAATATTGATCATTCAACCTAAAAACACCTGAATTATGATTGGATGTTGATTTGTGTGAGGATTATCCTTGAAAAAATGTATTAAATGAGGCTTGTGGATGTAAAATAAGTCCAATTAAAGCATAAAGAAATTCCACTTATTAATGAAAACCATAGAAAACTGTGAAAGTGTGTTACAATACTTTATAACACTTTAGATAAGGAAGGATTACAATTAACAATAGATTTATTAGGTGAATTTAATTAATAAAACCATAGAAAAGTGTGAAAGTGTGTTACAAAAATTCACAACACTTTAGTAATGTACCACTTATGTTCATTAGTTCACAAGGGCCCAAGACCTAATTTGAATGTGTCAAACACATCACAACACTAAATCAAGGCACCATTAAGCCTAGTTTACAAGGAGGGACCAAATAAGCAAGGGAAAAGTAGAAGTGTTACTTTTTTTGTTGCCACATTTATCCCTCACTTTAGTGAGAGGATGAACTTGCTTCAAAATCACACTAAAGTAGACAAACAAAAATCAAGATGGGTCCAAGAGTGACAATGCCAGTAAGATAGGATGACAACAATCAAGAAGGGTGATCAAACCCCCAAGATGAAGATCCCATGAAAAACGGTCAACATAGATGCAAAAGAAAACACATGAAAATGAGATAAAGAGCATCAATAAAGCAAAAGAATGCACTGTCAAAGACATAAATAAAATGAAACAAAATGAAAAATGGGTGGATCAAGCTTTGACCATTTTTCCATCATGATGTGGATTAGATCTAGGATATTTGTTCGTAAAATGCATACTCACTCTGAGGAAACCAAACTTCAGGTTGTCCACTAGGTGAGAAATACAAGAGGTGAGACACATACACTCATAGCCGGTATGCACTCACACACACACATGAGTGGCTAAGGGAAAGTCATGCCCTCATTTGGCTTCTCATCAAACCATACCAAAGTTATACCTCTTGATAACTTTGATAAGGTGCCATGTAAAAATTATTTTTGAGCTTCATGAAACAAGCAAAACTTTGTATGCTTGGAGGTCATGAACAAATAATATGGATCTACAGGCATGCAAGCTATGTTATGCAAGGTGGCCATATAACTAAAAATTCAAATACAACAATAAGGAATGTTTGAAGGAGCTAGGCTTAGGTTATGTGAGGTCTTAACTTAGGGAACATTGTGCCTAATGTCTCTAAGAGAGCACCAATAAAAGAATAGAAAATTCATAACTTAGGGGATGCAATGTGTCACATCAAGCCACTAAGAGGAATGTAATATGCTAAGATATATCACGCTCTTGAAGGACATCACACCTAATGTCATCCACAAAGTGAAAGACACAAATCATGTAAAGTAAAACAACTACACCATGAACCATGAAAAATGAAAAAGAAAAATACAAATGTATGCCCCCACTTTAAATAAATTCCTAAATACCATACTATGAACAATTACTTTAAAGTGGAAAATGATAAATGAAAACAATAAAGAAGAATATGATTGAGCTAACTTGGAAAGCCCTATGCCAAGTCATATGTTTCTGAGTAAAGCTATGTCATGCAAGAGAAAAGGACAAGAGAGGGGTTGGCCCAAAAATTAAAATCCAAACACATAAGGGATATATGGATTTGGGGTTAGTATTTTCTTGCTACAATGTTTATAGATAGTTCAAAACTGTTATCATTCCCCAAATACACATAGAACTGGAAGAGACATGAATTTCTCGATGCCTTGCATCATCATCCCCAAAAGGAAAACACAAGACAAAAAAAAAGGTAAAAGAAAATATTTTGGGTCAACATGGAAGAGATATGAATGTCTCGATGTGTTGTGTCATCCCCAAAAGGAAAACACAAGACAAAGAAAAGATAAAATAAAATCTTTTGGGTCAGCATGGAAGAGACATGAATGTATCGACGCCTTGCATCATCCCCAAAAGGAAAACATAGGACAAAGAAAAGATAAAAAGAGAGCTTTTGGGTCACATGGAAGAGACATGAATGTCTCAACACCTTGCATCATACCCAAAAGGAAAACACAAGACAAAGAAAAAGGGTAAAAGGTGAAAAGATAAAAGGTTTATGACATAGAGAAGAATGAAGGTGAAAATAGAGGAATGCCACAAAGAGAGACAAATACATCAAATAGAACATTACGTGGGATCACATTACACTCATGTAATCATAAAAATGAAAAATAAATGATGCAAAAGATTAATAAGGAACATGCAAGTCAACCTAAAGCAGGTTGTCCACATCCCAATCATGTTCATTATATACCAAAGGAGGAAAACTAGCCAAAGGGAGAATAGGAAGTGTCGAACTAGGGTCATTACCAAGTTCAACAGTCTTCTTGGGAGAATTATGAACCTCTTCATCAATTTTAGCAACTTCCTCATCATCATCTAGAAATTAATCATGGACAGAGGTCAAATTATAATTTCTAAAGAAGCATTTGGATCTTATTGTGGTTGTTGTATTGGATTTTTTTGTTTTGGGGCAAGGGTAGAGTCATCATGCATTGATTCATTCAAGTTTGGATTTAATTTTCTTTGTTTACTTCTTCATGTATCCTATGAGCAAGGGCATGATGTCTACACCTATGCTCTCTAGCACCTTTGTTTCTTTTAGTTCTATTTTCAAGTTGTGTTTTTGTAGGAGCGGGTTGATCAACCATATGTTTCTTTTCTTCCCTAAGGAGAGGAATGAAAGGAACCATGGGAGGCTATTCAACCACTTTCTCTTTGACTTTGTAAACTTGTTTTATTTTATGAGGTGTGATGAGATTGTTTTTGTTATCTCTTGGTCTTTTATAGGAAGTAGGTGAAGGTTTTTTCTTAGGTTGGTATTGGTTGTTTGGAATTTCTTTAGGTTCAATCATGGTTTAATCTAGGATGGTAGGGTTGGTTATGGAAAAAGACATGTTTCAAAGGGATAATTTTGCTATTTTCTTTGCCTTGAACTTTTGATTGGATAGGATAGGAAGAATAATTATTCTTGTGGTTTTATAGGTTTTATAGGCTCAGGCCAAAGTAAATCTAAGGAAAAGTTTCCTTTGGAGGACAACAGGTTAAAGCCACTATGATGGAAAGAAAACTTCATAGTCAAGGGGAAATTTTAAGCATTTATGCAAAAACCAAGGGAAAACTTTCATGGAGCGAAGCCATGGATAAGATAACTTCACACAAAATTGGTTTGGTTGTGGGATAATGGAGAATGAGATATATTTTTATTCCTATTTGAAAAGGAAGGGTGATCAATCCCATCATAGGGGAAGTGAAACCATTACGTATCTTGACCCATGCTTTTGGTTTATCATATATATCTTGGTAGAGCTCATGCGAAAGTAATAATTCTTTGGTGATCACATTCTCTCCACAAATGAGATCTATTAGTATCCCATTAGTGGTATTTTCATAGATTCTACCAGCTATGTAAAGAGGACCATTGAGTTCATGTTTAAGTATATCTTTAGAGAAAGCAATGTCAAAAGGATTTATAGTTCACCCCTTACAAGGATTAATGGCTATCACTCTGACCATATCATCCATAGGATCATTATCTATATGATCATGTTGAATACAATTGCTATTATTGAAAGGAAGAAAATTGTGATCTTTTTCTACCTAGGGTTTAGGACCTAGAAAGGACAATTTTCATCAACTTTCACTCAAGAACAAACCCTTGAGATATCAATGCAAAAGAGAAAGAGATCTTGCAAAAGGGTTTTTCTAAGGGCTTAATATGATCCAAAGAGGGGTTTATAACCAAGTAATAACTTGGAAAATACAATGAAATGCAAAACCTTAATTGAATGCAAAGTAACACTAAATGACCTAGAAAAAGTGAATGAAATGAAACAAAAAATTGAAGATAGGAAGAGGTTCATCTAGAAAAATGGAAATGGTTGAGGTGAAGGTCTGGAACACTAGAAATTCTACTTTTAAGGCTGAATGGGACTCATTCACCAAGTTGGGTTAATCAGTCATGTTTCTCGAAAACTGTGTGGGAACAAGAATTTTTCAAAAGGGTATCTGAATCTACAAAAATATCTATCAGAAAGCTACAATGGGACTCATTTTCCACTTTTGGTGAATCAATCCACTTCTTCTTCTTCTTCAGGAGATCAAAGTTTGGATTTGTGCCTCTCAGTCTGATCTATCCTTCCTAATTTATTTCTGGATCTAAATCTCCAATTTGCAACCTATAGGTGATCTCCAATGTTCTCCAAGACTTGATGACAACTTTGAAAACTTTGGATGACTTGAAAATATTTATCCAATCTTGTTTCCTAGGATTATGCAACGTAGACCTACAAATCACATATAAAGAAGAGGGAAAAATGTTGTTGGGTTAATGGATAGGGGTTTTCCTTGGTTAAACCCCATGTTGGTAATTAAACCTTGAAATGAAATCAAATAAGAATGGAGAATGATGAATGAACAATTATCAATGTTTTAACTCACCAAACCCTTGCAATAAAGTGTTGCAATTATGCTTGAGATAGCTCCAATGGATGAAGACTTTGACTCTTGCTTGAAGGTGATAGATCTTGAATGTAATGCTTGCTTAATCACAAAACCCTACATCACAATTGTTACCACAATAACAAGCATGATGCGTAAAAAAATTGACATGATTATTGATACTTGAATGGTGCTCTAAAATGCTTGATAATCTAATCTTGAATGCTCTTTAAGACACTTGAATATCTTCTGAACTCAAACTTGCTATAAGGATCACTTGAATGCTTTTTAGGATGAAAATGAGGGAAATAACCTTATATTTATATGCAATTATGCAAGAATTCCAAAAAATTACAACACTACAAGCCAAAATCAGATCTAGGAGAATAAAATCCCACCAAAAATTTGAATTATTTTTTATTTTGAGCCACATGGGACTCATTTTCCCATGGTGGCTAATGAGTCCCACTAGGCTTATTTTTTGGGACCAAATTGGAAAATGCTAGAAATGTGCGAAACCAGGTTTGGGACCAAAACATCTAGGTGGGACCCATTCGCCCAAGGTGGTGAATGAGTCCCATATCACTAAATTTCAGCCATTTAAACATGAAACACCTGAATTATGATTGGCTAATGATTGGTGTCGGGATTATCCTAAAAAAGGTGCAATAAATGAGGATTGTGAATATAAAATAGGGACAATTAAAGCATAAGAAAGCCTAATTATTAATGAAAATCCTAGAAAAGTGTGGAAGTGTGTTACAACACTTTACAACACTTCACATAAGGCATGATTAATGTTAAAAATAGGTTATTTAGGTGTAATTGATTAATAAGATCTTAGAAAAGTGTGAAAGTGTGACAACATTTCACAACACTTTAGCAAGGTACCATTTAAATCCATTAGTTCACAAGGGCCCAAGACCTAATGTGAATGTTTCAACCACATTAAAACACTAAATCAGGGAAACATTAAGCTCAAATTCACAAGGAGGGACCAAACAAGTGTGAAAATGTCCCCGACAACATTTTTTGACACTACATTTAGCCCCCACTTTAGTCAGAGGATGAACTTGCTTCAAACTCACACTAAAGTAGAAAAACATGCATCCAAAGGGGTTCAAGTGTACCAAATCCTATAAGACAAGATGACAACAATCAAGAAGGGTGATCAAGCCCCCAATATCAAGATCCCATGACAAACCAACATAGGCACAAGAGAACACACATGAGAATGATATAAAGAGCAACAACAAAGCACAAGCATACACTTTTAAAGACAAAAGAGAGAAGATAAAAATAAAAGAGTCGGATCAAGATTTGACCATTTTTCCATCATGATGTGGATTAGATCTAGGCTGTTTATCAGAAAAGAAAATGCATACTCACTCTGATGCAATGGAACTTTAGGCTTTCTGTGGGTGAGAAATCCTAGAAGGTGAGACACATACACTCATGGATGGTATGAACTCACACACACACGCAAGTGGCTATGGGGAAAGTCATGCCTCGGTCAAGTTTCTTGTACAAACCATACCAAAGTTATACCCCCTGATAACTTTAATAAGGGGCCACAAAAATGGTTTTCTAGCTTCATGAGACAAGCAAAACGTTGTATGCTTAGAACTCATGAGCAAACAAGATGGCTCCACAGGCATGCAAGCTGGCCATATAAATGAAAATGTAAAATGTAAAGAATGTTCAAAGGAGTCTTTCTTAGTTCATGTGAGGTCTTTAAATTAGGGAACATTGTGCCTAATGTCTCCAAGAGAAGATCAATCAAAGAATAGAAAATTTGCAACTTAGGGGATGCAATGTGTCTCATCAAACCACTAAGAGGAATGTAATATGTTAAGGGAGATCATGCTCTTGAAGGAAATCACACCCAATGTCATCCAAAAAGTGAAACACATCATGTGAAGTAAGAAAATTTCACCATGAACCATGAAAAAGAATAATGCCAATGTATGCCCCCAATTTAAAGAAATTGCTAAACACCATATTGTGAGAAATTACTTTAAAGTAAAAAATGATAAATAGAAACAATAAAGAAGACATGAGATCTAACTTGGAAAACCCTATGCCAAGTCATATGTTTCCAAGTAAACCCACGTCATGCAAAAGAAAAGGAAAAGAGAGAGGTTTCCCCCAAAATGAAAGCACCAAACACATAAAGGATCTATGGATTTTTGGTCAACATGTTCTTGCTGCAATGCTTTTAGAGAGCTCAAAACTATCATCATTCCCCAAATACATATAGAACTAGAAGAATGACACAAAGAGAGTGAAAACAAATAAAATTTCTTTTAGGTCAACATGGGAGATACATGAATGTCTTGATTCCTTGTGTCATACCCAAAAGGAAAACACAAGAACAATGAAAAAGAATAAAGAAAGAGAAAAGCTTTTTGGGCCAACATGGAAGACACATAAATGTATCAATGCCTTACATCAGCCCCAAAAGGAAAACACGAGACAAATAAAAAATAATAAAAAGAGAAAATTAAAAGATTGATGACATAGAGAAGAATGAAGGTACACATAGAGGAATGTCACAAAGAGAGAGAGAGAGAGATACATCAAATAAAATGTTAAAGATCACATTATGCACATGTAATCACACAAAAGAAAATGAAAATGAAATAATTAAAAAGACTAGTAAGGAACACACAAGTCAACCTATTAGCAGGTTTCCTGCATCCCAATCATGTTCATTGTATGTTGAAGGTGGACAACTAGCCAAAGGAACAATATCAAGTTCCGAACTAGGATAAATACCAAGTTCAAGACTCTTTGTAGGAGATTTTCCATCTAAGCTCATGGAAGAGGAAAAAAATGTATTTAATTCAATATGCACCTCTTCGTCAATTCTGGCAACCTTGTCATTGTCATCCAAGTTAATCACAACAGGAGGTCGAATGATAATTTCCATGGAGGATTTCAACTCTTGTTGTGGTTGTTGTATTGAATTTTTTTGTTTCAGGGTAGAAGTAGGGTCATCATGCATTGCTTTAGTCAAGTTTGGATTTTGATTTTATTTGTTTAATTCTTCATGTAACCTGCAAGAAAGGGAATGATGTGTACACCTATGCTCTATAGCACCTCTATTTATTTTAGTTTTGTTTTAAAGTTGTGTTTTTGTAGGAGTTGGTTGATCAACCACTGATTTCTCTTCTTCCCTAAGGGGAGGAATGAAAGGAACTACGAGGGGTTTTTCAACCGCTTTCTCTTTGAATTTGTAAACTTGTTTTAGTATAGGAGGTGTGAAAGGATTGTTTTCATTGTCTCTTAGTCTTTTGTAGGAGGAAGGGGAGGTTTCTATCTTAGGTTGTTCTTGGTAGTTTTTTTTGGACCTTCAAGCATGGTTTCATCAAGGATAGTAGGATCAGTGGTAGGTGGGGACATGTTTCAGAGGGATAGCTTTGCTATCTTCTTTTCCTTAAACTTTTGACAAGAAAATGAAGTCTTCTCATGGTTTTATAGGTTCCATAGGCTCAGGACAAAATAAATCTAAGAAAAATTTTCCTTTGGAGGACAAAGGGTTAAAGCCACTATGGTGGATTGCTGATCCCATAGTAGTGGTTTACAATTTTTGGCCAAACTGGACACTAAAATTATTATTTTTTAACTAAATCTTCACATTCGGGCACCTATAGTGGCTAAACTATGAGGAATTTGAAGATGGTGCAAACTAGAGTCTCATCAAATTTTGTCTGTAGATTCTAAAAATATCTTTTTCAAAATTTTTGGAATCAAATTGCACTTCTTTTTCCATCTCCCACGAAAATAGATTTTTTTCAGAAAACAACATTTTTACAAAGTGACGCACACCGTATAACGCATAACTTTTTTTCCATGATTCTAATTCTTTTAAATTTAGATTTGTAACTCTGATATCTAGTGCTTCCACTTGGTTAGATAGTTTTTTATTGAATATTTTTTCCTTAATCAAGTTTAAAAGTCAAATGAATTACAATTTAGACACAACGCGACTGTATAACACATAACTTTTCTTGTATATGTCAAAATTTAATTTTATTTTTTTTGTTGGATCAGGGGCTTCAATATCTGGTACACTCATATTTTTCAATTTTCTTTTTCATAATCTTCTATTTTTCCACATGTGAAGAACAAAGAAATTCATTTTCGATGAAAAACCTATGTTTAATAAAACTTAAAAAACAAATACATAACAAAATAAAAAAATATTAAAATTATATTCATTGGATAGCTTGTTCTAAGGAATACCATAATCATTTGAAATAAATTTTAAATGAATTCATTTGATCCCCAAAAATCTAAATCAAAAGTGATTTTTTATCAACATTTTGATAGGTGTAAAGGAGATGCATTTATAGGTATGGTATAAAACTAGCGAGGTTCTATCCAAGGGGGTTTGATCTAAGGTGATTTGATCAAACCCTCTTCAATTGGAATCCTTAAGATGGAACTTTTTAAGGCTTAAATCATTATATTTTCTAAAAATATGTGATTTCGGTTAAAATTCGTTCCTCTTAGGAATTGTAAACCACTATTATGATAGCATCTGGATGGTGAAAACTTCAATGTCAAAGGGAAAATTTAAGCATCTATGCACAACTGAAGGGACAACTTTCATGGAACGAAGTCATTGATGACCTAACTTCACATAAAATTAGTTTGATTGTGGGATGATGGAGAATGAAACATCTAATGTCTTTAGTCCTATTTGTAAGGGAAGGGTGATTGATCCCATCCTTAGTCAAGAAAAACCATTATGTGTCTTAATCCATGCTTTCAATTTATCGTATGTGTCTTGATAGAGCTCATGCAAAAGTAAGAATTCCTTGATCATCACTGTACCTTAGAAAAAATAAAACTTCCTTGATTTGAGGAATAATTGATGATAAATTGGACTTAATAAGGCCTTGATTTGGTGCTATGAGTTTTTTTTCACATCCACACTAGGTCTTGGACCCTTTCAAATGCATTTAACAATGTATTGTAAAGTATTGTAAAAGACTTTTACGCCTCCCTAGACTTAATGAACCCATTTTCCCCTAATTAAACATTATAAAATGTATTTAAATACATCCTCACATTAATATATAAGGCTTGTAAAATAAACTTAACTTTAACCTAGTGTTGTAACGTGTTTTACACATTCACATTAGTTCTTGTGCCTTCCTAGGCTATGTGGACCTTTAATGTTGTAAAGTGTATTTAATCACACTTTCACATTGGATTTTGTGTCCCAAGCCATAATTGACCTTTGCATCATCATTAATAGGACCCTAGTTCCCCATATTGTGCATCTCAAGGTATAAATTGATCAAATAACCAACGAAGTCATCATTTAAACCTAATTTATGCATTCCCCAACAACCCAACTAGCAAATGGACCCCTCTAGGACTAATTCACCATCTGTGGAAATTGAGTCCCTGCTAGGTGGGACTAATTCACCCAAGGTGACGAATGAGTCCCATTTGGGTCAATTTTAACTTTTGAGTGGGAAAAATTAGGTTTTAAGTTTAATTTTTCTTCATGTCAGCCTTAGGGATCCAATTTATAGGAAAATAAGGTGAATTTACTATAAAATCAAGTCTCTAAACCCTAATTTACATCAATTAACTCATTTTCACATCTCATTAATCATCTATCTTCTCTCTCAAGTCAAGCAAGCTAGGGTTTCATCATTCCAAGTCACTGAGATAACATTTTTCAGACATTCAAGGGCAGAATCTTCATGTTTTTTTGTAGAAAACCAAGATCAATCATCATGGAAAGGTAATAAATCCATTATTGCATGCTTCATTACATTCTTTTCTCATTTTGGTTTAATTACCTACAAAGTGGTTTGACCAAGGAAAACCCCCATGCCCAAACATTCAACATTTCTCTCTCTTGTCTTGTGTGCTTGTAGATTTAGGAATCTTAGAGGCTTGGAAATAATTGAAGATCAAGTTGCAAATTTGATCAAGTCATCTCTTCATTGGATAAGGCAAAATATCAACAAAAATTCACCTTCAGGCCCGAGTTTGATAGTTTTAGAACCGGACACCTAGAGAAGCAGAAAGTGCAGACTGAAGGCTCTTGTTTCCACCTTTGAATCTTTAGAAATTAAAAAGTTGAATCATTCACCATTAATGGTGAATGAGTCCCACTTCCAAGCCTGATTTTGGTTTTTTTCATTTTTGCATACCCATTTGTCTGAAATGGGCTCCAGTTCAATTTTCCAGATTCAGGTTTGATTCACCCAGAATGGAAAATGAGTCCCAACAGGCCTAAAAATCAATGTCAACAACATTTCAAAAGTCATTTCAAGTCTCCAACAAGTTTATAGGTGCACTTCTTCAGTTTCATTCATTTTTGTTGTAGTTTACTTTCATTTCTAGCTATTTTTGCATTACACAATGTGTTTTCCAAAAAGTTGCATTTCAATAGTTTTCACTTAATAATTAATATCTTTTATCAATTAGCTACATTTAGATCATTTCGTTTAGTCATAATTACATCATACATTCCTTAGTTTGAGTGAACAAACTAGATTTTTGTTGTGGGATCTATCTCTTTCCTTTAGGTGAAAGACCGTAATTGAGCAAAGAGACATAACATTCCACCGACTAAAAATATTTGGTTCATTTTGGTGATCCTACTTTTCAAATACCTTCTTTTCTGCTTTGGAGTCCTTCATCATAAATCTAGCATCGAATTGACCTTGCATTAGGGTTTGCATGTATTAATTTGCATACTAGGTTTCAAATTTTACATTCATGAAAACTACATTTAGGTTGCATTTTTGTAATCTAAAATCATTATTTTTTTTGAAATTTTGCATGTTCTTAAATCTTCATCTTATAGCATAGAAAACATAAAAATTTGTCAGAAAATCTCAAAAATCGCAAAAAAATCCCTAGTGGGACTCATTCGCCACCCTGGGAGAATCAGTCCCTTTTGACCCCTGAAACTGCCTTTTACAGAGTTGAAAACCCTATTTTTATGATTTTGTTTGCTGCCATCAGTTATCTATATCAGTTGGCTGACTTTCTGTATCATGCATAAATCATTAGATTTAGCTTACATTAGCTCATTTCCTGCATTGTTAAAATTCACATTTGCACTTCCAATCTTTCATCTTTCAGATTATTGCATAGTGTCATTAGTAAATTACTTTGTTTGAAATCTGAAAAGTTGCATTTCATCCTATGTCTTTACATTGCGTTTTATGTTTTCATAGCTTCTCTTACATTTAAATCATTAGAAATATGCATTGTTTACATTCATGGCACTTAGACTTTTGCAATTTTCATTTTCAACATTAGTTCCTAGTTCATTTAGATTAGATTCATTAGCAAATGAAAAAATAAAAATCAAATGACCCAATTCAAAAAAAAGATTCAATTTCAAAAAACTATAACATCCAAGTCCTTTAGTAGTAATGATTTAGACATGTTAGATGAAGCCCTTAAGGACTTCCTCTCACTAAGATCATCCACTAAAGATTTGACACAAAAGGATGCATGCATCGATAATCATGATAACCATAATTGCTCTTCTCTTGATATCTCTCCCATTGGTGACAAAGGTATCTTGATGAAGGATTACACAATCATTGAAGATCATGAAAGTATTTCTTGTCTTCCTTTTCCTCCCCCTTGCAAAGACATTATGACACACAAAGTTGAAATCATTTCCACTACTCTACCTATTCTCCATTCATCTCCAAACACCTCCGCTACTTGTGACAATCCTTTAGTAAATAAAGATACAATCATGCATGTGTTGGACACTAGGAACACTGAGAGGGGGGTAGGGGGGTGAATCAGTGTTCAAAGATATTTGAATTTCAAATCAGATCTAAAACTATCAACAACAATAATTGAACTTAAAATAGCATTCACAACATTTAAACCGAGGGAAAGAAGTAATGACATTAATGAACACCATAACACCAGAAATTTTTATGTGGAAACCCTGTTAGGGGAAAAACCATGGTGGAGATTAACCCATAGTGGATAGTTTGTTAAAAGTATGATAAAAGAGGGGAATGCACTTGCATTCAAGCACACTGCCTAGAGCTCATTGCTCAAGAGAGAAAGGATCTTTTCCTTACAAAGTATAATTGAAATTATAAAAAAAATTGAATTGAGAATACAACATCTAAAAATGCCTGGATTTAGTTCCAATGAAGCTCATAATTAGATTCTAGTCTTTTAACCAGTTCACACTTCTGCTCTCCTTTTCTTAGCATACAAAAAATTTTCTTCCCTCAAATAACTAATTTGTTCTTTTTAGCTCTCTTATTGATACACCTACACTTCTATCTCTACCACATCTACTTCACATTCAAAATGATTTTCTGATCTCCTTTATATACCCTCTAATTAGGAATTCATTGTATGTCAGCTTCACATCAAAATATAATATTCTTGCTTATGTCGACTCAAATCATTAATCAGAGTTGATGCATACCCACACAAGTCAGATAGACTATAGTAGGGACCTAAATCAAAGTTCCAAACATAATAAATAGCTAAATACGTACTCCACATACATCCACGATACGCCATATAAAACATGTTGGCCAAACTGAGAGGATAAACCATGAACCATACTACCAAACCTCTTAACTCAAACTCCAACTAATGTGACACCACAAAACTCACCAGTAGGATAGTATACATGCTAGGAAGGATTCTCTGGAGATCCATACCAAAAAATAGTGATCCGATGAAGTGATCACCTTAGCTTATCAAGCAAATGTTATGCTCTTCATTCTTTCTGCTGGTAGATTACATAATCTTACTTCCCTTGCCGGTAGGAGCAATACTAACACTGCGGACCATACTACTAACTCCAATTTCCATTAATGACAATACAAGTAGCCAAAAATGATCTCTCAAAGCCATATGCCAACAACCTCCCCCTTTGGAATTGATGGCAACACTTAGTGAAAAATTGACTAAGTGTCAAAACCAAAAACTCAACAAAACTAAGACTACTGCTCCCTATCTTGATGTCAAGTAATTTTTCATTGTATTCTCTCCCCCTTTGACATCAATGAAAAATCTTCTATTTCTTCTGCTCTCCTTGTAATGCTTTACTATACTTTTCTTCTTATTCTTTCCCCTTTGCAAAATAGAGAGCTGGATCAAAATTTGAGAAACTGATGCAAAAATCAAAAGATTATTTTATACTTAGCTTTAATTTCTAGAAGGAATTTCTTCCAAGAGTCCACCGCAATCCCAATAGCTATAATCAAGCTGTTATTCTATAATGTCTTATTGATAATATGGACAAGGGATTCAAGAATCGTGATTGCTTCTTCCATCTTTTCTCTTGTCTTTAGCACTTCAATCATTTGCTCTAGTCTTCCTTCAATCATGTCTTTTACTCTCTAGAAGGCGTCCATGAGAGTATTTCTAGCAAAGTGAACTGTTGCATGCTTAGCCTATAGATCATGAACCTTTTTCTTAACCTTTCCATCCTTATCCAAAAACATATTGTAGTCCTCTCCAATTCTAACAAGCTCTTTTTCAATTTCCTCCAACTTATCCTTGTACTTACCAACCACATGAAGCCACCTTAGACAATAATTGAAGACTTTATTGGCCGAATCAATGCACTGTCTTAGCACATTCATTTTCTTCTTCAGCTTAGCAAGAGATATCCTAAAATGCATCTTCAAATGGGAACTTATTTTCTTCTCCAATTCAATATTGTTATCAGCAAAGTCTCTTCCTAAAGTGTTCTCAATGAAATCATGCTCATAAGATGGTCCATTCAACCATATGTCAGATATATTTTGCATCCCATCTTCATCCTAAATAATTTGCATTATCTTTGATTTGAACAGAGCACCTTCTTCATCATTGTCTTCAACTATTATTATTTCTAGTTCACCTGGTTTTGGTTGATCTCTAGGAGTATATTCATTAGTATTCATCCACTACATCCACAACCAACTGTCATTTCTCCTTTTCTTCAACTTTTGCTAACTTGGGTGTCGGAGGAGTGATACCAGCCAAATCTCTTTCTCTCTTCTCCTTTTTCTCTGTCTTTCTGGAGGATGATCCAACTTCAATTATTTTTATGAGAAGGGGGATAACACTTACACCAAACTTTTCTAAGACTTTTCTAAAGGTATTTTCATATACTCATTCCCCATTTTCAAAAGAGTTGTAATGCTCAAACATTTGCTTGCAGACCGGTATATTTTCTTTCCACACCACATTATCATTCAGAGGAAAGAAATTTAGAAGATACATCATAATGCATATTGCAAGGGTGCCAAACCTGAAGGAGTAGTCAATATCCTTCATTAATTGTACATTCTCCATTAGTTGACCCTTCATCAGACTACACAGTTCAAATTCTTCATTTTCTATTATCATTTTATGAATGATATATACAACACTTGCTAAGGTTGATCCTTCTCTGTTTCTGAAGAATATCTTGTATGAGATTCCATGTGCAAGATACCTTGTCAATGAATCTTTAATAGATGCAATTATCACAACCCTTTGATCTCCCCTTATTCCAGTTAGGGCTTTGACCTCAACATTTCAAATTGATTTCTTCTTTAGAATATTACCAACATTGCAAAGACCTGTTGGAATCTTAATTACATCCTTAGAGATTCGATAGGGTTTATCTAGAGCAAGGATATCACTGTCCAGTCTATTCAGGATAAACCAAATCACTTTCGCATTGACAAAATGAGGGAATTCATTCCATATATCCAAATTCTTATGCTTTGATCCTCCAAGCTTCCTTAATTCAGCGGGAGATAGTAGATTTCTTTCATCCCTAACTTTTTGACTATTATACTCATCCAAATTTATTGTTCCTTTGATTTGTTTCATTCTTCGTGCCGAACAGGTTTCTGCCGATTTCCAAATAGATATGAAATTAATAAGCAATAGAAATACCTGAAGAATTCACCGCTAAATTAACCTTTAACACCTTTGGAATTTTGTTGAAAGGGATCTCCAACTATTCTCTTTCAATGCATGATGACGAATTAAGGTTCCAAATTCCCTTTTATAACTTCACATACTTAACTTCCTGCCACATTAAATGCATCTCCCTAAAATTTCTTGTCACTCTCCAGAGTCAGACATCAAGCGAAGAATATGACTTTAGATATATACCATTTCATCCAACTCAAAAGATGATTACTAATGCTTTCAACAATGAATAACACAATGGCTAATGACATCCTCCAATTTGGTGCCAAATATATCACAAGGGGACAAGAGATTTTCTTGAAAAACCCCCCCTAGGCCATTGGCCTAAAGTCAATTTTTGAAAGAGTTACTAGAGGGAGCTTCCGGTATAGCCTTGTTTCCTTCATCAGATTGACTTATCTTTACCCATATTTTCTTCATTTGATCTCTTATCTCTTCCACATATTCTTTTTCTTTTCCTTTGTTTTCTTTATGTGAATTTCTTCCTTAATAAACCAAACCTCTTTTGTTTAGGTTTCTATTCTTGCAGAATCTTGCAATGTGCCCAAAATTGTTACAATTGTAGCATAGCAAATTTTTTAGTCTATACCATCCATTCCACTGATTTCCTCCTAACCTACATTGATTAGCAACATGTCCAAATCTTCCACAAGTATAGCATCTAATGTTACTTGCACTAATAGACATACTTTTGCATTCTAATGCCTTATGACCAAACTTTTTGCATTTAAAACACTGACCAGAAAATGATGGAGTACTAGGATTTATCTTTCTTCTACACTGAGAAGCCATATGTCCAAATTTATTTTAAGCAAAGCAATATTCAATAAATTTTTCAGCAATGGGTTGCCTTACCAGATGTTTTCTTCCTTTTTTCTTCTTTTCAAGGTTCTTCTGTTCAGATTTAGAACTTTCACCCTTCTCAAAGCCAAGACCTCGCTTGTCATTTATATCCTTTTTCCCTTTTGTTATCTCATCAAGCCTAGCAGACCTTATCCTAAATTTCTCCTTGAATTAATTTGTAGTAGCAAGCTCATTTCTGAGGATAACTACCTATCTCTCAAGCTCTTGTTCATTGTTTTTGGATTGTTGTAGTTCAATTTCCAAGTCAATGAATCCACTATTAATTCTACTGCATTCTTCAGATTTTTCTTTCAAGGACCGGGCCAGATTCTCCTCATTCTTCTTTCTCTCTTCAATCTCTTTGCTAAACTTCATCGCCACATATTCCATTTCAACCTTTAGAGTTGTATTGTCCTTAGCAAAATTTTCACATTATTTTTTATTTCCCTTAGGGTTTTATTTAGATGGACATCATCCAAACCTTTGCTTTCCTTTTTCTTCAATTGATCACATAGTTCCTTCTTCTTTTCCCTTCACTAATTTATCTTATCCTTTAGTGATTGAATGAATTTTTCGGTAGCAACAAGATTAGATTTTAGTTCCATGACTTCTGCTTTGGATTAATCAAGATCATCAAGTGCCACCATAAACTGTTGTTGAAGACCACCAGTGTCCTTTATATTTCAAGATCTACCTCAAGCTGTTAAACTCCAGAAGAGGAACCTACTCTGATACCAATTGTTGGACACTAGGAACACTGAGAGGGGGGGTGAATCAGTGTTCAAATATATTTGACTTTCAAATAAGATCTCAAACTATCAACAACAATAATTGAACTTAAAACAACATTCATAGTATATAAACCAAGGGAAACAAGTAATCACATTAATGAACACCATAACACCAGAATTTTTTATGTGGAAACCTTGTTAGGGGAAAAATTGTGGAGATTAATCCATATTTGTATACTCTATTAAAATTATGATAAAAGAGGGGAATGCACTTGCATTCAGGCACACTACCTAGAGCTCATTGCTTAAGAGAGAAAATCTCATTGCCTTACAAAGTATAATTGAAATTACAACAAAATTTTGAACTAAGAATGCAACATCTACAAATGCTTGGATTCAGTTCCAATGAAGCTCATAATTAGATTCTGGATCTTTTGACCAATTTGCACTTTTTCTTTGCTCTACTCTGCTCTGCTTAACATACAAAATTTTTTCTACCCTCAAATAGCTAATCTGTCATTTTTCACTCTCTTCTTGATACACATACACTTCAATAAATTTGAGCAATAACATCTAATAACATAAAAGATGATATAAATATTTTATTCTTTTCAAAGGATCATTAATCTCTACATCTACTTCACCTTCAAAATGATTTTTTGATCTCCTTTATATACCCACTAACCAGGAATTCATTGTATGTCAACTTCACAAAAAAATATAATATTCTTGCTTATGTCAGTTCAAATCATTAATTAGAGTTGATGTATACCCACACAAGTCAGCTAGACTATAGTAGGGACCCAAAAGAAAGTTCCAAACATAAGAAATAGCTAATTAAATACTCCACATACATTCATGATATGCCATATAAAACATGTCAGCCAAAATGAGAGGGTAAACCATGAACCATACTACCAAACCTCTTAACTCAAAATCTGACCAATGCAACACCACAAAATTCACCAATAGGATAGTGTACATTTGAGGAAGGCTTCCCTAGAGATCCACACCACAAAATAGTGATCCGGTGAAGTGATCAGATCAACTTGTCAACTGAATTTTCTACTCTTCATTCTTTCTACTAGTAGATTAAAGAATCTTACTTCCCTTTCCGGTAGGATCAATACTAACATTGCAGACCATACTATTGACTCTAGCTGCCATCAATGACAACACAAGTAGCCAAAAAAGATCTCTCAAATCCATATGCCAATAGCATGATCATGACGAACACAATTATGTGGAGGACATGATTGAGAGCTATGACAATCCTACCTTTCCTACTCAAGAAGACATTCTAGGACATGAGGATGTAAGTATAGATAATCATGACAATCAACCCTCTTCATCTCATAATATCTTCTCTGCACATGAAGAAGATAGTTTAGTGTTAGAATATATCATTAGTGAAACTGATGAAAAACTTAGTCCTCCCTTCCTTGATTCCCCTACCATTTTGGAAGATCTATTTGCACAAAAAAGTTTCATCATTGGTAACCATGAAACTCCTAGTTATCCTTCTCTTGATGCCTCTCCTATGAGTGATGAAGCTATCTTTCTAAATCCAACTATGACATGTGATGAACCTATTATTTATCACTTTTCTAAAAGCTCTCCTCCTAGGGTCAGTATTATGACATATAAGAATGATACCTTCAAGACAAAAAACAACCAAATAGAACCTTCTTCCCATATCACCACTATTGATACTAAAAAAATCCCAACCATTAATCATCCCCCTATGTGTGTCGAAGTTATTTTGGCCACACCTAAGAATCCTATTTTTTTTTACCCACCATCACATAAGAAACAAGGTCAAAATACACCCAACCTCATTCTTCCAAATCATGGTCTTTGTGATTTTCCTTTCATAAAAATCAACCCATCCAACAAACCTTCATTCACCATTAATACTATCACACATTATTCTTCCAAGAAAAATCTAACCTTGGTACATTCTAAATTGATAGATATTTCATTAAACATGTATCAAGCAAAAACTTTATTTCCTTATCCAAATAAATAACATTAGTTGCTGCTCCTTTCCATGTAATAGTTGTAGGATAATAGCATACTCACTATTGCATGTTTTGCATCCATCGCAAGGGTCAGCATACCATCATCCATTCTAGGATCACCTTTGTCCTACACTAAGTGGGGGCAAGGGGTTCGATAGCCTTATCCCCATATGTCACTTGTCATTGTCTATTTTGGATAATCGTTAACCTTTCATGAATTTATAAGATCAAGCTTCAGATGTGGATGAAATGTCTTAAGATTGACTCACATGTGACATACTCCCTTTCTTCATGATGCATCTTATCGAAAACATATGACTTGGCATATGGATTTTTGAATAATCTCTCATACCCTCTTCTACTTTAAATCAATTTCTCATAGTAATGGTGTTAGAAACTGCTCTAAAGTGGGGGAATACATAGACAACATCTTTTTGAAAATTTCATGGTGTGATTTACTTTCTCTTGTGGCATGTCTTCTCCCTGGTGGTATCATTGGGTTTGATTCCTTTCAAGAGTGTATGATCAATTGAAGTGGCCCGATGCGAATGAGGCATCCCATGGATAATAATCTAACAAGGGAATAATGATCAACTGACATCGCCTGATGCGAATGAGGCATCCCATGGGAAATGATCTAACACCCTGAATTTTCCTCTCTTGGAGACATTAGGAACAATGCTCCCTAAGAAGAATACCTTGCATGAACAAAGAAAAATCCCCTTTATAAAAATTATTTAGATATTCAAAAACATTTACAAAAAGCATTACATTGTGGTGCCTGATCAATGTTATCGAGAGCATAACTTTTGTATGGTTAGTATAATGGGAAGCTGACACACTGGCATGGATTTCTCATTATATGGTGGGACATCAACACACTGAAATGACTTTCTCACTAAACCACTTCTTTGGGACATCACCTTGAGGACAACTTGATGTTCTATGGACCCAAAGTGAGCGCATCTTCTCCACCCCGTTTTCCTTTCTTGCCATTGTATGATTATGTATCTTGATGGTTTGACTTACGATCTTGGATCCTAGAGGCTTGACTTCCTTCTTGATCTTTATCATTCTTTATCATTTTCATTTGTACACTTGGATCTCTCTTGAATGTCTACTTTAGTGTGATTTTGAAGCAAGTTCATCCTCTCTCTAAAGTGGGGGCTAAATGTACCATAGAAAAAAGGTGACTTCATTGATACAGAGAATAATTGATGATAAATTGGACTTAATAAGGCCTTGATTTGGTGTTGTGAGGTGTTTTTCACATCCACACTAGGTCTTGGACCCTTTGAAATGCATTTAACGATGTCTTGTAAAGGTGTTGTAATGTGTTGTAAAAGACTTTCACGCCTCTCTAGACTTAATTAACCCATTTTCCCTCAATTCAACATTATAAAATGTATTTAAATACATCCTCACATTAATCTAGAAGTCTTATAAATTAAACTTGACTTTAACCTAGTGTTGTAATGTGTTTTACACATTCACATTGGTTCTTATGCCTTTCTAGGCTATGTGGACCTCATTTTAATGTTGTAAAGTGTATTTAATCACACTCTCACCTTGGATTTTGTGTCCCAAGCCCTAATTGACCTTTACATCATCATTAATAGGCCTGTATTGCCCCATATTGTGCATCTTGATGTATAAATTGATTAAATAATTGATAAAGTCATCATTTAAACCTAATTTATGCATTCCCCAACAACCCAGATGGAAAATAGACACCTTTGTGACTAATTTCCATTTTTTGTGAATGAGTCCCTTCCAGGTGGGACTTATTTACCCAAGGTGGCGAATGAGTCCAATTTGGGTCAATTTTGACTTTTGAGCAGGAAAAATTAGGTTTTAAGTTTAATTTTTCTTCATGTCGTCCTTGGGGATCCAATTTATAGGAAAATAAGGTGAATTTCCTATAAAATCAAGAATCTAAATTCTAATTTACATCCATTAACTCATTTTCACATCTCATTCATCATCTATCTTCTCTCTCAAGTCAAGCAAGCTAGGGTTTCATCATTCCAAGTCATTGAGATAACATTTTTTAGACGTATTCAAGGGCAGAATCTTCATGTTTTTCTACAAAATACAACATAAATCCTCATGGAAATGTAATAACTCCAGTATGGCATGCTTCATTACATTCTTTTCTCATTTTGGTTTAATTACCTACAAAGCAGTTTAACGAAGGAAAACCCCCATTCCCTAACATTCAACATTTCTCTATCTTGTCTTGTGTGTTTGTAGATTTAGGAATCTTAGAGGTTTGAAAATCATTGAAGATCAAGTTGCAAAGTTGTTCAAGTCATCTCTTCATTGGATAAGGAAAAAAATAAAATAAAAGTCACCTTCAGGCCTGAATTTGACAGTTTTAGAATGGGACACCTGAAGAAGCAGAAAGTTGAGACCGAAGGCTCCTATTTCCACCTTTAAATCTTTAAAAATTCAAAGGTTGACTCATTCGCCATGGGTGTTGAAGGAGTCCCACTTCTAGGCCTAGTTTTGGTTTTTTGCATTTTTGGATACCCATTTGTCTGAAACAAGCTCCGACTCAGTTTTCCAGAACTAGGGCCGATTCGCCTAGAATGGAAAATGAGTCCCACCAGGCCTAAAAATCAGGATCAACAACATTTCAAAAGTCATTTCAAGTCTCCAAAAATTTTACAGGTGCACTTCTTCCTCTTTCATTCATTTATGTTGACGTTTACTTTCATTTCTAGGTGTTTTTGCATTACATAATGTGTTTTCCAACAACTTGTATTTCTATAGTTTTCACTTAATAATTAATAGCTCTTATCAATTAACTACATTTAGATCATTGCATTTAGTCATAATGACATCATACATTCCTTAGTTTGAGTGAACCACCTAGATTATTGGTGTGGGATCTATCTCTTTCCTTTAGGTGAAAGACCCTGATTGAGCAAAGAGACATAACATTCCAAAGATTGAAAATATTTGGTTTAATCACATTCTCTCCACAAGAAAGATCTATTAGTATCCCATTAGTGGGCTTGTCATAGAGATGACTGGATATGTAAAGAAGATCATCAGGTGTATGTTTAAGTATATCTTTAGAGGTGAAAGAAATGTCAAAAGGATTCTTAGTTCAACCCTTATAACGAATGTAATCTATCACTCCTACCAGTTCATCCATAGGATCATTAGCTATAGAATCATGTTGAATAGGATCATTGTTATCATCATCTGTATCAACATTCATCAAATCATTCCTTTTAGTTTCATTGGATTTGACAAATGAAATGTTATGTTTTTGCATGGGGTTGGTGAAAATTTACAAGTTTTGGTTGGGAGGGGCAATAGACTTATTTCCTTGATCACTAACACCTCCAACAGAAAGACAACCATAATCGATGAGGTCTTGAACAAGATGTTTAATATGCTTGCAATGTTCCCTATCATGTCCATTTTTTCTATGATAGTGGCAATAAGCATTTGATCTAAAACTTGGACGTAAAGGCTTATTAGGATCAAGTGTTTTTACTGGAGGCAAGGTAATCATTTGTTTTTCTAAGGGTTGGGACATTGTGTTATGAAGGGTATTGGGTAAGGGAGTGAATTTCCTTTTCCAGTCCCTATAGGTAAAGGGTATCATGACTTTAACAACAGCTACTTAGTTCTTGGAATTCTGAGTTGTTTGTAGATGGGGATTGAATTGAAGGAACCCTTTATTCTGTCTTCTAAAAGTTTGGGATTTTTTTTGGTTTGCATGTTGAAAATTATTAGCTCGATTAGAAGTGAACTTTATATCTCGACTACGAACCAAATTTTGATAATCATGGAGGGTGGTACACAAGTGCATGAGGGACATGAATTTCATCATGGTGAGCTTGTCTTGAATCTTTCTTTGCAAATTTTCTATGAAGATCTTTTGGAAGTGAGGATTGGGGACCTTGACATTGATTTGGGAATAAAGTGATTGATATCGTGAGATAAAATTAGTTATATTTTGTTCTTATTTTTTCTTGCATCTCACCAAATCTTCCAAGGTCATCTTAGGGGTCATACACATTTGTAAATTATTTACAAATACCTCAACAAGTTCATTGAATGAATGAATTGAGTTGTTCAGTAAAGAAGAAAACCATTCCAAGGTGGTGTCTTTCAATGATCTAGAAAAGAGATTAGCCAAGAGTTTATCATCAAGAATAAATTCACTACATAAGGTGGTATAAGCATTAACATGGTTAGAAGGATTTCCATTCCCTCCTAAACCATATATTTTTGGTACCACAAGGCTCCCTAACTCTTCTAGGGTTTTGTAACTAAAAGGAGAGAGGCAGGAAAAAAATGCTAGCTAGGTTCATTCAAATTATGAAATGAACTAAATGCAATTAAGTGATCTAAATGACTGGTTATGCATGCAAAACCTAAGATTTATGCAAGGTTGGAAAACAAAGTGTTGTTTGCAAAAAGCTTAAAAGAATGAGCAATAATGCAAATTAAACCAAACAAAAGACTATTTTTTAGAATGTATGCACCTAGAAAATTGAAGAAGACTAGAGAGAAATTTGGAAAACTAATGAAGTCTGATTTTGAGCTGACTAGGACTCTTTCGCCACACTGGGTGAATTAGTCCTAGTTCTCAATTTTTCTACATAGAAGTTATTTTCTATCAATAGAGAACTAGGATCTTCATCTGACTCAAAACTACATCTCAGGAGGGACTCATTCGCCATGCACGGTGAATCATTCCACTTTCAAAAATTTGCAACTTCAAATCTTTGTTCTGCACCTTGGCACCTATATAGCAATTTCTGATGGAAACCTGACTCAGGATCTCAGAAAATTCATGTAAAATAGCTTAAAATTGTTTGTTTAATGGGGGTTTTCCTTGGTCAAACCCATATTTGGGTAATTAAACCTTGAATGGAGAAAAGTATGCATAAAACCCTAGCCTTAGATGTGTTAAAGACTAGGAAAGTCTGAAATATGACAAAAACCCTATTCTATTGTGCTAGAATAAGAAATACAAATATGATTTGTGTGATGGAAGATCTCAACCCTAGAAATCTTACAACACATCAAAAATGGAAATAAAATGACATGAAAATGAAAAGTAAACAAAATGAAAACCTTAATCTGCAGATAGAGTGAAAATGGAAGATGCAATCACTTAGAAACCAAGTCTTTAGGTGTAATTTGATGGCTAGTTGCATCTTCACAACCTAGATTTTTTCATGATTCACCATAGGAATCTATTATCAACCCTTTGCAATGTTGAATCTTGACCTAAAGAGTGATCTTTAAGACCTGCAAAAACCCTAGTTTGCTTCCCTAAAACTTCAACTTTTGCTAATGAGACTTGTTGTAGAAGTCTTGACTTAGAAATTGCTTTTGTGAAATGACTAAAAGATGTGTAAAATGACTTAAAATGAGTATTTATAAGCAACAACACCTAATTTTCCCGTTATTTAGACCTAAGAGGCTGACATTCACTAGAAATTTAAGTTGAATTAATAAAATTCCCGCTTAAATTTGAATTTTCCCTTAAAAGGGACTTATTCACCACCCTTGGCGAATGGGTCCCACTACTAATTTTTGAAGGTGGATTTTTGGGGTATGAAAGAATAAGTGTTTTTTGTCGGGGTTTAGGTGATTTCTCAAGTGAAATGAGCCTCTAGATAAAAAATAATGGGTCTTAGGGTCCTATAAATGTTGTTTTGAAGGATAAATGATGTGAGAGGACTCAAAAGTGGGTCTAATTATGCCTGAAATTGTCTCTTTTCTTAAGAGGTTCTAATTTTCTATGGCACATTTAGCCCCCACTTTTGTGACCATATGACTCTATGTGCATATGTAAGCTAAAGGACTCTAAACGATGCACTTTACTACATAAAATGATACTCATTCAAAAGATGGGAGAATAAAGCCCCTAATGTAGTTCTCTACAAAACCACAACATTAGGAACCACATCCTCCAACACACATTTTTTAATTGTCCAAAAATCCTTTTATCTAACCCTTAGGAATGCAATTCAAGGGCATATGTATGCCCCCCTTGATTTCACTTGCTTTACGAAGGTGGAGTCAAGGTAGCAATCTAGCCATGTCGAATAAGAAACATCATATCATAGGATGATATATGAAGGATGATTTCAGGTGTAGAAGCTTGATTCCAACGCATTAAACGGCATTGAAAATGCATTACCCTAGTGCCTATTGTGTTTATTTGAAGAAGATATACTTTAAGAATTCTTTAAAAATATAATAAATCTACATTAATGTGTAAAATTAAAAAGACGTGAAAATGGATTAAAAGAAGTAGAAGAAAATAACATGTCACTTACTATTCATTTTACCTTCTTGTAGCTTGAGAGTGATGAGTGAAAGAAGAAAATTTTGAGCATATGGGATTACACATCTTCATGGCTGGATGATCTTCGGGAGTAGGTGGTATGCGGCGAGCTGTATTACGAGGTGAGTCAATTCTGCAACTGTTTCCTTGGGATTTTATAATAATTTAATGATTTTAATGCATGGATAGGCTAATCTAGGTTCTTGGAAAAAAGTTCGCAAAGTGTCGCCTATTTTCGCAAAGTATCCCATTTGTTCGTAGAGTGTCCCTTTTCTTTACAAAGTGTCTCGTTTCTTCAAGAAGTGTCCAAAAAGGGTTCACTAGTAAAGCACACTAGATTGTACTTTAGTACACTTTCCTGATGAAATATGTGAAAATAGAAGAAATTAGATGGATTTTAGAGCATTTTGTGATGATTTTGATAGGTCCTCACCTGGTCACGATAGCGGCTAGGGGGAAGACAAGTCCCATTTCTAAGAGATCATGTGCCAGTGCTATTGCATCAGAGATAGAACATTTATAGTCAATGGGTATCTATTGGGCATATCTTATGCCTCATATGAGATACCATGATGCCATTCTTATGGCCATGTGTGAGAGTTGGGATGCTAATACTTGTACATTTCATTTTCCCACTAGGTAAATGACCATCACTCTAGAGGACATACACTACATTCTCTGAGTTCCTATTCGGGGAGAGCGGGTATATTTCTGTGGTGATCAGTCATTTTGGGAGAAGAAGAGGGACATGAAGTATTGTTTAGGTGGACCCGTACATGATGAGCGGGTTAGAGCACGAATCGAGCTCCCCATGTTATATTTGCAAGCTCCTACTGTTGGATGGATTATGATGCACATAGTGGGTCTAGTTCTCAATCTGGATGGACGAGTGACACACTTAGATGGAGTACTAGTACATTTTATACAAGGGATGTATGAGCGAAGGGCAGTCTATGCTTGGGGTCATTGTATTTTAGTACACTTGTATTATGATCTTGGTCGGTTTGTGTTTCGATAGATCAACATTATGGTGCATTGTACGCTTCTGCAGGTGTGGTGCCTCAAGCATATCACACGGACTAGACTTATTAGATTCCCTTGTGCTATAGTTGAAGGATATCCATGAGAATTTGACTATCCTTTGTGATGCTTGTGGTAGTATAGGGATTTACACTTTTGGAGGATGAGATTTGACCGGTTGGAGGAGGACGAGATCTTGTGGAGACCTTATCTACTCACTCTGTTGTGGCCAAATCCCTTGGGACAGCTGTGGAGGATGTAGATGGATAGGTATTTAGCTAGGATGCATGACTATGTTGTATGACCTTTCTACTATGGGTGAGTCATGCAATAGTTTGGATAGGTGTAGACACTACTAAGGGCATTCCCCTTCATTAGATGATTAGTGAAAAGGGTTCAGAGGCTAGGTGATAGTGTTCAGCTGACTATAGATCATGTTTGTGAGAGTGATTCCAATTATTTAAATCATGACCAGCCACCAGCATCTGACATTGATGATGTCGATGACACAAATGAGCATGAGGAGTGGTGGTCATATGCATGACCAGCTCCTATGTTCCCCATGGAATTCCCTATAGGTGATGTGGGACCAGCACCAGATGAGGGGGATGAGCTAGAGGATAGAGTAAAGGAATTACGATATAGGCCAACAGATATTTTTAGTGATGTTATTGATGAGGAGTACCAGTCTGATGTTGATCCTAACTATGAGGATCAGGATGGAGGAAAGGATGACGATGAGGAGGATCATGAGGAGGATGATTATTACAAGGAGGAGCCACCCCTAAGCAAGGGTGATGAGGTAGCTATTTAGGATTGGTACAAGCATGGAGAGTCCTCACACACTTATAGGACCAAATCTCATGTAGTAGCTATAGTAGACATCTGTACCCAGAGTCAGAGAGAGGCTAGTAGCACATCCTCGATGCTCCCCAAAGAGGATAAGGTTGACATTCCTCATCCGACTGGAGACATAGGTGATGACATTTTATTTTATGCATGTACTTTAGTATGTTATACTTTGTTTATGTATATATATATCATGATGAGGATTACTGATTGTGTACATTTTCTATTTTGTAGGAGCGACGAGAGATTGGTGAGAGTTCTATCATCAGGCTCTATGGAGATAGTGTCTGCATCCATCGATGAGGAGGAGATGGATCCTGAATATGTGCCCTCATCGATTGTGGAGGAGCCAGAGTCACTCAAACCTTTCACGAGGCTATGGGTATTGTACGAGAGTGTGAGGAGATGACTCCGTCATTCTGAGAGTGCAGTACATACATCACAGACCTCAGCAGAGGTTGAGAGACTACATGCAGAGCTAGCGTAGACATGAGTAGAGAGGGATTGGATGGTAGAGGAGTGGCTTGTGGTCATTGGTCGAGTGTAGGGTCTAGAGTTCACACTCAAATTCAGTAGTTCACGGTCATGATCACACACGACTATCTCACGATGTCCAAGGACTAGCTCATGAATACTAGAGCCTGAGGAGTTTAGCTCTCATAGACCTCTATGAATTTGTATATGATACTGAGATGTATATAAAACTTTGATATATATATATATATAGGCATGCACATTTGGTGTTATTATGATGTGTTTCTTTGTGTGGATGTTAGATATAATGTGATTAATTAAATGACTTATGGTAAAATTATTTAATTAATGACTATATGATTGAGCATGATTAATGCGATCTAGTTTAAAACATATTTTAGTTTTATTGTAGATACAACATTGTTGATTAGAAGAGACTATGTTAAATTAAATACACCTATAACTCATATAAGGATCTAACTTAACATAACACAAAGGTGAATGATATGAATCCTAAAGTAATTATAAAATGAACTTAAATAATGACCTTAGTGTTCAAGAAAAACACCAAATTAGTTGTCAAGAACAAAGCAATGTGAAAGTTATTTAGAATTGTGTCATAGAAAAAAGGACCCTTTGCTTGAAATGGGATTAATTCATGATAAAATGGACTTAATGAGGTCTTAATCTAGTGCTGTGAGGTATTTTATGCATCCACACTAGGTGTTCGACCCTTGCAAACTAAATAAAATACATTTATTAATGTTTTGTGAATGCGTTGTGAAGTGTTGTAATACATTTCTACATTCTTCTAGACTCTTTTTATTATAATTCATTTAAATATTCCTTTATTCATCATCAAGTCCTATTTTAAAGTGTTGTAAAGTCTTGTAACAAACTTTTACACTTTTCTAGGCATAATTTCCTTATTTACACCTTTGTTATATTTTATTTGACCCCTTTATACCCTCATATGTCTTAATTAAGTGTATTTTTGAATGTAAACCTAACAAACAACATTAAATTCAAGTTAATTCCTGACACCCACTTTCAAGTCCAAGGTGTGACCCATTCGCCATGGGTGGCGAATGGGTCCTTCTTGGCTCTAATTTAAAATTATTTTAAATTTCCTTTCGGGTTTTTATTTAAAAGTCACTTGATATCAGCCTGTGATGAGTTATGAATGGGTACTAAGGCACACGAGTGTATAAATAAGTGTTTTTCCCCTCAATTTTCATCTCTTATTCATCTTCTTATCTCTTATCTCTCATCATTTCATCTTTCATCCAAGTCAAGCAACTTGGGGTTTCATTATTCCAAGGCATTAAGAGATCAATTTTCAGACTTTCAAGGGCAGATTCTACATGTTATGTTAGATAATTTCAAGATCAACCATCATGGAAAGGTAATCTACTCCATTATTTCATGTTTCATTGCTTTATTTCATCATTTTTGGTTTAATTACCTAAACGGGGTTTGACCAAGGCAAACCCCCATGCCCTAACAATCAACATTCTTCTCTTCTTTATGTGTGTTTGTAGATTTAGGTCTCTTGGAAGCTTGGAAATCATTGAAGATCAAGTTGAAAATTCATTCAAGTTATCTTTTAATCATTCAAGTCAAAATATCAACAAAAAGGCACTTTCATACCTGATTCTGACAATTTCAGAAGCAAACACCTGTAGGAAGAAGAAGTGCATATCTAGCTCGATAGAATCAACTCCTAAATTTATAGATTCTTGTAGATGGAATAATTCGCCACACATGGAGAATGAGTCCCATCTATAGGCCTAAAAAGTGGTTTTGTCATAATTCAGCTCCCGACGCTAGAAACCCTGCTCTCTCGAATTATTAGAATAGAATGATCACCATGCATGGCTAATCAATCCTAGTGGAAATTAATAGTGTAATCAAGGGAAAATCAGATTTGTTAAAGGGTTAGCACAATAACATCAAAAATCCATTGAAATAACAAAGCACAAAGGAAATAAATATGAAAACAAAAGGAACAATGTTACCCTAAGTCTTCATCTTCCATGTTCACCTTGTTACACCTCCTAGCTTGCAGTAAATAAAGATGCCCTCAGATTTCAAATGAGCAACTATGACTAATGCCAAAGCCCTATGCAAGTGTTGAAGGATTTGTATAGAAAGACCTCAAATGACCTCACAATAGACTGAAAATGACAATGACTGCAAATGACAAATAACCTAAGTTGACAAGAATGAGCATGAGATCCCAAAATAAGAACAAAATTGCCATTTTATAAAAACTGCAATTTTGAACGTGTGGCCAGGATGAGAAGATGACAAATACCCTAGAATCAATGGTCAAGATTGAATGTTGCAATATGGACTAGGTTAGGTCAAAACTAGGGCAATGACAAGAAATGAATGGCCAAGATTGAATTATAAAATAATTCAACCTGTGGCTGAAATTAAATGAGATGTCAAGAGATAAGATTGGCACTACAAAGAGGTTGTGGAGAAATTAAATAATAAAAATTTATTTACTCGGTGACGTGAATAATTAAATAATAAAGATATTATTAAATTATAGAGGAATGTGACAAAAGGAATCATTTTGAATTTAAATAATGATTTAATTCAAAATTTAAGAGAGTGGACCAAATTAAATAAATAAAATTTATTTAATTTATGAGAGAATTAATGAATAATTAAATAATTAAAATAATTATTTAATTATAGTAGAAAGTGGATAAAAATTAAATAAATAAGAATCTATTTAATTTTAGAAAGAAGGACTTAATTAGTGACGTAATTAAATAAATAAAATTTATTTATTTAATAATCAAGAAGAAATAAATGACAAAGGGGAATTAAATAAATTAAGAAATTTATTTAATTAAAGGAAGACTTAGACAATTAATGACATATTTAATAAATAAAATTTATTTATTTAATAATCATGAGGAATAAATGACATGAATTAATTAAATAATTATGAATTATTTAATCAATAGTTGAATGTGGACCAAGGACATAATTAAATGACTTAATTATGCTAGGATGAAAGTGGTAAAATGAAAACTTAAGGCCTAGGTCATTTTAGGTGTCTACAAATAGTAGCTTTTGGAACACTCCAGAACCTTCCAATAACAACAATCTGCCTCCAGGTGCACTCTGTTCAATTTCATCAATTTTTGTTTTCATCTATTTAGGTTTCTACTTCATACTAGCAATCAACACTATGTTTTCCAGCATCTTACATTAGATTAGTTTATATTCATTTATTTTCATTTTTAAGCATTCAAAAACATCTACACAAACTTCACATCCATTTCCTATCTATCCTTACATTACATTTGAATGAAACACTTGTGCATTTTGGCCCACTCTTTCTCCTCCTAGGTGAAAATCCCTAGGACAGCTAGAAAGCAAGTAAGGTTCCAAAATATTTCATTTCAAGAATAATATCAAATAACTTTAAACAAAAATTATTTATCCATCACACTATTCAAAGAGGTTAGAGACAATACTGACGCAAGTGCGTGGCATTAATGGGTTCCTTAAGGGGTGTTTCATCAAGCTGCATTAAGATATAAGCACTGACCCATAATTGGTATTAACTATGTAAGGTCCTAACCAATTAGGGCCAAATTTATCTTTATCTTCATTGTCAGCACTAGTATTGTGTTGATTCTCAATAAGAACAAGATCACCCTTAGAAAATGATCGAGGGATGATGTGCATATTGTGTTTGCATTGTAATTGTTTGATGTGAGCTTGGAGATGTTCGAGAGTGTTAATGCATTGTTCGTCGAGAATCTCAAGTTGATGTAACCATTGATTTTTATAGGTGTCATCATCAATAAGATCTTGGAGAGTAATTCACAATATCGGAATTTTTAACTCCAAGGGCATGATTGCATCAGTGCCATAAACAAGGTCATAAGGGGTAGTTCCCGTGGATGATCTAACATTTCTTCTATAAGCCCAAAGTGCATAAAATAATTGTGTATGCCAATCTTTATGATGCTTGTTGAATTTTTTCTTGATGATTTGTTCGAGAATCGTATTAGTGTTTTTAGCTTGTCCATTGGATTATAGATAATACGGTGTGGAAAAGCAATGTTGAATGTTGAATGTTTCAAGAAAATTTTCAACTTTGGTATTCTTAAATGGAGTTTCGTTGTCTGAAATGATTGCAAAAGGGAGCCCAAAGTGAGCAATTATGTGTTCCAATATGAAACAACAAATTTCTTTAGCATTTGTAGAATGGAGAGGAATAACTTTCACCCATTTCGTGAAATAGCCTATTGCGGTGATGATAAATGTATGTCCAGTAGAAGGAGGTGGAATTTTTCCAATAAGATCCTAGAATCCCCATACTGAGAACAGCCAAATGGGAACTTGGGCATGAAGCTCAGTAGTAGAAGCATTTGGGACATCGTTTAATGTAAGCGAAGCAATCCTTCTCCATATGTCTCCAATAATAACCCATATGGATAAGTTTATTCACTAACGAGTGACCTCCAAAATGACCTCCATAGGCACCAGCATGAGCCTATTCGAGCACTAAAGAGATTTAAGAATCTTTAAGACATTGTAATAAGAGACCATTGAAATATCTTCTATACAATGCATTTGCGAGGATCAAATATTTAGCTACTATCTTGCATAATTTTTTTTGAGTATTTGTTGTGGTAGGTTCAGGAATGGTACCATCTTTTAAATAGTTGTATATTGTATCATACCATTCGCACAAGGCATCTTGATTTATTACTAACATGTCCTCTAGAGGAGTATCAATCGAAGGTTTCATGATGGGATGAATAAAAAAGGTGAACTCTGTGGAAGGATCATGTGGGGATATAAGAGAAGCTGCACTCGCCATTGCATCCACATGTCGATTGTCTTTTCATGGGATGTTATCAATGGTGAATGATTCAAACGTCTCTAGCAATTTCATTATAAGATCCTTTTATTTTGATAACTTGTCATGTTTAGTTTCATATGTACCATTGATTTTTTTGATAACCAATTGAGAATCACCAAATATTTTGATATCTTTAACATTCATTGTTAAAGCAGCTCACAAACCTACGATCAATGCCTCATACTCAATTGTGTTATTTATGCATAGGAAATTTAATCAATAGGACAAGGGAAGATGTTTTCCGTTAGGTGGAAGTAATACCACTCCAACACCAAAACCTATTTGACACTTAGATCCATCGAAATACAATTCCCATGGTTTAATGTCAGCGGTTAAGACATTATCATCAGGAAAGGAGTCATGATTAGGTTGAGCAAACGGGGAAGGAGCATTGGCTAAGTGGTTAGTTAAGGGTTGTCCTTTGATTGATTTTTGTGAAAAAAACTTAAGATCAAACTCATTTAACAACATTACCCACTTAGCTAGGCATCCAAAAAGATCTATTTTGTTGAAAAGATGTTTAAGAGGATCAAATTTTGTGATGACTTGTATTTCAACATTTAGTAAATAATGTAGCAACTTACTAGTAGTGAATACAAGAGCCAATATTTTTTTTTCAATTAGTGAATATTGAGTTTTGTAATCAAATAAGGTCTGACTTCTATAATAAATGGGGTGTTCTTTGCCATGATTGTCGTGTTGAGCCAACAATGCTACAAGAGCAGGGGCAGATGCATAAATATACAAGATAAATAGTCGATTTGGCATAGCGGGTTGTAAAACAGGTGGGGTTGCAAGGTATTCTTTTAAACTCTCAAAATCCTATTTACAATCCTCATCCCAATCAAAAGGTATACCTTTTTAAGGAGATGTGTGAAAGGTAATGTGTGATCGGCTAAAGACGCAATGAATGAAGAATAGCTTGAATTTGACCTTGTAACGTGCACAACTGAGAAATATTCCTAGGAGGTGGCATGTTAATGATTGCATCAATTTTCTTCGTGTCCACCTCGATGCCTCTGTAAGATATGGAAAACCCCAAAAGTTTACCGCTATCTACGCTAAAGCCACTTTTTTGGATTCAATCGCATATTATATTTACGTATTCGTTTGAAGATTTTGCAAAGGACATTTACATTGTCTTGTCATGTTAAAGATTTAGCTAGGATGTTGTCAACATAATCTTCCAAAATTTTGTGAATATAGTCATGAAAGATTAATGTCATTGCATGTTAATAAGTTGCACCAGCATTCTTTGGACCGAAGGGCATCACAACCCAACAAAATGTTCCCCAAACAGTTGTAAAGGCTATTTTATATTGATCTTTGGGTTTAATAAGTATTTGATTATAGCCAAAAAATCCATCCATGAATGACAACAAAGCATGTCCACCAATTGAATCCACGATAATGTCTATATTAGGAAGCAAAAATTTGTCTTTTAAGGAACCTTTATTCAAGTCTTGAAATTCTCTACATTTCCTAATACGATTATTGGGTTTAGCAACTACGACAATGTTTGAGATCCAAGGAGAATAATCAATAGGATGAATAAAGCCTACATCAAGGAGTTTTTCAAGCTTTGCTTTAACATGCAAGGCTATATTATGGTGCATTTTTCTTATCTTTTGATGAAAGGGTTTAGCGTTTTCAGCAAGGACAATGTTATGGGTCACAATTTTTAGGTCAATTCCTTGCATATCGGAATATTTCCAAGCAAAAATTTCAGGCAAATCATGAAGTAAAGTGGTAGTGTCTTCTTGTTCTTCATCGTCAAGGCACTTCCCAATCTTAATAGGAATTTCAGATTCATAGGGTGCTTCAATGATATCACTTTCTTCTTGCTTGGTAACAATCAGAGCATGAGGAGTTCGTTTCATGGAAGTAAGCTAGGATGTGTTATCATAAACACCTAACATTTTTTTCAAAGTTTCATTACTATCAACATACTTCCATGATGGTGGTAAGTTCATATCAAGCAATTCAGGATGTTTAATTGTAAGTTGGTGGTTTGGTTGACATGTAATAGCATTAACGTTCAAAGATGATCGTTGAGTAGCTTTTGTTGTTTTAGAAAAAGAATATCCCAATTCAGTTTTTGTCTCTTGCGTATTAGGTTCAATAGGGACATGAATACCTTTTTCATGTTTTCCACATCCTTTTCCATTATATCCTAATTGTTTCACAAATTCAAAGCCTTTCCCATAAACTATTTCCATTTCTTGCGGCTTAGGCGGGGATTGATAATCTATCTCATCAAAATTTGTTGTGTATGTTGCATTTTCATCCAAATTATAGGAGATAGATGATTGTTCATAATTTTGAGTTGACATGATTGTTGGTTGGTCTTGTTTCCCATCTTTCTTTTGTGTGATTATGTATTCACCCATAAACAATGGTTTGAATTCTAAGGATCCCCAATCATCGCCAAATCATCTAGATACAGATTCCATATTGTTTTGCTCAATTTCAAGAGGTTCTATGTTGGATGTTGGTATTAATTTTTTTAGAGGACTTGCAGCTCCTTTTTCAAGGTGCAAGCAAATTTTAGGCTTAGGTTCTGTTTCAACTTAATAAATATGATTGTTATGGATGTATATCATGATATGATGGAGGGTCAAAGGCACTGCATTCATCTTATGAATCCATGGTCTACCTAAAAGAAGATTATACGAAAGATCATAAGGCATGACATGGATAGGAGTTTGCAAAGGAGCCACCCCAATTGTAATAGGTAAATTAATTATCCCAAGTTGTTGCTTTGTTGTGTTTTCAAATCCTTGAATGGATATGGAATCAGGTATTATTTGTGACTTGTCAATGCATAATCGATCAAGGAGATTCACACTACACACATTAAGAGCAGAACCATTATCAATGAGGGTTTGTTTGATACCTATGCGATTGTATTGAGAAAATCTCATAAAGGCCTCATTTTGTTTATGCAACTCTAAAGGAGGGAGCTCATGTTGATGGAAAGTAATGTCAAGATTCATTTTTTGGATTAGAGCTGCTACATCATTCAAAGTGGTAAAAGGAGGAACTGTGATTTCTTTTAAGGCTGTTTGAAGAATGTTGTGATAATTAGGTGAGTTTTGAAGTAAATCCAAAAGGGAAATCTTGGTAGGAGTATTCCTTAATTGTTCAACAAGATCATACTCCTTTTTGTGTTGGTTGTAGTGAGGAGCACTAGGCAGATTGGGTAAATGTAAAGAGGGTGGGATTGGTTGTGGTGGTTGTGGGTTGTTTCAGGTATTATATGTATGAGCAACAGTAACATTACTTGATTGCTGCAACACATTGGTTTTAGGTGGGTAAAGAGTGTACTAGGGTTGGTTAGAGGGATGAAGTTTATGCGAGGGTGGGTAAAGAATAAGTTGAAGTTGAATCACATTAACATCCTTGGTTTTAGATTTCTCACAAAAAACCATGTAGCAGATGATTTGGGTGAGATGAAGTCCTGAAGGGAATAATCTAGCAAGTTCAAATCATAACAACTAAAAGGTTTGAGGGGTAAATTATTGTTGATTGGTTTAAGGTGTTCAAGAGAAGCATTAGGGTTGTTAACAGTCATTATCATAAGGTTTTCACAACAAACCTTAGTGGATGACTTATGCGAGATGAAGTCTTGAAGGGCTTCATCTAACAAAGCAAAGTCTTTGCAAGCAAAAGGTTTGAGGGAGGTTTTATTGTTCAGAAATTTAGGTTTATCATTGCAAGCATTAGAGGATGAAGTGAGTGAGAGGAAGTCCTAAATAACTTCATCTAACTTTTCAACATCATCACTAAGAAGAGGCTTGGATAAGATGTTATTTCTAACTTGAATAATTTGTTTGAAGGGTTGGTTTGATGTTTCAATTTTTTTGGTTTTATGTATTGATGAATCTAATCTAAAAGAACTAGGAAAAAAAATTGAAAAGGAAAGTTGCAAAAATCTAAGACTATACATAAATGCCATGAAAGAAAGTAAAATTTATGCTAAGAAGACAAAAACAACTGGACTATTTAACATAAAGGTATTTACAAAAAATAGAAAGATGCAACGCAATAAACTGGAATCTGGAAATTTTGACTTAGAAACTATAGTGGGACTGATTTTCCCAAGGTGGCGAATGAGTCCTAGAGGATGAATTTCTTTTTTATTTTTTTCTAATTTTTTTCTCTTTTCTAAATATTTTTAGGTTTGTACAATGTAGAGATAGATTGCAAGTGTAGAATGTTGGAATGATTTAATGAAATATATGCAATAACGAAGTCTAAATTATATTTTCACTAATCCAATGTTTAAGAAGATCTAAGATGCAAAAAAATGCAAAATGATAAAGTTCTTATGTCCTAAGATGCAAATAGAAACACAAATTAGAATGATAGAATGTTCAAAATGCAAGTTCACCAAAATGAACCATAGATTTTTGGAACCACAAGGCTCTCTAACTCTTCTAGGGTTTTACACCTAAAAGGAGAGAGGTAGGCCAAAAATGCTAGCTAGGTTCATTCAAATTATGCAATGTAGGATGTTATTATGCCTAAATTAAATGAACTAAATGCAATTAAGTGATCTAAATGACTGATTATGCATACAAAACCTAAGATCTATGCAATGTTGGAAAACATAGTGTTTTTTTGCAAAAAGCTTAAAAGAATGGGCAAGACTACAAATTAAACCAAACAAAAGACTATTTTTAGAATGTGTGCACTTGGGAAACTGAAGAAGACTGGAGAGCAATTTGGAAAATTGATAAAGTTGTATTTTGAGGTGACTGGGACTCATTCACCATCATGGGAGAATTATTCCTAGTTATGGGTTTTTCTAAACAAAAGTTGTTTTTTGTCAACCAGGAACCCGAATCTGCATCTGACTCAAAACTACATCTCAAGAGGGACTCATTTTCCATGCATGGCGAATCAGTCCACTTTCAAATTTTTGCAACTTCAAATCTTTGTTCTGCACCTTGACACCTGTACAACAATTTCTAACAAAAACCCAACTTGGGATGTCAGAAAATTCTTGCAAAACAACTTAAAATTGTTTGTCTAATGGGGGGGTTTTCCTTTATCAAACTCCTAGTTGGGTAGTTAAACCTTGAATGGAGAAAAATCTGCATAAAACCCTAGCCTTAGATGTATTAAAGACTAGGTAAGTCTAAAATATGAAAAAAACCCTATTCTATTGTCCTAGAATAAGAAATACAAATATGATATTTGTGATGCAAGATCTCAACCCTAGAAATCTTACAACACATCAAAAATGGAAATAAAATGACATGCAAATGAAAAGTAAACAAAATGCAAACCTTGATTTGAAGATAGAGTGAAAATGCAAGATGGAATCACTTAGAAACCAAGTCTTTAGGTGTGATTTTGAATTGTAGATTTTTGGCTCCACAAGACTCCCTAACTCTTCTAGGGTTTTGCACCTAAAAGGAGAGAGGTAGGCCAAAAATGCTAAGGAGGTTCATTCAAATTATGTGATGTATGATGCTATTATTTCTAAATGAAATGAACTAAATGCAATTAAGTGATCTTAATGGATGATTATGTATGCAAAACTTAAGATTTATGCTATGTTGGAAAACACAATGCAATATGTAACAATGACCTATGAATGAATAAATGTAGAACAAAAAGAAATGAGTTGAATCAGTGTGCGCTTGGAGGTCTGGTGAAGATTCTGGAATGTTTTGGTTGTAGTTTGAAATCACAAAAACTCACTAGTGGGACTCATTCGCCCAGGGTGGCAAATCAGTCTTGCTTCTAATGAAAACTATTAGAAACAGGTTTATGAGTGTCAGGATCTAGAATTTTACAAAACTTATATTTTCATTCTTAAGGTGGGACTCATTCACCACTGGTGGAAAATTAGTCCTCTCCCAAAATTATGAGAAATCGGGAGACAACTCTGTAACACAAAATTTGAAGATGTCTGCTTGTCGGGTTGCTTAAGTCAATTCTCCAAGAAATGGACATAATACCTTCTCCAAGCTTGAAATGTGGTTTATTTTACTTGAAGCACCTAGTTGACTTGTTGACCACTCTTCAACACCTAAATGATTGTTAAATCTGCATACGAAATTTTGCAAACACACATGCAAGAGGGGAAAAATGGTCAAGGGTTAGCAAATAGGGGTATGCCTTGGTCAAATCCCACTTTGTTAGTCAATCCCTTACTGAAATAATGAAATGAAAGAGAATCATAAAAAAACATTCAAATTCTATCAACTTACCAAACCCTTGTTGATGCAAATCTAAATTAATGTCAATGGATGCTCCAACAATGCTTGATGAATGCTTGATTTGATGTTGTAAGATGCTTGAATGCATGAAACGATTGCTTAAATGTGATGTGAGATTGTAGGAGATGTGAAATGAGGTGAAAATCACTTATTTATACAATTTTGTGCCTTAGTAACTCGATAATACCTCATCACAGGCCGACATAAGGTGATTTTAAATGAAAACACGAAAGGAAATTTAAAATATTTTGAATTTTCAGCCAAGAGAGACCCATTTGCCACCCATGGTGAATGGGTGCCACCTTGGACTTGAAGGTGGGTTTTAGTAATTAACTTGTATTTTTTTTTTTTTGTCAATTTTACATTAAAAAATACACTTAATTAAGCCTTATGAGTGCATAAAGGGGTCAAATAAAGCATAAGAAAGGTGTAAATGGTGAAATTATACCTAGAAAAGCGTGAAATATTTTATCAAGACTTTACAACACTTGAAAATAGGACTTGTTTAGTGATGAAAAGAGATTTTTAGGTGAATTATAATAAATAAAGTCTAGAAGAATGTAGAAATGTCTTACAACACTTCACAACACCCTCACAAGACATCATTATTTGAATTTTAGTACCTAAATATGCATGTTCAATGCACATTATAACATAAAATCAGAGTAAAATATACCAAACATCGTGAAACAAGACCTAAAAGGCCATGAAAATGACAAGGGGCCATTTTTCTATGGCACAATTATCCCCCACTTTAGTGAGAGGATGAACTTGCTTCAAAATCACACTAAAGTAACCATGCACATTGAGAGGAGGGTTAAAATGCACTTACATTAGCAATATGGAATGACAATGATCAAGAGGGATGATCAAGCCCCCAGGATGAAGATCCCATGGAAAACTAAGCATAAGGACAAAGGAACACACAAGTGTTGAAATAAGTGAATCAAATGAAGCTTCAATTGTCTGTCCAACAAGTTGTGGATTAGATCTAGGTTGATTGTTTGAAGTAAAAAAATGTTTACTCACTCTAGGGCAAAAAAAATTATGGTGGTCCACTGAGTGAGAAGGCCCAAAAGGTAAGATACATACGCTAGTTGGTATGCACTCACAACCTCAAAGGCAGCTATGGGGAAAGTCATGCCACTTAGTGGGATTCCCACTCAACCATATCAAATTTATGCCTCCTAATACCTTTAACAAGGTACGACAAAGGAAAAATGTTGGTTCGTGCTTCATGAGACAAGAAAAGCTTCATATATTTAGAACCCATTAACAAAGAGAAAAGTACCAAAGGCATGCAAGTTGCATTATGCAAGGTGGAAAAAATGCAAAAATGTAAAGTGCAAGAATGTAAAATGTAATATGTAAAAGAAAGTTCATAGGAGTCTTGTTAAGTTCATGTAGGGTCAATCACTTAGGGAAAATTGTGTCTAATGTCTCCAAGAGAGGACCACTCAAAAAATAGTATATTCACAACATAGGGGATGCAATGCGTCACATCAGGCCACCAATATGAATGTAATATTCTAAGAGAGATCGCGCTTATGAAGGAAATCATTCCCAATGTCATCCACAAAGTGAAAAATGCATCATATGAATGACAAGGCTACACTAGGAACCAAGAATGAAAATGAAATTATGGTAATGTATGCCCCCCACTTTAAAGGAATTGTTACACATTTTTCTATGAGAAATTACTCTAAAGTAGCAAAGGAAAGAAAATGAAAAACAAGACATGAGATCTAACTTAGAAAGCCCTATGCCAAGTCATATGTTTCTAAGTAAGGTTGTTTCATGTCAATGAAAAAGAAAAGGAGGTTTCCCCCAGAAAAGAACACACCAAACACATAAGGGATCTATGGATTTGGGGTCAGTATGCTCGTTGCTGCAAAATTTTGATTAAAGAGATTGAAACTGTCATCATTCCCCAAAGCACATAGAACTAGAAGAATTATACAAAGAGAGCGAAAACAACAGGAAAGCCAAGTCTATTTTGGGTCAACATGGAAGAGACATTTTGGTCTCAATGCTTTGCATTGTCCCCAAAAGGAAAACACACATGAAAAGAAAATGAAAAGGAAAAAGAAAAAGAAAGGCTTTTGAGTCAACATGAGGGAGACATTGCATGCTCAATGCCTTGTGTTATCCCCAAAAGGAAAAACACAAGAAAAAGACAAAAAGGAAAAGGACCAATTGGGTCAACATGGAAGAGACATAGGGTGTCTCTACGCTTTGCATCATCCCCAAAAGGAAAACACAAAATAAAAAGGGCAATGTACGACATACAGAAGAAGAGAGGTACAAATAGAAGAAGTGTATAATGAGAGAGAACATCAAACACATGATACGGGGGAACACGATGCACACATGAAGGAAAAAAATAAAAAGGAGAAAGTAATGCAAATGTAATTCAACCATTAACTAAGTCATTGGTTTCTCAATCTTAAATTGTTAGGTGGAAAAGGAATAACATAGTTAAGAGACAAGGAAAATTGCATTACAAGGGTAAGGCTAACAACTTCGTACCTCTACACAAAGTGTAAAGGAAAGAATGAGCCAAGGTGGGTGATGTAAAAGGATCATGCAATAGTGAAAATAGTAAATTCTACAACTATGGCATGATAAAGAGAGTTAGTTGTTATGGTATAATAGGAAAGCAATCAGTATCAGTGAAATGATACTTATCTAGGTGTGCCTTTAGCTAAAGGGTGTGGGTTTGGGTTGTGCCTCTTTCTTTCCCCAATGGAGTTTGGGGAACCTTCAGGGGAGGGAACTAAGCTGGATTTCCATGCCGCTCTTGGCTCAAATCCCTTTCCTTCGGGGGCTCGTCTTCATGATAATAGTTTATTTTCTCAGAATCTGGAGAAGAATGAGGTTGGTTCGTCAGGAGGGTTTCGTGTTCCCAAGATTAACGGTTGCCTCGAAGGGTGTAAAGAGAGGCCGAATGTGGTGATCCCAATGGAGATGCTCACTGAAGATATTGAGTACTACTCACGCCATTCATTGTACTGCAAATTTTTGGGTTTGAAAATTTCGTTGCAATTTTTAGAGTCCTGGGCCAAGAGGACTTGGATGCGAGTAGGAGAGATGGAGATTCGGCTCCTAGCCAATAACTATTTCATGGTCACATTTGATTGCATGGCATATAAGATCAAGGTTTTTGAAGGAGGCCCTTATTTTTACAATCAAGTGGGCTTGTTTATCAAGCCATGGCATGCGGGATTCAATCCGGCAGAGGAGATTCCTAGTCAAGTTCCAATCTGGGTTAGATTGCCAAGCCTACCGGTCGAGTGCTGGCGTGAAGATGTTCTGCATCTTCTTGCCTCAATGCTTGGTAAACCTGTTGGTTCGTCGTAGTAGACGCAGTTCAAAAAGGTAATGACATTTGCTCGATTCTATGTGGAAATTGATTTAAGTAAACATTTGCTAGATTCCCTTGAAGTGAGTGCAAGCTCTCACTCATGGGTTCAACAACTTGATTATGAGACCTTACCCTTTAGATGTCGGTTGTGTCATGAATATGGCCACTTACTACGTAGATGTCCAAGGGCCAAGCCTTTGGAGACTAATGCTTCATAGCCTCCTAAGAATCCTTCTGGGTTGGATAAGGGTAAGGGTCCTATTCTGGAAGGTGGTGCCGGGGAGGTTGGTTTTATTCTGGTCAGGAATCGGAATAGAAATAAGGGGCAAAAGAGGACTCTCAAAGAAAGGAAAGAAGAGGACACTTTTAATAGATTCGAGGTATTGGATGATTTTAGTCAGCAGGAAGTGAATCCAGGTTTGGTGGACTTGGATCAAGGGACTATGGAAGTTGAACAGCATGGGTCTCCTATTCAGATAGTGCAAGTTTCTCAACAGGAGGTGCATACGGGTTTGCCAAATGTAGTGCAGGATGGGAAAGATCTAGGGCTTGAAGGGCTCTGTTCAGAGGTTCTTTGTGCTCCACTAGTTGAGGAGACTGGGATTTTGGAATCAAACCATCAGTTGAGGGCTCCAGAGGAACCAAGGTGTGTTTTTGTTCTAGAAAAAAGCAAAGACGCTTCGGCCCACCACTCTCGGTGTTCGGGCGCGGAGCTAGGTAAGAGTAATAAGTTGTCTTCTCATTTGGGAATTCTTTAGAAGGATCTAAAAAAAGTTTGGATGGAAAAGGTCTCTAAGCTTGGCAGGAAGAAGGATGTGGAAAAGATCAAAATGATAGGGGAGAACTTGGTGGAGTCAGGGTCTGTTAAGACCTTGGATTCTCTTTTTTCAAGCCCCTTGAAAGGATTGATTTATCTTGGAATGTAAGGGGCTTGAACAGTGGCCCTCGACAAAAAGCTATTCGTGATTTGGTTAGAAGTCAATCTCCTGATGTGCTCTTTCTCCAGGAGACTAAGTTGTCGGTTGAAAGTATGTTTGGTTTGATGCCTAAGCTGTGGGGGAATGGTGAGTGCCAATGTATTGGCGCACAAGGGGCTTCTGGGGGAGTGGCTTGTTTATGGAATCCTCAGAAGATTTCTCCTCTTTGGTTGTTGTCCTCCAAGTCATCTCTCTCCATGATTGCTTCCTGCTTTGAGTCAGGGGAGGCTATATTTTTCTCCAATATTTATGTGCCTCCTGAGCTTCATGGTAAGTAATTATTGTGGACCCATATAAGGTTTGTTAGAAGTATGGCTCCTTACCATCCGTGGATAATGGCGGGGGATTTTAATGCTATATCTAAGTTGGATGAGAAACGGGGTGGTATTGCGAGGTTGGAGCCTTCTGCTCTTCTCCTTCAGGATAACATTTCAGCTCTAAATCTGGTTGATATCAAGCCTAGTAATGGCCAGTTCACTTGGACTAATCAAAGGATTGGGGAGGCTTGCATTGCTGAGCGTCTTGATCATTTTCTGGTTTCCTGTTATTGGGTTGGTGGTTTGTGGTCCTCTATGTCTAAAATTTTGGACTGGAGGGGTTCAGATCATTGGCCTATCAAGCTCGCGATCTCTTCGGCTCGTGTGCCTCGGTCTCCTCCTTTTAAATTCTAGCTTATGTGGCTTAGGGATCCCTCTCTTCATGACTACGTGGCTGAATGGTGGAGGTATGGTAGACCTTCCTATGGTACTAAAATGTATACTTTTGCTAAGTTACTTCAATTTGTCAAGTATCAACTCAAACGATGGAATCAACATTGCTTTGGAAACATTTTCCATGCTAAGGCTGCTGCTTAGGTAGAGTTGGCTGGTATTACGAGGATGATTAGGGAGGATGGGACGACTGAAGTGTTGCTTTTGGAAGAAGCCAAGGCTCTGAAGGTGTTGGAGGAGTGTGAGCTAAGGGAAGAAAATTTTTTGGAAACAAAAGGCCCGGGTTGATTGGTTACTGGAAGGAGATAAGAATACTGCCTTCTTCAATTCGGTGAAAGCCAGGAGACATGGCAACTCTATTTCTGTTTTAGTGAATGACAGGGGTGACCAGCTTTCCTCCTCTCAGGAGATCTCTAACGAAGCAGTTCAATACTTTGCTTCTTTATTCAAGGTGGAGGAGCGAAGGAGTTTCGATGAGGAAATTCAAGTCCTGTCGTGTATCCCTTCTCTTGTTTCTAGAGAAATGAATGAGCATCTTATGAGTGACATCTTGCTTGATGAACTGGAGGGTATAGTGTTTCAGATGAAGAAGGGGAAAGCCCCTGGCCTGGATGGCTTTTCGATTGAGTTCTTCCAAGAGTTTTGGGATATTATCAAATTGGACTTGTTAGCAGTTGTGCAGGAGTCTCAATCAAATAAGTAAATGCTACGAGCTCTCAATTCCACCTTCCTAGCTCTCATTCCCAAGTGTGAGGGTGCTGATAGGTTAATGCAATTTTGGCCTATCTCTCTATGCAATGTGATTTATAAAATTATCTCTAAACTGATGGCTGACAGGTTGAAAAAGTGGCTTTCAGTGTTGATTTATGAGGAACAGAGCAGTTTTGTGGAGGGTCGGCAAGTTTTGGATGGGGTGGTGATTGGGACTGAAACTATCCATTCTATGGCCACCTCCAAGGGTAAGGCAATGTTTATCAAATTGGATATGGCTAAGGCTTATGACAGAGTTCAGTGGTCCTTCCTTCAGAAGATTCTTTGCACTTTTGGTTTTGGGGAGGATTGGATTAGATGGGTAATGAGCTGTGTTACTACAACTTCCTTTTCTGTGTTAATCAATGGTGAGCACTCAGAGCTTTTTGGTGCGTCTCGGGGTTTGCGCCAGGGAGATCCCCTCTCTCCCTATTTGTTTATCCTTCTTGCCGAGGGTCTGGGCCACTTGATGAGAAGGCATGTGGAGCTGGGGCTTATTTCGGGATGGAGGTGGAATGGTGGCTTACCTTCGCAGTCTCATTTGCAGTTTGTGGATGACACAGCTTTGATGGGTCTGGCATCTACCAGGGAAGCTACTAATATGCGTAAAGTGTTGGATGTTTATCTTAATGCCTCGGGCCAATTGATCAATGAGGAAAAGTCCTCCATCTTTTTCTTTAACACTCCTGAGCCCATTCAGAGAAGGATTGCTCACATTTTGAGATTTCAGATTGGGTCTCTCCCCTTGACCTACCTTGGTATTCTGATCTCTGTTGGAAGACCTCATAGGGATTCTTGGCAAAACATATTGGATAAATTTCGTGTGAAGGTTAATCATTGGACCCACAGATGGTTGTCCTTTGCTGGGCCTGTTCAGTTGCTCAAGTCTATGGTACAGGCTCTCCCCATCTATAGGTGCATGATCCAGGTTGCCCCGGTGAGTTTCATTAAGGAGTTGGATTCTCTTGCTAGACAGTTTTTATGGGCTGGTAGCCTACAGTCTTCGAAATGGAGTCTTGTCAAGTGGGATACTGTTTGTAGCCTGAAGCAGTTCGGAGGGCTTGGTTTAAGGCAGTCTTTGTTGTCCAACGTGGCTCAAGCTGCTAAGTTGTATTGGTGCTGGTGTGTGGAGCAGGATCATATCTGGTCTAGAATTTTATCTCATAAGTATTTTCCAGGGATCCCTCAAAGTGATATTCCTCGGTACCCCTTGAGGGGGAAAGGTTCGGTGATTTGGGGTACTCTCAAGAAAGGGTCTGATCTCATAAAAGATGGCCTTTTTTGGATTTGCAAAAGGGGGATGGAAGCTCTCTTCTGGTCGGATTCTTGGGATGGTTTTCCCCCCATTCTTTCCCAGTTTCCAAACTTGGTAACTTTATGCCAGCAGTTCCTCGAAGCTGGTTGGTCAAGGGTGAGTGATTTTAAGTCCTTCTCTACCTAAGATCAGATGAGAATGGTGAGATGGAAGAGCCCTAGCGAGTGGCCTAATGTTGGTATGGAGGAGGACTGTGCTGAGTTGCACAAAATCCTCTCCAATAGGAAATGCAGTTCCCCGTAGGAGAGGGATGTTCTTTCATGGTCTCCTAATCCTAAGGGTGTCTTTACTGTTGCTTCTAGATATCAGAGATTGTTATCTCACAAGCTTGAGGGGGGGGAGGTTCACTAGTGGAAGAGAGTGTGGAATAAGTTCTCTTGGCCAAAGTGTAATTGCTTTCTTTGGACCTTGGCCTGGAACAGGTGCTTGATGTGGGACAATATTCAGAAGAGGGGGTTTCAAGGCCCTTCTATTTGTGTTTTGTGCGGGGCAGCAGAGGAGGATTCTTCCCACTTATTTTTTCGGTGCCCCTTTCTTTTGCATCTTTGGCATACTTGGTGGGAGGCCTGGAGAATCCCATGTGTTCATGCCTCTTCACTGGTGGAGTTTTGGAACAGTGTTGGTAGACCTCCTTCTGGGACCTCTTTCCTACAGGAGGTGTGGTATGTTGGTCCTACATTCATATTGTGGCAGATCTGGTTAGAACGAAATCGTAGAATTTTTCGAGGGGAAAGGTTGATATTCCAACAAGTTTGGCAAGGAGTAAGGGCTATGATTCAAGAGACGGTGGAAGCTAAGTGTGAGGTGGTTTTCCCTTTAGACAAAGGGGACGCTGAGAAGGTGGAGAGACTTGGAATCTAGGGGTTGTCTTTAGCTTCAGCTTGCGTCAAGAGGGGAAGGAGGGGGAAACAAAAAGTCCAAAGGTTGGGCAGGTGGTTGCCCCCTCTGGATGGAATCTTGAAGATCAATACTGATGGTTCTTCAAGAGGCAATCCAGGTCCTGCTGGAATTGGTGGAGTTGGTCGAGATTCTTCGAGCTCTGTGGTTTTCTTCTTCTCTGCTCACGAAGGGGTGCAATCTATCAACCTTATGGAAGGTTTGGCGACTCTCTATGCTCTTGAGAGGGCTTATGATTTGGGTTGGCGCAGGGTTATTTGTGAATCTGATTCTCAGGTTCTGATTGGTTTGATAAATAATCGGACGGTGTCTGATGTTAGCTGGCAGCTGGCTGGAATGGTGCAATAGATTTTATAGATTAGTTCTTTGATGGAGTTTACTTCCTTTTTCCATATTCCTCGGGAGTGGAATAGGGCTGCTGATTGTTTGGCTAAGTGGGCTTCTGAGAATCTTCTCAGTTGGAAGATTGATGGGTGGGAGCAAGTCCCCCAGGAGCTCCGCCAGGATTTAGAATGGATTCTGGCTAAAGATGGGGAAGGTCACAATGAGGAAGGCTGATGTGTGTTGCTATGTTGCTGTTGGCGGGTCTTTGTGGCCTGGATTTTTTTGTAATCTTCTCTTCTGATTTTCAATAAAGATTTTACCCTTTTTATTATAAAAAAAGAAAAAAGAAAAGAAATGATACTTATCTAGTATGTCTTTCAATGTGTTACATTCTTAGGTTCGATATCCAGGAATATGATGATATTTGAAAAATGGTATGTTAGAATCTTTAGGACGAATGACCAACCTATTCATAGGTGGTAAGAGTATAAGACCTTTGTTTAAAAGTAGTTGAAGTATCCTTTCACATTCAAGTGGAGGATGTGTAGGAAACTTGAGTTTCTTTAATTTATAAGGTTGTTTTTCATTTGCTAGACTCTCCTTGTTCATGAATAGGAGGAAGAGGACCCTTGGGGATCCTAACATCCTTGTCATTAGAAGGAGGTAGTGGTTGTTCATGTGAAAGGAGAATATTCAAGTAAGGAGTGGAATCAAAGATTATTGTGCCATCATCTTGAAGTCTCCTATATTCAAAAGGAGGTCTACCAGGATGAGGAGGATCTTGATATCTGAGTCCTATTGTGTTTTCTTCGATTGATTTTTGTTCAAGGAGTTGGTGAATGTCATGTTCATGTGTTGTGTCACAGCCTTGTTTACTTAGGATAGTAAATCCTTTACCGTATGTTTCTTCAAGGTTTATGGGAGTGTAGAATGGTTGTGAGTGTGTTTTTTTAGAGGAACTAGATCCACTTGAGGTATGAACCTTAGGTCCTTCATTAATTTCAGGATGTAAGTATCCAAAGTGATCAAGTGGTGCAACAATAAAATCTTGTGTCCTCATGGATGGATAGAAGGTTGCAATGGCTTCTAGGTTGTCAAGGAATTCATTGCAGAACTTGTTCATGCTATCATCATCTTCTCCAATGATGTCTACTTCTTGAGGAGGACAATCATGAGGAGTTGAAGGAGCATGTGGAAGTTTAAGGCCATTAGGGTCACAACCAAAGGCACAATTGGACATGTCGACAAAGGATTGTAATGAATTCCAAATTTAATTAAAAGAAAATGCCATGATGTGAGTAAACTAAGATGCAATAAATGACTAAAAAAAGAGATTCTGGAAATAAAAATAGAAAGCAACTACAGAAAATTGTAATGCAAGAAAATGCCAAAAAATGTCTGAAAAGGTTGTTTAAAAAGTGCAGGTGGACTGATTTGCCCAGGGTGGCAAATGAGTCCCAGTATGAGATTTTTTTTGTGTTTTTCAGAAAATTCAATGTGACTCTAATGCATTTTAGATGCCAATGAGGAATGCAGATGCAAATTTTTAGTTTTTTGAATGATATGCAATGAAAACATGAAATCTAAATGAGTCTTTCACTAATGCAATTTGAGAAACCCTAGAATGCAAAAAAAATAATACCCTAATTGAATGTTGATGCAAATTTAATCTAGGATACAAGATGCAATGGAAATTAGAAAGCTAATATGTTCAATATGCAGGTTCACCAAAATGAACTGTAGATTTTTGGCTCCACAAGACTCCCTAACTCTTCTAGGGTTTCGCACCTAAAAGGAGAGAGGTAGGCCAAAAATGCTAAGGAGTTTCATTCAAATTATGTTATGTATGATGCTATTATGTCTAAATGAAATGAACTAAATGCAATTAACTAATCTAAATGACTGATTATGTATGCAAAACTTAAGATTTATGCTATGTTGGAAAACACAATGTGATATGAAAATAATGACCTATGAATGAATAAATGCATAATAGAAAGAAATGAGTTGAATCAGTGTGCACCTAGAGATCTAATGAAGATTCTAGAATGTTCTGGTTGCTATTTAAAATCACATAAATTCACCAGTGGGACTCATTCGCCAAGGGTGGTGAATCAATCCTGCTTCTAATGAAAACTTTCAAAAATAGGTTTCCGAGTGTCATGGTCTAGAATTTTACAAAACTTATATTTTCAGTCTTAAGGTGGGACTCATTCACCACTGGTGGTGAATCATTCCTCTCCCAAAATTCTGAGAAATCACAAGACAACTCTGCAACACCAGATCTGGAGATGTCTGCTTGTTGGGTTGCCGAAGTCAATTCTATAGGAAATAGATAAAATACCTTCTCCAAGCTTGAAATGTGGTTGATTTGACTTGAAGAACCTAGTTGGATTGTTGACCAATGTTCAACACCTAAATGCTTGTTAAATCTGCATACAAAATTCTGCAAACACACATGCAAGAGGGGAAAATAGTTGAGGGTTAGCAAATAGGGGTTTTCCTTGGTAAAACCCCACTTTGGTAATCAAACCCTTAATCAAATAATGAAATGAAAGAAAATGATAAACAAATAACATGCAAATTCTATCAACTTACCAAACCCTTGTTGATGCAAATCTAAAGTAATGTCAACGGATGCTCCAACAATGCTTGATTTGATGTTGTAAGATGCTTGAATGTGATGTGAGATTGTAGGAGATGTGAAATGAGGTGAAAGTCACTTATTTATACAAATTTGTGCCTTAGTAACCCAATAATACCTCATCACAGGCTGACATAAGGTGATTTTCAATAAAAACCCAAAAGGAAATTTAAAATATTTTCAATTTTGAGCCAAGAGGGGCCCATTCACCACCAATGGTGAATGGGTCCCACCTTGGACTTGTAGGTGGGTGTCGGGAATTAACTTGTATTTAATGTTGTTTGTCGGGTTTATATTCAAAAAAACACTTAATTAAGCCTTATGAAAACATAAAGGGGTCAAATAAAGCATAAGAAAGGTGTAAATGGTGAAATTATGCCTAGAAAAGTGTGAAATCTTGTTACAAGACTTTACAACACTTTAAAATAAGACTTTGTTAGTGATGAAAAAGTGATTTTTAGGTAAATTATAATAAATAAAGTCTAGAAGAATGTAGAAATGTCTTACAACACTTCACAACACCTTCACAAGATGTCATTATTTGAATTTTATTACCTAAGTATGCATGTTCAAGCCACATTATAACATTAAATCATAGAAAAATAGACCAGAAATCATGAAACAAGACCTAAAAGGCCATGAAAATGACAAGGGGCCATTTTTCTATGGCACAAATTTGATGGCTAGTTGCATCTCTTGAACCTAGATTTCTTCATAATTCACCATAGGAATCTATCATCAACCCTTTTCAATGGTGAATATTGACCTAAAGACTAAGCTTCAAGACCTGCAAAAACCCTAGTTTGTTGCCCTAAAACTTCAACTTTTGCTAATGAGACTTGTTGTAGAAGACTTGACTTAGAAATTTCTTTTGTGAAATGACTAAAAGATGTGTAAAATGACTTAAAATGAGTATTTATAAGAAACAACACCTAATTTTCCCATTATTTATACCTAAGAGGCTGACATTCACTGCAAATTTAAGTTGAATTAATCAAATTCCCACTTAAAATTAAATTTTCCCTCAAAAGGGACTCATTCGCCACCCTTGGCGAATGGGTCCCACCAGAGGTGACTCATTCACCCGAGGTGGTGAATGGGTCCCACCAGAGGGGAATCATTCACCCAAGGTGGCGAATGGGTTCCACTACTGATTTTTGGAGGTGGGTTTTTAGGGTATGAAAGAATTGAGTGTTGTTTGTCAGGTTGGCCTCTAGATAAAAAATAATGGGTCTTAGAGGCCTATAAATGTTGTTTTGAAGGATAAATGATGTGAGGGGACTCAAAAGTGGGTCCAATTATGTGTGAAATTGTCTCTTTTCTCAAGAGGGTCCAATTTTCTATGGCACACCTCCATATTTCTCAAATCTAGGCACCTCTACACCTTGTGGCATCGCTGTTCACAATATCTCTAAGGAAAATGGACTACTTATGAGATAATATGTAGTTGGGCCATTTTAATTTTTGTTGATAGTAGAAATTTTTTTTTGAAGGGATGAAATGGTTTGGAAGAGTTGAGTTATGAGAGGGTCATTTCTTGTGTTATGGGGTGGAAGTGAAAACTGTGAAGGGGTGTATGTGTTTGAGGGATAAATGAACGAAATCCTTTTAGGTGGTAAAGTGGTAGGAGATATGATATGTGATGCTGCAAAGAAACTAGGGATGCCAGTGGGAATACCTAAGGAAGGAATCACATTACTAGTTTTTTGCATTCTTGTTGTGACTTGAGGATTGGTATAGGTGGGTATTAAGGAATTTGTTGTGGGAGGAGGAATTTGAGTTCATCCTTGGCTTGTGACATTGCTTGTAGGTAAAGGAAAACTAATGGTTGAGGTGAGGTGTTTTCCAAATATTTGAACTATGTTTTTCACAAGGTCAAGCCCATCTTCGCTTTCAAGCATGCAGTGAATCTTATCTATAGTAGGCATGGAAGTAGTTGAGATATTGTCATTTTGCACTTGATGTTGTAAGTTTGCTAGGTCCTCATGAATTTGAATTATGTTTTCTTGTGAGACACTGTCATTCATTTTTTCAACTTGCATCACACTACTTGAAGGTAAGGAGTTGTTGAGGGTATTGTCCATACCTAGTGTACTAGTGTCAATACTAGGAGTGAAAGAGCTAGCCAACCCAAGATCCACAATGATTGTACTATCGTGGGATGACATGAGTCTTGAAATTTTTCTCACTACAGTATTAGCAATAGGACACCAAATACTCCTGCAAGAGCTACTAAATGCAATTTGAATGCAATTGAATATAAGTTAAGAACAATGAGAGGCTTATAACAGAAATACTGGAAACTAAAACATAAGGCAATAACTAAAAATTGAAACTCAAAAAAAGAGGTTTAAATGCCATAAAATGCAGTGTAGAATATGTAGAGGGATTGATTCTCCCAAGGTGGAAAATGAGTCCTAGTAAGGACTTCTTTTAAACAAAACAAAAAATTCCAATTGAATTTTTTGTTGTTTATGTTTTATGATTTGTATTTGAGATGTAAATGCAATTTTTTCTTTATTTTCAATAAAATGAGATACAAAAATGCAAGCTATACAAGCTTTCACTAATGAAAATTTTGAAACCCTAAATGCAAATTAACCAATGCAAATCCTAATGCAATGTGAATGCAAGAAAGATCTAGGATGATGATAGACTCCAAATCAGAAATTATGATGTTCTAAATGTAGGTTCACCAAAATGAAAGAAAAAAAATTGTGATCTTTTTCTACCTAGGGTTTATGACCTATAAAGGATATACTATCATGGCATGATGCAAAGGAGGCATCCCATGGGTGACAATCTAACACTTTTGACTTGTCCTCTCTTGGAGAAATTAGGAACAATGCTCCCTAGGAGGAATACCATTATACGAACAAAGAAAAATCCCCTTTAAATTTTCTTTTACATGACATTCAAAAAGTATTTACAAAAGAATTTCCATTGTGGCGCCTTATCGAATTTTTCAAGATGATAACTTTGATATGGTATGAGAGGCTAATATGATTCTCTCATTTTCCACCTCGTTGGGATAAGTCAACTAGTGGATAGACTAAGGTTTCACTACCCCAAAGTGAGAATACACATATTTGGGACAACTCACCTAATGGACATACTAAGGTTTCACTACCCTAGAGTGAGCGACACACGTTATGGAAAAATAGTCACACCATCACATCGTGTTGAATCGGTTTTGCTTGATCCTTCTTTTTTTCTTGGCCTTTGATAGGGTATGCTCATGTATCTTTGTTATTTATGCATACTTAAATGTCTTTGATTTCTAATTTAGTGTGAGTTTTACATGGGGTCATCCTCTCACTAAAGTGGGGGAAAAATGTAGTAATAGAAAAAGTAGTTGTTTCCCTTGAATGCTTGATAATTGATATTAAAACTAAACTAATGGTGTCTTGGAGTAGTGTTGTAATGTGTTGTACACATTCACACTACTCTCAGACCCTTATTTAATTAAAACACACCTTAATTAGTCCTTTTCAAAGGTTTTGTAAAGTGTTGTAACACACTTTCATGCTTTTCTAGGACTTATTTTCTTAATTAAGCCTAATGGGCCCCTTTTCAATAAAAAATGTACATAATTTCTACCTTGTTTAAGTGTTGTAAAGTGTTTGAAAGAACTTTCAAATTTATCTAGGTGGTCTTAATTAATTGTGGTTAATTGGAGTTATTAAATCCCTTTCTAGGCCATAATTTTGACACTTCCCAAGGATCTTTCCCAACAATCATAATTTAAATAACAAATTATTTCATTAGGAAAAATTTGGTCCTGGTAAGTTGAGACAGGACCCATTTTCCCTTGATGGTGAATGGGTCCTCCCTTAATAGGAGCCCCCTATCTCAGTTGATCTGGAATGGGTTTTTGGCCTTCTTTTAGCTCGCCGAAGCTTGGTCCTGGAAACTTAGCCAAGACCCATTTGCCTTTGGTGGTGAATGGTTCCTCCCTCAATGAGACCCCTATTTTTGAATTTTGTTCTACCACGAATTTAATTATCTTTCTTTCTAGATTTGATATCGGCCTTAGTTCATTGAATTTTGGGGTTAATCTCCTAATTTAGTATAAATAAGGGGTTAATTCACATTTTTTCTCCTAGCAATTTTGTGTGACTTCATGAGATAAAAAAAAAGAGCATTAGAGAGCTTCAAGAGAATTCATAAGGCATTTCAAGGAAGATTTCAAGTGTTTATTGTAGCAATTCAAGGTCCTATCATCATGTCAAGGGTTTAATGCATTCATGTGTTTTGAGCTAAGAAGTTAAAGTTGTATTGAGGATCCATTTACAAGCATCATATTACATCCAAGATCTACATTCTTCATGGCCACTACATTATAGTACATGCAAATTTGCTTCAAGAAACAACATCCAAGGTGACATCATTCACATTATTTCACATTCATGCTTCATTTCCTTCATTTCATCATTTGGCTTAATTACCTAAAAGGGGTTTGACTGAGGAAAACCCAAATTCACTAACAAATCAACAAGTTTTTCTTACACTTGAGTGTGTTATTATAGATTTACAAGTTGAAGATCAAGTTGAGAAAGATTTGGAGAAAAGTTCTCAAAGTTGCAAACTTGTCATTCAAAGTGCAAGATCATATAAAGATCTCTATAGAATTGAATATTGACTTCCATAACTTGATAATATGGATTTTAAGAGTGTAAAAATCAAGGTACAAGATCATAAAATTAGTTTTTTGAAACCCTAAAAGGACCCATTTTCCACTGAAGGAAAATGAGTCCTCCATAGTAAAAAATAGCAGCTTTCTAGCTAGGTACACAACTTTTTATTCTCTAAAAACATCCCCCATAGTTTCTATAATAGTTAGGTTTCATTTTTGGTTTTTATTAGCATCTTATTTTACATAATTTGAAGTGTTTAAGGCCTTGAAAAATAAGTGATCCATCACATTGTTCATACATTGGGTGGATACTATTTTTCACACCTAATTAGAGCCTTAATCAACTTGGAATGTAGCAGATTGTTGTTCAAAATGTACTTCACCTTATTGTTCACTTCATGTGCTTTGGTCTCATCAGCCATGACTAGACGATTAGCAGGAGTGTAAGGATTCTTATAGGATTTCTCCACATCATATCCACAATACTCTAGATATTCTTCCATCGATATTTTCTACATAGCATAGTTAGTTCCATTGAATCTCGGATAATCATAAGTCATCTTTCCATCCATCCCGGACCTTCCTCAAGTGGTTAAACTCTTCACCAAGGAACCATGCTCTAATAAAAATTGTTGAATGCAACAACTGAGAGGTGGGGTGAGTCAGTTGTCACAAATTTATTCTTTTAATTCATTCATCAGAACTAAATCTTAACACTACTTAAATGATTAAACAATGAACACTAGTGCATAAACTGAAAACCATCACATAAACACAATAACACTAGATTTACATGGAAAAATCAATAAGGGAAAAACCATGACAAGGATTAACTCACACTATAGAGAGCATCAAAACCAATTACAAGAGGCTCACTGCCTGAGAAATAAGGATCACTACCAAAATAAGGACTCACTGTCTGGAACAAGGACTCACTGTCCAATAGGGCTAAGAACCTGAAGGGCTCACTGCCATATAGATAGAAAGAAGAAAAATAATATTTTTTACAAAGAGAAGACAATCTCAATGCAACAAAGTATTCCACCACAATCACTCGAAGATATACATGAATGATAAATTTTACCTTCTACTCACTACATTCAAAAACTCAACATTAAGGATTCACATTGATCTGTCACTCACTGGATAGCATTAGTGTCACATCTATCTACTCTTTTTCATTTCCACTTATCTCTCTTCTTCACTATTGTATATGCTTCACCACTAACTCATCTTATATTTATACTAACCTCAACTTTGAAACCTATCAAAAGTCATCCATCCAAATTCAAATTCAAATTAGGTTGGTGCCAAAACATGCTAGTAGGGTGGAATTATAAGAGGGTGACCCAAACACATGCTTCATTAGGACCCAAATAGATCCAACATGCTTCATCAAATTTGAGAGTAGTATTCCACAAAAGGTTGGCCAAACCAGTATAAAACACATAGAACAATTAAGCACGAACTTTCTAGATATCAAAATTATCTCCAATACAATCAAAAGAACTCAACTCTAGAACCATAAGTCATAAGACTTCATCAAAGAGAAATCTAGACTAGCAACATTTCTCCCCGACCTCAACCAAAAATATAGAGAACCACAGTTCACAACTCACACTTTACGATGAATCAACAACCAAAAATTAGGATATAGCAGGTTCAAACAACCAAGACTAACATATCTAAACCATACAATTATAGGAGCAAAACCCAGAGCAATCACTAAAACACTTGCAATATGTCTTCATTACAATTTTCTCAATATCTTTGAAATATACAACCAATAACCTGTATCCATGACACTAATGACAATAGCAATCAATTGATAACCAATTGACTAGTTGACATCAATGAAAACACCTTCAATATTTCCATTCTTTCAACATGAAGTTCCTATTCTAGGCACTTATAGTTGGTATATTATTTGGAAAGGATATGAGGCTCAAGTCTTTAGAGTTATTTTTTAGCATATAAATGATGACCTTTAGGAATCACTTGTTTCTTTTGAGTTCCCTTGTGCTTTTTAGACTTACTTTCGAGAATCATATGGAGATCATGATACTCCACCATCTCTTGATGATCCTCTTTCCAATACCAATGTGCCTCTTTATTCTTTAGAGAAGATAAACCATGCTTGTGATCCTATGGAGAATTTTGAGACATCAGATGAGGTAACAGTTGCTTAAGAAGTTCTTGATTCTTTTTTAGAGATAGTTGATCCACCTTCAGTAAGTACTTACATCATTCCTAAGCAACATGATTATCTTCCTAGTTGGGATTCCTATTTTTTTAACATTGGTTCATTGTTTGTGGAATCTCACATTTTAGACTTGGAAGACACATTTGAAGGATTAATTTTCCTATTTGATGATATTTGTGGTACAACTGTTGTCACTCCATCTCTATATTTGGAGAATGTTCAAAATTAGTTTCCATTGGTACCTTATTTGTCACTTTCTATTGTGATTGGACATGTTCTTGATTAGTTTGTGGCATCATTCTCCAAGGTCTTGGTGACACATGAGCAGATTTTTGAGACAAACTACCATCCTAAATTTGGATTTCACTTACAAATTCCTATCTAGAATGGGAAGTATTCCTTCATTTATACTTGGTTTATCTTCTTCCCAAAGGGAGAAATGTTATTTGTAGGAATTGGACTCTGTTTTCCCTTCAAGCACTTACCATTTTTGTAGGATATTATTCATTATGGAGGGGATATGTAGTCTTCTTCTACCCTTCCTATGGGAGGATCATTGATTATATATACATGATATATGTAGTCCTTGGGGGGTGTTATTGAGTCTGCCATCCATGCTTCTTGTTTTCTTTTCTCTCTTTTGGAGAGGAGTTTTTTCCAACAGGGTTTTCTCCTTTTCTCTGTTTGTGAGAGATTTCATTGCATCTTGATATTGTGTAATAATTTCCCAAAGTTGCACTTAAGTAGGGGTGTTAGAGTAAATAGGATATTTACCTACTTAATTTTATTTAGGCATAGTTCATTTAATTAATTTGTAGTTGTTGTCGGTTACATTTTTATCATCTTTCCCCTTGCCTTTATAAGCAAGGCCAATGTACATTATTCTTTATCTCAATTCATTCTTTTTTTACTTTTGGTGAAAGAGCTTTGCTTCTCTCATATTTGTGAATTTTTATATTGAAAATTGTGCTCCTAGGAGGTTAATTTACACCAACACTTTGATCTTTAAATATGAAACATTTCATTTAGTGTTGGTGTAAATTAAATATTTAAAAATGTGTCTGTAGCATAAAATACTAATGATGTTTTTCACATTGTAGAGTTGTTTGTGGTAAGACTATGTGGTCTACAAAAGAGTATAATATCAAATCAGGATATAAAATATGTTGGGCTATTTTGGAGAAACTTATGGAAGAAACTAAAGAATAATTTGAATTTTAGTTTTACAGACCATCCATAGATTGATGGGAAAGCAAAGCTGGTAAATAAGAGTCTAGTCAACCTACTAAGATTCTTAGTAGGATATAAGCCTGAGGGATGGGATTATATTTTATCATAGGTAGAGTTTGCATACAACAATTCAATTAGTATGAGTACTAGTAAATCCCAATTCTAAATTATATATGGGAGTATTTCAATGAATTCTTATGAGTTGAGAAAAATGGAGAAATAAGAAAATATTTTTTTTGATGCCTAAAACATAGAAAAATAGGTTATAGGTCCAAAACATAAGGTTTTATACTAAATTTGGAGTGTTTCACGAAACTTACTATAAATAGAAAGGGAAAAATGGGTTGTAAAGAACCTACCTATTTTCTATCTCATTAAGGAAATGAGATCCTCCAAGAGAGAATTAACTTAATGTGCTTAGGTGAGTCAATTTTATAAAGGAAAATAGGTCCATATTTGGTGAACCCCCCTTATAATACATTTTACCTGCCATATTTTCTAATGTTTCATTTTGGTGAACTTGACGTGAACCAACATTATAACACGTTTTCACATCAGGTTCACCAAAATAAAACATATAAAAATAGGTGATAAGTCCAAAGCATAAGTTTTTATTTTAAATTTGGAATGTGTTACCAAAGTTATTATAGATAGAAAGGGAAAAATGGGGTGTAATGGAACTACCTATTTTCTATTTCATTAAGGAAATGAGATCCGCCAAGATAGAATTAACTTTTACCCCTTAGGTTAGTCAATACTATAAAATATTTAGCAATTTCCTTTATGCATGTGTGGATGGGGGTATCATCCTGAACAATAATTTTTGGAGAAAAACTAAAAATAGTAAATCTGCCCAATTATTCTCATTCACACTTGAAACGGAAATTTAAAGCTCAATATTAATAGAAATAGCAAACTTTCTGTAAATCTGAGAAGGGTTAGATACACTATACCAGTCACCAAAAGGAAATTTTAGGAGAAAAACTAGGACTCATTCACCCATGGGTGAATGGGTCTTTGATCAAGGTTTTCAAACAACTTTTGGGAGCATCTAATGTCAATCTATAGCATTTATTTGATCAGAGTTTCATTTTTGGAAAGTTAGAAATCAGATATGTAGGTGAGATTTCGTAAATTGATGACAACTTTGAAAACTTTTCCAATCTTTCTCTTCAAGAGATCTTCAATCCTTCTTCAACCTAAGATTTAAAACACAAACACAAGAGGGAAAAATTATTTGTTTTTGGTGAATGGGGGTTTTCCTTTGTCAAACCCTATTTGGGTAATTAACCTTGAACGGAAATAAAACATGAAGGAATGATGAATGAACAATTGCTATGTTGCAACTCACCAAACCCTTGAATAAAACCCTTGAATGGAGATCCTTGAAGGACTAAAACTTGCAAAAAATGCCTCGATTGATGATGTTGATCTTGTGCTTGAATATTGACTTGAAAACTTGAAACCTACATCACAATGTTAGCTCCAAAAACATGCATGAATGAACATAACTTTGACATGCTCATCAACTTTGGGAATTTAGATTTAGTAGGGCCTCTATTTTTAGTATTTTTTCATATAAGCGCGTAGGGAGTTTAAATTTTTCACAAAGCTCTAGAAATAAATTTTGTACAATGTGTGTGAGTATTGAATCAAGATCAATTCTGTGTGAGGAGATATTAAAGATTTTAGTTTTAAAATCAGGTTTTGAGCATTTTCAAGTAGTGGAATGATGATGGGAAGGTGGTAAGTTGTGAGGAAGATGGGAGAGGAGGTTTGAAGGTGGATTTTAAGAGACAAAATATAGAAGGCTCCATAAACATGAGGAGAGAAGTTGTAATGTGCTGTAGCCTATGAGGATTTCATCCTCTATTTTGTTTTCTCATTTCTATAATGTAATCTATGTCTAGTTTAACAAAGAATATTCATATCTTTTGTGAGAAATTGGTGTTCTTATTTTTGGTTCAATTTTCTCCTCCATCAATCACCTTTACATGCATGAATATGAATTGAAATTAAAAAATTTAATGGGTTTATGGATCTCCATTACTGGCTATTATGAGTTGACAAAATAGAAAATATTTTAAGTTTCCCACTAAATTAAAAAGGATATGCTCTAATTGATTATTATCATAATAAATCTAAATCAAAGATCATTCATATGATAGCATCTTAATTCCATTCTTAACCTTCATAATAATTCTAGGCATATTCTATGCTTCCTTATTATCTTTATATCATTGGTTCATTTCTCTTCAATTAGTTTTTCTAGAAGATTGATTGAGGATAACATTATTCTTTTTAAGGAAGTTGTCAAACAATGTTTGTAGACACCTTGACATTTTAGGTACAAATGTAACAAGACAAGGTGAGTAGATTCAATCTATTAGATTTTAGTAAGATTCTAACCATGAGCGAGTTTTAGTTTTGCATAATTCTTTCACTTCTAAGAGAGTAGATATGAATTGGATTGGAGTACAATTAATGAATTGTTGGATAGAAAAGACCCTAGTTCTTAGCACAATGATAATTCAATTCCTCACATTTTTAATAAAATATCCCACCATTCAAAATCTAACTAAATATTATATTTAATTTATGTATCCTCTATATTTATTATTATAGTCCCTATCTTAAATCTAATATAGTTATTTTTCCAATTATTTTTATTTACATAACTTAGATAATGTACTATCTTACACATAAAATATTTTATTTTATTTTCAACTTATAAAAAATTAAATATATTTCAACTTATTTAATTCAATTCTAAATATGCCGATAAGGGCGTGGTTCGGTGGTCAAGTCGCTTGGTTGTAGTGACGGCCACCAGGGTTCAAACCTTCGCTGGGCCAAAGTGCTCGCAGGCCTTGTGCCTTCGCTGGGCCTTTGTGCTCGCGGATTTAGTTGTTTCTTGTGGTTTGTTGTATCCGGTTCATAGCTCCGGTCAAAAAAAAGTGTTTACCCCTAATATTATGGGTGCATTGCACCTTTAAAAAAATAAAAATAAAAAAAATTCAATTCTAAATATATAATAACTAAAATGTTTTAAATTAATTTCAATTTTTAACCATATTTGGATCTTATACTAATCTTTTCATTTGAGAAATTATTCGCTTCTCAATATTATAGTTTAAGTTTAAATGATAATTGAATTATGTGCTTACATAGAGGACATTATTACCATAAGAATGGCCTTTAAAATACACACAAAGTTTATTTTTCATTTGATAGCTTTAATATGAAGTTTATAAATCTATAAATGATATTACCATAAGACTTGGTTTTAAGTTCTTCGCGTTTTGTAACGAATGATGCGTGTACGGATACAAGAAGGGTGACAATAAAACTCAACCATAGTCTCCTAAAACACTTTTCACTTTTCTAATTAAGTCTCCGTTTGGTGTACACTGTTTTAACATCCTTATTTTGTGTGAGGGAGTGATCTGTGTGCTCTTTCAATTGTCAAAATTATAATCTTCATGGCGCTCGACAGTTCACTGTCAATAATTCATCATTTCTATTCTATTTTTTTAGAAGCTTCTTACAACACAACATGAAATATAGTAAGCTATATTGCCAATAATATTTCTAAATGGATTCCGTACATCATATTCCCACATGCTTCGCATGTGGCAAATATGCTACATGGTGTGTGGTAAATTCCAATACAAAGAGGCAGTCTTCTACAATGATATATAATCGCATGCATTCAATGCATAACTTTATTCAGCTAGTCATATTTTCTAATTGGGTTTCCTGCAGTTCTTTCTGACTTCTCCGCTGGTACCAGTGAGAGGGCTTATGTTTCCCATATTCACCACGGCAGCTGCAAAATCACTAAAAAAGGTATTTTGATTGTTAGAATAGGTAGTCACTTGAGAATCAGCAGAGCCTCCATTGAATAGCTCCTGATCAGAGTGAAGAAGTCCTTTCTGGCTTCTAAGATTTGCATAGTATTTGTTATCAAACGCCGTGGCAGTTTGGACATCTAAGGGCGACAAGTTATTGTCACCGCCATTGCTTGGGCAGTTAGCCTTCACAGAAGTGGCAAATGCACTGTTTATGTTGGTTTCGTTGTAGATGTGAGTTCTGAAAGAGGTACACCGCGCTTGACCAATTGTATGAGCACCTGAACATAATCAAAACAGTCACTTCCTTATTTAACACAAATCCAAATTTGACCTGCATAAAATTGGGACTCAAGATATATGACCATAAATTACCTGAAAGGGCTATCATATCCTTTGTGGAAAGACCCTGATTACTGAATGAGGAGATAAGAGCGCTGAGGCTTGATGTGGGTGCAGGAATTTGGCTGTTTGCACCGCTCAGGCTTGCAGTTTTCGAGTCTCTCCTCCCGAGCTGTACTGTCCATGATGGCCCTCCTAACTGCTCATGCCAAACAATTTATTTGTGATCCACAAAAGTGTTCTTTCTCTCACATCAATTCTAAAAATAATATTATTCCCATTAATTTCTCCCACAATAATACTAACACTAATATTATTTCTATCCAATCCTTCCCACGTTTGTACTAAGGATTTATAATAGATGGAAAAAATTAACATAGTAGAAGGGGAGATTAGCTACCTCGACGACTGAATCACGAGCAGCAATGGCCAAAATGTCAGCACAAGAAACAATTCCGCTGCATGCTGATTCCACTTGAGTCTTGATGGTGTCTATCACGTCGAATCCTCTAACTGAGTTTGCGTTAGGCCTCGCAGTTTTTTCTCCCGTAATGCTTGACGAGTCGTCCAACAGAATAGACCCATCGCACCCCTATAAAATTTCAGGGAAAAACGTTATGTTGAGACAGGAAGCTAAAACCCAAGAGACGAGAAAATGTCAAAGCACAAGGATAAACCTACGTTAACGAAGCAGTCGTGAAAGTGAAGGCGGAGCAACGATGCACCCATTCGTTTTTCCTTGGCGACCGCTTGTTTTACTGCAGCTTTGACAGTAGACAGTGCCTTGGGACACGTCTTATCGTAGAACGTCGAACTGAGCTGCCCATTAGCGGGACTCAAACATAAGACTACGAAGGCAATCCATGCAATCAAACTATTAGTCCTCATGACTGGTTGTTATGCAGCTCAATAAATAAATTGTATTGATATTTCACTCTATTGGAGAATAGAATGAAATTTGCTGTGTTGAAATGTTTGAGTGTCTTGGCTTTTTATAATGGCTCAAGAGCTTCTATACGATAAACGTAATCGATGGCAATTATAATCTTTAGATATTTATCTGCTGAATTGTTCCTTTCCACAAAATAAGGCTGGTGTGGAAGGAATCCAAACGGAAGAAAAAACCAACAAACTCTGGCCCACAGCCGTCAAATTATCAGATTTTAGACACTTTCTAAAGGCAATAAATACTGTGGGACGGCTCCTTTATGCTATCCAGCGTAGAAAATGCTGTCCAGTCCACCTTTCAATAAAGCTATCAGTTTAGTTGTTAAATCATGCCGTCCAAACGCGTTCAGCATTGACCTTTTGATGTCTGAAGCGGTCTGAGCTTCGACACACCTCACCAAACCCATTCTAAGTTTTGAATCACTTTATTTGTTTACTTCGTCAAAGTTATACGCAAAAGAAAGTTCGCGTTACATGTATCATTAAAAATTCATATTACTTTAATATATAATAGAAAAATATTTGTTGAACCTTTCCACGAGACATCGACCTTTAACCAAAGTTCCATGCAAATGAAAGTACCAAGTTAGCGAGCTTGGGTATATTTCTGTAGTACTCCGTTCTAGATCTCGTGTTCCGTATTAACAAATGGTTTTTAAGTAATCGTCGACTTTTCCCAAAAAAGAAACTTATAAATAATAATTCTATCTTTCTGAATTGGCTTTTGATTAGTGATGAAATTGAATGGGACGGGATTTTAAATAAAAAATAAAAATAAGAAAACTAAAGTTAACAAAGATTACATTTTTGGTTGACTTTATTAGTTTAATTAGGTTTAAAAAGATATTAATTTATATTGAGTCTTATAAATAATAATTCTATCTTTCTGAATTGGCTTTTGATTAGTGATGAAATTGAATGGGACGGCATTTTAAATAAAAAATAAAAATAAGAAAACTAAAGTTAACAAAGATTACATTTTTGGTTGACTTTATTAGTTTAATTAGGTTTAAAAAAGATATTAATTTATATTGAGTCTTATTTTAATTATGTAAGACTATGATATTATTTAAGAAAATTTTGGTAATTGATATTGTTTCAAGGAATTTTGTGAATAAAACTGATTTCATTTCATTGGAATTGTTTTTTGTGTTACATCTTGGGATTCAACGTTCCCTCTAATTAGACTCACATCCTTTTGATAATGTTCAAGTTTCATGGCTCGATAATTATAAGAGATGGAAAATGGAAAGCTCTAGTTAGTCTACGTTTGGATAAATTTGAGTATTCTTCATTGAATCATGGTTGCTCCTATAGATCTAATATTACCTAAAATTTGACTTCGCTTTTCAATTTTAAAACTCTCAATCAATAGATGTCAACTTACAGAGAAGCTGATGTACTCATATTTTTAGTTCCATTTCACAAAGTACTCATTAAGCATCTCCTACACATCATATTACTTAAAATATGGCTTAACTTGATTTTGGTTGTAGATTTGTAGGAAATTTTTCTAAATATTATCTTACTCTTGTGTTCACATGTGGGATGAGTAGGTTTCATCCATCAAGACCTCTTCAATAAATTTAGGTTAATTTCTCCAAAATTAGTCTCTTTGATAGATGTGAACATTTAATAGAGTCAAACCTATTTATTTTTAGCTCAAAAATTTACATGTTGGAAATTTCAAATTTTTTAACCTCTTCCTTTGTAGATACATGTCAACCAAATAATGACTCTAAAGGATAAAAAGTTAAGATTTGATTTGATAATCTACAAATAGCATTACCCTAGTATATAAATGAATAATGAATATGATTAAAAGATTCAACTATAACTTAATTAGACTATCAAGGATTTGAAACTTGTTTCCACCTAGATTAATAACATAATTTGAATTGTCTTATAGATAACTTTGAAGATACAACCCAAAATTAATTATTGCCAGTTTTATCCTTACATGAAGTTCAAAGATTTTGTAAGGGTAAACTAATATTCTCAACTCAAATAACTAGATAGATTACTAATCATGAATGGAAAATAATGAAGCAAGGAGAGGACCAAGAGTAAAAAAAATGTACCCTCATTATTTATGTGGCATATTTGTAACTTTCAATGTTTCATATTGGGAAATTTCTTACTAAATTATGATTGGATACTCATCAATAGGATAAGTGCAAGAAGTTGGGTTCGCATTTAGGGGAAGTTGCTTTTTTTAGCTTTTTAAAAAAGGCATCCATTCATTCCTTAAAATAGGTACCCATTTTAAAGTGTGTGTTTTTGTTCAAAAAGATGGAAACTCACAATCCATGTTTTCATTTGGATTTAGGCACAAAAAATGCATGGTAACCCCATTCATATGATAGACTTGCAAGTACTATGTCAAGAGAAAAGACCAAGTTTGACAATATGCTCAAGAAGGGTTTGTTTTTTCAAAATTATTTTTGTGAAATAAAAAATGTTAATGTGAATAATTAATGTATTCACTATACCTAAGTGTACTTAGTTTGATGAGGTTAGACAACATCTTGTCTAACTGAATTTTCAACCTTTAAGCCTCTAGAGATTACCAAGTTGTTTGGTTAACCTCATGCACATACCTTTATATGGTTGGATGTCTTTTCCTCCCACCTCAAAGGTGACTTAACACTTGGCACACAAGGTTGATGACTTGGTCATAGAGATTGTTGGTTTGCACACTCCAAGTGTTCCTAAGGTTGACACCTATAGGAAACTTGTCTATTATTTTGTGTCATTTCATTGTGCACTTATCAATCATCCTCATAGGTGGATTGCCTCATCCTTGCCTATATAAGCAAGGATTTACACTCATCATAATTTGGGTCATCTAAATATAATATTGCATATTATTAATTGTGCTTATTTCTCATCTACTAGATTTTCCTTATTTAAAATATGGTATTAGAGCTTAGGGGGAGATAGTGCAAGCCTTTAGGTGAACATTATTGTATTTTATGAGTTTCATTACTATGTGCAATCCTAGGAAGATGTTTAAACATCCATAACTACATTATGAGGCCTCATTTGGATTCTCCTACCCACAACAAGAAGATCTTGACCACACCTCTGGCATTTGAAATAGTGGGAAGAGTCAAATGTGAGGGAAGTTGGGTGTGAATAAGAAGCGATCAGCGGTATTCCATTTGTTGCTCAACTACCTCACACATCATTTCATTTGGTGTTTCTTTTCTTGCAACCTTAAGAGTGCTACCACTTACAAAGAAAGAGACCTCATGGCTCTGATAAGGACTCTTCCCTTAAACAAACTACACACCCATGCAACTTAGTGGATGAGATGAGTTTTTGATGAAATGGAGGTGCCTATTTGATAGCTCATGTCTTGGACTTGAAATGGAGGGAAATTGGTTCTTTCTATTAAAATGGGGGTTCACTAATAATTAACTATAAATAGAAAGGGAAAAATGGTGTATAATGCACCTATTTCCCTCTATCTCATTAAGAAAAAGTGATCCCTTGAGCCAATGTTGACTTTCAACCCTTATGTGAGTCAATCTTAAAGGAGATCTTGCTATTTTCCTTATGATCTAGGATGGGGCAAATATGCTAAAACAACACTTTTGTGGGAAAGATTAAAAACTGTAAATAAACCCAAAAATACAAAGTAATACATGAAATCACAATACTAAACCTTAATCTAATGAAACCTACAACTTTCTAGTAGATTTGAGGAGGTTAAATATTTTTGCACTTTTCAGCAAAATGTTGTTGTTGAGTATTCTTTGGGATTCATTCGCCCAAGGGTGAATGGATCCAGCTACAGGGGTTGAAAATATTATTTCACAGTCCTATGGTCCTATGTTTGTACTCTTGATTCCTTTGGGTTTCACAATCATAAATTTGGAAATTAATTCTGAAAGTGAGTTTTTGTGGCACGACAACAACTTTGATAAATTTTGTAGTTTTGAAAACTTTTGTGATTTTTCTCTTTGGATAGATCTTCAATCCTTCTTCAACCTAATATCTACAAAACACACAAGTGGAAAAATATATTTATTTTTGGTGAATGGGGGTTTTCCTTTGTCAAACCCCATTTGGGTAATTAAACCTTGAATTCAAACAATGAAACATGAAAGGAATGATGAATGAACAAGAGCTATGTTGCAACTCACTAAACCCTTGATTTGAAACCCTTGAATGACTAAAACTTAGTAGATCTCTTTAAGGTCTTGATCTTGCATGAAATGGCTTGATTGGATGTTGATCTTGATGCTTGAATCTTGATTTGAAACTTGAAGCCTATATTACAATGTTAGCTCCAAAAACATGCATGATGCTTGATAACTTTGACTTGATGTTTGAGACCTTCAATGCTTCAACAAATTCTTGAGAAATATTCTCTTGAACACCTTTGAAAGTAATATTAGCTCTTGTAAAATTTTCCCTCTTGCTAGATGTTTTGAATTGATAAAAAGACTAGGCATGTATAGGTATTTTTCTAATTTCTGAAAATTAAACGTTACTTGTAAGCCAACACTTAAAACTTGAATTTAGAACCTTAGGATGCTTCCAAAAACATGCTTAAATTTTGAATTTGTGATCTTAAAGGGGGTGGAAAAATGGGTCCTAACCTAAATTGATAGGACCTATTCATTTTGGGGTGTTAAAAATGATAATTGCATTAATTAAATCATGATTCTCCTTTCAGAAATTGCAATTAATTAGGCTTGTAAAAGCAGAATTTAGACAATTAGAAGCTTAATTAAGTCTGATTTATTAAAAGACCCAAAAATAATGTAAAAAATGTAAAGAAGTACATTTTTTTGACACTATAGAATTGCTTGATCTTCATAAGCTGGGTGGACTATGTACAACCCTTGTGTGGGGACATATGCCTCACTTTTTATAATCGACCATCCGAAGACAATAGGAAGAGACCCTCATCGCCAAGCCAAAGTTTTTGCTTGTAGTCATTGACCCACACACAATTTTGGCATCCTGCACTTTCATTTGGAGGTTGCTTCAATCTATGCAATAGTGGGCATACCCTCTCATCTGGTTGACCAAGTCCATGGAGTGAAGCAAGTGCAGTTTGGAACGAATGTGCTAGGTGAAATATTATGCAGGCCGTGTGAAGTTCATTTCCCATGAAAGGGATCTATACAGAACATTTGACCAGCATGATTTCGGTGAGCAAGACATGTGCTCATTTTGCCCACCTTTTGCACTCGTTTAGACGCTGATTTCGGCCTTTTGTTGTGCTCTTTCCACCTCATATGGAGCAGCAATTCCCAAGGACCTCGAAAGAAGCCTTAGAACAGTGTTAGGAAATGAGCATTTCTTGTGCAGACTGTGAGCTCCTTTCTTGTAGACCAGGCCATTCATCTTGCAAGCTATTGACTACCACGTTGGCTGATATATTCTGTAGTGGCCAGTATCGAAGAGGAAGTGCCTTACATTCTACAGGATTGAACAGTAAAGAGTTCCAATTTTCACAGAGGCATCTATTTTTTTGGCATGCTGCATAGAGACTTGAAGACCATAGAGATGTGAAGAAAGAATCAACTAAGCAAGGAAATCTGTGCAACAAGGAAATCCAAATTCACGGAACATGGGTCTTATTTTGCTAATTGACTTGGTCAATTGTTTGTAACATTTGAATGCCCTCAAATTCCTCCAAATTATTTGACACCAGCTTCACCTTTAATGTCAAATTATTATTGTAACTGTTAGTATTTAATGCTAACTTCTTAGTGGTTAGTCGATTGTGGGTGTATTCAAAACATTGGCAAAGGGAGGGTCATTTTTTCATTTTTATCCATAGTTAAAAATTTGTAAAAGAAGAGTGGTTTTTTTTTTTTGTAATAAATGTGGCAAAGGAAAAAAAAATTCCCTAGTCAAAAATTTGTAAAAGAGGAGTCAATTTTCTCTTTTGCAATGAATTTGGTAAAAGGGTGGGTCACCATAATGGTGGTTTTAATTTTAATTTTTTTATCTTTTATTGAGGTTTGCAAGATATAAATTAATCTTTCCTTCTTAATCCACCTCATGACAATAAAAATTGAAGAACTTGTAACAACAAATATGCTTGTAAATGCACTCATATAAAGTGCCACAAAGTAAATGTGTGTAGTGAATTTGGGAAATTATTGTACTTAAACTGAATTACAAAGTGTAATGAGGGGTTGTGTAGAGTCTTGATTTGACACCACAGTTGTGGATCATCGTGATTTAACATCACAACAATGTCTCCTTGTGATTCTCACCCCATGTGAGTGAGCCTTGGAGCACACCCTTTCTCCTTTTCTTGTACATCTTGACATTCCTTGCACACTCTCGATTTTAGTTGGTTCTTCTTATATTCTCTTAGCATTAAAGGGGTATTATGATGTGTTTTTCTAATGCTTCTTTCAATGAAGTAGTTGATGAATATTCTTTTTTGGAGGCCTCATGAACCTTCAATATTGATCTCTTGTATGGGGGATCATTTTAGTGGATCATCTTTCTAGAGATTCTAGTACTCCTAATCATAATACTATTTGTATTAGCAACTTCACAGAGTTTGATTGACTTTTTGCATATTGGTTGAGCAGTTTTCATATGTGTATATTGGTTTGATATTATGTACCTTTTCATGCACCCATATTCCTTTGTAAATATTGTTTACTCTATTTTTCTTTTGCTTTTAAAGCTAATTGGTATGCTTCTTTCATATTGACAATCCTATGCATGCTTAGTTAAATTTGAATAGAAAATTTTAGACCATTTACATACCTTGAAGCTACCTATTCATTTATCTCTTGATGCTCCAAATGAAGGAATTTTTTATAAAATTCATTTATATAGTCTTACACAGTACATAAATTTTACTTCAAATTTTGAAATTGATGAAAAGGAGTTTGTTCATAATCCATAGGAAATAATTTCTCTCAACTTCTCTATTTTACTCCATGTTCTAATTTTATCTCTCCCCTTTCTAACTCTTTCCTTTTTTAGATGATCCAACAAGATCATTGCATGACCCTTTCATTTAGTGGATGAATATTTTACCTTCTTTTCCTTTCCCATAGTTTTCCATTAAAAAAAAAACTCTATATTGTTCAGCCAATCTATTAGCTTCTCTTGTTTAAAACTATCTGCATAATCAAAAATTTCAATTTTAATTCCTTCATTTTTGTTTGTTCGTTCTAATGATCTATGAATCTTTTATTCAAATTTTAGATTCTTTAATTGTTTTCCATCTTCATATTCAACATGTTGACCTTCACCTCATTGTCTTATTTCTTTATCAAAATTGTTTTCCTTTATTCTTTTATTTGCTATCATAACTACAAGTTGTACTACTTATTTTTGTAGATTTTTTATATCTCTATACATTTCAGAAAGACATCCTATTCATCTTCCTCTCCTAGACATCTTCCTCCTCTAATACTAGATGATGTAGCCAAAACTTAAATATAAATTAAAATTATAATTAAAAAGCGAACATAACAAACTTAGAATACTTTTGAAATTCATCCTTTATTCCTCCTTCCATTCTAACTTCAAAAATAAAAATAAACTTCCCTTTAATTAGAAATTTGAAAGTCACTTTTTTTTTTTGTAATATTTATCAAAATCCAAAAATTACCTTTTTTGCATTTTTTAGCATAATTAAAAATAACTTTTTTTGGAAATTTTTAGTAGCTTTCATAACTTACCTCTTTTTGGTAATTTCTCATGCTTATTTGCATGGCCTATGAAAGTTTCCGATTATTTTAAACTAATTAAAGTGACATTAATTTTCAAATTACTAATCTAATTACATGCAAGAGTTTGAAATAGAAAAAATAAATTGAAAAAATCTTGAAAAAACACTAAAATCACAATTAGACTCTCAAGTCAAAATTTGTGACCTTCACAAGTTTCTGCATCACAACTTAAGGCTAATTTGATACTATCCTAAAATTGCAAGAGTTAATATGTGGATCAACATCAAAATAAGTATAACTTTTGTATTAGAGATTGGGAATTTTAATGTCTCTATCCCTATAAGCATATTTCATTACACAATAAGCACGGTTACAAGTTGGATACAAAGTTTCATATTCCCTATTGGGAGATCAAGTACAATGGTGATGTGGCATATAGGTTAACACTTTTTCTTCTCAAATAAACCTAATTTTTACATCTCTTTTCTCAAGAATGTGATTTGTATCTCTATGTAACAACCATTAGAGCTATAATAGTTAGGTGAGGAGGTCTCAATATTTTTTAAACCAAAGTCATTTTGGATTAAAACATAAAACATATTCCCAACCATTCTATTGAGGAAAAATTTGTCTATTAGAAGGTTTCCCAAGTTGAAGATACCACATGAAAATCCACTATAATTCTCCATGATTCTCCTCATGAACTCAATTCTAGAGGATGAATATTTTTGCAGGTATAGGAAATGTTACAATGCCTTTGTACTTTATGTTAGATATAACTAGTTAGATACACATTATTTTTTATTTATGATTAGATATATTTGATAAAATGATGCATACTATTTATAATATATCCTATTGGTTAATAGAATAAAATAATTATCTCAAATACACAAAATGATTATTTTTCCTTAATAAAACTATATATATTATAATTACTTCTAAATTAGAAGGAATCTTAAAATATATTTAATAAGATTGTAATATATATTTAGAGGTTTCCCCTTTCAATTAGAAATTCAAAGATATTAAAATATATTATGTTTCTCTCACTTCTATAATAGTTTTGTGTCTTTATGATGATTTATCTTGAATAAATAGTATTAAAATAACAATGCAATAGGTTTTCATGAATAAATTCTAGATAGAAGTGGAAAGGGAATATAGTTGGAGATACTATATTTAGAATTTGGAAGAGGAGAGAAATATGGCTTTTATTTTGCTAAAAATCACGTAATCTAAGAACTCACATTTCTTTAGTACTGTAGAAGTTTTATGTAGGAGTATCTTTTGTATTTATAATATCCATACATATTTATAGTATTGTACTCTTTTGATAATTTATTTCAGGACATGAGGAATAGTAAAAATTGAAATTAATATATTGTTAAATATTTTTTCATTTTCAACACAATATAAAATTCATCCAAATAGTAATAATTTGAGAATTATGACTCAATAGAATTTTAAATCATTCATCCATAAATAACATGGATGTACCAAGAAAGCAAATGCAAAGAATACATGTAGTATGAAAATACATTAAAAACCTCAAATCGTACTATGATCTTTTAAATGTCCACTAAATATTAATTTTTGAAAAAAACAAGAAAAGATATTTAGAAATATTTAAATATGTTTATAAATAGAAAGTATAATGTCTTAAAATATACAAGATGAAATGTATTTTTTTAATAATATTTAAATGATTAAAATACATAAATTTTTCATGGACACTTTGAAATATTAAAAATAAGAAACTAACTATTATTATATAACCCACAAGAATCTTAGTATTCAAAATTTATTTGATGTCTTTAAAAATTATTCTAATATTATTTTTATTCTAATTAAATTTAAAACATAATAAATTAAATTCAATATATTTTTATTCTAAGGATCATTGTATAAGAAATATTTTCATTTGAATCTATTATGTAAAGAGAAAGGGAGGAAAATCGTTCATTGTGATCATAGTAAGGAACAATTCAAAAGGAAAGGAGTGCCCAATAGGAAAGACCAAAATTTAATTAGATTTCGCTATGATAAGAAATGGAATTGCATGGACTTCACAAGATGGAATAGTGAAAGAAGCCATGTGAGCTTAAGTTAACATTAAAGGAGGAGTGACCTCCACATTATCAATCATATTAGGTGAAAAAAGCATCCACCACATCTATGGTGAGACTTTTATTAAAATAATTCTTCAAATAAGAGAAATATCTTCAAACTTTAAGGTGTAAGAAATTAAATGTAAAATGAACCATGGTAGATAACATCCTACAATAAAATGCAATACCTTTATAATATAAATATTGGCTCAATGATTCATTTAGTACCAAAAGGAAAACCTCCACCAATAGGGTCTTAGATAAATCCTCTTCCACCAAAATTCAAGTAAAGGTATTGTGAGAGAATATCATTGTCTCATGGTCCAAATTGGTGAAATAACCCACATAACTATCAATACCAACATAGAAAGATTCACACAAAAAAGAAAGTGGTGGATTTGAGAGATGAATCCAAATAGGTAGCACATTAAAATATCCATGAGTAGGTTAAAGGAAGGATCCCAAAAATTCAATAGAATGGTATGATGGGTCCAAATTCAAAAATTACCACTCAACAATAATACTATGACTTGATACTAATTCAATGACAACACCAAAAAAAACCTTTGGCATAAGGGTATAATTTAAAATTTCCTAATGTAATAGGTTTCCAATGCTATGTAATCAAATATTTGAGATCACCAAACCAAGGCTAGAGGCTATCAAACATGCTAATAAATCCCTTTTGGAAAAATATATCCTCATTTTTAAAAACCTTATCCCCCAAAATTCAAAAATAACTTTTTTAGAAAATTTTAGTAGCTTTCTTAACTTACCTTTTTTGGTAATTTTCATGCCTATCTGAATGCCCTATGAAAGTTTCCAATTATTTTAAACTAATTAAAGTGAGAATAAATGTCAAATTAATAATCTAATTACATATAAGAGTTTGAAGAAAATCTGAATTTTTGGGTTTCGAACGAACTAATAGGTTCAAACATTTTGATGGCGTTGCTGAGGACTGGTGAAGGCGCGTGCGCAGGCTAGGGTCTCTCTGCCCTAGCTGCGCCTGATGCTTTGTGTCTTCTTTGCTGGTGACTGATTGGAGGGGGGTTCTGGTGCGCAGGGTTCGTGGCTTGGGTGGCCACGTCTTTTGTTGGTTTCTGGTGCTTTCTGTACGCATTTTTCTGCTCAACCTGCACGTTTTGAGCTCTGCATGCAGTGATTGGGGGGTGTTCTCGCATCTATGGGGGGCTATGGTTTATTGTGGGGTTTGAAACTCGGTGGAGGGAGGCTAGGTTTTATTTCCTGTGATCTTCTCTAGTGTGTTTTGGGTTGTGGGGATTTCTGGGGTTTTTTGTCTTTGGCCTTGCATGGCTCCAAATGGGAGTTCCCCTGGTGGTAAGGGGTTGTCTTTCAAGTATGCGGTGGCAGGGAGCAATCCTTCGGTATTATTGCATACGAATCCTTTTTTTGGTGAGTCTGGATTAGGAATGGGAGAGTCCTCACATATGTCTAGAGGTTTTAGGCCCTCGAAGGTGAATGGGTGCCTTGCTAGGAGTGATAATAGGCCGATTGTTGAGATCCAACCTAAAGCAATTGTGGATGATATCAACTACTTATCAAAACATGCTCTGATCTATAAGTTTCTAGGGATTCGGGTATCCTTGTCTTTTTTGGAATCATGGGCTCGGCGTACCTGGTCTCCCGAGGGGGATATGGATGTTTTGTTGGCAGCCAATGGCTATTTTCAAGTGGTTTTCTCTTACATGTCGAACAGGAATAAAGTTTTCGATTGAGGGCCCTATTTCTACAATCAAGTGGGTCTCTTCATTAAACCTTGGCATGTGGGATTCAACCCTACTGAAGAGCTTCCTTCGCGGGTCCCAGTTTGGGTGAGGTTACCATGGCTTCCTTTAGAATTTTGGAGGGAGGACATTTTTAGCTTAGTGGCAAGCCAGCTTGGGAAACCAGTTGGTCCTTCGAGACAGGCTATGGAAAAGAAGGTAATTACCAATGCCCAGGTATGTGTTGAAATCGATTTGAATAAGCCCTTTCCTGATTCTATCGAAATTCGGTTGGGGTCAAGTTCATGGATTCAACAACTTGACTATGAAACGCTGCTATTTCAGTGTCGCTTTTGTCATGAATATGGATATTTGCAGAGGGTGTGTCCTAAATCAAAACCTATAGAGGATTCAAACATAGGGTCGGCGAGTGCTCCTCACACCCAAGATAAAGGGAAGGATCCTATGAGGGAGGACAAGGAAGGCTTCATCCCAGTAAGAGGGTGTAATAAGGGTCACGGCCAAAAGAGGACCTTTAAGGACAGACAGACCAATGAGGTTTTCAACAGGTTCGATGGGCTGGATGACTTGGAACAATTTGATGGAACCATTGCTAATATGCCGGCTAGTCATGAGCTCTTGGAAGCAAAGGAAATAGGAGGGGAGGAGAACAATGTTGTCTAGGTTGGTCCGCAGGAGAGAGAGCTTGGGGTTCAGATGGTCACAGATACTTCAGTGAGACCTGTTGAGGAGTTGGATTCTAGTGGAGACAAGGAATTACAAGAGATTTCTGCTCATGCCCGAACCAAGGCTTGCACCGAAAATGTTCGGCAAGAGGAAAGCAAAAGCAAGGGTTCCCCTTCTGTTTTAGGTATTCATCAAAAAACCATTAGAAAAGATACCCCAGAGAAGTCTCTTAAGGTGGGGAGGAAGAAAGACCAGGAAAAGGTGAAGTTAGTGGGAGAGACTTTAGTGGAGTCTGGTTCTGTGAAAACCATTGATTCCCACTTCCCTCTTCATCAGAAATGATTGTTCTTTCATGGAATGTAAGGGGGTTTGAATAGCATCCCTAGACAATAGGCTATTCGGGATTTGATTAAGTCTCATTCGCCTGAGGTGGTTTTTATTCAGGAAACTAAGTTATCTATTGATAGGATGCATAACACGGCTGCTAAGATTTGGCCTAGTAGCCTGTGTCAGTGCATTGGTGCTCAAGGATGCTCTGGGGGTTTGGCTCTTTTATGGGATCCTCGCAAGCTGGTTCCACTTTGGTGGGTTTCTAGCAAATCTACTATCTCCTTGGTGGCCAGTTGTTGCGCAACTGGTGAGATTCTTCTCTTCACTAATGTTTATGCCCCGACTGATTTTATTGGAAAAACTTTACTTTGGTCACATATAGGATATGTTCGCTCTCTTGCTCCTCTATTCCCTTGGATTCTGGGAAGAGATTTCAATGCAGTTTTAAGTTTGGAAGAGAAGCGGGGAGGTATTCCCAAGCTCGATCCCTCTGCAGGCCTTTTTAGAAGTAACATTGAAAGGTTGAGGGTGGTGGACGTCACCCCTTCCAATGGGTTATTTACATGGAATAATAGGAGATGTGGGGCGGAAGCGATAGCAGAAAGATTAGATAGGTTTCTAGTTTCTTGTTTCTGGATGGCGGACAGTTGGATTACTAGTTCAGTGATTTTGGACTGGAGGGGTTCAGATCACTGGCCGATCCTTTTGACTGCTTCTATGTTTCAAAAGACAAAGAATCCATCCTTTAAGTTTCAGCTTATGTGGTTGAGGGATGCTTCTCTCCAAGATTATATCACTACTTGGTGGAGGGAAGGGAAGCCTGCTTATGGTACCGCTATGTTTTCTTTTGTCAAACAATTGCAATATGTTAAGTTTAAGCTGAAAAGGTGGAATAGGGAGTGCTTCGGAAATCTCTTTGGAGCCAAGAGAGATGCACAGCAGAGGGTGGACAATATTACGCGCCAAATCAGAGAACAAGGCTTGTCTGATGGGCTATATAGAGAAGAAGCTGTGGCCTTAAAGGATCTAGAGGAGTGGGAGCTACGAGAAGAGATTTACTGGAAACAAAAAGCCCGAATTGATTGGCTCCAGGAAGGGGATAGAAATACTAAGTTCTTCCACAACACTGTTAAGGACAGAAGACATAGGAGTGCCCTCAATTCTCTCACGACGGCTGAAGGGCTTCTGCTTTCCTCTCATAGGGAGATTGCCTTGGAGGCTACTAGATATTTTGGGAACTTGTTTTCAGAAGACTCGGATCTGGCTAGGGTTGAGGAGGATTTGGTTCTAGCTTGCATTCCCTCCTTGGTCACTTCTGAAATGAATGAGGCTCTCATTAAGCCCATTACTCTATCTGAGATAGAGCTAGTGGTGTTTGGAATGAAAAGGGGTAAAGCCCCGGGACCAGATGGGTTTCCTATAGAGTTCTTTCAAGCCTTTTGGGAGATTGTCAAGATGGATCTCTTTGATGTGGTGCAGGAATCCTTTAACAATAAACAGATGCTTAAGGCTTTGAATGCAACTTTCCTTGCTCTCATCCCAAAGAAGGAAGAAGCTAACTCCCTGAATCTCTTTAGACCTATTGCTTTGTGCAATGTGATGTACAAAATAATTACAAAAGTGATAGCTGAACGGTTAAAGCCATGGCTTAGTAACCTAATCTCTGAGGAGCAAGGGGGCTTTGTTACTAGATGACAAATTTTGGATGGGGTTATCATAGCGGCTGAAGCTATGCACTCTATGGCTGCCTCTAAGGAAAAAGCTATGTTCATAAAGCTGGACATGGCCAAAGCTTATGATAGGGTCAGATGGAGCTTTTTGCAGAAAGTTTTACAGGCCTTTGGTTTTGGATAGGCGTGGATCAACTGGGTTATGAGCTGCATAACTTCACCTTCTTTTGCTATCCTGATTAATGGTGAACCTTAAGAACTTATTTGGTGCGGCCAGAGGCCTTAGGCAAGGGGATCCTCTCTCCCCTTACCTTTTCATCCTGTTGGCTGAAGGGTTGGGAAGACTTATTAAGTCTCAAGTTAGCCAGGGAGGGATTCAGGGTTGGAAGTGGGGGCATGGTATTCCTCCTTCTTCCCACCTCCAATTTGTGGATGATACGTCTTTGATGGGTGTCGCAAGAATTCAGGAGGCAGCTAGTTTTTGAAAAGCTTTGGATATTTATGTGAAAGCCTCAGGACAAAAGATTAATGAAGAAAAGTCACAAATCTTCTTCTTCAATACCCCTGCTTCTATTCAAGCTCGAATTGCCCATATCTTTGAGGTTTCAAATTGGAACGCTTCCTTTAGTGTATCTTGGCATCCCTCTTTCGGACCAAAGGCTTTCGAGGGGTGTGTGGCAAGATATTTTAGATAAGCTTCGAAGTAAGGTGAGTCATTGGACTCACCGTTGGCTCTCAACTGCTAGCAGAATGACTCTTTTGAAGTCTGTGATCCAAGCCCTTCCTATCTATAGGTGTCTTGTGCAGTCAGCCCCTGCTGGTTTCATTAAGGATTTTGATGCCCTTTCAAGGCAATTTTTATGGACAGGTAATCTGCTTTCCTCAAAATGGAGTTTGGTCAAATGGGATTGTGTGTGCAGATCAAAGCAGGATGGTGGCCTTGGTTTGAGGAATACGAGCTTGAATGGTTGGGCTCTTGCTGCTAAGCTTTTTTGGAGATGGTGCATAAGCCAAGATCAAGGATGGGCAAAAATCCTTAATGTTAAGTATCTTGGTGGGGTGAATGGGAAAGATGTACCAAGGTACAACTTTTCTGGAAGGGGGTCCATGATCTGGGAGACTTTGAAGAAAGGGGCACTGTTAGTTAAAAATGGTCTTTTTTGGATTTGCAATAGTGGTTCAAATGCCCTATTTTGGGAGGATTCTTGGGATGGCTTTCCTCCTATTTTATCTCAATACCCCCACCTTCAACCTTTATGTGATAGTTTCCTTGCTCTAGGATGGAGTAAGGTTGAGGATTTTAAGGTGTTTTTAAGGGTGGGGCGGGGAGAGGTTGCCAGATGGAAAGAGCCCGTTGAATGGCCTCCCAGGGGTTCTGAGGGAGAGAGAGAGAGTCTTGCTAAGATTCTTGCTGGCAGAGGGTGTAACTCTTTAAGAGGAGATGATACCCTCGCTTGGGGACCCAATCCAAAAGGGAAGTTCTCAGTTGCCTCAGGTTATCAAGAGTTGGAAAGACAAAATTTTGACAGGATTGACAGTCCTTGGTGGAAGCATGTTTGGAATAAGTCAGCTTGGCCCAAGTGCAAATTTTTCTTATGGCTTGTGGTTCAGAATAAATGTCTTACCTAGGAGAATCTTCAGAAGAGGGGCTTTCATGGGCCTTTTATCTGTACTTTATGTCATCAGAGCGAAGAATCCAGTTCACATCTCTTCTTCCAATGTTCTTTCACCAGGATCATTTGGCATTGGTGGTGGGAAGCTTGGGAGCATTCTTGTATTCATGCTCACTCTTTGCTGGAGTTTTGGAACAGCCTGGGTAGACCCCCTTCTAAGACTTCCTTTTTGGAGGTGGCTTGGGGTATTGGTCCAGGATTTATTATTTGGAAAGTGTGGTTGGAAAGGAACTGTAGGATTTTCCAGGATAAGCCAAAGAGGGTACAGTAGGTGTGGTTGCAAATAATAAACATGCTTTAGGAGACTCTTGCTGCGAAGTGTGATCTCTTGGAGGATATTTCTCCTGGAGATGTGCGGGTGGTCCAAAAGTTGAATATTCTATGTGCTGATTCTAGTGGTGCTCTTGGGAAGATACAACAGAGCAGAAGCAGGAAAGCTAAAAGGAAGGTTAATAGGGAAGGAAAGTGGTCCCCCCCCCTTTGGGGACTCTCAAGATCAATACAGATGGGTCTTCTAGGGGAAATCTCGGGCATGCTGGGGTTGGAGGAATTGGCAGGGACAGCTCGGGTAAGGTTATTTTCTTCTTCTCTGAATATAAAGGGATTCAAACCAATAATTACATGGAGGCACTTGCTGTCCTCATGGCTCTTGAAAGAGTCTGTGCTCTAGGATGGAGCAAGATTATCTGCGAGTCTGACTCTCAAGTGGTAGTGGATATGTTGAATTTGCAAAGGATGGAAGATGTGGATTGGCATCTGGCAGTGGTGGGGAGACAAATTCTTAGGTTGAGCTCTTCTTTGGATGTTGTCTCTTTTTGCTATGTTCCTCATGAGTGGAATAAGACTGTTGATTTCCTGGCTAAGTGGGCTTCTGATCGTGGAGAGGGATGGAGGATGGGATATTGGACTCACTTGCCTCCAGAATGTGCTTTGGATCTTGAGAGTCTTGTCAAGGAAGATATGGATGGTTAGTCGTGCCCCCTTTGGGGGTTATTTCTTCTGGTGTTGTGTTCTCTTTTGGGCTCTTGGCCCCTGCTCTTTGTACTTTGTTGGTTGATTCAATAAATTTTTACCCCTTTTTCTAATTAAAAAAAACATATAAGAGTTTGAAATAGAAAAAATAAATTGAAAAAAATCTTGAAAAAATACTAAAATCACAATTAGACACTCCCAAGTCAAAATTTATAACCTTCAAAAGTTCCTACATATAAACTTGAGGCTAATTTGGTACTATCCTAAAATTCCATGAGTTAATATGTGGATCAACATAAAAATAAGTACACCTTTTATATTAGAGATTAGGTCTTTTAATGTCTCTATCACTATAAGCATGTTTCATTACAAAATAAGCATGGTTACAAGTTGGATACAAAATTTCATATTCTCTGTTGGGAGATCAAGTACAATGGTGATGTGGCATATATGTTAACACTTTTTCTTCTCAAATAAACCTAATTTTTACATCTATTCACTCTAGAATATGGTTCATATTTCTATGTAATAGCCATTAGGGCAACAATAGTTAGGTGAGGAGGTCTCAATATTTTTTAAACCAATGTCATTTTGGATAAAAACATAAAACATATGCCCAACCATTCTATTGAGGAAACATTTTTCTACTAGAATTTTGTCCAAGTTGAAGATACCACATTGCGATCTTCTATAATTCTCTCCGATTTTCCTCATCTCAATTCTAGAGGATGAATATTTCTGTAGGCATAGGAAATGTTACATTGCCTTTGCACATTATGTTAGATAAAACTAGTTGGATACACATTATTTTTTATTTATGATTAGATATATTTGATAAAGGGATGAATATTCTTTATAATATACTCCATTGATTAATAGAATAAAATTATTATCTCAAATACACAAAATGATTATTTCTCTTCAATAAAACTATAATTACTATAATTACTTCTCAATTAGAAGGCATCTTAAAATATGTTTAATGAGATTGTAATATATATTTAGAGGTTTACCCTTTCAAGTGAAATTTCAAAGATATTAAAATATATTATGTTTCTCTCACTTCTATAATAGTTTTATCTCTTTATGATGATTTATCTTGAAACAATAATATTAAAATAGATTTGCAATAGGTTTCATGAATAAATTCTAGATAGAAGTGAAATCGGAATATAGTTGGAAATATTATAACTAGAATTTGGAAGAGGAGAGAAACATGGATTTTATTTTACAAAAAATCATGTGATCTAAGAGCTCACATTTCTTTAGTACTGTAAGAGTTTTATGTAGAGTATCTTTTGTATTTATAATATACATATATATTTTATAGTATTTTTGATAATTTCTTTAAGGGTATGAGGCATAGTAAAAATATAAATTAATCTACTGGTAAACATTTATTTATTTTTAGCACAAGTAGAAATTCATCCAAATACCAATAATATGAGAATTATGACTCAACAAAATTTTAAATTATTCATATATAAAGAACATGGATGTACCAAGAAAACAAATTTAAAGAATACATGTACTATGAAAATACATTAAAACCTCTAGCATAGTATGACCTTTTAAATGTCCACTAAATATTATTTTTTGAAAACAAATGGTAAAGATATTTAAAAATATTGAACTATGTTTATGAATAGAAAAGTAGAATGATTTAAAATATACAAGAAAAAATATGTGTTTTATTAATATTTAAATGATTAAAATAGATATATTTTTCATGGACACTTTCAAAGATTAAAAATATGGAACTAACTATTATTATATAACCCATGAGAATCCTAGTATTCAAAATTTATTTGATGTCTTTAAAAATTATTCTAATTTTATTTTTATTCCAATTAAATTTAAAACATAACAATTCAAATTCAATATATTATAGCTATCAAGAAAATCTAATACTTAAAAGAGGAAATATTTCATGAAATCCTATAATCTCATATTAACATGAATCAATTTAAGTGTTATGATATTATTTTATTTAAGAAAATTGAAAGGGATGCAATTGATGTGAATAATAGGTAAAAATCTGTAAGGAAACTATGTAGCCATAGAATGACAATTTCCACATAACCCAAATCTGAAAACATGCAAGTAAAATACTCAACATCAACATGCAAGAGAATAGACAACATACCCATCAAAGATGACACAAGATATACCCTGGGAAAACCCTCAAGAGGGAAAAACCCAGCCTCCAAAAGCATCCACACTCCATGTATTATTCAGCAATGAAAACCCATTACAATACATCTGCAGAGACTCCATGAACACTTCTGAAGCACAAGCTATCCATGCATTCCATGTGACCAAGCATGAATCCACACATCCCATGCCATGCTTCAAACCCTCACACATGCACAAGCTCAACCTGCTAACCTGCAGCAAACTGTCCAACCCTTGACCAACTTTTGATCCAACCCTAAACAACTACCCATGTGGTTGCTTTTATAGAAACAAGCTCCCACAAAACCACCAAGTGGTATTACATAAACCATGTGCCCAAAATACTACAATATCATGTGACCCCACATTTAATATTGGGTACTTTATTATTTTATTATTATTCCCCAATATTACATAATTACATTTGACAATTACATGTCCCAATGTTACATACAATAAAGTGGCCCCAACATTATAACTCCTTGTGATGCACATTCACCTAGAAAACCCCTAGGTGCACCACACACATAATAAATAAATAAAACATTACAAACATTATGCAAGGTGTACAACACCTAATCCTAACAATCTCCCACTTGTTGTATACATTGCATAAGGGGGTAACAAATAAACTCCATAGGCAACATGTACCATCCTGTAATCCAAGTGCTTCATGTGATCCATCAAGATACCTGTAACAAGAACCAAGGTGACCACCATCTCATCCATGAATGCTCCCATCCTCCACCATGCCAACTGCACTAAGATAAGAACACATCCAAAGAGATGTCACACTAACTGTCACAAAGAAGCATAAACCTGCCTCAACCTGATATCTCAAAACACAAACACTGAAACCAATATGCATCAGTAGCTGTCAAGAATAAATCACCATAGCTGAAATGACATCCACAGCAAATGCCAACATATCCAACTATCCATACCTCCAAGGTATAAATAACATAGTAAACTTATGCCAACAACATATCCACCCATAAACCACAATAACGAACTCCATGTGCAAACCTGTCAAAAGTGACATACACATCCAAGAGCTCCCACTGCATGGGCAATGTCAAGATGAATGCAAACCTAGAATGAGCGCATTCAACGCGTCACTTCGTTAACATCCCAATAAAAAAGGAACCATCACAAAAGGCATACCAAGTCTACTACCAACATCTCATAGAAGTAAACATGTAGTACCAAGGAACATCCACAATGATAAGCAAAACCTGCAAACCAAACACCTGTAGCATGTCCTCCTACACACACACCTCTAAATGCCAACTGTGTCAAGTATGATCTCCTCCATAACACCCCATAACAAAATCCATAACCACATCCATCCATCCAATCACCAAGATCAAACATAACATATGTAACTAACATGGATGTAAGCATCTCAAAACAAGAAGATCAAACTCAAAGTAACCATTCCCAAACCAAGGAAATCAGCCCAATAAACCATCTCCTAAACCCAACATGTACAAGGAGATAAACATGCCAACACTCCTCAAATGAACCCTCCAGAAACCAAATATCCATGGCTCAAGATCCATATCCATGAGAAGACAAAGCATAAACATAATGCACCTGAAAGAATAATGGGCAATACCTCTCAAGTGAACTGCCGAGTAGACCAAGAGTGGGGAATGAGAATGCTCCTCCAGGATATCCAAGTCATCATGACTCAACCAAGAACACTCTCCTCATTGGTCCATGTTGAACTCACGTCCAACCAAGGTGTAGGCTCCCTCGGACTTCCTGCTAAAACCTCATCAAGAGTAACCATATCAATAACATGTCTCTAACCACAAGAGAACACCAAGCCTCACCTATGTCTCCAAGTATCCATGAGCACCTGTAACCGATCAATCCATGCTAAACACCAAGCAAATGATCAATGTACTCAATACAAAGAGAACCAACCAAGATCAAAATCATAGCTCCAACTGCAGAATCAGGAACATAAACATGACTCCATGATCTCACAACCTCTCAAAAGAAGATCACATGAATAAATCATCATAACATGTGCCATGCCACAACTCTAAACTAGTAATCAAGAGTATACCATGACATAATAACAAAACCATCCTACAACCAAGGATCACTTGTCAAAACCAACAAGTCATAAATAATACCTCAACATCTCCAACACCTGATGTCAAAGAACTCTCACTGTAGCATACAGAATTCAAGAGCTCCTCCATGACACCAAAGATCACGTGCTGAAGACAACCATCCATAATAACCAATGGATCCACATCATTGCCAAATACTCCCACTGAACCGTGATACCGAGCAATGCCATGGCACCATGATGCACAAAACCAACACTGTCATAAGCTCACACAAAACCTGTGAATCCAAGCTCTCAATGACAACATGATAACAAAACCATCCTACAACCAAGGATCACCTGTCAAAACCAACAAGTCATAAATAATACCTCAACATCTCCAACACCTGATGTCAAAGAACTCTCACTGTAGCATACAGAATCCAAGAGCTCCTCTATGACACCAAAGATCACCTGCTGAAGACAACCATCCATAATAACCAATGGATCCACATCATTGCCAAATGCTCCCACTGAACCGTGATACTGAGCAATGCCATGGCACCATTATGCACAAAACCAACACTGTCATAAGCTCACACAAAACCTATGAATCCAAGCTCTCAATGACAACATGATAACCATCCTCTAAAGCAAGAAGATACACTGCCAAACCATCATATCCATCACCGCCAAACCATCACTGTCACAAGCTCCCACTGAACCGTTTAACCAAGCTATCCATGACATCGTGATACCAATCTCCTAAACCCAAGAAGATACACCACCACAACCTGAATCAGGATCCAATCCAACACCACCAACAATGCACCTGTATAAACCATCATAACATGCCAAAGTCTCTAATGCACAAGAAAACATCCATGACATCATGATCACCACCAAATATACCAACAAATCAACCCAACCATGTCCACATATCTACATAATCATAGTCAACTGCATAGATCTCATATCATGACTATACCTAGTAATACCATCTCATCTCCTCAATATGACAACCAAATAAACAAACCAAGTGACTAAACCAAGCCACTAAAACTGATCATGCATCAACACTGAAATATCAATGGGCAAAGGCAACCCATATCCAAGTCATAGGTGCAACAAGTAAGTATAGACCGCCTACAACATTGCACAACTTGTAGATACAACAATGCAACATACATGCAGATAACCATGTCAAAAAATATAATAATCTGAGATGTACAACCGAGCATACAATGAATCCATCATCAAATATCCCAAATCCAACAATCCATAAGCTCATAATAACACCATAGTCAAAGAGACCCATAAAAGGTTCAGATAAAGAAAATAGAAAATAAACCATGCCAAAATATCTCCAAACCTGATCCACTGTGTAGTGATCTGAACAAGCTTTCCGTTGACTATTCGAAGTCCAAAATCTGACTCCGTATGCACCCGATATGCCCTCTCAAAGCTCAAAATAAACATCTGACTTTAACCAAGAAAAACACTATCAAAACTACAAAATCATGGAACAAGACCTATACCACTACGTAGTGCTTGGAACTAGCTTTCCAACGAGTGTAAGAAGTCAAAAATCTGATATGCTGGGTGAAAGTTATGCCCATTTAAAAAAAAACTGTTGTATTTTGTCCTCTAGGTGGCTCTCCGGTGGTGCTCGGGCGGCGCTCCGGTGGTGGGTGGGCGGCGGATTCCAAAAATTATTAAATCTGGTTTAATTTTTCAAAAATAAAAAATTCCTCCACCCCCATATGGCGGACCCGACGCACACATTAAAATATGGTTAAAACGTTTTCAATAAAATATGGTTCCTTTTTTCATTTTGGCAGAATTTTTAAAAAATATTCAAATAAAAAATTTAAGCCCTGCTTGGGTCGGGCGGTAGGTCACTGGCCACCACGGGTAGTCGGCACCCCGCCTATCGTGGTACCTTAATCGGCCGGCAAGTATTCCCGCTAACAGTTCGCACCGCCACGTTAGGTACCTATATACCGAGGGTTGGGGTCTCGCTGGACCCCTGAACTTTCAAATTTTTTTAATTTCTAATAAAAAAAATTTTGTTTATTTTTGCAAGGTTTTTAATCGACGGGCGGAAAAAAATTATTTTCGGATTTTTTTAATTTTTTTATTTTTCTGACGACTGTACCGTCGACGTCCGTACGGAAGAATAGGGGAAGCATTTTTTTTCTGTAACCAAAATAGGGCATGTTATATGTCAAAATGTCTCTCTCAGCCAACCTAAATCCAACTATGAGGTCCACTTTGTCCTAGGAGGTCATCAGTGAAATCTCACCCCCAAAACCCTCATTTAAATGCATGACCAAGAAACCCTATTTTGCCAAATTTTCTTATACCCCAAATTTGCAAACAACCCATCATAACAGCAAACCCAAAACCCTCATATCTGCAATAAAACACCTACAAAACCCTATATCTTGCCATTGTCTTTCATTCTCTCATGTAACCTAGGGTTATCCAATCCAATAACCAAAGCTCTGATACCACTTGTAAGGAAACTATGCAGCCATAGAATGACAATTTCCACATAACCCAAATCTGAAAACATGCAAGTAAAATACTCAACATCAACATGCAAGAGAATAGACAACATACCCATCAAAGATGACACAAGATATACCCTGGGAAAACCCTCAAGAGGGAAAAACCCAGCCTCCAAAAGCATCCACACTCCATGTATTATTCAGCAATGAAAAACCCATTACAATACATCTGCAGAGACTCCATGAACACTTCTGAAGCACAAGCTATCCATGCATTCCATGTGACCAAGCATGAATCCACACATCCCATGCCATGCTTCAAACCCTCACACATGCACAAGCTCAACCTGCTAACCTGCAGCAAACTGTCCAACCCTTGACCAACTTTTGATCCAACCCTAAACAACTACCCATGTGGTTGCTTTTATAGAAACAAGCTCCCACAAAACCACCAAGTGGTATTACATAAACCATGTGCCCAAAATACTACAATCATGTGACCCCACATTTAATATTGGGTACTTTATTATTTTATTATTATTCCCCAATATTAAATAATTACATTTGACAATTACATGTCCCAATGTTACATACAACAAAGTGGCCCCAACATTATAACTCCTTGTGATGCACATTCACCTAGAAAATCCCTAGGTGCACCACACACATAATAAATAAATAAAACATTACAAACATTATGCAAGGTGTACAACACCTAATCCTAACAAAATCCATGGATGATGGAACCCATTTATGGGACAATAATATGTTAATTTCACCTTGAAATTATTCAAAATTTTATAGGGGAATTGGAGATATTATAAAATTTTCAAGAACCCAAGAAAATTAGGCTCAAATTGAATCTTATTTCCCGTAGTTCACAAGTTAGGTCCATACATGAGTACGTTGAAGGATAATTTAATGTTGATAATATTTTTTATGAATTTATTATCATATTTAATTTTTTGCTATTATCTTAAGATATTCTTTTCTCGACCCAGTCAAATATGGTTTTTTTATATTGTCTTCTCATTGAAAAATAAAAGTCAATTTCTAAAAAATATTAATGAAGAAATTTATACATTAAAGGTACATCTTAATAAGTTTTATTTTAATGAGGAGTGCTTCCTTTCTTTTTAATTTTATGATATGATTGCAAGGTCTCGATTTACTCTGAAGAGATTTTTATAATTTAAAATTTAAAATTTAGATTCTTGGTAATGCGGTAAAGTTGGTGGGTTGTTTTTGGTAAGATGAGATAGGTAAATAAATGGACTTAACCTTACAAATCTGGTGGAACACAAAATCAAAACAAAAGTATAACTATAACAAAGTTTCTAATAATAATCCACAAAAATTTACATAATTCCTTAACCGGGCCTAGCAATTCTTAGACCCTTAACGTGGTCATGAGATTGAGATACATGCTTCAAGAAACCTTTCTTCATCCTAAGGATCATTGTATAAGAAATATTTTCATTTGAATTTTTTATGTCAAGAGAAGGGGAGGCTAAGCCTTCATTAAGGTCATAGTAAGGAACAATTTAGAAGGAAAGGAGTGCCCAATAGGAAAGACCAAAATTTAAGTAGATTTCACTATGCTAAGAAATGAAAGAGCATGGACTTCATAAGATGAAATAGTGAAAGAACCCAAAATGTGAGCTTAAGGTAACATTAGAGGAGGATTGACCTCCACATTATCAATCATACCAGAATAAATATCATTTAAGGTGAAAAAATCCTCCACCACATCTATGGTGAGATGTTTATGAAAATAATTCTTCAAATAAGAGAAATATCTTCAAACATTACGGTGTAAGAAATAAAATGTAAAATGACCCATGGTAGATAACATCCTACAATAAAAGGGAATACTTTTATAATATAAATATTGGTTCAATGATTCATTTAGTACTTAAAGGACAACCTCCGCCAATAGGGTCTTATATAAATCCACTTCCACCAAATTTCAAGTAAAGGTATTGTGAGAGAATATCATAGTAGCATGGTCCACATTGGTGAAATAACCCACATAACTATCAATACCAACATAAAAAGATTCACACAAAAAATGAAGTGGTGGATTTGAGAGATGAATCCAAATGGTTGGCACATTCAAATATCCATGAGTGGGTTAAAGGAAGGAGCCCAAAATTTCAATAGAATGGTATGATGGCTCAAAAGTGAAAAATTACCATCAACAATAATATTATGGTTTGATACTAATTCAATAAAAACACTAAAAAACCTTTGGCATAAAGGTAGAATTTAAAATTTCCTAATGTAATAGGTCTCCAATGCTATGCAATCAAATATTTGAGATCACCAAACCAAGGATAGATATTGACATAGGTACACTTGATAGTAGTACGAAAGGAAAAATAGAAATGAAAACTATAACAATAGAATGAATAAGAACATCATTGTCATCAAGGGAAGGTAGTAGGAGATAAGACATCAATTCCCCACACAAATATCTTAAAAATATACTATCGCATTCATTTAAATTCAATATCTTATCCTACTTACACATCATAGAATGGGTCGCTAGAGAAATTTGAGGTATTGAAAAGTAATAAATGAAGAACCATCTAATATACTATTTACAAAACATTCATAACTTATAGTATAAATTAAAATACATGAAAACAAATATATATCTAAAAAATAAGAGATTTGATATTTTCAAATATTAAATTAATAATTAAAAACTAATATTGATTGAAGGTAACTCAATTCATTAATAATAAGATTTTTTCTCCTTGACAATTACTCTATATTTTTCCCTAAATTTTATGTCATCACTGACAACAAAATTTCATATATTTTAAAGAAAATAATCTCATACCTTTAGATAATTCTCATATATAGCATTTCAAAATTATACACCCACTAATTATATTTAAATAAATATAATCTTTGATTTATATGATTTATAACTAATAATAATTAATAGATTTTCCATATAATCAAAGTCAACCTAAAATTCTTCTTATTCTATCTAAAAGCTTAATTTTAAAGAAACAATATATTGAATCAATAATAATCTTTTCAAATTTATCTTTTAACTATATAAATAATTTAATTAATAAAAAAAGAAGTTGATGTTATGTGATACCAACTCAATACATAATTCTTATATATAGCATTTCAAAATTATACACCCACTAATTATATTTAAATAAAGATAATCTTTGATTTATATGATTTATAACTAATAATAATTAATAGATTTTCCATATAATCAAAGTCAACCTAAAATTCTTCTTATTCTATCTAAAAGCTTAATTTTAAAGAAACAATATATTGAATCAATAATAATCTTTTCAAATTTATCTTTTAACTATATAAATAATTTAATTAATAAAAAAAGAAGTTGATGTTATGTGATACCAACTCAATAGAAAAATTACCTTACACAACATCCATATCTATTAATTTATCACCAAACCTTATCTTATCCATGACAAGAAGGCCGGCTAAATTTTGAAGAAAACGCGGTGTCCACATGGCTTAATCATTGTACGTAATGTCGGTTTTGTTGATGAGTTATCCCTCGTTCATCATTGTCAACTTGGAATTCATGACTGATAATGATGGATTGCAACATTTGCTGTAGATTCCAAACCCGGTCGTGGTGTAATGATTTATCCCGGACATACGCCTTACAATATTCATACTTTTAGGCCTTCATTTTTCTACGTGATTTTTTTCTTCTTTAACTATTCGGCTAAATGGACATCAATCAATTTAGTGATTTAATTCTAGTGTTGGCTTTAAATCAATTAACGTCCGATAGTTTGTATGTCGGCAGGACTCTTGTGATGCGCTGCATTTCTCTCATTTTCTCTGTTCATCGTTCTTAAATATCACCAACTTCAATGACCTATAATTTAAAATCTATAATCAAACATTTATATATAACCTTTAGTCGACTATATTCACTGTGAGTAAACTAATTTGTCCTTGTTTTTGGTCGATTGTGAAAGCTTTAATTTTTGTTTTATATTACCTCGCCTTTGATTGCGGTCGACTTGTGCTACATGAAAACAGAGATGTTGTGAAATGATTTCAACAATAAATTTCAACATTTGCGGTGGATAATTATTATTCAGCATACCTGTACTAAATAGATTCTGCACCTTATGTTGTGAAAAGCTCACCCTCTTGTTTTTTCCATTCAATTTTTTTTTTTTCTGATTTTTGTTTTCTTGTAATTGCTCTAATATTATTATTATGGCTAATACTCGTCGGTGCAATATGTTGTATGGCTGACTTTCGCCAACTGTGATACCATCAACATTCAACCGCCCCGTAATTTAAAAAGGATGGCATGATTGTGACAATTTAATTTAATTTTTTTTGTTTACACCATAATTATATATTTTTTTCTGTGATAGTTATTTGTTTTCAAAAAATATTTGAATTGGGATTAAATTAAAGTTGGGTGAGTATAGAACTTCTTTGCGGTTTAGTCACTTTTTTTGGGTCACTTTTTATAAGAGAGAAGAGTATTGAAAGGTCAAAGAAAATGGTTGTCGATAAAATATATTGATGTCAGTGTAGAGTAAGTTCACATGTAGAGTAAAAAATTTCATATATACTTAATGTTGAGACATAAGATTGAATAAATGTATGGTAAGTACTATAGGACCTGTTTTTAAATAGAAATTTAAATTTTAAATTTTAAATATTGTTGTGTGTAAATTAGTGATTAATGATTTTTTTAAATGTTTGCCGAAAGTAAATATTGGATTCAAATAAGGTAGATGCAATTATATAAGAGAAAAATCACACTTTTGAAAATGAAAAATAAGATAATAATTTTATTGTTTTTCACTACTATAATTCAATTGATAAAGAATTAAAGAATTACTAAATTCTTATAACTTAAACATTAAAATTTATAAAATAGAATATCATAATAACATAATGAAAGATATATAAAAAGTAATGAACAAAGGTATAAACATATTTTTTTCTACAAGTTTATAGTTGCATTTCATACTAAGATGATATTATTACATTTTTTACGCCTTGTAACTTTTTTGAACTAAGATGATATAGTTGCATGTCCTGTGGCCGAGGGAGGTGGAGGTCAGCTGCCATTGGGATATCATAGCCTCCATGGCTAAGTTGTTTGAGCATTGGCCCAACTGGGATAATGAGTTGGAAGAGCTAAGAGCTATCATTGGCATGGAGGAAGATAAAAATATTTTACAAATGGAGATTGATGCTATTTACAGGAAACAGGAAAAAACCATGCAGTTCCTCCAAGTTATTACTGATTATAGTAAAGCGGCTGTGAAGAACACCACCCTCACCATTTAGTTCTTTTAGAAAGTGATAAGAAGAGTCATGACAAATGGGTGGTTGACGAAGGCCATGATCATAGTCACATGTAAAAGAAAGGTAAGGTGGTGGACAACTCGACTCTGGACACCAAGGTGGATACTTAGGCTATATAGAAAGGCCCCTATCTTTTTAGGAGAAGCTCCACTTCCTAGCTCTGGAGTGGAAGAAAATCAATGGTCTCACTCAAGTTGCTGGGAGACCTATAGGTGTTATGTGGTCCCATGCTAGTCTTTAATCTTTATGTTGTCTCTATTTCTTTTTGCTGGTCTAACTGTTTATGTTTAATTTTTTGCTTTAGATTGTTGGGCACTTCACTTCCATGAGCCCCTCATTTACCTTTATGGTTGTGTAATGAGTACTGCCCCTTAAGTCTTAATCTAATCAAAACATTTCAAGAATATTTATTATAAAATATCATGTCTTAATGTGCTATTAATGTTATTTAATATTTTCTAAATTGATGTTTTGAATATTTCTGAAAAATATAAATTATTAAAACATTAAATAAAATAAATATAATAATATTGAGTGTGGATGTTTTAAATTATAATACAATTTCATCATTTAAATGTTATTTAATTAATTATGATAATAATTTATTTTTTTTATCATAAATTAAAAAATATAGAAGATAATTAATTCAAAAAATTATGTAAATCTATTTTTAATTTTAACAGTGAAAAATTATTTTCAAAGAAATTATTATTATCTCTAATGTTATATATATTAAAGATTATATAATTTAATCATATTTATTGCAAAAATTAATTCTAATTTTAAAAGTACTTGAAACATATTATTTGAACTCAAAATATTTAAAATGTGAATATAGGTAAAGCAAGTAAGATTAATATAGCAATTTTAGTGTTTTAATTTTGAATTAAAATTTATATTATTATACATCGGTCTCCTACAACTTGAGGTTGACCAATTTCATTGCAAATTTATTCATATTCTTGAGATGCGTTGTAACCTTTTCTTTTATTTCCAACCTCATGCTAAGTAGCCTATGAACTTTAATATTTTCTATATATTGGCTCACTTTGAATAAGCCATATGTCATCATGGAAAATTTTCTAGCAAGACCATAGTTTGTTATTCTCACAAATGTGTGCAAATGCACCATGTAGTGGCCCCGCGTGATATTTATAAAAGATTTTGTTCTTTGAGGAAATTGTTGCAGAGGGTGCCACATTTTGGCATCATAGAAGTTCTTGAAGGTCAGAGAAGGGATTTAGCCTTAGAAAATATTTCCTACATGCCACATGTCCAAGGCATGAATTTCTTAAAGGGAAAAGCAAAAGGAGGCTCAACTATCACTGGAGCATGCCACTTGTCAACAAGGTGAAAGCCTAGGCTTATTTTGGGCCTATAAAGGAGTTCAAATTATGCTATTGGTTATCTTGAAAGTGGAGGGGTATCATAAGGCATTGTGTGTTAGTGCTAGAGGATGCAAATGCCAATGTTGCTTAGATCCCACTTGTCCAAGCAGTTACAACATAAATGATTGACTATCAAGTTGTCAACATAGCCACACAATTAGGAGCATTATGTTTGTCAAAGAAATGGTTGCAACAATCACCATGATAATGATCTATGGGTGGAACATTGAGGGAATATTTTTAGTTGTAGTCTCAATTTTTAGCTTGGGGTGATTGCTCTTTATAAGCCTGTAGGCAGTTTATAAAAAGAGGGCTTCACAATATTTGTAAAAAAGAGGACTTAAAATAGATCAATGATCAAGGGGAATATTATTCTTTTGACCTATCAAAACATATTAGATTACACCTAGTTCACCTTTAATTTGTTTTCTATTTCTGTTTATGCTAACTTCAATGCTCTATGTCATTTAGGAATAGATATTAATGACTAATTGGTATGAGTTTTAGCTTTTATGGTTGCGGATTATTGGATCATGTCTTGCACTCTTTCATTTCTTGTAATAATTTATGATTAGCCATCATATTATGCTTGTTGGTGAGCAATTTCTACAAAGGATTAATGGTTTTAGTAGAATAAAAAAGGTGTATTAGACTCCAATGAGCCTTAATGGATGCTTCTCTTAGAAAGATTCAAATTATATGCTTTGTGCCTACTAGGACTTAAGTGTTTCATTCTCTTATCATTATTGAAGAGTTTTCAGAATTTTGTTCTCATTTCTTTGGATTTTGTGCTTCTAGTTATTTAAGAAGGAAATTTGAAATGTTGTAAAAGATTTTGTGTATCACCTTAGATCATATTTACTTATGATTTATTTCTTCTTTCCCTTTACCTACCCCCAACCAAGGATGAAGATCTGACTTCTAAAATCCCTGAGATAGTCTAGTGGATCGTGATTCATCCCCCATTCACTTAACTTGCCATAAGGCTATTTACGGAAGTGTAGGCTTTAAGGATCAATAGTTTTTTTTTTGGCATGCCCAGTAGGAAACTTTTTAATTGCTAACTACAAGTAGGTCTATGAGCCATAGGCCTATTACAAGGTAAAAAAAACCCAAAATTTAAACTTATTGTTACCTCCTCTAGTGATTGTAGCTCATGGTAGAGCTACTCAGCCTATTGCACAACAAGCTCAACCATAATTTCTTATGGCCACTTAGGCACCCAAAAAATTTGTACGTTAGAAAATCAATAGCCCACTCATTCCTCTTGTTCCTCTTGTAGTATGGGATCTGATTCCTTTGAATTCTCTAGAAGTGCTCCCTAAGTTTACTGGGGAAGATTTCAAAATACTAGCAAAGAATCTTTAGCATGTTGCCGACATATGCATTTTTCACAATATTATAGAGAAAAATGTGGCATGTAGGTTATTTATAGCCTCCTTCAAAGGTAAGGTTCGAAGCTAGTATAGATCTCTATCTCCTAGCTTTATTGGTACTTGGGATTAGCTAAAAATTTGATTTTTCAAGATTTTTTTAGAAAAGGGAGATCAATCATCTTTTGTGAAGTAGTTGATAACAATAAAAAGAGTGTCATGAGAGGTCATTATAGATTTTAATACCAAGTTTCATAAAACTTGGAAAAGAACCTAGTATCTTCTTGGCCACCCACATATATGGCATTTGTTTTCTATTTAAAGGCTTTACGCTTTGACATAATAGTCATGATCTAGTCACTTGGGGGTAACACTCTACCAAATACATATGATTTGGTAGACAGAACTAAAAAATATTGATTGATGCTAGATAAATCTTGCCTAGACCACCTATGGAAATGTTCCTTGAAATATTAGCTCAATACCAAGAAGAAGCTTCTCCTAAAATTTATGCCTCACCTCCACCTTTTATGAATGTCTATCTCAATGCACAAGCAAGTACCTCTACTTTCTCTTCATTAGTTGTGAAGGTAAATGACATGAATAACCTATTGTAGACCTTCTCCAATGAGATTATTAATATAAATCATCAACAAGCAATGCCTCCAAGACCCTCCTTTCAGGGTTATCAAGGAGGGAGGGCACCATTTTAACACATTCAGTATCAGGGAGGTGCTATACTAAATAACCCACCACAACCCTCTATAGTGTAGGAAAAATTATTCCTTTTCACACTTAATTTGTGAATAATTAATAATAGAATGAGTTTAATGATGCCTTAATTTAGTATTGCAATATTTATTTTACATATTCACATTAATTTTAGGGACCTTTTAATTAGAATGGACATAATGGTGCCTTTTTTTTGGTGTTGTAAGGTGTACCTTTACACTTTAAAACTAACATAGGGCTTTATTAATTAATTGATGTTAATTTTCCTTAATTGGCCCTTTTAATTCAAATCCAAGCCTAATTAATTGTAATTTCTAAGTGATCAAACCCGACATTCATAAATTCCATAACATAGTGTTTAGTTGTACTGTAGAAAAATGGACCTTTCCCATTTTCATAGTCTATTGGGCCTTGTTTCATAGTGTTGGAGCTATTTTGCTTAATTTTATGATGTATCTTGGCTTGAATATGCTTATTTTGGTGCTAAAACTCAAAGAGCAATGTCTTGTGAAAGTGTTGTGAAGTGTTGTAAGACATTTCTACATTCTTCTAGACTCTATTTAATGTATTTCACCTAAAAACCACCTTTTGACTATAAAAAATTCCTATATTGAAGTGTTGTAAAGTCTTATAACTAGATTTCATGCTTTTCTAGGCATGTTTTCCCTATTTACACCTTTCTCATGCCTTATTTTATCTTTTTATGCCCTCATATGCTTATATTAGGTGTATTTCTGGGTCTTATCCTGAAAAAAAAACATTAAACACAACTTTATTTCCAACACTTGGTTTTGGATCCCAGGTGGGACTCATTTACCAAGGGTAGCAAATGAGTCCCCCTTGGCCTCAAAGTCAAAATATTTTAAATTTCTTTCAAGATTTTACTACAAATTCACTTCATGTTGGCCTGCAATTGGGTATGAACGAATTCTAAGGCACAAGATTTGTATAAATAGGCATTTTTCACCTCATTTTACAATCTCCTATCTCCTCACTCAAGCATTTTATATCTCCTTACACAATCAAGCACTCAAGCATTTTGCATCTTCAATTCAAGCACTCTCAAGCACTTTGGAGTAGCCATTGACATCACCTCATATTTGCATATTCAAGGATGTGGTAAGTTTGCAATACTTCCATGTTATTCATTTATCATTCCAATTGCATTCCATCAATTTCAATTGGGTTTAATTACTAAAGCAGGGTTTTACCAAGGCAAACCCCTATTAACTAATCCCTCAACATTTTCCCCCTTTGCATGTGTCTTTGCAGCCTTTTTTTTGTAGATTTAATAGGTTTAAAGGTGTTGAAAAGTGGATTCCAAGTCAACTAGGTTCTTCAAATCAACTTGTCATACTTTCATGCAATTTGAGTGACTTTCAACCCATTTTCTATAGAATTGACCTCGACAACCTGATATTCAATCATTTCCAGATCTAGAGTAGCAGTGTTGACCTTTGACTTTTCAGAAATCTTGGGGAGGATTGATTCACCATCCTTGGTGAATGAGTCCCACTTGAAATCTAGAAATCTGCATTTTGTCAGAAATCAACTCTCAGCTGTTAGAAATCAGCTCCTGACACTTTTTCACCAGTCGAAGGACTAATTTGCCACCCTTGGCTTATGAGTCCCATTGTGAAAAATTAAAAAGTTTGATCAGTATTCCAGACATTCCAGAAAGCTCACATATCACCCTAGTGCACTCTGTTTTCATCCATCTCTTTGTTTTGCATATTTCTTTCTATCTCTTCATCTTTCATAGTTTCTTCATATCACACTGTGTTTTCAAAAAAAGCATAAATCTTAGTTTTGCATACATTTTAGATCATATTCATCTTATTTGTATTTATTTTAGTTAATTTGCATCATACCATACCACACATGTCCTTATTTGAATGAACATCTAACATTTTAGGATCTAAATATCTCTTTCTAGGTGAAAAACGTAGGAAGAGAGCAATCATTTCAGATCCTAAAAGCTATGTTACATTAACATTGAGCCATGTGTGTCCTAGGTAAGTGACCTAGGACCCATTCACCATAGGGTGAATAGGTCCTCACTTGCACCTAGGACCTAAATTCAAATTATTTGTTTCACACTTTTTCAATGATTTAAAATGTATATTCAGATGTTGGCTTGTGATATTTGAATTTTGGGAATTAATATTAAGATATGTATAAATAAGAGGTCATTTCATTATGTTTTATCCTAGAAAGAATATAAGACATTAAGCATTCTAGATAATTCATGAGCAAGTGTGATTAAGAGCATTTTCAAGGCATTCAAGTGTAAAAGAATATTATTGCACCAATCAAGATTCCATTGTCATTTCAAAGATTTATTGCATCATGCATGTTGTTTTAGCTAATATGGTGATGTAGAGTTCAATATCTATTCAAGCATTCAAAGGGGTTGTTTAAAGACAAGTTTCATGATCAAGATCTATATCCATTGAATCCAATTCATGGTAGTTACAGATCTATAATCCAAGGCTCAAAAAAATGTTTGATTTTAGGTGGAAGATCCTTTGAAGAGAAAAATTGAAGAAAGTTGCAAAGTAATCAAATTTGCAAGAAAAGTTATCATTTCATGGAAACTCCTCTACAAAATTTATTTTCATTATTTCAATAGTGAGAATCGATAATCCAAGAGTGTAGACATACTAGAACAGAACCCAAAAAAAAATTTCAGAGAACCCTAGCCAAGACCCATTCACCATAGGGTGAATGAGTGCCCAGTGAGCTTCAAAAAGTGACTTTTGGTGACTGGTACATATTGTTCTCCCATTTCTAGATCTTCCTTTTAATCGTTGTTTCTATCTGTTTTGAGTATTGTCCTTCTTTTGCATTCTATAACTTGCATTTTGGAGTTTGTTTGATGGTTTTGATCTTTCTCCTCAAAGTGCTATTTGATTCATACCCCTATCCTTGCATAGAGAGGAAATTTACTGATTCATACCTTGATTTGACTCACCCTTTTGGTTGTTAGTCACTTCATTGTTTGGATCTCATTTCCTTGAATGAAATTAGAGAAATAGTTCCATCATACCCCATTGTTCATCAATCCATTTTGGTGAACGCCATATTTTTTATGTTTCATTTTGATGAACCTGAATTTGATCATTGCATTTTCTAATTTTGGAGTCCTCTTTCTCCCTAGATTTAGATCTTGCATTCATTTGCATCTCTTTGCATTGAATTGAGTATCATTTAGGGTGTCTAGTTTGAATTTAACCTTTCACTTCATTTAAGGGTTTTAGGATTGCATCTTTGCATTCTCTAAATCTAAAAAATATTAAAAATTCAATCATTTTACATATCATTCACATAGCATTACATCATATTCATTTGCATTTTAAAATTGAAACAAAATTGCATATCAAATTAAGTTTTATAGGTTGTCATTTTGTCACATTTTGCACTTGCATTCAATATTGAATTCATAGAAAATTAAAATTTTAGCTTGTTGTATCATATCAGAATCTGAAAACCACTGACATTTACTCAAAAAATCTGTAAAAACACTTTTAAAAACCCTCACCTTAGACCCATTCACCATATGATGAATGAGTTCCTAATTAGGGTCATATTCTAATTTTTTGGACATTAAAACATTCATTTCTGCATTACTGTTTGCTATTATTAGATTTTTGTTTTTGTTTGTAAAATTTGTATTTCTTCAATTTGGTCAAAAAGAATAGATGAAGGCTTAGAAAAAATGCAAAATCTTGTAAGTCTTGATGCAGCTCCTAGGCTAGCTAACCTAAGAAAGATGCTTAAGAGTGAATGCGGAATACAAATGTTTTGTGGCCTCGTTGACCTCCTTAACAAGATCTTCAAATATCAAGAGAATGATAATATACATGCCGCAGTCAACTTTATTGAAGCTAAACCTCTTAAGGGGCAAACAAAAATGCCCCTTGATATTGCTCTCACAAATTGACATTAATCCAACATGCACCCGACAGTCCTCTTTACATAGCTAAAATAATCAATAACAAGCCTACTAATGTGATATTAAAAGCCTACTAATGAGATATTAATTGATCCCGTCTATGTAGAAAATGTGATCATTGAAGAATTCTTATTTGTGCATGAACTCTATCAATATACACATGAACGAAAGCATGGATCAAAATTTAAAATAATTTCAATCAGATGAAAGTTTTGTCCATATTCGAAAAAAAATTTCGGTCCTTGAAAAGATTGAAGTATAACGGTCTATCGGCCAAAATGTTTGCTTGATGTAAGAGAGGTGATATATGCTTGATTAATTGTAGAAAGAAAATTCTTATTTTTCATTTCGCTTGATAGTTCATAAAGATGGAAATCTTATACAACCATAGATAATGACAAGCATGATAAAACACCTAGCTTTATTCTATATATTAGAAAAGATATCGTCTAATTGGGTTTCCTGCAGTTTCTTCTAACTTCTCCGTTGGTACCAGTTATGGGTTTTATGTTACCCATATTCACCATGGAAGCTGCAAAATCACTGAAGAAGGTATCCTGATTTGTAGAAAAGGTAGTCACTTGAGAATCAGCAGACCCTCCATTGAATAGCTGCTGATCAGAGTGAAGAAGTCCTTTCTGGCTTTTAAGATTATTGTAGTATTTGTTATCAAAAACAGTGGCAGTTTGGACGTCTAAGGGCGACAGGTTATTGTCACCACCAGTGCTTGGGCAGTTAGCTTTCAGAGAAGTGGCAAATGCACTGTTTATATTCGATTCATTGTAGATGCGGGTTCTGAAGTTGGTGCACCGAGCTTGACCAATTGTATGAGCACCTGAAACACTCGCATAATTGGTTATCATAAATGCTAGTTTTACTATCTTGGAACCTAAATAAAATTGCTATTCAATACATATCACTTAAAATTACCTGAAAGAGTTATCATGTCCTTTGTAGAAAGACCTTGATTACTAAAAGAGGAGATGAGTGCGGCGAGGCTGGATGTGGGTGGAGGAATACTGCTGTTTGCGGCGTTCGGGTTTGCAGTTCTCGAGTCTCTTCTCCCAAGCTGTACTGTCCATTTTGGCCCTCCCAACTGTTATTACAAAACAATATTATTTCCATTCAACAAGAACATTTTCTCTTAAAACATTATTCTTATTCGATCTCTCCCACATTAATACTAACGCTATCAGATAACTCCAAAATATAAACAGAGTGGATGAGAAAATTAGCTACTTCGGTTACTGAATCACGAGCAGCAATGGCTAAAATGTCGGCACAAGAAACAATTCCGGGGCAAGTTGCTTCCACTTGAGCCTTGATGGTGTCTATCACGTTGAATCCTCTCACTGAGTTTGTGTTAGGCGCGGCAGTTTTTTCTCCAGTAAAGCTTGCAGAGTCGTCCAACAGTATCGACCCATCACATCCCTGCAAATTTAGAGAACAAGTCAAGAGGAAAACGCTGCAAAAACGTAACAAGGCAAGAGAGCATAAAAATTAAAAGGAGAGTCTTACGTTAACGAAACAGTCGTGAAAGTGAAGGCGGAGCAACGACGCACCCATGCGTTTTTCTTTGGCGACCGCTTGTTTTACCGCATCTTTGACAGTAGACATTGCCTTGGGACACGTCTTATCGTAGAACGTCGAACTGAGCTGCCCACTGGCAGGACTCAAACAAAAGAATATCAAAGCAATACATGGAATCCAACTATTAGTCCTCATGACTGATTGTTTTGCAGGTCAATATGTAAACTCTACAGCTATTTCTCTGTTCGATATTAGAAGAAATTTGTTGTGGAGAAAGATTTTCGAGTACTGGGATTTTATAATAGATGAAGAGCTTCTGTAGCTTATAATAGCTATCATTATAATAATCGAGGGCAAGCGCAATCATTAGATTTTTCTCTGTGGAGCTTTGCCTTTGGACAAAATAGGGCCGGCGTGGAATGAGTCTGAACTGTACAAAAATTTAACTTACGCGGCACCTCATCCGTAATGTTCTCAGATAATGTTCTCAGATAGTAGAGATTTCATGGAAGCAATCCCTACTCAGGGAAGTCTCCTTTCTGCCTCGCGAGAGCAATGTATCGGCTAATCATGACATTTACAATAGAAAATGTTATCCAGTTATCTTCCAACGAATCTCTCATTTTAAAGTTGTTCAAATCATGCCGTCCAAACACGTTGAATCTCTGTAAAATTAATTTTCTGTAGCCATTGCTTAAAGCACATTCAATCGACGTTACTTCAATTTTTCTATATATTTTTGGTCAAAGCCTTCAAAGGGCCCAATCAATGTAGGGACCTTTGAAGTATTAATCCGTGGAACTCATCGTGACAAACTGATTCCAAGTTGGGAATTAATGTATTCTTTTAGTCCGTCTAAATCATAGTTGTATACGTAATATAAAGTTCATATCAATCCCAATAGAAAATAGAATATTATTTGTTGAGCCTTACAATTGAAACATCTACTCTTCTCGTGAGATTCATGAGAATATCTAGTCAACCTTTCCAATAGTGTAACAGTAAGGCAAAGGTTTATGCACCCTCGACAAATATTATGTTTAGGGAGATTGTCTACGCATACGAATCTATGTGTATTTTTATGAGGCTTTTATGTTAAATGGAATATTGTTATTTGGTAATTAAAAAAGTTTTGTGAGTAGTTGTAAACAACGATAATTATTTTTTATTTTATTAAGGAAGTTGAATTATTTTAGAAAGCAAGTCTTGTCAAGTATAAAAGTGTTTTTTTTTAAGAGATGATGTTTGGATATTTATATGTAAAAAACATTCACATATTTTATTTTAAGAATGGAGTGATAGAAAGTAATATAATAATCTTAAATACTATTTAAAAAAAAGTCAACTATGAATTAAAAAATTATGTGATGTAAGAAATCTAATATATAAAATAAAAAAAGTTTGAATTGTTGACTGAAATAAATTTAATTATCATTAATTATTTTAAAATTGAATTGAAAGTGTAACAAACCATTATCTTATAAAAAATAAATCAAAACTTTCTCACCAACTTTAAAGAATTGAATTCAAATATTTCTATTTTTTAATCTAAAAATAAAAATAATATAAATTAACATGATAGGTGAAAATATGAAAAAGGAATAATTCTTTATAGACTTTTTATAGTGAACATGTTATATGGCTGAAAATACAAAAGAAAATGTTACAATGTGTAATAATTTACATGTTGTAAAACAGTGTTGAATATAAATATATTTTAGATGAATATTTAATTAAAAATATTATAAAAATTTAGAGATTGGTATGTTGGATATTATAGTTTTTATCTAAATGGTAAAGATCAAAGTGTTGGATATAGGATAAGGAGTATGTAAACATTACATCCAACAATACATCCTAAATTATCGTGAAAAGAGCTTGTGATGCATGAATACATGCTACGTTATAATATATAAATTCCACATAAAATGTGTTATAGATAAATAAATATTACATTAAATTACTAAGAAAATAAAGAGAATATATATATTTTATAATTTAATAAAAAAAATCATTATTGTACAAATACTCTTTATATTCATTTTAAATATTTCTATAAAAAATTTATTATCTTTTTGATCAAATAATTTCAAGTTTAAATTATTTAAGTAATTAAATTTTACTAATAAAAATTCTATATAAATATATAACTTTTACTACATGTATTGAAATAAAATATAAAATAAAATAATTCATTATTTAGCTTTTCAAAAAATAATATTACGAGTTACATACTATTGTGCATGTTTTGCACACACGCACGCCGTAGGCAGGGACCCCTTTTTTTTGCTCCTGAAAGGTTGCTTTGCTCTTTTCTTGTTTTGCGTGCCCCATTTCCAAGCCCAAATTGGTCATGTGCCTTCAAATGATCAAATCTCCTACCCAAATTCACCTACTTGGGGTATTCAAATCTGTGGAGAAATAAAGTTCCCCATCCCCTTTCTGCTTTTTATCTTGTTCCTGCTATTTTGGAAACATCTATGGACCCCTGTCGCTCCCGTTTCCGCAATTTTGACTTTGGGGGAAATTTTTTTGGATCTAGGATGTGTTTGAAGTACGTAAATAAATTGCCAAAGTTTCATCAATGTTTCGTTAGGTTTCAATGGTTTCAGAACTTTCCCTCTGGAATTCCCTTCCTCTTTGGCTATTTGCAAACATCCACGGGCCCCCGTCGCTCCCGTTTCCTCAATTTTGACTTTGGGGGCAATCTTTTTGGATCTAGGATGTGTTTGAAGTACGTAAATGAATTGCCGAGGTTTCGTCGACATTCCATTAAGTTTTGATGGTTTTGGAACTTTCCCTCTGGAATTCCCTTCCTCGGCTATTTGGAAACGTCCGCGGACCCCCGTCGCTCGCGTTTCCTCATTTTTGGCTTTGGGGTCACCAATTTTTTGGATCTGGGATGTGTTTGATGTGCTTAAATGAACTGCCAAGGTTTCATCAAAGTTTGGTTAAGTTTCAGTGGTTTCGGAGCTTCGTCCCCCTTCTGCTATTTTGGAACATCTGGCGGCCACCTCCTTCCCGACCTTCAAAGCCTGGCCCCTCTGTGGCCATTTATGGGATTCCGTAGCTCTGTAGCCATTTTGGAACATCTGACGACCACCTCCTTCCCAGCCTCTGGAGCCCGACCCCTCCCTAGCTGTTTCCGGGATTCTGCCTCTCCATGGCCATTTTGGAACATCCGACGGCCACCTCCTTCCCGTCCTCTGGAAGCCGGCCCCTCCGTGGCTGTTTCTGAGATTCTGCCTCTCTGTGGCCATTTTGGAACATTCAGTGGCCACCTCCTTCTCGGCCTTCGGAGCCTCGGCCTCTCCGCGGCCATTTTCGGGGTTCCACCTCTTCGTGGCCATTTTGGAACATCCGTCAGCCACCTCCTTCCCGGCCTCCAGAGCCTAGCCCCTTTGCTGCCATTTCTGGGGTTCCACCCCTCTGTGGCCGTTTTGGAATATTCGGTGGCCACCTCTTCCCCGACCTCCAGAGCCTGGCCCCTCCATAGTCATTTTGGAACATCCGCCGGCCCCCTCCTTCCTGGCCTCTAGAGCCCGACCCATCCGTGGCCTTTTCCGGGGTTCCCCCTCTCCATGGCCGTTTTGGAACATCCAGTGGCCACCTCCTTCCTGGCCTCCGGAGCCCGGCCCCTCTGTGGCTGTTTCTGTGGTTTCGCCTCTCCTTGGCCGTTTTGGAACATCTGACGGCCACCTCCTTCCCGCCCTCTGGAGCACAGCCCCTCCGTGGCCGTTTCTGAGATTTCGCCTCTCCGTGGCCGTTTTGGAACATCTAGTGGCTACCTCCTTCCTGGCCTCCGGAGCTCGGCCCCTCCGTGGCCATTTCTGGGGTTCCGCCTCTCTATGGCCATTTTGGAACATCCAGCGGCCACCTCCTTCCTGGCCTCCGGAGCATGGCCCCTCCATGGCCATTTTCGGGGTTCCGCCTCTCCGTGGCCATTTTGGAACATCTAGCGGCCACCTCCCTTTCGGCCTCCGGAACCTAGGCCCTCCGTGGCCATTTTCGGGAGTCCATCCCTCCTTGGCTATTTTGAACATCCGAGAGCCTGCCTCCTTCCCAGCTATTTTGAACATTTGAGAGCCTTCCTTCTTCCTGGCTGTTTTTAACATCCAGGAGCATGCCTCCTTCTTGGCTGTTTTGAACATCCAGGAGTCTCCCTTCTTCCTGGCTGTTTTGAACATCCAAGAGTCTGCCTCCTTCCCGGCTATTTTGAACATCTGGGAACCTTCCTTCTTCCTAGCTGTTTTGAACATCCGGGAGCTCGCCTTCTTCCCAGTTGTTTTGGCTTCTTTCTGTTGTCTGCCTTCTGAATTTTTTCCACTGTCTTTCTGCCCTCTAGTGCTCGCACATTTGAAGCATGCATTAATGTTTATGGCCCAAATGAGCTCCAAATATTAATATCAAGATCTTTTGATGATGCATGGATAGATCTAGTAGGGAATTTGTAGGTTTGTCTGACATTTTCCTTAACTCATGTATAAATGCACTTACAACACTTCGTGTTTATAGGAGTAAAAAAGCCTTCCGTAGGTCTATCGAAGAGGTTGATTGAGGGAGTTGTCCTACCTTTTTCCAAATGATGATGATTTCTAAAGAGCTTTTCACCCAAATCACGGGCCACCAATCAATTGATGCAAGTCATCGACTGACTTGTTTGATCCAGTAAAAAATGTTGCAAGTCCACTAGATGGAGGGCATCCTTCAAACAGTCTTTGCTATAGTAAAAATAGAATTCAGCTATAAGAAAAATTTGCTACAGTACCTGGCACTAGATGACAAAACAGAGAAAAGATAAGGAATGCATTTTAAAATTGCTAGATAATGAGGTGTAGGTGAAACCCTAATGTAATCAAATATGGACCATTCATTGCAAATTGATCCTAGCCATTCATTTGGGTTTTGGAAAACTATAAATAGGGGCTTGCCCCTCATTTGTAATAGTTGGAGAATTGATGTAAAGACATTCTGCAGCAACAGAAATTAGTATTGCATGATTTATGGGTGTTCCTTTTGAGTTTGCTCTTTATGTATGCATGATTCACCTTCCATGTTAATTTTAGTGTTAGTTTCTTGAATGGGAGTGGTGATGGTGTTTGCTATTTCAATATTTGATGAACTTTCAGCTCATGCTTTTTGTGGTTCATTGATGATGAATCACTTTGCAAATCTAGTCTGAGCCTCTTTCCTTTATTGATGCATCTTAGTTTGATTACATGTACATGATGTGCATATGCAATTTGAAAATCTCCAGACCTTAGAAGATCTTGCACTAGTTTTGTACAACTGTAGGTTTCTCTTGGCCAAACAAAACCTAGTTTAGGAAGCCTGTCTACTTTAGTCGCCACCATTTTTACTGTTCATTCATAGCTTAGGATTAGAATAACTTTCTTAACCCTTCTACTTTTTTTGTTTCTTTTAATCCTTGGTTAGAGTAGGACCCAAAACATCACCATGAAGCCAAATCAGATGAACTTGATGAGTTTTAGCTTGCTGTTTTGAGTGGACATCCACTATTTATTCACTTCTAGAACTTTGAAACTGCATTTGCAAACCCAACTTCCCATGCTTTGTAACTCATCCGTAAGACCGCCTTGTGATTCTAGCAAATGACATCAAACAACTGATATATTCCAAGCACTGTCAAGACCTAACATTAGAGACCTTGGGATAGTGTTCTGCATCCTGATTGTGGAAGATTGTCTTTCAAGAGAGGTAGTGCACCTACACACTACCTGTGTTGAGAAGTGTATAAAAAACACATCAACAGATCTGGCGCTGGAAGGAGGGCATGACATGTTGAGGCTACAAAGCTAAAAGTTGGAAATCAAAAGGAGCTCTTTGAAAGAAGAAATATGAGATAGGGAGATTTCTTTTAATGCTAAAAATTAGAAAAATTTTAAGGCAAGTTGAAGTTGAGTCAAAATGGAGCAGCATGCACAAATTGACATCACTCAACTACATGTAGATTTGAATAAGAGACTGAAGAAGCCATTGCAATAGTTTGCATTAGTGGATAGATGTCGGGTCCATTGCACTCACAGGCATAATGAGTTGGGGTGTCTGACTTTTTTGAACAGAATTGAAAAGGTCTTGCAAGGAGAAATCCCCTTTTTGGAAATCTATCTGCCCTTGGCCCCCGAAGATTCACAGGAAGAATTGCAAACCATGGCAGCCAATGCATTTAAGGAGTTGATCCAGGAATATTTGAGCAGCAAGGATGGACCGAGATTGGAGGAAGTACTAATGGAAAGTTGGTGTAGATTTCACAATGCACCACATTCAGAATTTAAGTGTCCATCATATGACAACATCATTTCTCAAGCCAAGGGTTGTTTGGACAAGTTGGAGTAGCCAACTCTCAATGAGGAGAAGTTATCCAATGAGGCAGAAGAGTTGTCAACATCCAGAGGATAGAAAAATAAAGATGAACCAAGAAATTTGACACAAGTTGGTGTTGGGACAGCAGACATAGAAAATGAAAACCAAGAGAGAGGAGCTGAAAGTCTTGGGATAGCAAGGTGCATTGATGAAAATATGATTGTAACCAGTTTAGTAGGTTTTCCCTCCATTGAAGAAGAGCAATCCTCCACTCAAGAAGAGGAACGAATGGCAATTGAAGATGAATTAATAGAATTTGCAGTAGCATATGCTAAGACAACCAACACAAATGCTGAAAATCAAGAAGAGGAGGTTGAAAGCCTTAGGGCAGCAAAAGGAGATGGTCAAAGCATAAGCAATATCAGGTCAGAAGACCTCTCCATCTACAATGACAACGATCGAGAATCTAAAAATGAAGATTTGGAGGAGTGGGAGCAACCACTCGCCATGGCTATCTACCATCAAAATTCTTTTTCAATTGATGATGAGGACCCAATAGCGAAAAGATATGGCCAACTCATCTCCAAATTAGCAAAGGATTGGTCAGAGCTAAAATACCAAATGGATTTGGAAGTTCTACTATTGCCAAATTGGTGCAGACTTCATGATTCATCACACTCTGAATTTACATGTGGACTATGCAAAGAGGCTATCAAACAAGTTAGAGGAAAAACAAGGTAGCCAAGTACCTGACCTCCTCTACTTGCTACCCATATCGAAGAACAAGACCAAGAGCCTAAACCAAGTGGTGGCTTAGTTGAAAGTAGGCCTCAAGAGGATGTTGGGGCAATAATAGAAGAATGACAATAGTACAGGCTCAGACTTCTGAGTGATGAAGTAGATCAAGTGGGAATGTTGTCCACCAGTCATCAAGAAGTTCTTCCTCTTAAAGAGCATTTGCACACCATGAACGATAAGCTTTATGCTGAGCCTTTGGAGGGAAATTATGTAGTAGACTTCGGTCCCCTTGATGAGGTGCCATCAATTGATGACTTCTTTCCATTGGGAGATGCACTATAGAGGTATGCTCATACCGAGGAAGAGTACATCTCAAAAGATGACAATAATGAATACATACTCCTTGAGCCCATGAACAATGATGCACTAGAGTTTCTAGATTGGGAGAGGAGCTCCTCCATTTACAACGATAGTGAGCAATAGGAAACGATTGAACGTCATGATGAGATGCAAGAACATCAAAAAGAAGAAGACAAAGGTAGGGGTGTTTTGATGGCTTCCAACAAGTATGACAAAAATTGACCAACTCCAAGATGCAACTTGGATCCCTTCTACCATGATCGCTGCTAATCCTCCCTCATATTCAGATGGTTGCACTAGGATAGATTCGCTTATTTCATCATCCCACGACACTGAACATCATGAAAATAAGGCTGACACCTGGGAAAAGAGATGGGACAGCATGCTGCCCCTTGAAGACAACAATTAAGAAGAGGTTTGGGCAACAAAAACCTAGGCAGATGAGGTGTATTTCCTCGAGGAACAACCAATGGAGGTTGTGGATCCCATTGGTGGATTGGAAGAGCTGTTTGCTACCCTGTCCTCCTAGCCTTATGCCAGCTTAATGTCTGAAGTGTTGCACCCTCCACCGTGCCCGCTCGAGGCTGCCAATGCAACAACCAAGGATGTTATGCTTGCTCTCGACTATCCAATGCTGTCACCTCTGTGTGATGACATCCAGGTTCTATCCTTTCTTGCCCCTATCATTTTTCATAACTGCACTTATTATTTTGATTATGGGAATAAGGGAAAATGAACATGTTTATGGATTAACCATGGGTTCAATGAGCTTCCTCAATTGCTGATTTTTTATGATGACGTGATTGAACTTGAGTGCTGCAACATTAAATTTCTTTTTTCATAATATAAAGATAAATTTGCATGGTTAAGGATGACAACAATCGCTTGTTTGCTTATGCATGCAATACAAAATCCAATGAGTGTTAATGTCAACTCGCCTTGCCTAAACATAATGCTTTGTAAATATCTTTATACATAGTCATTTTTGAGTAGTATAGGTTTCCTATAAATACTTCGCTTTCCTGCTTTCCTTAGGTTAGTTGGTGTGTGTAGGTTGCTCATTGTAGGTTGTTTTCCTTTCGTTTGCTTTCGCTTTGTTGCTGCTTTGCTCGGGGCCCCTTTGCTTTTAGCTGGGCACATCTATGCACACAACAATCATACTTATTGCTTGGGGTTGTTCTACGTATTTCTTTGTCAAACTCTAATCAAGTCGTTAGAGTGGATGGTGAAGGTCTTCTATTAGTGTTAAGCGATCTGGGTGTTTAATTCGAAGAGGATAAGTTGTTGGTTTAGTCTAACTTTGACGTATTCTGAAATCTTATAGCTCTTACACATCTTAAGAATTCGACAGTCACTATAGGGCCTTTTGTGAAGTCTAGTTAAGTGAAAAATCTAAAATTCTGCTATAGCGCCACTGTGATTCTCAGCCCTGAACGTGAGCTTCAATGCTTGCGGGTTGAAATAAAAGAGCTAAAAAGAGAAACGAAAGAAAGAAAGAAAACATTAAAAATTAAAAGAAAGAGAAAATTCAACTTTTTAGGGGTATTCGAACAACTCTATCGGGGCTATGGACGCCTAACTGGCAGTAGAGCAATGTTCAAGAGAATCATAGCGACAACCTCGTCGGGGCTATGGACACCTAACTAGCAGCGAGGTAATGTCTTAGATGCTTTTGGAGTTAGAATAAACTACGTAGCTTAACTTGACAGAGCTTGGGTTCCTGTAGCAACTGAAGGATGGGAATTAACACAATTACACACTTGGATTTTCAGCATACTGAAGGTTGGGTTGGCTAATAGTTTTGATCCTTTGGTTGGGCGTCTGGTTTGTTTGCCCTAGCGTGAAGGTCAGAACCAGAGATTCCGGGTTTGTGATTCTAGTTTGTCATCAAAATGTTCTAAAGCATTTCCCCAGCGAGTCGCCATTTGTTGTGCATGTTTTGCACACATGCACCGCCGTAGGCAGGGACCCCCTTTTTTTCACTCTCGATAGGCTGCTTTGCTCTTGTCTTATTTTGCGTGCCCCATTTTCAAGCTCAAATTGGTCATGTGCCTTCAAATTATCAAATCCCCTACCCAAATTTACCTACTCGGGGTATTCAAATCTGTGGAGAAACAAAGTTCCTTGTCCCCTTTCTGCTTTTTTATCTTGTTCCTGCTATTTTGGAAACATCCGTGGACCCTTGTCGCTCCCGTTTCTGCAATTTTAACTTTGGGGGCAATCTTTTTTGGATCTAGGATGTGTTTGAAGTACATAAATAAACTGCTAAGGTTTCATTAACATTCCGTTAGGTTTCGATGGTTTCAGAACTTTCCTCCAGAATTCCCTTCCTCCTTGGCTGTTTAGAAACATCCACGGGCCCCCGTCGCTCCCATTTCCTCAATTTTGACTTGGGGGCAATCTTTTTTAGATCTCAGATGTGTTTGAAGTACATAAATAAACTGTCAAGATTTCGTCAATGTTCCGCTAAGTTTCGATGGTTTTAGAACTTTCCCTCTGGAATTCCTTTCCTCCTTGGCTGTTTGGAAACATCAGCGGACCCCCGTCACTCCTGTTTCCTCATTTTTGACTTTGGGGTCACCCCTTTTTTGGATCTGGGATGTGTTTGATGTGCTGAAATGGACTACCAAGGTTTCGTCAAAGTTTGGTTAAGTTTCGGTGGTTTCAGAGCTTTGTCCCCCTTTAGCTATTTTGGAACATCCAGTGGCCACCTCTTTCTCGGCCTCCAGAGCCTGGCCCCTTCGTGGCCGTTTCTGGGATTCCACCTCTCCGTGGCCATTTTGGAACATCTGGTGGCCACCTTCCTCCCGGCCTCGAGAACCTAGCCCCTCCATGGCCATTTCTGAGATTTCGCCTCTCCATGGCCATTTTGGAACATCTGGCGGCCACCTCCTTCTCGGCCTCCGAAGCCCGGCCCCTTCGTGGTCATTTCAGGGATTATGCCTCTCCATGGCCATTTTGGAACATCCGGCAGCCACCTCCTTCTCGACCTCCGGAGCCTAGCCCCTCCGTGGCCGTTTTGGAACATATGGCGGCCACCTCCTTCCCAACCTTCAGAGCCCAGCCCCTCCGTGGCCGTTTTCGGGGTTTCGCCCCTTCGTGGCCATTTTGGAACATCCGACGGCCACCTCCTTCCCGACCTCCGGAGCCCGGCCCCTCCGTGGCTGTTTCCAGGATTTCGCCTCTTTGTGGCCTTTTTGGAACATCCGGCAGCCACCTCCTTCTCGGCCTCTAGAGCCCAGCCCATCTATGGCCTTTTCCGGGGTTCCGCCTCTCCGTGGCCATTTTGAAACATCCAGCAGCCACCTCCTTCCCGACTTTTGGAGCCCGACCCCTCTGTGGCTGTTTTGGAACATCCAAAGGCCACCTCCTTCCTAGCCTCTGGAGCCTGGCCCCTTCGTGTCCGTTTCCAGGATTCTGCCTCTCCATGGTCATTTTGGAACATCCGGATGCCACCTCCTTCTCGGCCTCCAGAACCCAGCCCCTCCGTGGCCATTTCCGGGGTTCCACCTCTTCGTGGCCGTTTTGGAACATCTAGCGGCCACCTCCTTCCCGGCCTCCGGAGCCCGACCCCTCCATGGCTGTTTCCGGGGTTTCGCCTCTCTGTGGCCATTTTGGAACATCTGGCAGCCACCTCCCTTTCAGCATCCGGAACCCGAGCCCTCCGTGGCTGTTTCTAGGAGTCTGTTCCTCCTTGGTTGTTTTGAACATCTGAGAGCCTACCTCCTTCCCAGCTATTTCGAACATCGGGAGCCTCCCTTCTTCCTAGCTATTTTTAACATCCAAGAGCCTGCCTCCTTTCCGGCTGTTTTGAACATTCGGGAGCCTCCCTTTTTCTTGGCTGTTTTGAACATCGAGGAGCCTACCTCGTTCTCGGCTGTTTTGAACATCTGGGAACCTTCCTTCTTCCCAGTTGTTTTGAACATCCAGGAGCCCACCTTCTTCGCGGTTGTTTTGGCTTCTATCCACTGTCTGCCTTCTAGCTTTCTTCCGCCGTCTTTCCACCCTCTGGTGCTCGCACCCTTGAAGCAAAAATTAATTTTTATGGCAAAAATGAGCTCCAAATATGAATATCAAGATTGTTTGATGATGCATGGATAGATCTAGCAGGGAATTTGTAGGTTTGTCTGACATTTTCCTCAACTCATGTATAAATGCACTTACGACACTTCGTGTTTGTAGGAGTCAAGAAGCCTTCCATATGTCTATCAAAGAGGCCCATTGAGGTAGTTTTCCTACCTTTTTCTAGATGATGATGATTTCTAAGAAGCTTTCCGCCCAAATTAGGGGCCACCAATCCATTGATGCAAGTCATCGACTGACTTGTTTGATCCAATAAAAAATGTTGCAAGTCCACCAGATGGAGGGTAGCCTTCAAATAGTCTCTGCTATAGTAAAAAGAGAAATCAGCTACAAGAAAAAATTGCTACAGTAACTGGCACTAGATGACAAAATAGAGAAAAGGCAAGGAATGCATTTTAAAATTGCTAGATAATGAGGGGTAGGTGAAACCCTAATATAATCAAATCTAGACCATTCATTGCAAATTGATCCTAGCCATTCATTTGGGCTTTGGAAAACTATAAATAGTGGCTTTCCCCTCATTTGTAAGGGTTGGAGAATCAATGTAAAGACATTATACAACAATAGAAAGTAGCCTTGCATGATTTATGGGTGTTCCTTTTGAGTTTTCTCTTTATGTATGCATGGTTCACCTTCTATATTAATTTTAGTGTTAGTTCTTTGAATGGGAGTGGTGATGGTGTTTGTTGTTTCAATATTTGATGAACTTCTAGCTCATGCTTTTTGTGGTTCATTGATGATGAATCACTTTGTAAAGCTAGTATGAGCCTCTTTCTTTTATTGCTGCAACTTAGTTTGATTGCATGGACATGATGTGCATATGCAATCTGAAAATCTATAGTCCTTAGAAGATTGCACTAGTTTTGTGCAACTGTAGGTTTCTCTTGGCCAAGAAAAACCCAGTTTAGGAAGCCTGTCTACTTTAGCAGCCACCATTTTTACTGTTCATTTGTAGCTTAGGATTAGAATACCTTTCTTAACCCTTCTCCTTTTGTTGTTTCTTGTAATCCTTGGTTAGAGTAGAACCCAAAGCATCACCATGAAGCCAAATTAGATGAACATGATGAGTTTCAACTTGCTGTTTTGAGTGGACAACCACTGTTTATTCACTTCCAGCACTTTGAAACTACATTTGCAAACCCAACTTCCTATGCTTTGTAACTCATCCGTAAGACCGCCTTGTGATTCCAGCAAATCACATCAAACAACTGATATATTCCAAGCACTGTCAAGACCTGACATTAGAGACTTTGAGATAGTGTTCTGGAACCTGAGTGTGGAATATTGTCTTTCAAGAGAGGTAGTGCACCTACGCACTACCTGTGTTGAGAAGTGCATAAAAAACACATCAACACATACAAAAGTAAAATAAATATTTTTCCACAAAGATGATTTTTAAAATAAATGTAAAAGAAATAATAAATAAATAAATTTAATAAAATAAGTTTTAAAGTAAAATAAAATAACTCAATTATTTAAATAAAATGACTTCATAAAATTATATTAGTTATCTATTGATGTATTTATAGTAGTTTTATATATTTTAGAAATAAAGTAAAATGTAAAAAAAATATATTTATTAACTTTTATAAATCTTATGCACTATTGGGGGCGGTGGGCCTAGCTTGATTGGTGAAAGCATTTTGTTGTAGGAAAGAGGTCACGAGGTATATTTATATGGGGGATAGATACCTGATCGATTCTTGTAGTCTAAAAACAAAAAACGTATGGATTATTGATATAATTATATAATTAAAATATGAAGTAAATAAATTATCTAAATTATACATAATCTAGAATATATGATATAAATACAATATAATCTTAAGATAATTTTCTAACTTATATCACAAATTTAAAATACTCACTTCCAAAATGATATTCTCTTTAATCACACTTATTAGAGAAAATAGTAAAAATTATAAATATAATTGTAGACATGCAAAATTAGCATTATGCATTCGATCAAATTATCACTTATCCATTGATCAGGGTAAATCAATTTCAATCTCCTAAGGTCATTCACTTAAATTGAATAAATTAAGTTTATTTAATTTAAGCCTATCATTCCCTCTTTGATTAAATAAACCAATCATTTATTTAATTAAATCTCAAATCATCATTCATCTCCCTTTTATTTGGTTTAAATCCCTAAATCAAGTCAAATTGGTCAAATCATCCTAATCATCATCCTAGCTAATTAATCCTAATTAAATCTAATCTAATGCATGTCACATCCTAACCACTTGCATTCTCTAGATTTTGCCACTTGCACCAATAAATCAATTTATTTATTTATTAAATAATCATTTTCACTCAACATGGCATCTTTGGGGAATATTCCCTCAAGTTTGAAAAATATGACAAGTTGATTTGTCCCTCCAACATTGCATTTATTTCTCATTTTCTTGTCCCCCTCTCAAAATTTATTGCCCAAATTTGAATTTGAAACTCCCTCTCATTGGCACACTTCCCAAATCTTGCACATGCATCAACCAATCACAAGTTGACAAGTGGCCTCTTTTCATTGGCCTGTGTTTAGTCCCACATTGGTCCCTTTTCAACACTCTTAGCATCTGAGAATCTACAAATGGAGGCATCATTCTTCAAGAAAATCCTCCACAATCACTCATGTAAAGTCACTCTCTTCAAGAGAACTGATTTTGCCCATTATCACTCCACAATCTTTGTATCTCATCCACAAAGCTTATGCAAAGTCACTCTCTTCAAGTGAGAATTGATTTTTTCCACTCCACAATCTCAAGCACAAATGCACCATTGTCATTTGAATCCATATCATCTTAGCATTCCATATCATTATCAATCAAATCCATATCATCCTCAAAGCAATTTCACCACATAGCTTATCTAAAGGGGTTGGGAAAGGGCTACTTTCCACATCAAAGTAGCATCAATCCCCCTATGAGATGATGTTTGAGTAATTTAGGAATAGATTTCAAGCTTATTTAATTTATAATTTCATGCTAGTTTGGTGATGTTGTTATTCCTTTTGCATTTGCTCAATAATTTTATAGGGAGAGTGATTATCTCATTTGTTCAACGTTGACAAATTTATGCTATATTTGTCAATCTTTGATAAATGAAAGGTTTTACCTCACATTTTGGCACCCACCATGCTCTGCTTTCTATATATTTGCAATTTGCATCATGTGAGAAGGTTTGCAGGGAAAGTACGTTTTGAGTATAGGTTATTTGCAAGGGTGAATACATTGTCGAAGGGGTTGTCTCTTCAAATAGATTGCCTACTTTAAAGCATTCAACGCTATAACCCTACCAGTAGCTAACAATTGTTTTCGTACGCCGAGGTCTTTTAGCCTTTCCATTGGAAGCTTTTTTTTTGGTTAAGTTCAATGGATCCAGACCTGCAATGGAGGACGTTAGAAAATAAGTGCTTTTATGGTCTTTTATCATAGCAGGTGCATCAAAGTATGCCTCCACACAGGATGATAAATGCATCTTTGAGAGGTTCAAATCTGATGTGCAGATTAACCTTACAACAAGGCCTGTCAGGCTTGACTCGAACTATAATATTTGCTTGGAGATTGGAAGTGCCCTGTACATTTTTTGCGTGCTTAAAACCCTTTGTTTACTCTTTTGTTAGAAATGCCTAAAATTTATAGTTTTGTTTCTTTCAGTTTATGTCGGGTAATGTATCAGAAATAAGTAGATCCATATTTTATTAATAGTATGCAATCAAAACTAGGGTTTTATGCAAGATTTACAGGTTTCATAAGAATAGGTTATAAACAGTGTAAGGCTTGCTGGTTGAGAAATCAACGAAATGCCATTTGTTGATTTAGTCTGTGTTTGTGTCATTTTGTTTTGGATATCAGCTTATTGACGGTCGAGTGCTAGCACATGAATCATCAGTTCTCAGCAAATCCAACCTTAAACAGAGGGAATTTGGAAAAATGGTACACTACTAATTTTAGGAAGTAAATTGCACTTGCAAATATATCAGATTTCGGTCAACCACAGGGAGGACATAGAAGAGGCCAAGGAGTATGTCTTTACACCTACTCTTGGATTTTCTTAAAAGTTTCTAAATATCTTCACTTCAATACATGTCTAAATCTGTCCCCAAAGCTCCCACTTGTGTGTAGATCTCACTATCATTAGCAGTCCATGAGACCATATTACTTTGAAGCATTCTATCAAACAGTTCACGTGCATTGTCTATGTGACCACATCTTGCGTACATGTCTACCAAAGCAATGTAATGATGTTATTTGACAACACCGCAACCCATTACTATTTCCTTACTCTGTTTCAAGCACCCATTCTGGGATAGGTGGGTGGAACGTGGGAAACATGGTGGAGTTAAGATTTACACTTGTCAGTTGCATTTGCTTAAAAGTTTCTAAAGCCTTTTCAAATCCATTTTTTTCATATCACGCAATCATTGCATTGCATGAGGTCATAGTTCTTGAAAAGATAAGGTAGTCGCTGGCTTTCTTTCTTTGAAGCCATTCTATCAAACAATTCACGTGCCTTGTCCACGCTTCACATCTCTGTAGGAAAGCACTTTCAAATCTCTGTACAATCTTCTCAACAATGTGCACATCAATAATCATTAATTGTCTTCCAAATCTTTCTGTCACTTGGTCTTCATTAACTTTCTCTTATTTTCCACAAACATTTACAAGTTTTCAGGTTTGTCAGAGGTATATCTGACAGAAGAAAATATCATAAAATCTGCCTTTTAATGAAAATATGTTGTTTGTCAAGGCACAATAAATGGTAGGGATAATGGATAGATGTATCTAACCACTCGCCTAGGAGGATGGGCTAGTGAAAAGGAGTTTTTGATATGGCTAGATCTTAGGTGTATAGATGCCAACAATGTCTGAGATGTAGGGACATGATACATGTATAATATCATTCATATATGTGGTTGTATTCATAGGTATAGTTCGCGAAGTGTTTGAATTATGACGTATTGCTAGAGCTTGGCAGCCTGGTGCTAGTGGGTACTATTGGTATTACCTAATGGTAGTTTGGAGGGGGTATTCTTGTTTGATGTCAAATAATGATCAAATCATTGTATGCTATTTTCTTTCTTTCTTTAATTTGGTCTTTGATGCATGATTTTATCTTTGCTTTAGTCTCCTATCAAATACATTATCTTTTCTAGATTTGCTTGAAGAATGTTCACTCCAAACGTTCTATTTTGTTCAAAGTGGATTTAGTGCATTCAAAAAGATCAATAAAATAAATACAAGGTTTGAAAATCAATTGGTCTTTTATGAAAGTGGGGGTAAGTTAAAAATTTATTGACATTCAATTTAAATTTATCATATATAACTCAAGTGATTTGTTGATGCAATTTTATTATCTCTTTAAAATGTTTCTTTGAATGGTCGATATTTCTTGTATACTTTTATCATTTTACCATGGATGCCTAACTCTTATTTTGTGATCTTTTTAAGGTGTGAAGGAAAAGGAGGAAAACAAAGGGGTAAAGGACAAGCAAAGAGAACAAATGCACTAGATTTTGTTTAAGGTGTCAACTCACCATCTTTCAATCTCTTCAAGTTGGGTTAAAACGAATCTTAGAACAGATCCACTATATTTTGTTTAAGGATAAACAAATTGAACAAGGCAATCTTCATCTTTCCTTTGGTGCTTAAAATGAATCAAATCATTTCTTTGAAGGATAAAATCAACATGTGTCTTGTATGTTTTGTAATCTTTTATGCAAAATAATCTCACCTAAAGAGGCGTATGTGCTTCTCTCGCGCTTCACGGTGATCTTAAGAATCAAAAGTATTTTTGATGACATTAAGTTGCATAAAATATTGCCTCCACACTTCAATTTGGGTCTAAAATTGAAAAAAACACTTTGCAAGTGTGAGTTAGGTATATCACGTGTGTTCTCCCTTTGTTTCTAAATAAAGTTCAATCGAACTACGGATGGGCTTGCTCGCTGTTGTTTACATTTAGAGGGTCCTACCTAAGAGACACATCCGAAAGGAGAACTTGAAGGCGACTCCAACTGGTTTTTCATTCGGGCCGGTATATAAATGGATAAGACTAAACTGTCAATTCCTCATGGTATATAGGCCTTAGCCATACAATGTCTTTCAGAACGGGGTACTACTATAAAACGTATAAGAGCCCCTAGTAGGATTGATTAAAACCTTTAGTGGCTTGGTGGATGCTCGCAAGGTGCCCTGTCCTTGATGTTGTGTCATTAAGAACCTTGTTTGTAGTTGCCAACCAGTCCATCCAACAAGTTTATCAAAGTGGTGCATTGGAACTTAGATTCCAAGAAGTTACTTGCCATGTCCGATCTTGGTTGAAATATAGAGGTTAAGACTTCATTCTTAACATACCTTTATATTTTGTCCTTGGTTGCATGTAAAGTCATCTCTTCTACTATGAAGGGCATGAGGCAATCCCACCAAGAAAAACATACCAATTGAGCTAGGATGTTATATTGCATGTGAGTCAGTTTGAAAACATAGTGCTTTAATTGAAAACATTGGAAAACCAACATTCAACGAATCATCAAAATTGCAAACCCTTTAGGAGAGGCAAATATCCTTGAAAAAATTCACATGTAATTGCTTTCCCTTGAGATTCATATCCTTAGAGGCTTCTAAACATTTGGATTTCAACTCAATTTTCTTCTACTAAAGTCAACTTTAGGCAACCTTTTCCTTGATTTCCTCGATTTCTACATAATGCACTTTGTGGGATGAAATGGAATGAGGACATTGGACATTCAGTGGAAAACCTAATCAAGAGTGTGTTTGTGGTAAAAAGAATCCATTAAGCAAAGATTGAATCAATTGGACCCCACACATGTGCTTGGAATCTTTTGGTCATATGGTTTTCATGCAAACATTGGTCTTTTGATTTTGAATTACTCTTAGAGAAAGGCATGTTCTTCACTATCTCAAGGCCTAGTAAACAAGTCCTTCCTAGGTTCATTTAGGATCAAGTCAAACACTTCATCCATCTCAAACATTTATGAAAATCCATCCCACGAAACAACTTTAGAACTTTTGGAAACATCATTCTAGACTTGGGTAAATCATCAAACCAAAAATCACCTTGTTTAGTTAGGAGTATGGGAATGCATCCTTTCTCATACCTCTAGTTAAATCAACAATCCTTCGAACAAGTTTATCCTAAAGATCACATCCAACATCTTAGGGTTTACAAGTTCATTATCCAAATCAAACAATCAAAATCAAACCCTAAGTCTAGCATTGATCCAAAGTACCTAAACGTTCAACACTCATATCATTTACACCTTTCATCCTTCATCTCATCATTAGTCCTAAGAACCTTCGAGGTCACTTTTGCAACAAGGTTGAAACACAAGAAGAACATGGAATATAAACTTGATCCATACATCATGAGTAATCCAAATCAACTAAAATTTCAAAACCTTGCAATGTTGATTGATTATCAAAACTCACACTTATACAATCCATACATGGGATCATTACCTTTTGAAATGGTCAATGGCACAACAAGTGTGAGTATGCCCAAATAAAATATTGGAACACATTATTCAATGGTAGATCTAAATCCAAACATACATGTTTTCCAACCAAACAATCAATGCATGAGCCTTCAAATGAACAAAGAGAATGTACCAAGTACAAGTTTTCCAAACATGAATCCAACAAACTTTGGGATGGATACATTTATAAATCATATGAATATTCCAAACATCAAAAAATTTAAACCTATCATGCCAAATCCAAACATCATCCCAAATCATAACATTATCCAAGATGAGTTTGTCCATGATCCCATCCAAAAACCACAAGTACACACTCCAAATTTTCTTAAACAAAATCCAAATCAACTATATCAAGGGAGTCAAAATTGAAATCAAGAACAAATTTGGCTAGATCAAATTGCTACACTTACCAAAATAGTTGAGTCATTGCGCCAAGAGACATCTCCACCACCATTACCCATATCAACATCATTCCTTTGTTTAGGGCTTCCCCCTTTACGTAGCACCAGTCACTCCATCCAAATCAATCCACCTAACACCAATCAAGTTATCACATCAAATCCTTTGGATATACCATCGACATCACACCAATAGATGGTATCTAATCAAATGACTGCATCAATCCCATCAAATCAAAATATGGTCTCCCAAAGACCTATCATCTCAGTCATTCCAACCATTCCTATCACCACGATCACTCCATCCACCCCTATCACACCCATCATATCTCAACCCCTCACTACTATGATCAATCCAAGTGTATCTCAACCACTTGTCACCACATCCAACATGATTCCAAATACACCACCACTACCATAAAAACCAAGTACAATAAGTCAATATCGGAACATCCAACTAAAAGCACATCAAGCCTACCAACAAGCTCTTCAACAATATCAGGTGGGTCCACAAGCTACTCAAGCTACCTGGTCGCATACACAAAAAGGATATGAAAATCATAGTAAAACCTATCATAGGAATTGGACATTCCAGCAGGTGACTAATATCTCTTTATGGACGTTCATTTACTTGTCAAACCAGGGAACGTATACTTTGAATGGAGTAGCACAATATATACACTAAGAACTAGTTTCAGTCACAACTTAACATAAATAAATACTTGGAAATAATTCTATCTACACTACGGGAAGGTAATGTAAAGTTCTCTTAACTCAACCATGATTTAACCAAAGCAGAAATCATAATAGCTATGACTGAGACACAAACGATGAATTGGCCTTATGCTACAGGAATAGGCACATGGATGGATTCCCGATGCTGCAGGAACAATATAAGACTAAGTTTGTATGGAAACTTCAAAGATGAAATCTAACTGATGATCAATAGAAAAAGAACAGCTAACTAACTAGCTACAGATACTTACTAAGTGGGCCCCCTTAGCAAGCATCTACTAATTACGCAAGTGTTGAACTCATAACTTCATCAAACTTTATTCATAAACTTAGAATGGTAAACATTGCTCTGTTGATATGAAAACTAACAACAAAATATGTCTCTTGTCATACAGATTCTGCTTTTTATTATTATCATACTGACTCTTACATGATATCTTCTATCTCCCTATCACTATGCTTCTATCTTACTTCTAACCATCTTCTACTCACTCGCGCAGGAGGAGCACTTATTTAAAATCAGGAGAACAACTAACTAACTAACCCTAACAAAGAAAGACATGGATGTAAAATGTATCCCAAAATCGAGGAAGAGACTTCATAAATGAATTTATCTGTTCAACCCGATCTAGAGAGAATCTAGTGCTCCACTCTTTCTAGATTGATTGTCATTTAAAATCCTTCCCAACGGTTTCGGTCAAAGAGTCTTCGCCAGAGCTTCCTCGAAGTCGTGTAGGAAATAGACTTTACTGCAAGGCCAAGATCAGCTACGCTTGACTTGATCATACTTTCTTCAACAACCTACGAAACACAAGGTAACAGATGCAAAAGAAAAGGCGCATGGCACATACACAATATCCATTCATTAATCACATATTTAAATCTATTTCATCATTCAAAAACTATATGCAATATACCAGTCATTTAGGGAGTCAAACGGGGTAATAAATATAGATAAGTCAACATGATAGGCTGCAAGAACATGAAAGTGTATTGCTACAAGATATCCCAATAAAAGGTTTCAAACAAGTTTAAACAACCATGAATAACAAAAGTAAAGGTATTAAAAGTTCATCATGATATCCAAACTATGAGCACATTTTGGGCTCATCATTTGCTCCCTACTTAGCCCAATGCTGGTCCTCCAGCATTAACTTTCCTGGTGGTCTCTCTGAAATCAGTGGTTGCGGCATGACTCTGAAATGGAGTTCCAAACATGTAATAAAATCCTCTGAAAGTCTGCCACCTTTCATACCTACGAGCTTCTAAATCTTCATTAAGATTTGTAGCCTGGTAAGGATAAAGGGGCCACATTAGCACATGAGGTCTGAATGTCAATGGCAACCACAATTCAAACCTCTTTTAAAGTCCCAACTGTATATATCTGCTTGATTGTTTAAGAGCTGTTGTGAAATTTAGGGGACTATGAGGCTCGGACCTTCTTAGCCCAATAGTTAATCTTTCCCACCTTATCTCAATTTTGGTGTATGACAGTCTCCAAAATGAATATGGTTGTTCCTAAAATTCATCATATACTTGTTTCTTGAGATCAAATATTTTCATCCTGGCTGTATTATTATGAAAGCCATATGCCAGAGTAAACCAGGTTTTCAACATTGCATGGGGGTCTGATCTTTCAGGGTGCAATGGAACAGGCTCATTCCTTTCGGCTTCCTCATATGTTTCCCATTGCCTACCATAATTTGCTTCATTTGCTGCCCATGACATAAGTGATCTCAAATGGATGTCGCTAATATACAGAAGAGGATTCCATTCTGTTTCAAATGGAATTAAAAAGCCATGTAAATAAAATTCACACAGAGAATTTCTTAACGAATTAGGGGCTGCCTGGTATGCGTCGTAGAATTCTTTAGTAGTGTGAAGTATAGGATCTTGATTTCTAGAAATTCTCATTAGTTGGAACCATAAGAATTGTTCCTTAAGGAATAGAGCATAAACTCTGGGTGGTGGTCTAGATTCCATAATCTAACCAGTTACTTTTAACATTTCATCCATTTTCTCTTTTAACTCAAGAATTTTCTGTTTCTGACTTTCAATTTCCTTTTTAAGTTTCTTCTTTTCTACCTCCCATAGACTTTGTTACATGTCAGTCTGGGCTAGGTGTCAGAAATTCAGGGTTTGCAATGTAACTGGTTTCCAGTTAGCTTTGACATATTCCAGAAACTCAATCAAAAATGTCTTCTTATAAACAACAATGGCTTGATAAGTTGCAGGGGGAAATGTAGCTTCACTGGCCACATCCAATTGTTCAGTCAATTCCTCCTCTTGCTGCAGGATGAATTCTTATTTCTGCAATGGAGAAGACTGTGCTTCCTCTGAAATCTACATAGTAGCGGCAGCCAAGTCATCAAGACTTGGTACCCCTTTTTCATTATGCTCAATTTCCTTTGTCTCAATTTGTTCCTCTTCAGGAACGAATGAACTTTGTGCAGCACTCTCAGACACATTCTAAGAAACATCAAATTCAGACTCTACAGACTCTTTTGAAATTACAATAACCTCTAGTTGAGGTGAAGTAAGGGAGGTATTACATTGTTTCCTTGTGGAAACTCTTCTTGGCACTAGTACGGCTATAGGAAGTGTTCTTGTAGCCTTCCTCTTTCTGGACTGTCTAGAAGGTTCTGCCTTGTCAGAGGATGATGATGAACTGGTGATAGCAATAGGTGTTGTAGGAGAGATGGCTGCAGGGGAAGATGTTGCAGGAGAAGGACATTTCCTTTTCTGAGAACGAGGATTAGACTCTGGGGTTTGTTCCGCCCCAGATGACTCTCCTGCCTTTTTTTCCCTTCTCTCTCCTAATGGCAGACCTAGTTTGTACCTGGGAAGAGGATTTTGGTGTGAGAGCTATAGGACCAGGTGCTATACGAGTAGATGACCCTTGCCCTGTTCTTCTACTGATAGACACAATTTCTTCTTTCTTTTTCTGAGGCCGTGGGGTAAGTACCCTAGGGGGTTCTGGAATTTGCAAGCTCTTTTGGGCAACGAATTATATCCAGGAAATAGGTGAGACATCTCTCAAAGAACATTCAATCAATAATTTGGTAAGGCCATGGTGAGCAATAGAATTATCTTTCCCCTATTGGGTTCCATGGGCACTTTGTTCCATAAATTTTAACAAGAAGTTCAGAACATTTACAGCTAACCCATGCCTCATATGACTTAACAATTTGAAATGGTAAGAATGCAGGTAAGAGAAATGGCCTTCACATGTTAAATACCTGATTATGTAAGCAGTGTATTATGGATAAGGAGGAGGCAATGATACTCGCTTGAATCCCTACTTAGAGACTTCCAAAGGTCCATCAGTGGGTATTGAAAATTCAGCCCTTGTAGAGGCAGCATCCAAAGAAAAATTTTCTCCAACGGCTGGAAGCTCAGTTACATCAACAATTCTTTCTTCAGTTACAACAACCATTAGACCCCATATAGTAGCCTCCCATTCAGAAAGGGTTCTCAAAAATTTGCCAGCAGCCTCCTCATTGAAAGTATTTAAACTCAAAAAGTAATTTAACCATCCACAGAGGCTGAATGCCTGGACTATTTGAGGATTTTGCAATAATAACTCATGTCACACCAGTTGACCACCCATGTTCATAGTTTTTCCTTAGCTAAACTCAACTCCTTGCTGAAAATCCAAAAAATTTCCTCTTTGTTTCTCTTTCTATTTTTTTCTTCTGTCGTGTCGTCACATTTCTCTCTTTTCCAAAAATAAATTTTTTGAACAAGCAGTTCTAATTGTAATTTACAAGAAAAATATGCAATGAAAAAGACATGTGATCATATTTGGAAAGTACCAGAAAAATAATAAAGAAAGGTTATTTGGGCAGTTGTGGCAGCGGCGAAAAGACAGGTTTAAAAAGTGGATTACCCCACCCCCTACTTAGAGTATGACATGTGTCCTCACATGTACTAAAGAATAGGTGGAGATCGGGTAATAATGACTGATATAGACATAGTAGTAAATGAATAGATTAAAATAAATCAAATATGCAATAACAAAAGATATGGCGTACCTTTCGATAAATGTGTGTATGTGTTGAGAAAGATGATGGCTTCGGCATGAGTTGATAGTTGGGAATGATATCATAATTAAGGGTGATGCGGATGAATGAGATGGATGGGTGATGTGGGCGGATGAGATGAATAGATGGAATGGATAGATGGGATGGATGGATGGAAGATAAAGAAGTGAGATGTGGCGACAAGTGAAAATGAAGAAAAAAGGGGTTTCCTTAAAAAAGAAACCTTTATTATGAACATACTTTTCAAAATTATGCTGAAGCCACAGGAGAAAGGCTAAAGCCTTTGGTTGTAGGAAGAGTAGTGGCAGGATCCTGAATGAACTACTGCATGAATTTTTCTTTTGAGAATAGTTTATGGTACAACCGGAGGTAGTGTCCATTAACTAACAGCTTGAATCTAATAGGATCAATTGTAACAAGTTGAACTGTACCATTAGCAAATACATTCTCAATTTCATATGGCCCCAACCATCTGGTCTCTAATTTTCCTGGACTGTCCTTATACCATGAGTCATAAAGCAGAGCCTAATCTCCTGCTTTGAATTTTTTTCGTTAATGTATTTATCATGCCACCTTATTCACTGATTCTGTATCATCTCAGTGTGCTGTAGGGCATGCTTTCAGAGTTCATCTAGAGCATTGAGCTGCATGATTTTGTCCTTTTGTGCATTTGTTAAATCCATGTCCAGCTCCAGTACTATTCTAAGAGTCTTATGTTCAAACTCGATTTGCATCACAACTGTTTTACCATACACCATTTCAAAAAGTGTAAATCCTGTAGCAGTCTTTCAGGTAGTACAGTAGGCCCATATAACTTCTGGTAACCTTGTGGCCTAGTCCTTCCTATGCAAATCTATAGTTTTAGTCAAAATGGCCTCTATGTCTCTATTGGTGACCTCAACCTGACCATTGGCTTGGGGGTGATAAGGAGTTGATTTCTTCTGTCGTATATTGTATTCATTGACTAAAGCTATGATAAGTGTAGAAGTAAATTGTGCTCCCTGATCTGTCACTATCTCCCTAAGACCACCAAACCTAGTTAATATTTCCTCATAGAGGAATTCAGGCACTTTATTATCCCTAGCATGTTTCATAGGTTTAGCCTCTACCCATTTTGTGACATAATATGTGCATACAAGAATGTAGGACTTACCATTGGAAGGTGGGTCAATTGGTCCCACAAAATCCAGTCCCCATTTGTCGAATGGTGTAACTACAACTTGTGGAAATAGAGGCATTTCATCAGAGTGAGTTGGTCTTCCCATCCTTTGGCATGTGTCATATCTCCTTGTATACTTGGTTGCATCTCTATACAAAGTTGGCCAATAGTAACCAGTATTTAAAATTTTCATTGCTATCCTTTTGGCAGCAAAATGTCCACCACACAGCTCATCATGGCTTGGATGCAGTATATCATGAGGGTCCTCCTCTGGTACACATCTCCTCATAATGTGATCTAGCCCTGTATAAAACATGCAATCTATAATACAAGAAAAGTTAAAACTTTTCTCTACCAATAATCTATTTTCCTTAGGGGAGAATTGATGAGGAGTTCTTTTTGTTGCCAGATAATTTTCTATATCAGCATACCATGGATGAATAACCTTGATTGCAAATAGGTGCTCATCAGGAAAGGAGTCTTCAATAAGTGTAGAGTCATCTTGCCTTTGAATTCTAGAAAGGAAATCAGCATCTATGTTGGCTTTACCTGGCTTGTCCACAATTGCAATGTCAAATTCCTGCATCAGCAATAACCATCTTGCGAGTCTCCCAGATATTGAGCTTTTGTTCATGAGATACTAGATTGTTGCATGATTAGTGTGGAAAAATATCTGATAACCAGTGATATAATGCCTAAATTTATTGAGGTCGTAGATGATTGCCAACATTTCTTTTTTTGTAACAGTGTAGTTGAATTCAGCCCCTTGCAGATTTTTGCTTATGTAGTAGAGTGCATGTTCAACTGATCCATCCTTCTACCCTAACACTGCTCCAATTGCATAATCTGATACATTAGTATGAATATGAAATGGGAGTGACCAATCAAGTCCTTTCAGAATAGGTGCCTATGTGAAGGCGACTTTCAAGTCAAGAAATACTTTTTCACATTCCTCTGTCCAAGAAAATTCTGCATCTTTCTTCAACATATTGTATAAGGGGCCTGCTATTTGGCTGAAGTCCTTGATGAATCTTCTGTAGCATCCGGCATAGCCTAGAAAGCTTTGTACCTCTTTCTGCTTAGTAGGAGAGGGTAACTTAGAGATGATCTCAATTTTAGCAGGATCAACCTGAATTCCTGCAGCAGAAATATAGTAACCGAGCACTATTCCCTCTTGCATCATAATGAAGCACTTTTGACTATTCAGCGATAGGTTGTGATCTTCACATCTTTGTAGTACTTTTTCCAAGTTGGCTTGAGCTTCCTCAAATGTTGTACCATAAATAGTAAAGTCATCCATGTATATTTTCATGCAATCATATGAGATGTCCGAGAAGATACTTATGACTGCCCTCTGGAAAGTTGCAGGAGCATTATAGAGACCAAAAGGAAAAACTAATTCCCCAAGGGCATGTAAAAGTAGTCTTTTCCTGATCCTCAGGAGCAATCTTGATCTGATTGTATCCACTGAAGCCATCCAAGAATGAGAAGTACTTCTTTCCAGCTAAATTATCCAGAACTTGATCAATAAATGGAAGAGGAAAGTAATCTTTCTTTGTTGCTAAGTTGATCTCTCTGTAATCTACACATACCCTCCATTTTCCTCCTTTCTTCGGAACAATGACCAATGGGGGAACCCATTGACTATAAGAGATTGGGTACATAAAGCCAGCTGTCAACATTTTCTGCAATTCTTCTTTAACAATCTTTCTCAAATCTGGATTGATTCTTCTTTGAGGCTGCCTGACAGGTTTGAAGTCACTATTAATATATATGCGATGTGTATAGAGTTTTGGGTTTAGACCCTTCATATCTCCATAGTCCCATGCAAAAGCTGACTTATGACTAGTAAGCATTTTGATCATAGATTCTTCTTGCTCACTAGTGAGGTTTTTATTAATACATAAGGTTTTTCCTGCAGCTACCTCAACTTGGGAGGTTAAGTCTATCATAGATACGTCAGATAGAAATGGCATGTCTACCTCATGGGGTAGTAAGGTGTGTAAGTAGTCAGTTGCTGTAGGATAATGAGTTGATGTGGATGGAGGAAGAATAGTCTACAAGGAACATGGATTTTTCTCACAATGAAAGTATTCAGTACCATAGTTATTCAACAAGATATTGGACAATATTTCTTCTTCTTCTTGATGTGTAATGAAAGGATTTCTGGTAATCATCATTAAATTGGCCACGGAGTTCACTTCTTCCTCTTCTCCCAAATCTGGCCAAACAACATCTCCAGACTCAAGTTGGGGCAGTGTTGGAGAATAGAGGGTAAGCTTCTGTGTGCTATATCCATCAGATATTGTCATGTCACCCGACCTACAACCAATACAAGCATCAGCAATAGCCAACCAAGGCCTTCCTAGTATGACAGGGTATCCCCCCAATGATGCCTTTGGAGATAAGACCAAAAAATCAGCAGGGTACTCTCAAGAATCCAAGGTGACTACTAGGTCTTCAACTACCCCATCAGGTTTGACAGTTGAGCTATCAGTAAGTTGCAATATTGTAGGTGTAGTCATTATTTCTGAAATATTAAGTTTTACAACCAGGTCCTTTATCATGACATTGATACCTGCACCAAGATCTACTAAAGCATTCTTAATTTGCAACCCATTAACATTTATCTCCACAACAGGACTTCTTGGATCTAAATATTTTGGGATGCTAAGCTTCCCTAGCATTAAGTCAGAGAGTTGGCCCATTACATGGATAGTTTGAGGGTCTTTCTTTTTCCTCCCCAGTTTCTTCAAACATGCCTCCTTGATGGCTTTGCCATAGATAGGTACTTCTTTGATTGCTTGGAACAAGGAAATTTTCACACATATATGCTTTAGCTGGTCAAGGATGTCAAAGGTAGGGTCCTCTTATTTTTTCACATTTTCACCTTCCAACCTTTGTGGGAAAGGAGGGGATACTTTATCAGATGGCTTAAGTAATGATGAAATCTGAACTGCTTGATTTGGTTGGGCTTGGTCATTGATATCTTCTTCTTGGTCAGTCTCCTTAGATGGTAATTCTGAGATTATGGGAGGAGATGGTGTGGGAAGCATGGTTCCTGAATGTAAATTAATATTATGTAGGTTAAGAGCATAGGCCGACTGATGATTAGGATCAGCAAAATAGACTTGCTGCTGTTGCGGTTGCTGGTTATTTGGATTAGGTGCTACCTGAGCAGGTAGTTGGGTTGATTTTGGATTCTGACCTTGATTAGCTGTAGAAGGTGGCATAATGGATTGCTGCTGGGGTTGCTGCAAGAAACCTACGGTTGGATTTGACCATTGTTGGACTCCTCTCCATTGGTTAGGCTACTGCCAATTCCCTTGTGGAGGCTGCCACTGATTTTGCTAAGGTGGTTGCCAGTTCCCTTGTGAGGATTTCCAATAGTTTTGCTAGGCATTTGGCCAAGGGTTATTCCACTAAGGTTGGGAGTATGGCCCATAGTTTGGAGGGTACTGATTTTTCCATTGACTATTATATGAACCAAAATTTTGCAAAGGGTCCTGTGGCATACCTTGTCTTGGGGCCCATGGCCTTCTTTGTGCAGCAAAGAAGACTTGGTCATCATCACCTTTTATCATCTTAAAATCAGTAGGAAAATTTTTAGCCTCCATGCTGGCTACCATCTTGCATCTGCAGTCACATTTCTTATGTCTACAATGCAGACAGAACTCAGCCAACATTGCTTCAGCTTCCTCATGTTTCTTATGAGCTTGCATAGTGTCCAACTGTGTAGCCATGTTATTTATGATTTCTTGCTTGAAATCAAACAACAAATTTGTGATCTCCATCCGAGAAACTCCATTGGAAGAAGAATTTCCCATTGAAGCTTGATGACCTCTACCTTTCTTCACATTTGCTCGGGAGTAATTAAGACATATTTTCTTAATATCATCCTAAGGCAATTGGGTTATATCACCTCCTCCCATCAGGTCCAGAGCGTCTATACAAGCATCACTGATTCCTCTTAGAAAAATTAGTTTCTGAGAGTCTTCATTGAGAGTATGGTTTCAATTCTTTTTCAGAGAAAACAAGAATCTTGAGATGTAGTCTTCCAAGCTTTCATCTTCCTTTTGTTGAATTCTGAATATATCATCTCCCTTACTTCCACTCTTACAATATTCCTTATATTTCTCAAGAAATTTTGTTTGCATCAACTATCAACAACACCTCTTCCCAAACTCATGAACCATCTAAGAGCTCCTTCCTTCAAGGTGGAAGGAAAAAACTTCAACTTGTGTGCATCTGAAGTGTAATCATAGCTGCAACAGAGGATATCAAACTCAAACAGGAAAGTTTCAGGGTCCTTCGTAACTAGGCCATAGAACTTGGGAAGTAATGAAGAAGGAATATTTTTAAGGTTATCAGTATCTCGTTGGGGAACAATGGGAAACTCAAAAGTGGGAGGTGGATTAGGTGGATTATTTACCATATTTGTTTGCTGGAATATTAGAGCGAATGGATTTTCCTCAAGTTCTTCATCGGCTGGGTCAAATGGCAGTTCAAAAAATAGGTTTTTCAGGGAGAAACCTTCCCAACGTGTCTCTTCTTCTATGCATGCAATAGAATGAATGGTGATTTGAAGTATTTTGAAAATTCTTGATTAACAAACTAAACTAATGCTAAAAATGACTTCTGACAAGTTCTTAGCTTGACACCATCCATGACAACGGCGCCAAAAATGGTCACACCCACAAAAAAGATATGAAAATCATAGTAAAACCTATCCTGGGAATTGGACATTCCAGCAAGTGACTAATATCTCTTTATGGACGTTCATTTACTTGTCAAACTAGGGAATGTATACTTTGACTGGAGTAGCACAATATATGCACTAATAACTAGTTTTAGTCACAACTTAACAGAAATAAATACTTGGAAAGAATTCTATGTATGCTACATGAAGGTAATGCAAAGTTCTCTTAACTCAACCATCATTGAACCAAAGCATAAATCATAATAGCTATGACTGAGACACAAACTATGAACTGGCCTTATGCTACAGGAACAGGCACAAGGATGGATTCCGATGCTACAGGAACAATATAAAACTGAGTTTGTATGGAAACTTCAAAGATGAAATCTAACTGATGATCAACAGAAAAAGAACAGCTAACTAACTAGCTATAGATACTTACTAAGTGGGCCCCCTTAGCAAGCATCTACTAATTACACAAGTGCTGAACTTAGAACTTCATCAAACTTTATTCATAAACTCAGAATGGTATACATTGCTTTGTTGATATGAAAACTAACAACAAACTCTGTCTCTTGTCATATAGATTCTACTTTTTATTATTATCATACTAACTCTTACATGATATCTTCTATCTCCCTATCACTATGCTTCTATCTTACTTCTAACCATCTTCTGCTCACTCGCGCAAGAGGAGCACTTATTTAAAATCAGGAGAACATCTAACTAACTAACCCTAACAAAGAAAGACATGGAAGTAAAATGTATCCCAAAATCAAGGAACAGACTTCATAAATGAATTTATCCATTCAACCCAATCTAGAGAGAATCTAGCGCTCCACTCTTTCCAGATTGACTGTCATTAAAAATCCTTCCCAATAGTTTCGGTCAAAGAGTCTTCGCCAAAGCTTCCTCGAAGTCATGCAGGAAATAGACTTTATTGCAAGGCCGATATCGGCTATGCTTGACTCGATCATACTTTCTTCAACAACCTGTGAAACACAAGGTAACATATGCGAAAGAAAAGGCACATGGCACATACACAATATCCATTTATTAATCACATATTTAAATCTATTTCATCATTCAAAAACTATATGTGATATACCAATCATTTAGGGAGTCAAATGGGGTAATAAATATAGATAAGTCAACATGATAGGCTGCAGGAACGTGAAAGTGTATTGCTACAGGATATCCCAATAAAAGGTTTCAAAAGAGTTTAAACAACCATGAATAACAAAAGTAAAGGTATTAAAAGTTCATCATAATATCCAAACTATGAGCACATTTTGGGCTCATCACTACCCAAGCTGCTCAAGCTACCCAAGTTGCCCAAGCCTCTCAAGCTACCCAACAAACACAAGCACAAACATAAAAAATGAGAACTTTTGAGAGAAATGGTCAAGATCTATCCATCCAAGAGCACATTGAAGATGTTTCTATCTCGTCTGAAGATCAAATCAACATATGTCAAAATCCACCAACTAATAATGATCCAATTCAAGAAATGTCAACATCATTTGACCTTATGGTTGAAAACAATGGAAATCCCTTCACCACATTTTCCAAAAACAAAGATCAAGATTTCTTCATCGATGAGCACCTTGAAGATGCTTCCACCCCATCCGATGATCAACTCACCATACATCAAGAGCCACTTTTTAGTGATCTCTTTCGAGGAGTGTTAGGATTATTTGATCATATTGACATAATGCATGATCCATTGACCAATGATCATATTGAAAATGTCTCTACATTGCCTTATGAGTTAGAGGACATATCTCAAGAATTTATTCCAAAGCATGATCAAAATCCTTCACCAAAGTCTAGCAATGATCATTTACAAGACATATTGACATCCTTCGACCTAATGGTTACAGCTACTGAAGGAGCCCCAAAATTGACACTTGAAGATATTGAACCACTTACCATCTCTAATGATGGCATCGAAAAATCCTTTATAAGCCATCCATCCTTTGAAACTGACCCATGTCAAGAACTTGATCCAAAGCATGTTGAAAGCAACTCTAAAATCATTCAAGATCAAGAATTTGTATCTTCAAGATACTACAATAATCTAATGCACACTCTCCTATTTATGCAAGATGATCATATCCACATAGAACATACTCCTCCATCTACCCATGAGATGTTTTCTATGGATGGACATGTAGATGATCTTCATCTAGAACAAAATTCTGTAACACAAAAGGAGCAGATTATTAACTTCTATAGTCAAACTGAGTTATCAGCATCAAGATCAAATATATCCCATAAAGGACATCAGGTGTGTGGATATCCAACATTATACACTCAAGGAAGCTGGTCAGACAAAACAAGATACTTCAGAGTCAACAGAGCATCCAATCGAAATAACATCATCTGCAGTGGTCATTTGTCAGAGCATGTTTACTAAACAAGACATCTCAAAACAAGCATAATCAAGGAACAAAGGTACTACTTCCACCATACTGGGGGCAATTATGTCTCAAGAAAACGTCAATATAGGGAGCACAGACAGTCCTTATGATGAAACCGATGTCAATACTACAACTAGCCAAGTCATGGATCTTCATCCACCCATTATCCCATCCTTAAATTGGGACCAATGTCAAAAGGAAGATTTGAATCAAAGTATGAAGAACGTTATCAAAGCAAAAGAAGCTGAGAAGCATAATGGATAAATCAAATACATATGGATACCAAAGAATACGAAGAAAAATTATCTTTATCAAACTCCATCATTCAAAGAAGCTATGGGGAAAAATAAAAAAAGGAAAAGTATCCATCAAAGATGTCCACAAAATCAAAAGTAAACTTTTCAAGCAACGTACAAAGTGTATCAAGTAGTTGGTCTGAATTCCACATACTTCCATATCCACCCATCATTGCTCATCTTCCCAAGTTTGGAGAGTCAAAGATTCCAAGCTATCAACCAATCCATCTCTTATCCCTAAACACACTCCATCCACACCTCCACGCATGATATCTAATTCTCAAATTGACCATGTATTGTAACCAACCCTTCATCAAAAGGATTTAGAAGGCACTCTATCACGATGTACGCATAGAGACAGAGTTAACCCTGGTATCAATGAAGCAGATCAAGAATCCCAAAAGTTGCATTCAAGTGCACGTATCTTAGCAAAGTAACTTCTTCAAGTAGGCTATTAATGGAATATTATGATAGGGGCATCTACATCAACATCATTAGGTGGTTCAGCATGAGCTTAACATCTTTCAGAAAAATACAAATAAAATAAAAAAATTACAATAAAATCCAAAAAAAATTAGAAAAAGGATTGAAAATAGTAAAGAGAAAAATTGTCCTCTAGTGAAAACCGCATGAGCGGTGCTTTGGGCAAGACCATGATGAAAAACTGGCAAACAAGCATCATGTGTATAATTGAGCATCTACGTGCCCCACTTCAGGTGAAAGCATCTCATCCCATCCATAATAAATTGAGCATTCCATCCACCATAATAAATCCATTCATCCATAAACCATTGATCCAATCCGTTTTCATCCATTTGCATCCATAGTCCAAGTTATCTTGTTCTTGATGAAACTTTGGTGCACACTTGATGCTTGCTTATGGTAAACATCTTGACATGGGTTGTTTTCATTGATCGTAACCTATGCAACATTATATGAGCCATGAAGCACTATCCAAATGATCTTTCTTGATCCAAACCCCCTATCTTATCTCTAGATAATCCTTGGCATCCTTTGCATACTTTCCATATCCATCCATACACATATCTGAGCATCCACCCATCACATTCCATACATTGCTAGACACTGGGGGTAGATATGTACATCTTGCTTTGGGAATCAATCTTGGTCTATGTCCTCCAAATTATGTGGGGATCCGAACATTGGAAAATGTGAAATAAAATTGGTGCACCACTTGTGAGCAAAAATCCAAATCACTAGCCCATGGCATATTTTGACAAGAAGACATTCGTTATCAGTCTTCATCATTCATTGAACATCAATCCAAACAATCGATATCAGTTGCATCAAACACACCCCTCGAACATCACATCAAATCATTCGAACAACTTTTGTTCCAAACCAAGCTTCATCAATCATGATCAACAAATCCAATTAAAACATCCTCATCTCAGGATATCATTGTGCTGCTTAACACTATCCTTGCATCAAGTTGTGCATCCTCAACAATGTTATCATCATCATCAATCCTGATCATTCAAATCCTTGCATTGTTGTGTATCCTCAACAATGTTATCGTTATCACCAATCCATCAATCTGATCAATCAACCTTAGCTTGGTTTTTAGCAAAATCTCAAACAGAGAACTAATATCATCACACATGTCCATATCCAAATCGTCAAAATCGTGCAAAAAAATCCAAAAATATCGAAAACATCAAAAAATCTAAAAACATTATAAAATCAGAAAATCCAAAAAACACTCAAAAAATTAGAAAAACATCAAAAACATTGGAATCTGAACTACATCGTCTCTAAGCTTAAACGTAGGCAAGGCTCATCTTTGATCACCCCCTGAGACACAAAAGCACAAAAACATTCAAAAAACATCAAAATCCAAAAACATTAAAAAAAAATGCAAAATCCAAAAACATTCATAAAATCTTAGAAAATCCCAAAACATTGGAAAATCAAAAAATCAAAACATTGGAAAAATCCAAAAACCCAAAAACAGCATCAAAACATTCCAAAAACATCAAAAACATCCAAATATTTGAAAAAATCCATCTCTCTCATCTCGCTTTCACCCGCAATAATCAATCATCCATAATAAACTAATCACCACCTTCATCCTTTAACAAAACAAACAAAAACAATCACAATAATCGGCAAAAAGCAAACTTCAATCGTAAAATCTAAATCGAAGCAACAAACTGTTAAAACAAAATCAAAATCTTGATCATTCACAAACATGTCAGTCAACCTTATATCAACAGCCTATCAATCAACTTATCAAACCATCATCATCCTATACAATGCATGTCCTAGGATATGTCGTTCCGACAATGGGCATCATTTTGGATATCACTTTGGATTCTTATCCTATCAAAACACATCCCTTTGGCTGAAGGTATGAAGAACATTGGCTTGTTTGTGTACTTTTTTTTCTTTCGATTTATCTTATTACACTCATTCCAAGGACCTCTCAATGATATCCGAACAAAGGATTTAGAGAGATAGGAATGGGGCAACGATCATTATCTTTTGTCTGCTATGCTTGTTGGAAATTCTTGTAAAATAACTTGGTGAATACTTGCTTTGTTAGGTACGCCCTAGCAAGGTTTCCATATGTCAAGTGTGAACAAGAATACTCCTATTTGCTTGTTTAGTCAAAGTCCATCGCACTAGGAACAATGCCATCCTGGTTCTTTATACCTTGATGCATCGTACCTATGTGTTATCAAACATAAGGTAAGTAGCCCTTTTAAAATCCCAATCCTTGATAAGCAAGTCTATCATCATTTATCATCATCATCATCATCATCTATCATCATCATCATCTCTAATAAAGTCTCGTCAGATCATGGACTTGTTGGATCCTCTTGTCATCACCTGATGTCTTCTTTTCTGCACTAACATCACAGCATGAATAGTTAATCCTCATCACCAATGCATCCATCATGCATCCATCGTGCATCCATCTTGCATCCACAAACCATCATCATTTTGTACATCATCTCACATGCATTTTCATCATCATAATATATATTTGTTAGTCTAAGTATCTGCATAAATCATCCATTGCATAATAATAGCATATCAGATCCTCCATCTCATCCATCATCACATCATATCATCATTTAAGTTGTTTAGGATAATATAGATTTGTTATTCTAAGCATATTAAAACTATCTCATTTGCATCATCACCCATAACCATCCAGTTTGAACCTCTTTATCATGAGATCGACCCTCAAATCGAATCTTTTCACTCGATCTGTCGAGGGGGCAATGTACCAATGTACTTTCTGCTGGGGCATCCAAAAAATCAGGAATATTTTAATTCTGATCGCGGCAAGATTATTCTTTGAACCAACACAACAAGTACACTACTTCAAAGAGGGGCAAAATGTAGACATGCAAAATTAGCATTATCCATTCGATCAAATTATCACTCGCCCATTCATCAGGGTAAATGAATTTCAATCTCCTAAGGTCATTCACTTAAATTGAATAAATTAACTTTATTTAATATAAGCCTATCATTCCCTCTTTGATTAAATAAACCAATCATTTATTTAATTAAATCTCAAATCATCATTCATCTCCCTTTGATTTGATTTAAATCCCTAAATCAAGTCAAATTGGTCAAATCATCCTAATCATCTTCCTAGCTAATTAATCATGATTAAATCTAATCTAATGCGTGTAACATCCCAACCACTTGCATTCTCTAGATTTTTCCACTTGCACCAATAAATCAATTTATTGATTTATTAAATCATCATTTTCACTCAACATGGCATCTTTGGGGAATATTCCCTCAAGTTTGAAAAATATGACAAGTTGATTTGTCCCTCCAACATTGCATTTATTTCTCATTTTCTTGTCCCCCTCAAAATTTATTGCCCAAATTTGAATTTGAAACTCCCTCTCATGGGCACACTTCCCAAATCTTGCACATGCATCAACCAATCACAAGTTGACAAGTGGCCTCTTTTCATTGGCTTGTGTTTAGTCTCACATTGGTCCCTTTTCAACACTCTTAGCATCTGATAATCTACAAATAGAGGCATCATTCTTCAAGCAAATCCTCCACAATAACTCATGTAAAGTCACTTTCTTCAAGAGAACTGATTTTTCCCACTATCAGTCCACAATCTTTGTATCTCATCCACAAAGCTTATGCAAAGTCACTCTCTTCAAGTGAGAATTGATTTTTTCTACTCCACAATCTCAAGCACAAATGCACCATTTTCATTTGAATCCATAGCATCTTAGCATTCCATATCATTATCAATCAACTCCATATCATCCTCAAAGCAATTTCACGACATAGCTTATCTAAAGGTGTTGGGAAAGGGCTACTTTCCACATCAAAGTAGCACCAATCCCCCTATGAGATGATGTTTGAGTAATTTAGGAATATATTTCATGCTTATTTCATTTATAATTTCATGCTAGTTTGGTGATGTTGTTATTCCTTTTGCATTTTTCTCAATAATTTCATAGGGAGAGTGATTATCTCATTTGTTCAACGTTGACAAATTTATGTTATATTTGTCAATCTTTGATAAATGAAAGGTTTTACCTCTCACAATAATTATGTTCAACTATAACTATAATAATTTCATAAAATGTATAAGTATATTTAATTTGATTTATATATTGGCATAAACTCAACACCTCTATCTTTACTAGAACCTGCATTTGATGGTCATGGTTTCTTGTCATATGAAAACATTATGATTGATTGATCATTTAACTCCCTTTCAATTGATATTGTAGACACGTGAAATTGACATCACGCATTTAATTAGTTCATATTCGCCCATCAATTAAATAAACCAAGTTTAATTGATTTAATCTCTAAGGATCATCCATCTAAAATTAAATAAATTAACTTTATTTAATTTGATCATATCATTATCCCCCTTAGCTAAATAATTCAAATATTTATTTAACTAAATCTTTATCACCTTTCATCTCCCTTTCATTTGATTTAAATCCCTAAATCTATGTCAAATGGGTCAAAAACATCTAACATCATCTTAATTAATCTAATCCATGATTAAATGCTAATCCTAATCACTTGTATTCTCTAGATTTTACCACTTGCACATGAAATTGCATTTAATTGATTTATCAAAATCTTTATTTACTTTCAACTTGGCATTAAGGGAGAATATTCTTCAAGTTTGAATCTCCCCCCAATTTGACATGTACACCCAAAAAAGCATTTATGAGGCCTTATAGGTCTCTTACATGTCTCTTGCATAAGGTCAAACTTAGCATTTAACTCTCAAATTCAAATTTGAATCTCCCCCTCTTTGGCACATTGACCAAATTGTGCTCATTCCTCAGCCTATCACAAGTTGACAAGTGGCTTCATCTCATTGATCAAATCTTTATCCCACATTGCTCTATTTTGAGCACTCTTAGCATTTGACATTTTATAAATAGAAGGTTTCATTCTTCAACAAATCCTCCACAATCTCATGCAAAGTCACTCTCTTCAATTGAGAACTGATTTTTCATACCTCATATCATCTTCAAAGCAGTTTCATATCAACATATCATGGAGTTTAGCAAGGATTGGGAAAGGGCTTCTTTCCATAGAAGCACCAATCCACTATGAAATAAAGTTTGATTCATGTTGTTTATATGCTCATTTCGTTTTTATTGTTGTTTTAATATCTTATTTAGCATATCTAACATGATACAATATTTCATAGGGATATTAGCTTTGTTATGTTTTATTTGACTTCAATAAAAATGCTTGTCAAAGACTAACATTATGTAGATTTTGCATCCACATAATGGCGCTAGAAGGAGGGCCCTCTTTTTTTTTTTTAATCCACTCTTGAAGATATTTGTTTATGATAATGTTGTTATTATTCCAATCTATTACAATCTTGAATATGATGGAATATATAGTATATATAATTGTGTTTAACATATTGCTTTATAGCTCATTTTCATAGTTCAAAACACAACTACCTTGTATTTACATTTCCTTTTTTTAACCAATTTCTAACATCCAAAAATTGGCAGCGTGAATACATGCTTAAAGTTTATTGCTTGCACGATTTCAATTTTCATTGCAGTTTGAGCTTCCATCTAGAATATTCCTCTAAATCCTAGCTTTTAATGTTTTTGTTCAACCCTATAGAAACCATGTCGATAGGCTTCAAAGTTTGTTTTACTATGGTAGATCATCTGAAAACCCCTTCTCTACATCCGTCAAAAGCCTAAATCCTCCACCCTAACAACATCCTCCACCACCCATTGAGTTGCTTCATCGCTACCCCTGTCCATTGGTTTCAATCTTTTGAACTGTCACAAATCTGAATAGCTTAGTCAGCCACTAGTATTAGATTTAGTCACCACTCTAACTGCCTCACACCAAGGCCCAATTGCGCCTTGCCTAAAATCTCTTAAAAACCCTCATCCACAACTCCTAAGGCATGTATTTGAGTTGCATTTCCTTTGGTGCTGCCGCAAAGAGACCATTCCTGTATAAAGAGCAGACAGAGATGGTGACTTGGAGGGGTGTTTCCAATAAATTGTCCATGATCTCAGCCTCATTAATGTCCGCCTCTGCTGATTTGCGAGCCTATTGAATGTCTCCCACTAGATCTTCTTTGTGCTTGGTAGATCATTAACTTCAAATTGTCTATCAAGTTCCGCTAGATTTTCTTGTATCAAAGGAGAAGTGGGATGAAACCCGTTAAGCACTGCTCCTCCCATTACTAACATATCTCAACTATATGGCAACTCTGATGAAAATATGAGGGCGACAATGTATGGAGGCACAAAGCTGACCATCACCCTCTCTTAGCCCTGTTCACTTTCTCTCACACATGATTGAAGCGATCAATATCCAACAACTCATCTGCAAACATCCTTAAAGAAGAATTTGAAGTATTGAATGCGTGGGAGAAGACAAAGCTGATGCCAAACTTATCTATGGCTGTAAGTAGTAATTGCTCATTAGTTTATGATTGTGTTGAAAGGTGTTGTCCATGATAGGCTGAGCTTACATCGGTCATCGCTACAAGTATAAATATTGATGCATTTGTTATTTTCCACTAGCATTTATCAGCGCTGCATTTATTATTTTCTAAGCAATAGGCAAAAAATGTTTGAAAATTGATAATTATTGATGAAAATTCCTATTTAGTAATTGTGTACCTTTATGGAATTATGGTGAAGTGAGAATTTTATAGATTGAAACAATTATCTATGTTTTACTAATGATGGAAAATATTGGCGACCGTTAGTATTGAAATTCTTAAGTGGCATACAAAGACTAGAATAATAAAAAAAATTACAATTTCATTTTTTCAATCAGTCCCATCGAACAATAGAAGGCGCGAATCATGTTGTATCTCTGTCAAAAGATATTTGTCAAAGATTTTTTTCACCCTCATAAAGTGCTATCATAACTTATAGTCTTCAAGTCACGCAATCTAAAGCAGGTAGTATAAGGTATCCTTTACATTTGTTGGTTGCAATAAATACTCTTAACTGTTGTTTTGTATGCCTACTAAAGGCATTTGCCTAAAATTTTCTAAGGCCTTTCCAACAAGACCACCCTATGCATATCCTATGACCATAGTAAACCATAGCTTATGATAGGACGAGAATAAGGAAACATCAAAAGTTGGAAGTGGCGTTGTGTTATTTCTTTCATCTAAGAAGTGACGATTCTTTAAGTTGCTTTCAAAGGTGTTGCTAATGGAAATGCAAACCATTTCATATTAAGGCAAGCATTGTTAATAGTTCATTCCTTTTACCACTAGCTTTTGGAGAAATTTTGCAATTGAAGTAAATAATGCTTTCCAATTCCCTTAAGCCCACTTTATGCAATCCTGTTCAATAATGATAGGGATTATATATGAGTTGAATTCAATTTAGTTTTTTTTTTTGTTTGGCTTGCATACTTCAATACGCACATGCTGCAGGTCTATTCAAGCTAACTAACGATGTCCTAGTCCCTTTTGTTGGTTTACATGAGATGTGCTTTTATTCAATCGATGGTACTTTGCAAATATTGGCATAAATTTGTAGATCGGTTGAAGGACTAAAAGGCGTAGGCAGTGTGCAAGGAACTTTAGGACCATTTAATTCAACAACCACTCAAATTGATAATAGGAGCAACTTGGACATAACTCTTTTTATTTTCTCATAATTAAAAATTGTAGATATTGGACAATTGGATACAGTGCTTTGAAATAAGTATTTTATTTACTTATTTATTTATTTAATTATTTAGAAGGGTCTTTAGTATGCATTCGTTTGATAAAAATATCAAAATCCTTACTTGTTTGCATCAAGTTTGTGTTGATCTTTTTATATGACTAAATATTATTAACGCTTCATCTTTTATTAAAAATCATTTTATTGTTTGGAATCAATGATTAAAATGAATTTGATTAATAATTTTTGGCTTCCTTTTTTATAGGTAAAAGAAGGAAAACAAAAAAAGCGAGGAAAACGAAGAAAAAGCAAAGGGAAAATGAAGGGAAAGCGAGGAGAATTTTGAGCTTGCAAGAGATCTTCGAAGGAACTTGGAGATAAATCGAACATCACAACTTGAAACTCAAAAGCATTTTTTAATGCTTGGAGATTTCGTCGCCTGCCTTAATTTTTTGTTTTAGGCTAACTCATTTGATTTTGGGCTTTAAAACGAACATTTCAAAATGCTTGAGATTTCATCGTATGCCTTAATTTTCTGTTTTAGGCTAACTCATATTTCATTTTGGTGCTTTAAAATGAATCGAAATAATTGCTTTGTGGACTTAAAATAAACATGTGCAACTTTGTTTTCATGATGGCTTACTTAAGTTAATATTATTGAAAAGGATGTATGCGCTTAGATCTCACGCTTCACAACGATCTTGAGAATCAAAAGGAATTTTTGATAATCTTAGGTTGAGATAAATTGATCACCTCCACACTTCAGTTTGAGTTTTAAAAAATTGAATAAAACACTTTGCGAATGTGAGTAAACCTATTGCATGTGTTCTCCCTTTGTTTCTAAATGAAGGTTGATCGAACTATGAATATGTTTGCTCACTTTTTTTTATCTTAGAGGGCCTGCCTTGGGGAAAAAGTACTCACCCAAGGGAATGACTCAACTGGTAACACTCTAAAGTCAAGAGTATTTCCAAGTAGGATATAAATGTGGGTATTGGAGTAAATGCCAGTATCACGTGGTTGGCTCCAACGAGATGGATCTGAAAAGGGACTCTCATCGTATGGGTCAATCTCCACAAATGGAAAGTCCAAACTAAAACCCTTGTTTGTAGTAATCAACTAGTCCATCCAGCGAGTTTATCAAAGTGGTGCATTGGAACTTAGATTCCAAGAAGTTACTTGCCATGTCTGATCTTGGTTAAAATATAGAGGTTAAGACTTCATTCTTAACATACCTTTATATTTTTCCTTGGTTGCATGTAAAATCATCTCTTCTACTACGAAGAGCATGAGGCAAGCCCACTAAGAAAAACATACCAATTGAGCTAGGATGTTATATTGCTTGTGAGTCAGTTTGAAAACACAGTGCTTGGATCCAAAACATCGAAAATAAACATTCAACATGTGCATCAAATCTCAAACCCTTTACGAGAAGAAAATATCTTTGAAAGAATTCACATGTTATTGCTTGCCCTTGGGATTCTCATCCTGAGGCGCTTCTAAGCATTTGGATTTCATCTCAATTTTCTCCTACTAAGGTCAACATTAGGAGACCTTTTCCTTGATTTCCTTGATTTCTGCATAATGCATTTTGTGAGATGAAAGAAAATTAGGACATTGGACATTCAGTTTGAAAGCTAATCCAGAAGTGTTTGTGGTAAAAATAATCCATTAATCAAAGATTGAATCAATTGGACCCCACGTGTGCTTGATATCTTTTGGTCGTATGGTTTTCATGCAAACATTGATCTTTTGATTTTGAATTACTCTTAGACAAAGGCATGTTCTTCACTATCTTGGTCGCATAAACGAGTCCTTCCTAGGTTCATCAAATCAATTCCAAACATCTATCAAAATTCATCCCACAAAAAACTTTAGAGATTTGGAAACATCATTCTAGACTTGGGTGAATCGTCAAAATCAAAATCACCTTGTTTAGTTAGTAGTATGGGAAAGCATCCTTTCTCATACCTCTAGTTAAATTAGCACCCCTTTGAACAAGTTCATCCTAAGATCACATCTATCATCTTAGGTTTTACAAGTTCATTATCCAATCAAACCAATCAAAATCAAACCCTAAGTCTAGCATTGATCTAAAGTCCCTAAACGTTCAACACTCATATCATTCACCACTTTTCATCCTTCATCTCGTCATTGGTCCTAAACACCTTAGTGGTCACTTTTTCAACAAGGTCAAAACACAAGAGGAACATGGAATATAAACTTGATCCATACATCATGAGTAATCTAAGTCAACCAAACCATCAAAGCCTTACAATGCCAATTGATTTTCAAAACTCACATTTATCTCCTACAAACCTCAATGGTACAAAAAATGTGAGTCTACCTAATCTAAATCTTGGAACACCTTTTTCGATGGTAGATTTAAATCAAAGTCCAAACTTACAAGTCTATCCACCAAACAATCAATGCATGAGTCTTCAAACAACCAACATCATCCCACCAAATCCATACATGCCAAAAGTGAATATACCAAGTACAAGATTACCAAACATGAATCCAACAAACTTTGAGATCAACATGTTTGTGAATCACACAAATTTTGTTCAAAATCCAAACACAATGATAACAACTCCATGCAGTAGTCCAATTCAAGGTAACACCATGCAAAATCAGAGTTAACTACCTAAAACAAGGTAATGTGATTCCCAACGTCAACAATGTTCAATTTCAACCTATCATGCCAAATCTATACATCATCCCAAATCAAAACATTGTCCAAAATCAAATTTTCCATGATCCCACTCAAAAACCACAAGTATGCATCCCAAATATGCTTGAACAAAATTCAAATCAACTATATCAAGGGAGTCAAGATCGAAATCAAGATCAAATTTGGCGAGATCAAATTGCTACACTTACCAAAATAGTTGAGTCATTGTGCCAAGAGACATCTCCACCACCATTACCCATATCAACATCATTCCTTGGTTTAGGGCTTCCCCCTTTACCTAGCACCCATCACTCCATCCAAATCAATCCGCCTAAGACCAATCAAGCCATCACATCAAATCCTTTGAATATACCATCGACATTGCACCAATAGATGGTACCTAATCAAATGACAACATCAATCCTGACAAATCAAAATATGGCCTCCCAAAGACCTATCACCTTGGTCATTCCAACCATTCCTATCACCTCGATCAATCCAATCATATCTCAAACCCTCACGATCGCTCCAAGCGTATCTCAACCACTTGTCACTACATCCAACACAATTCTGAATCCGCCACCACTACCACCAAAACCAAATACATCAAGACAATATAACATTGCGCTAAAAGCTCACCAAGCCTACCAAAAGGCCATCCAACAATATCTAACCATCCAACAAGTACAAGCCCAAGCCACATTACAATCCCAAAAAGCACAAGCCCAGGCTCAAGTACAAGCGCAAGCTCAAGCCCAATACCAAGCCCCACAAAAAAATGTTGTTCAAAATCCCAACAAAATGTTAATGACTCCATGTATCGATCCAAGTCAATGATCACATTATCAAGATCAATCCATCACTGAGCACTTTGAAGATGTTTCCACCCCATCTGATGAAAAAATCAACATACATCAAAAGCCACTTTTTAGTGATCTATTTCAAGGAGTGTTGGAATTATTTGATCCAATTGACATAATCCATGACCCATCAACCACTGATCATGTTGAAATTGTCTCTACATCACCTTATGAGTTAGAGGAAATATCTCAAGAATTTATCCCAAAGCATGATCAACATCTTTCACCAAGGTCTAGCAATGGTCCTTTCCAAGACATGTTAAGACCCTTTGACCTCATGGTTACAGATACCGAAAGAATCCTCAACTCGACACTTGATCTAAGTCCACTCAAAGATCAAGAGGATATCAAACCACTTACCATGACTACTGATGATGTCCAAGAACCCTTTGTAAGAAATCCATCCTTTGAACCTGACCCATGTCAAGAACTTGATCCAAAGCGTGTCAAAAGAAATCCCAAAACTAATCAAGGTCAAGAATTTGTATCTTCAAGATACTACAATAATCTAATGGACACTCTCCTATCTATGCAAGACGATCATATCCATGTAGCACATACTCCTCCATCTACCTATAAGACGCTTTCTGCAGATGGACACATAGATGATCTTCATTCAGAACATGATTCCTTTTCTCCTGAGAGTATTACACAAAAAGAGCAGGTTCTTGATTCCTACAATCAAGCAGAGTTGTCAACATCAAGATCAGATATATCCAAAATCCAGACTGGAGACATCATGTATGAAGATATCCAACATTATCCACTAAAGGAAGTAGGTCATACAAAACAAGATATTTCAGAGTTAGTAGAGCAACAAATTGAAATAACATCATCTACAGTGGTCATTTATCAAAGAATGCATTCTAAATAGGAACCCTCAAAACAAGCAGAATCAAGGAATGAAGGTGCCACTACCAGCATACTGGGGGAAACTATGTCTCAAGAAAACATCAACATAGGGAGCACAAAGAATCCTTCTGATGAAACCAATGCCAATATCACAACCATCCACATCACGAATCTTCATCCACTCATCACTCCATCCATGAATTGGGACCAACTTCGAAAGGAAGATTTGAATCAAAGTATGAAGAAAATTATGAAAGAAAAAGAAGCTAAGAAGCATAATGGAGAAATCGAATACAAATGGATACCAAAGAATACAAAGAAAGATTATCCCTATCAAACTCCATTAGTCAAAGAAACTATGGGGAAAAATAAAAATGGGAAAAGTATCCATCAAAGAGGTCCACAAAAGAAAAATCAGGCTTCCCAAGCAACGTACAAAGTATATCAAGTAGTTGGTCCTAATTCCATGCACACTTCCATATCCACCCATCATTGCTCATCTTCCCAAGTTTGGAGAGTCAAAGATTCCAGGCTGTCAACCAATCCATATTTTATCCCTAAACACAATCCATCCACACCTCCACAGATGATATCCAATTCTCAAATTAACCATGTATTGGAAACAACCCTTTATCATAAGGATTTAGAAGGCACTCTATCGCGATGTGCGCACAAAGAAAAAGTTAACTCTAGTATCGACAAAGTAGATTAAGAATCCCAAAAGCTACATTCAAGTGCACATATCTTAGCAAAGCAACTTCTTCAAGCAGGCTATCAATGAAACATCATGACAAAAGCATCTACATCAGTAACCACTTGTGGTTCAGCATGAGCTTTAAATATTTCATAGAAAAATAAAATAAATAATAATATGAAAATCCAAAAAAAAATTAGAAAAAAGATTGAAAATAGTAAAGAAAAAAAAAATTCCTCTAGTGAAAACCACTATGGTGGCACTTTGGGAAAGACCATGATGAAAACCTGGAAAACAAGCGTCATGTGTAGAATCAAGCATCTACGTGTGCCAGTTCAGGTGAAAGCATCTCATCCCATCCATAATAAATCTGACATTCCACCCATCTCAACCATAATAAATATATTCATCCGTGAACCATTTATCCAATCCATTTTCATCCATCTGCATCCATAGTTTGACTCATCTTGATCTTGACAAAGTTTGGTGCACACTTTGCACTTGCTTATGGTAAACATCTTTGACATGGGTCATTTTCATTGATCCTATCCTATGCAACGTTATTTGAGCCATGAAGCATTATCCAAATAAGCATGTTCTTTATCTGAACACCTTATCTTATCGCAAGATAATCCTTGGCATCCCTTGCATGCTTATCCATATCCATCAATCCATACATCCATCCAAGCATCCACCCATGGCATTACATGCATTGCTAGGCACTAGGGGTAGATATTTACATCTTGCTTCAGGAATAAATCTTGATCTATATCCTCCAACTTATGTGGTGATCCAAACATTGGAAAACATAGAATCCAATTGGTCAAACAACTTGTGAGCAAAATTCCAAATCACTTACCCATGGCACATTTTCAAGAGAAGAAATTCCTTATCATGCTTCATCTTTCATCGAACACCAATCCAAACAATCACTATCAGTCTCACCTAATTTGTAGTTCAAATGTCACATCAAATCATTTGAACAAATTTGTTCCAAATCAAGCTTCATCAATCATGATCAATCAAATCCAATCAAAAAATCATCACCTCAGGACATCCTTGTGTTGCTTAAACACTATCCATGCATTGTTGTGTATCCTCAACAATGTTATCATCATCAATCCTGATCATTCAAATCCTTGCATTGTTGTGTATCCTCATCAATGTTATCATCATCATCAATCCATCAATTCGATCAATCAACCTTAGCTTGGTTTTCAACAATATCCCAAAACAAAGAAGTGATATCGTCACACATGTCCACATCCAAAACATCAAAATTGTGCAAAAAATCCCAAAACATCCAAAACACATCAAAATCCAAAAACATTCAACAACATCAAAATTGAAAAACATGCAAAACACATCAAAATCCAAAAACATTCAAAAAATAAAAAAATGTGAAAAATATTGGAATCTGAACTACGTCATCTCTAAGCTTAAATGTAGGCAAGGCTAATCTTTGATCAGTCCCTGAGACACAAAATCATAAAAAACATTCAAAAAACAAAATATCCAAAAAACATCCATAAAATCTCAAAAACCCAAAAACATTCAAAAAATCAAAACATTTGTAAAATCTTGAAAATACCAAAAACAACCTCAAAAAATTCCAAAAAACATTAAAAAAATCCAAATATTTGAAAAAAATCCATTCGTCTCATCTCGCTTTCATTCAAAATAATCAATCATCCATAATAAACTGATCATCATCTTCATCCTTTGGCAACACAAATTGAAACAATCACAACAGACAACAAAAAATCAAGCTCCAAATCCAAAAATCAAAATCGGAACAACAAACCTTTAAAGCAAAATCAAACTCTTGATCATTTTCAAACATGGTAGTCAACCTTATATTACCAGCTTATCAATCAACTTATCAACCCATCATCATCCTATACAATGCATGTCCTAGGATATATCGTTCCGACAATGGGAATCATTTTGGATATCACTTTGGATTCTTATTCTATCAAAACAAATCCCTTTGGCTAGAGGTATGAAGAACATTTGCTTGTTTGCGTACTTGATCTCTTCTTTTGATTTATCTTATTGTGCTCATTCCAAGGAACTCTTGATGATATCCAAATGAAGGATTTAGAGAGATAGGGATGGGGCAACGATCATTATCCTTTTGTCTGTTGTGCTTGTTGGACGGTTCTTGTAAAATAACTTGGTGAATACTTGCTTTGTTAGGTATGCCCTAGCAAGGTTTCTATATGCCAAGTGTGAACAAGAATACTCCTATCTGTTTGTCAAGTCAAAGTACATCTCACTAGGTGCAATGCCATCCTGGTTCTTTATACCTTGATGCATCACACCTATGTATGTTATCAAACATAAAGTAAGTATCCCTTTTAAAATCCCAATCCTTGATAAGCAACACATCATCTATCATCATCAGCATCTCTAATAAAGTCTCATCAGATCATGGACTTGTTGGATCCTCTTGTCATCATCTCATTTCTTCTTTCTTCTCTCGACGCTAACATAACATCACCAATGCATCCATCCTGCATCCATCCTGCATCCATCCTACATCCACAAACCATCAAAATTTGGCATATCATCTCACATACATAGTCATCATCATAATATAGATCTGTTAGTCTAAGCATTTCATAAATCATACATTTGCATAAAACATCTATTACATAATTATATAGGCATTATCGCATCATCATCTCATTTGCATCATCATCGCAACCATCCATACCATCCATTTTGAACCTCTTTATCGCGAGATCAACCCTCAAATCGAATCTTTTCGGTCGATCTCTCGAGGGGGCAATGTACCAGTGTACTTATTTCCCTTGGGGCATCCAAAAAAATCATAAATTTTTTGAATTTTGATCATGGCAAGTTTATTCTTTGAACGAACGTAGCAAGTACATTGCTTCAAAGAGGGGAAAAAAGTAGAAACATGAAATTGACATCATGCATTTAATTAGTTCATATTTTCCCATCAATTAAATAAACCAAGTTTAATTGATTTAATATCTAAGGATCATCCATCTAAAATTAAATAAATTAACTTTATTTAATTTGATCATATCATTATCCCCCTTAGCTAAATAAATCAAATATTTATTTAACTAAATCTTTATCACCTTTCATCTCCCTTTGATTTGATTTAAATCCCTAAATCTATGTCAAATGGGTCAAAAACATCTAACATCATCTTAATTAATCTAATCCATGATTAAATGCTAATCCTAATCACTTGTATTCTCTAGATTTTTCCACTTGCACATGAAATTGCATTTAATTGATTTATCAAAATCTTTATTTACTTTCAACTTGGCATAAAGGGAGAATATTTTCCAAGTTTGAATCTCCCCCCAATTTGACATGTACACCCAAAAAATCATTTATGAGGCCTTACAGGTCTCTTACATGTCTCTTGCACAAGGTCAAACTTAGCATTTAACTCTCAAATTCAAATTTGAATCTCCCCCTCTTTGGCACATTGACCAAAATGTGCTCATTCCTCAGCCTATCACAAGTTGACAAGTGGTTTCACCTCATTGATCAAATATTTATCCCACATTGCTCTATTTTAGCACTCCTAGCATTTGATATTTTATAAATAGAAGGTTTCATTCTTCAACAAATCCTCCACAATCTCATACAAAGTCACTCTCTTCAATTGAGAACTGATTTTTCCCATGGTCTCATATCATCTTCAAAGCAGTTTCATATCAACATATCATGGAGTTTAGCAAGGATTGGGAAAGGGCTTCTTTCCATAGAAGCACCAATCCACTATGAAATAAAGTTTGATTCATGTTGTTTATATGCTCATTTAGTTTTTCTTGTTGTTTTAATATCTTATTTAGCATATCTAACATGATACAATATTTCATAGGGATACTAGATTTGTTATGTTTTATTTGACTTCAATAGAAATGCTTGTCAAAGACTAACATTCTGTAGATTTGGCATCCATAGATATTTTAAGAAAATATAAGCAATCAACATAAAAATCATTCTTATCTCTACCATTTTCATTGGTTCTTGATTTTTTCTTACAAAGTGATATCACTTAGTAACAAGTCACGAGATCCAACACCTAATAATTTAGATTCATCTATTTATATATATTTTATAAGACATGTATATGGTGTTTCATTGTGGGGAGTAAATTTATTTAATCGTATGTTTTTATTTATAGCATTTTGCTAGGGTAAATGAGATAGTAGAAACTAGATAGGCCTTAAAAAGTTTATTTTGATCATGTTTTATATTTTGGAGGTCACAATTATATTTTCAAACCATATTTGGGTGTCTTTCTTAATGTCATGCCATGAATTAGTTGGACTTTCTTGCATTATTTTTCCTATAGTCTACATTGGCTAATTTCTACTGATGATTACTTTATTACTTTCATCCAAGGAAAACTTTGACTTGTGGCTGAAAATATAATTGAATTCTATATTGAATATGAAATAATTATTATTTCATTTTATTGGTTAACAAATTTGTCAAATTTTATTTTATTAATCTAATTCTATAATTCCTCTAAATTAAATTCACAAATGCACCAATAGTTGGATAAGTTATATTTTAAAACTAAAATAACTTTCCTTTAAATCTTAGAGTTATATCTCCTTCATATGATAAAAAATGAAGTTTTTAGAACATTTTGAAAGAACTGGAATATTCTTTTAACTAGAAAAAAAATAAGGTATAACAAAATACGATAATTTAGAAGAAGTAATGATGAAATAATAGAAATTCACATGCAAGTATTTGTAAATATGTGAATATAAGTGTATAATAGGTATATATTCAATTTTAAAATAGTAATTAGTAATCTGAGAATTTTACTATGTTAAAACAAACCAAAGATGTAAAGTGGAACTAATATAGAAATATATTAACATATCCAAATAGCTATCACTCACATATGAAATGACAACACATAAAATAGCAGCACATAGAATTCCATGATTATTTATTTTGAGTGTTAAAAAATTTGTAGAGTTTATAGAATAACAATTACCCTATACTCTAGTCTCTTAAAAAATTACTAACCAAATGTACTATAATTAGCAAGGAAAATATGAGAGATAGCTCTTGTCTATCAATTACATAAATATATCTTTAAATATAACTAAATCTTTAAAATATAGTTCAAGAAAAATTAGATGTACTATAGTTAACAAGGAAAATATCAGAGATAGCTCTTGTCTATCAATTACATAAATATATCTTTAAATATAACTAAATCTTTAAAATATAGTTCAAGAAAAATTAGAAATGTCCTATAAAATTTAGGTAACTTCTAGTCGTTACAAGATTTTAAAGTCTTTGGCATATCAAAATAAAGGTTTTATTTTGGTGGTACAACTTCTCTCTTAGTGTCATCTATATTCTTTATATGAGATTGAGGAGTAGCATTCTTTGATTTATAGACTCAAAAAGATTTAATAAAATGTACTATCTCATTATAATTTAGAATGATGAAATTGTTAGTTCATAATCTATGTAGTGCCTTTTTGCCACAAATTTATTCCAACCTATTTTGAGAAAAAAAGTATTTTAGCCCTAGAGTGAGTGACACATTAATGGTGCTCAATTTTTCCATGTTATCCATGCAAATAAAATTCTCACTAAATAATTCTTTGACTTTTTCTTTAAATTTTTTAGGACAATATTAACATATGTAACTTGAAGATTCATTCGATCATCTAAAGCAAAAAAATAGGAAACCATCTTAAACATGAGCTTTAAATGATCACAATCTTTTGATAGCTTTTTATGAACATTCTTCAATGTTTTTCCTAGGAGTTGTGTCCTTTCATTCTATGCTCTTTTTTCATATAATACATATGTTTTCATTGGCATGAGCTATGATTTTCTCTAAAAATAAACTTTCAATTCCCATGTCCATCATTTCTTTCCATATTTTATCTACGATCAACCAATTAGTGACTTCTTTCTTAGAGGTTGTGATGCCTTCATCAATTTATTTCTTCCTAGAATATATTACTTAGGCTCATCCTTAGATTTTTTTTATCTTTTTAATCCTTTCTACCTACCTTGTATTTGACACACATGAAATTTATGAATATTTTTATCTTGTGAAGTTGGCCCTAAGTTTAATTTAGTAATATTAAATTCTTTTTCAATTACTTCACTAGAATATTTCTAAGCAAAGGGGTGAGAAATTTATACATAAACACTCCCTAAGACAACATTTAGTAATAAACTTGAAGTAGTTTTTAACATTATGGGTTGGGGAGTTTGTTGCAAAGCTAGTAACCACATCCTTTTCTAGAATTTTATGTTCTTCAAATTTCCTCTTCTTAAATATTTTTTTTGTAACTATGTAGTTGGGGGAGTAGGATTGTTGGAAGGGTTTGCAATAGTAACAAGAGAGACTTGTAAGAGCCTATTAAGGGGTGATGTGGAAAAATATGAATTTTTTAGGTGATGAAACAATAGATAGGTTAAGAACATGTTTTTATTTTGTATTTCCTTTTGGGAGTTATACAAAGATTGAGACATTTAGGTATCTTCTATGCTGACCGAAAAGCATTTTATGTTGCTTTTATGTATCATTCCTCCCTTAGGTTTGTAGTTCGACAAGTATTTGGGAAATGATATCAATTCCAAGCATGATCATATTATATTATCTCTTGTCTATACTAACCCCGAATCCATAGAACCCTCATTTTTTATCTTTTTCTTATTAGTTATATGGCTTTGTTTTGGGGGGAAACCCCTTGTCATGAGTCAACTTTGTTGGGAACATATCATTTTGCATAGGGTTTCCCAACAATCTCTCATGTCTTACAACATATCATTTTATTTTACCTTAAATTTAATTGCTCTCAGTTGGTGTTAGTAATTTCTTTATGGTGGGGACATAGATTACAGTATGTTCTCCACTTTGTTTCACACAATTAGAATTTTTTGATGTGTTAATGGAATATTGATCATATTTTTTAGTGCCTTATCTAAGTTATTTTGCAAACAATGAGTTTTGCTTATAATTCTTGGTATGGTTGACATAAAAAATCACCTAGTGAATATCAGATTTCACTAGCCCTTGTGTGTTTAAATTTGCAACCATTGTAGAAACTCACCTAGTGAATATTAGACTTCACTATCCTGTGTCATTTTTTATCAAGATCACCTAGTAAATATCAGATTTCACTATCTTGTGATGCCTTTTATGGGTCACCTAGCGAACATTGGACTTTTCTAGCCTATGATTCATGAATGCCTTGGGTATGGATCCTAGTAAGCAATCTTCAAAACTTTCTAGTCTATGATGTGACAATTCCCTTTTTATGTGTATTTTCATTATGGTTGCATCAATATTTTCATTGTGTTTTGTATTTTACATTATATGTCTTCATTATGTATGCATTGTGCTTTTCATGCTGAATTATAGCTAATGACCATGTGTTCCTTTGTCTTCACATTTTTGTTCTATAGGATCTTGAGCCTTGGGGATAACGCATCCCCAAGATTTAGTTTTATTCTACCACTCCAATGTTTTTTATAAATGGACCCTTCCTAACTTATCATTACTTTAGTTTGAGCATGAGCATAAGCTTATACTCTCAATAAAGTGGTGGATAAATTTAGCATTATAAATTGTGTATACTGGAAAATTTCACACTAGGTATAGCTCCCCCTTATGTGCCTAGACCTAATTGTGCTTATAAATTTTCCAATTTATGGTCATTTTTTGAAAGATCAAGATATAATTGAGAATTAATATTAAGCATTCATTTAATGACATAAAAAGCCCCAAAATAATTCTGGTTTAGGGTGGCCATGTCCTTGACTAACCTACTTTGCCCCAAATTTAAATATTTTATTGTTGGCATTTTCATATTTGTAAATTTAAATTTACTTATCGGATGTTTATAAGTTATTTTGCAGGAAAGGAATAATTACAAATGAATACAAGTCTTTTTCACTATTTAAACACCTAATGAAATTTTTAGAAATTATGCATCCCAAAAAATTATTCAAGAGAAAAATAAGAATAATTATTGCAATATTATTTTAGTCAAGCAACATGTTATCAAGGCATCAAGTTTATTTGTGAGTTTGTTCATGTTTTATGTTCATTTGTTTTGTGAGTACTATCACTTACATGACCTTCAATCAAGCATTTAATTTTCCTTGCACGAGATGTTTCATGACTTTAGTCCATCAAGGAACTCATATCTAAAGTGGTAAGTTGTAGCACTTGTCAATTTATCATATTTTTTTTTAATCTATTTTACTCTCTCTAACCTAGGGTAAGCACTCTTTACATCATCATAGTCATTATGGAGGTGGAAACACAAAAAATAGGTTTGACTTAGGCAGGCCCATATACAACATAACCCTTTCTCTCTTTTCTTGTGTGTCGGTGATAGATATGAAGCAAATATTGAAGGAGATTCAAGGCCTAATTACAAGATCAACCATTCGAGCCTCCTAATTCAAAAAATTAGGGAAAGGTCAGTTATTTATCAACAAACAAAGCTCCAAAGCTATAATCAAGAGCACAAAGCCTACAAACTGTAACCTATTGAGATCTGTTCAAAGAGAATTTCTAGTCTAGGGAACCCATGCCCCTTACCAACTAGATTTAGGTCATATTTGAATGTCAGTTTCCTCTCTCTTTGCACTATAGTTCTCTATAATTCATTTCTATGCTTTGATTCTACAATTTTTTGTAATTCCATTAGTTTGTTGTAGGTGCATCATTAGTGATGAGCCCAAAATATGCTAATGATTTGGATATCATGATGTACTTTTAATACCTTTACTTTTGTTGTTCATGGTTGTTTAACTCTTCTGAAACTTTTTATTGGGGGATATCCTGTAGCAACACACTTTCAGGTTCCTGTAGCCTATCATGTTGACTTATCTATATTTATTACCCTGTTGACTCCCTAAATGACTGGTATATCGCATATAGTTTTTGAATGATGAAATATATTTAAATATGTGATTAATGAATGGATATTGTGTATGTGTCATGTGCCTTTTCTTTCACATCTATTACCTTGTGTTTCACAGGTTGTTGAAGAAAGTATGATTGAGTCAAGCACAACCGATCTCAGCCTTGCAATAAAGTCCATTTCCTGCATGACTTCGAGGAAGCTCTGGAGAAAACATTTTTGACTGAAACTGTTGGGAAGGATTTTAAATGTCATTTAATCTGGAAAAAGTGGAGTGCTAGATTCTCTCTGGATCAGGTTGAACAGATAAACTCATTTATGAAGTTTGTTCCTCTATTTCAGGATACATTTCATATCCATGTCTTTCTCTGTTAGGGTTAGTTAGTTAGTTGTTTTCCTAATTTAAATAAGTGTTCCTCCTACACGGGTGAACAAGTAGCAAGCATAGTGAGATAGAAGGATATCATGTAAGAGTCAGTATGATAATAAAAAGTAGAATCTATATGACAATAGACAGAGTCTGTTGTTAGTTTTCATATGAACAGAACAATGTATACCATTATGAGTTTATGAATAAAGTTTGATGAAATTCTGAGTTCAGTACTTGCATAATTAGTTGATGCTTGCTAAGGGGGCCCACTTAGTAAGTATTTGTAGTTAGTTTAAAGTTAGTTGTTCCTTTTCTATTGATCATCAGTTAGATTTCATCTTTGAAGTTTCTATGCAAACTCAGTCTTATATTGTTCCTGCAGCATCGGGAATCCATCCCTGTGTCTGTTCCTATAGCATAAGGCTAGTTCATAGTTTGTGTCTCAGTTGTAGCTGTTATGATTTCTTCTTTGGTTAGATTATGGTTGAGTTAAGAGAAATTTGCATTACCTTCTTGTAGCGTAGGTAGAATTCTTTCCAAGTATTTATTTCCATTAAGTTGTGACTGAAACTAGTTCTTAGTGCATATATTGTGCTACTCCATTCAAAGTATACATTCCCTAGTTTGACAAGTAAATGAATGACCATGAAAAGATATTAGTCTCCTGCTGGAATGTCTAATTCCTAGGATAGGTTTTGCTGTGATTTTCATATCCTTTTGTGGGCACAACCATTTTTGGCACTGTTGCCAGGGACGGTGTCAAGCTAAGAACCTGTTAGAAGTCATTTTTAGCACCAGTTTAGTTGTTAGTCAAGAATTTTCAAAATCCTTTAAATCACGATTCATTCTATTGCATGCATAGAAGAAGAGATGCACTGGGAACATTTCTCCCTAAAAACCTATTTATTGAACTGCCATTTGACCCAGCTGACGAAGAACTTGAGGAAAATCCATTTGCTCTGATATTCCAGCAAGCAAATATTGCAAATAATCCACCTCCTACTTTTGAGTTTCCCATTGTTGCCCAACAAGATACTGATAACCTTAAAAATATTCCTTCTTCATTACTTCCCAAGTTCTATGGCCTAGTTACAGAGGACCCTGAAACTTTCTTGTTTGAGTTTGATAGCCTCTGTCTCAGCTATGATTACACTTCAGATGCTCACAAGCTAAAGATGTTTCCTTCCACCTTGAAGGAGGGAGCCCTTAGATGGTTCATGAGTTTGGGAAGAGGTGTTGTTGATAGTTGGGTAGCCATACAAAAAAAAATTCCTCAAGAAATATGAGGAATATTGTAAGAATGGTAGTAAGGGAGACAATATATTCAAAATTCAACAAAAGGAGGATGGAAGCTTGGAAGACTACATCTCAAGATTCTTGTTTTCCCTGAAAAATAATTCAAACCATACTCTCAATGAAGACTCTCATAAACTACTTTTTTCTGAGGTGAATCAGTGATGCCTGTATAGACGCCCTGGACCTGATGGGAGGAGGTGATATAACCCAACTGCCTTGAGATGATATCAAGAAAATATGTCTTAACTTCTCTCAAGCAATTATGAAGAAGGGTAGAGGTCATCAAGCCATAGTGGGAAAGTCCTCTACTAATGGAGTTTCCTGGATGGAGATCACAAATTTATTGTCAGATTTCAAACAGGATATCATAAACAACATGGCTACACAGTTGGACACTATGCAAGCTTAGAAGAAACATGAGGAAGTTGAAGCAATCATGGCTGAGTTTTGTCCACATTGTAGACAGAAGAAACATGACTGCAGATGCAAGATGGTGGACAACATGGAGGCTAAACAATTTCCTATTTATTTTAAGATGATAGAAGGTGATGATGACCAAGTCTTCTTTGTTGCACAAAGGAGGCCATGGGCCCTAAGACAAGCTATGCCTTAGGACCCTTTCCAAAATTTTGGTTCATATAATAGTCAATGGAAAAATCAGTACCCTCTAAACTATGGGCCATACTCCCAACCTCAGTGGAATAACCCTTGGCCAAATGCCCAACAAAACTGTTGGAAATCCTCACAAGGGAATTAGCAATCACCACGAAAAAATTAGTGGCAGCCTCCACAAGGGAATTGGCAGCAGCCTAACCAATGGAGAGGAGGCTAGCAATGGTCAAACGCACTCGCTGGTTTCCTGCAGCAACCCCAGCAACAATCCATTATACCACCTCCTGCAGCTAATCAAGGTCAAAATCCAAAATCAACCCAACTACCTGCTCAGGTAGCACCTAATCCAAATAACCAGCAACCGCAGCAGCAACAAGTCTATTTTGTTGATCCTAATCATCAGCCGGCCTATGCTCTTAACCTACATAATATTAATTTACATTTAGGAACCGTGCTTCCCACACCATCTCCTCCCATAATCTCAGAATTACCATCTGAGGAGACTGACCAAGAAGAAGATATCAATGACCAAGCCCAACCAAATCAGCCAGTTCATATTCCATCATTACCTAAGCCATCTGATAAAGTATCCCCTCCTTTCCCACAAAGGTTGGAAGGTGAAAATGTGAAAAAATAAGACGAACCTACCTTCGATATCCTTAACCAGCTAAAGCATATATGTGTGAAAATTTCCTTGTTCCAAGCAATCAAAGAAGTACCTATCTATGGCAAGGCCATCAAGGAGGCATGTTTGAAGAAACTGGGGAGGAAAAAGAAAGACCCTCAAATTGTCCATGTAATGGGCCAACTCTCTGACTTAATGCTAGGGAAGCTTAGCATCCCAAAATATTTAGATCTAGGAAGTCCTATTGTGGAGATAAATGTTGATGGGTTGCAAATTAAGAATGCTTTAGTAGATCTTGGTGCAGGTATCAATGTCATGACAAAGGACCTAGTTGTAAAACTTAATATTTCAGAAATAAGGACTACACCTACAATATTGCAACTTATTGATAGCTCAACTGTCAAACCTAATGGGGTAGTTGAAGACCTGGTAGTCACCTTGGATTCTTGGGAGTACCTTGCTGATTTTATGGTCTTATCTCCAAAGGCATCATTGGGGGGATACCCTGTCATACTAGGAAGGCCTTGGTTGGCTATTACTGATGCTTGCATTGGATGTAGGTCGGGTGACATGACAATATCTGATGGATATTGCACAGAGAAGTTTACCCTCTATTCTCTAGCCCTGCCCCAACTTGAGTTTGGAGATGTTGTTTGGCCAGATTTGGGAGAAGAGGAGGAAGTGAACTCCGTAGCCAATTTAATGATGATTACTAGAGAGCCTTTCATTGCACAAGAAGAAGAAGAAGATATACTATCCAATATCCTGCTGAATAACTATGGTACTGAATACTTTCATTGTGAGAAAAATCCATATTCTTTGTAGACTATTCTTCCTCTGTCCACATCAGCTCATTATCCTACAGCAACTGATTGCTTACACACCTTACTACCCCATGAGGTAGACATGCCATTTTTGTCTGAAGTATCTATGATAGACTTAACCTCCCAAGTTGAGGTAGCTACAGGAAAAACCTTGTGCATTAATAAAAATCTCACCAGTGAGCAACAAGAATCTATGATCAAAATGCTTACCAGTCATAAGTAAGCTTTTGTATGGGACTATGGGATGTGAAAGGTTTAGACCCAAAACTCTGTACACATCACATATATATTAACATTGACTTCAAACCTATCAGGCAACCTAAAAGAAGAATCAATCTAGCTTTGAGAGAAATTGTTAAAGAAGAATTGCAGAAAATGTTAATAGCTGGCTTTATCTACCCAATCTCCGATAGTCAGTGGGTTTCCCCATTGGTCATTGTTTCTAAGAAAAGAGGAAAATGGAGGGTATGTGTAGATTATAGAGAGCTCAACTTAGCAACAAGGAAAGATTACTTTCCTCTTCCATTCATTGATCAAGTTCTAGATAATTTAGCTACAAAAAAGTACTTCTCATTCTTAAATGGCTTCAGTTGGTACAATCAAATCAAGATTGCTCTTGAGGATTAGGAAAAGAATACTTTTACATGCCCTTGTGGAACGTTTTCCTATTCAGTTTTGCCTTTTGCTCTCTGTAATGCTCCTACAACTTTCCAGAGGGCAGTTATAAGTATCTTCTCAGACATCTCATATGATTGCATGGAAATATACATGGATGACTTGACTGTTTATGGTACGACATTTGAAGAAGGTCAAGCCAACTTGGAGAAAGTACTACAGAGATGTAAAGATCACAACCTATCGCTAAATAGTCAAAAGTGCTTCATGATGATGCAGGAGGGAATAGTCCTTGGTCACTATATTTCTACTGCAGGAATTCAGGTTGATCCTGCTAAGATTGAGGTCATCTCTAAGCTACCCTCTCCTACTAAGCAAAAAGAGGTACAAAGCTTTCTAGGCTATGCTGGATACTATAGAAGATTCATCAAGGACTTCAGCCAAATAGCAGGCCCCTTATACAGTCTGTTGAAGAAAGATGCAGATTTTTCTTGGACAGAGGAATGTGAAAAAGAATTTCTTGACTTGAAAGTTTCCCTTACACAGGCACCTATTCTAAAAGGACTTGATTGGTCACTTCCATTTCATATTCATATCAATGCATCAGATTATGCAATTGGAGCAGTGTTAGGGTAGAAGGATGGATCAACAGAACATGCACTCTACTACATAAGCAAAAATCTACAAGGGGCTGAATTCAACTACACTGCTATAGAAAAAGAAATGTTGGCAATCATCTATGCCCTTAATAAATTCAGGCATTACATCACTGGTTATCAGATATTTGTCCACACTGATCATGCAGTAATCCGGTATCTCATGAACAAAAAATCAATATCTGAGAGACTGGCAAGATGGTTATTACTGATGCAGGAATTTGACATTACAATTGTGGACAAGCCAGGTAAAGCCAATGTGATTGCTGATTTCCTTTCTAGAATTCAAAAGCAAGATGACTCTGCACTTATTGAAGACTCCTTTCTTGATGAGCACCTATTTGTAATCAAGGTTATTCACCCATGGTATGCTGATATAGCAAATTATCTAGCAATAGGAAGAACTCCTCCTCAATTCTCCCCTAAGGAAAATAGATTATTGGTAGAGATCTTGGATTGTAGATTGCATGTTTTATACAAGGCCAGATCAAGTTATGAGGAAATGTGTACAAGACGAGGACACTCATGATAGACTGCATGCAAGAAATGATGAGCTGTGTGGTGGACATTTTGCTGCCAAAAGAACAGCAATGAAAATTTTAAATACTGGTTACTATTGGCCAACCTTGCATAGAGATGTAGCCAAATATACCAGGAGATGTGATAGATGCCAACGGATGGGAAGACCAACTTGATCTGATGAGATGCTTCTATTTCCACAAGTTGTAGTTACACCCTTCGATAAATGGGGACTTAATTTTGTAGGACCAATTGATCCACCTTCCAATGGTAAGTCCTACATCCTTGTATGCACAGATTATGTCACAAAATGGGTAGAGGCTAAACCTATGAAACATGCTAGGGATAATAAAGTGGCTGAATTCCTCTATGAGGAAATATTTACTAGGTTTGGTGTACCTAGGGAAATAGTGACAGACCAAGGAGCACAATTTATTTCTACACTTATCACAGCTTTAGTCAATGAATATAATATATGGCACAGGAAATCAACTCCTTATCACCCCAAGGCCAATGGCCAGGTTGAGGTCACCAATAGGGATATAGAGGCCATTTTGACTAAAACTATGGATTTGCATAGGAAGGACTGGGCCACAAGGTTACCAGAAGCTATATGGGCCTACCGTAATACCTAGAAGATTGCTATAGGATATACACCTTTTGAAATGGTGTATGGTAAAATAGTTGTGATGCCAATAGAATTTGAACATAAGACTCTCAAAACAACACTGGAGATGGACATGGATTTAACAAATGCACAAAAGGATAGAATCATGCAGCTCAATGCTCTGGATGAACTCCAAAAGCATGCCCTGCAACACACTGAGATGATACAGAATCAACAAATAAGGTGGCATGATAAATAAATTAAGGAAAAGAAATTCAAAGTAGGAGATTGGGCTCTACTTTATGACTCATGATATAAGGACAGTCTAGGAAAATTGCAAACCAGATGGTTGGGCCTATATAAAATTGAGAATGTATTTACTAATGGTGCAGTTTTAACTTGTTACAATTGATCCTATTAGATTCAAGCTGTTAGTTAATGGACACCGCCTCCGGTTGTACCATAAACCAGTCTCAAAAGAAGAATTCATGCAGCAGTTCATTCAGGATCCTGCCGCTACTCTTCCTGCAACCAAAGGTTTTAGCCTTTCTCCTACAGCTTCACCGTAATTTTGAAAGGCATGCTCATAATAAATAGTTCCTTTTTAAGGAAACCCCTTTTTCTTCATTTCCACTTGTCGCCACATCTCACTTCTTTATCTTCCATCCATCCATCCCATCCATTCCATTCATTCATCTCGTCCGCCCATGTCACCCATCTACCTCATTCATCCACACCACCCTTAATTATGATATCATTTCCAACTGTCATCTCATGCCGAGGCTGTCATCTTTCTCAGCATGTACAAGCATTTAATGAAGGTACGCAATATCTTTTGTTATTGTATTTTTGATTTATTTTATTTTATTCATTTATTACTATGTCTGTATCAGTCATTATTACCCAATCTCCACCTATTCTTTAGTACATGTGAGGACACATGTCATACTCTAAGTAGGGGGCGGGATAATCCACTTTTAAAACCTATCTTTTCACCACTGTCACAACTGCTCGAAGATAATCTTTCTTTATTATTATTCTGGTACTCTCCAAATATGATCGCATGTCTTTTTCATTGCATGTTTTTCATTGTAAATTACAATTTAAAATTGCTTGTTCAAAAAGTTCATTTTTGGAAAAGGAGAGAAAAGTGACGGCAAAACAAAAAAGAACTAGTACAGAAAGGGAAACTGAAGGGGAAATTTTTGGATTTTCAGCAAAGAGTTGAGTTCAACTAATACAAAACTATGAACATGGGTGGTCAGCTGGTAAGATATGAGCCTGTAGCTCATGAGTTATTAATGCAAAATCCTCAAACAACCCAAGCATTCAGCCTCTGTGGATGGTTGAATTACTTTTTGAGTTTAAATGCTTTCAATGAGGAGGTTGCAGGCGAATTTTTGAGAACCCTTTCTGAAGGGGAGACTACTGTATGGGGTCTAACAGTTGTTGTAACTGAAGAAAGAATTGTTGAAGTAACTAGGCTTTCAGCCGTTGGAGAAAATTTTTCTTTGAATGTTGTCTCTACAAGGGCCAAATTTATAGTACCCACTGACAGACCTTTGGAAGTCTCCAAGCAGGGATGCAAGCGAGTGTCGTTGCCTCCTCCATACCCAGAATATGCTGCTTTAATAATCAGGTATTTAACATGTAAAGAACATTTCTCTTACCTGCATTCTTACCATTTCAAATTGTTAAGTCATATGAGGCATGGGTTAGCTGTAAATGTTCTAAACTTCTTGTTAAAATTTTTGGAACAATGTGCCCACAGAACCCAATAGGGGAAGGATAATTCTATTGCTCACCCTGGCCTTATCAAATTGTTGATTGAATGCTCTTTGAGAGATGTATCACCTCTTTCCTGGCAACAATTTGTTGCCCAAAAGAGCTTGCAAATTCCAGAACCCCCTAGGGCACTTTCCCCACGGCCTCAGAAAAAGAAAGCGAAAATAACATCTACCAGTAGGAGAACAAGGCATGGGTCATCCCCTCCTGTAGCACCTGGTCCTACAGCTCTCACACCAGAGTCCTCTACCCGGGTGCAAACTAGGGCTTCCAGTAGGAGAGAGAGAGGCAAAGCAAAGGCAAGAGAGTCATCTAGGGCAAAACAAACCCCAGAATCTGACCCTCATTCTCAGAAAAGACAACGATATTCTCTTGCAACATCTTCCCCTACAGCATTGTCTCCTACAGCAACACCTGTTTCCGTCACCAGTTCACCATCATCCTCTGACAGGGTTGAACCTTCTAGGTAGTCCAAAAGAGGGAAGGCTACAAGAACACCTCATGTAGCCGCACCATTGCCAAGAAGAGTTTCCACAAGGAAACAGTGTAAAGTATCCCCTGCTTCACCTCAACCTGAGGTTATTATAATTTCAGAAGAATCTATAGATGTTTCTCAGAATGTGTTTGAGAGTGCTGCACAGAGTTCATTCATTCCTGAAGAGGAACACATTGAGACAAGGGAAATTGAGCATAATGAAAGAGAGGTACCAAGTCTCGATGACTTTGTTGCTGCTGCTATGCAGATCTCAGAAGAATCATAGTCTTCTCCATTGCAGCAATAGAAATTCATCCTGCAACAAGAAGAGGAACTAACTGAACAATTGGACGTAGCCAATGAAGCCTCATTTCCCCCTGCAACTTGCCAAGCCATTGTTGTTTATAAAAAGACATTTTTAATTGATTTTTTAGAATATGTCAAAGCTACATGGAAACCAGTTACATTGCAAACCTTGACTTTCCGCCATCTAGCCTAGACTGAAATGCAACAAAGTCTATGGGAAGAAGAAAAGAAGAAACTGAAAAAGGAAATTGAAGGGAAGAAACAAGAAATTCTAGAGTTAAAAGAGAAAATGGATGAAATGCTGGTCAGATTATGGAGTATAGACCACCACCCAGAGTTTATGCTTTGTGCCTCAAGGAACAATTCTTATGGTTCCAACTAATGAGAATTTCTAGAAATCAAGATCCTATTATTCACACTACTAAAGAATTCTATGATGGATACCAGGAAACTCCTAATTGGTTAAGAAATTCTTTGTGTGAATTCTATTTACATGGCTTTATAATTCCATTTGAAACATAGTGGAATCCCCTGTTGTACATTGGTGATATCCATTTGAGATCCCTTATGTCTTGGGTGGAAAATGAAGCAAATTATGGTAGGAAATGGGAAACATATGAAGAAGCTGAAAGGAATGAGCTTGTTCCATTGTGCCCTGAGAGTTCAAACCCCCATGCAATGTTGAAAACCTGGTTTACTCTGGCATATGGCTTTAATAATAATACAGCCAAGATGAAAATATTTGATTTTAGGAAACAGGTATATGATGAATTTCAAGAACAAACATATTCGTTTTGGAGACTGTCATACCAGAATTGAAAAGAGGTGGGAAAGATTAACTGTTGGGTTAAGAAGGTCTGAGCCTCACAGTCCCCTAAATTTTACAACAGCTCTTAAATGACCAAGCAAATATATATATAGTTAGGACTTCAAAAGAGGTTTGAATTATGGTTGCCCTTAACATTTAGACCTCCTGTGCTAATGTGGCCCCTTTATCCTTACCAAGCTACAAATATCAATGAAGATACAGAAGCTCGTAGGTATGAAAGGTGGCAGAGTTTCAGAGGTTTTTGTTACAAATTTGGAACTGCATTTTAGAGTCATGCCACAACAACTGATTTCAGAGAGACCACCAGAAAGTGTAATGCTGCAGGACCAACATTGGGTTAAGTAGGGGGCAAATGATGAGCCCAAAATATGCTCATGATTTGGATATCATGATGTACTTTTAATACCTTTACTTTTGTTGTTCATGGTTGTTTAACTCTTCTAAAACCTTTTATTGGGGGATATCCTGTAGCAACACACTTTCATGTTCCTATAGACTATCATGTTGACTTATCTATATTTATTACCCTGTTTACTCCCTAAATGACTGGTATATCGCATATAGTTTTTGAATGATGAAATAGATTTAAATATGTGATTAATGAATGGATATTGTGTATGTGCCATGAGCCTTTTTTTTTGCATCTATTACCTTGTGTTTCATGGGTTGTTGAAGAAAGTATGATCAAGTCAAGCGCAGCTGATCTCGGCCTTGCAATAAAGTCCATTTCCTGCACGACTTTGAGGAAGCTTTGGCGAAGACTTTTTTGACCGAAATTGTTGGGAAGGATTTTAAATGTCATTTAATCTGGAAAGACTAGAGTGCTAGATTCTCTCTGGATTAGGTTGAATGGATAAACTCATTTATGAAGTCTGTTCCTCGATTTCAGGATATATTTCATATCCACATCTTTCTCTGTTAGGGTTAGTTAGTTAGTTGTTTTCCTGATTTAAATAAGTGTTCCTCCTACGTGGGTGAACAAGTAGCAAGCATAGTGACATAGAAGGATATCATGTAAGAGTCAGTATGATAATAAAAAGTAGAATTTGTATGACAAGAGACAGAGTCCGTTGTTAGTTTTCATATGAACAGAACAATGTATACCATTCTGAGTTTATGAATAAAGTTTGATGAAATTCTGAGTTCAGTACTTTTGTAATTAGTTGATTCTTGCTAAGGGGGCCCACTTAGTAAGTATCTGTAGTTAGTTAGTTAGTTTTTCCTTTTCTGTTGATCATCAGTTAGATTTCATCTTTGAAGTTTTTGTGCAAACTCATTCTTATATTGTTCCTGCAGCATTGGGAATCCATCCCTGTGTCTGTTCCTGCAGCATAAGGCCAGTTCATAGTTTGTGTCTTAGTTATAACTGTTATGATTTCTGCTTTGGTTAGATTATGGTTGAGTTAAGAGAACTTTGCATCACCTTCCTATAGCGTAGGTAGAATTCTTTCCAAGTATTTATTTTCGTTAAGTTGTGATTGAAACTAGTTTTTAGTGCATATATTGCACGTTGCTCCATTCAAAGTATACGTTCCCTGGTTTGACAAGTAAATGAATGACCATGAAAAAATATTAGTTGCCTACTAGAATGTCCAATTCCCAAGATAGGTTTTGCTGTGATTTTCATATCCTTTTGTGGGCATGACCAATTAGCCTAGATCATGATTGCATTAGATACATAACTTATAAATTAGACCCAACCCCACTACCATAAAAGGGACCAAAATCCTAATCAGTCATTCTGGATCTTCCATTGAGGATAGTACCCAAGTGGTCATTTATAATCATTTTTGTGTCCCTAAAATGTTAGATTTGCTAAGGTGTAACTTAATTTAGATCCTAGATCCCCTCTTTCCCCATATCACTTGGAAAGAAATACATCTATCTAATATTCCTTAGGTTCATGCCCTAAATTTTTATTCTTTAATTGAGGATAAAATGAAATTTCAACTTCCAATTAGTATTTTGAGTCCTTTTAGAAATTATTAATTCTATTACTATATAAATGCTTCCCAAAATTAGTGTGATAAATATTGATGGAAGTATTGAAAAAGATATCCTAATACCCCATTTCATAATTACTAACCTCAAAAAGAGTGTTCCATGTGCTATCCACATCTATATATTGTATACAATATTCATGAAAATTGGGCCATATAATCTTTTGTTGGATTTTGACAATGTAGATTGTAAACTACTTGGACAACCATTTTTGACTAAAGGCTTACTCAACTTATTTCCAGTGAATTATTTAGTGGGGTCTTCCCATTAGATCCAAATTGTTTGATCTTCATTTTTTCAATCATGTTACTCCTTTTTTGACACCATGAAATTGTTAAGAATCTTATGTGGTCTTATACAAGAGCACTATTTCATTGAAATTGTATTCACAATATTTTAATGAATTTTTATCTAAATTCTCCTTCTTATCATATATTCCTTTTGGGGATTTATTTAGGATTCCTACTAAATTCATGTACACATAGAATTCTTTAAAAGTATAATGTTTTAAAAATTGGGCATGTCATAATTTTGTTTTATTTATAGAGCTTCTATGGGCATTCATTTTTGTAAGGGTACTAAGTTCATTCTAAGTTCCTTTTTTTTCTACACATGTAGGTGCAAGCCAATAACCTGATTCTATTGGAGGTTAGTCATTTGTTAGTTTGTTAGATCATTGGAACAAGACTTCTTGTATATGTATCTACACCTCATTAACATCCCCTTCTCATAAGGGCCAATCCCCTCCTCTAGAGAGTTAGCATTGATGTAAATTTGTAGTAATTGACCTTCTCATGGCTCTAATTTTCTACAATTTCAATCTTAAGGATGGATCCAACACTCTCATCAATTATCTACTACTTGATAACACTATTGTTGGGTAATATGGGTAGGGAACATGATCAAGTTCCTAGACTGTCATTTGTCATTTCTCTTTCCATCATAGATAATCATGGTCTAGATGATTCTTAGTAGGAATAAATTAATGAATTTATTTCTAACACAAGTCAAGAGGCCCCTCTTATGGTCAATGAACCATCAATTTTGTGGTTCTATGTACTTCTCTTGCACTCTTAGGATCTTTCACCTAAAAGGAGAGAGATAGAACCCTAAAATTGAGGTGGTTCACTCAAATAAAGGCATGTATGATGGAATTGAGACTAAAAGAAACTAAGATATGAAATTGATTAATTATAAATGCAAAACTAATGAAATATGCAATGTTTGGAAACATAGTGAGTTATGCACAAATGAACTAAAAACACAAACTAATGCAAAAAAAATTGAATGAAGTTTAACAAAGTGCACCTGGAAGTTGATTACTGATCTTGGAAGGTTTTGGAAACTGGCAGAAATTACTGTAAATCACTAGTGTGACTCATTCACTACTGACGATGAATCATTCCTCTTATTGGTAAAAACACTTGAAACTACTTTTTGACTATCAAAAAATGGATTTTGACAAAATAAAAATTTTTAGCCTTCAAGTGGGACTCATTCGCCACTAATAGCGAAATAGTCCTCCAAAAATCTACAAATCCAAAGGTCAATCCTGTAGGTCTAGATCTGCACTTGTCTTCTTGTTGGGTTGACAGAGTCAAATACACAGAAAATGGGTTGTAGGTTGTCTCCAAGCTTGAATTAGGGTTTGGTTGACTTGAAACACTTTGTTGACTTGTTGACCACCTTTCAACACCTATTTTCTTGATAAATTTGCATACAAAAGTATGCGAAAACACATGCAAAAGGGGAAAAATGCTTAAGGGTTAGAGTATAGGGATTTTCCTTGGTCAAATACCACTTTGGTAATCAAACCCTTAATGAAGAAATGAAATTAAATGAGTAAGGAATGATGAATAAACAACCTGCAAATTTCCTAGACTCACCAAAAAAATTGTTGTAGAAGTCTGCAAATATGTCAATGGCTACTCTAAGATACTTGACAATTGCTTAATTGAGTGATGCTTTGATGAATTGAATGTAAGAGTGCTAATTGATCTTGAATGAGTGAATGCAAGTGAATTAGGTGTTAAAATGGGTAGAAAAAATTTTATTTATACACACTTATGCCCTAATAACCTAATAATACCTCATCATAGGCTGACATGAGGTCTTTTTGAACATAAAACCAAAAGAAAATTTGAATTATTTTGAATTTGGAGTGAAGAGAGACTCATTTGCCAGCCATAGTGAATGGGTCCCCCTCTAGGCTTGTAACTGGGTATCAAGAATTAAGTTGCATTTAATGTTGTTTGTTGGGTTTACATTAAAAAATACACTTAATTAAGTCTTATGAGTGCATAAAGGGGTCAAATAAAGCATAAGAAAGGTGTAAATAGTGATGACAATCCTAGAAAAGCATGAAATCTTGTTACAAGACTTTACAACACTTAAAAATAGGACTTGACAAGGGATAAAAAGGTGATTTTTAGATGAATTATAATGAAAAGTGTGTATAAAAGTGTAGAAATGTGTTACAACACTTCACAACACCTTCACACAACACCATAATTTGAATATTTAGGACCTAATGGGAATGCAGAAGTTACATTGAAAAATTAAATTAGAGCAAAATAGATCAAGCATCATAAGAGAAAGACCTAAAAGACCATGAAAATGTCAATGATCCATTTTTCTATGGTACATTTAGCCCCCACTTAGTGAGAGGATGAACTTGCTTCAAACTCACACTAAAGTAGTCATGCATATTGAGAGGGATCCAAATGCACTTATCCTAGAAAGATGGGGTAACAACAATCAAGAGGGATGATCAAGCCTCCAAGATGAAGATCCCATGGAAAACTAAACATAATAAAAAAGGAACACAAGTGTGAAAGAGAATGAGAGAAGGGAGATGAAAAGAGAAAAGGTCAGATCAAGCTTCGATCATTTGTTTAACTAGTTGTGAATCAGATCTGGGCTATTTTTCTGAAAATGAAACTATACACTCATTGTGGGGTGATGAAACACATGGCAGTCCACCGAGTGAGAAGGCCCAAAAGGTGAGAAACATATATTAGTTGGTATGCACTCCCAAACATATAGATGGCTATGGGGAAAGTCATGCCACGGAATGGGCTTCTCGCTCAACCATATCAAAGTTATACCTCCTAGTAACTTTAATGAGGCCCCACAAGGGAAAATTTCGGTTCGTGCTACATGAGACAAGTAAAGCTTCTTATGCTTAGAACTCATGACCAAGTAGGATGGTACCACAAACATGCAAGTTAAGTTATGCAAGGTGGAAAAGATGCAAAATGAGAAAATGTAACATATAAAGTATGTTCAAAGGAGTCTTGTTAAGTTCGTGCAAGGTCTGTCACTTAGGGAACATTGTGTCTAATGTCTCCAAGAGAGGACCAATCAAAGAATAGTATATTCACAACTTAGGGGATGCAGTGCATCGTATCAAGCCAGTAAAGAGGAATGTAATATGCTAAGAGAGATCACACTTATGAAGGACATCACACCCAATGTCATCCACAAAGTGACAAACATATTGTATGAAATAAAAAGGCTTTACTAAGAACCAAGAAAAAGAAAAATGGAAAAAAATAATGCCAATGTATGCCCCCCACTTTAAAGGAATTTCTACACACCTTTCTGTGAGCAATGAATTTAAAGTAGCAAATGGAAAAGAAATGCAAGAAGAAAATAAGACATGAGAGCCAACTTGGAAAACCCCTATGCCAAGTTATATATTTTCAAGTAGGGCTGCTTCATGTTAAAAAAAAAGAAAACAAAAGAAAAGGAGGGTTTCCCCCTAGAAAGGAACACACTAAACACATAAGGAATCTATGGATTTGGGGTCAGTATGTTGCTGAAATTTTTTTATGAAAGAGCTCAAAACTATCATCATTCCCCAAAACACATAGAACTAGAAGAATGACACAAAGAGAGCAAAAAATCCTTTGGGTCAACATGGAAGAGACATTGCACTCTCACGCTTTGTGTCATCCCAAAAGGAAAACACAAGCAAAAAAAAATGAAAAGGAAAAAGAAAAGGAAAATATTTTGGGTAAACATGAAGGAGACATTCCAGTCTCAATGCCTTATGTCATCCCCAAAAGGAAAAACACAAGAAAAGATAAAAAAAGGAAAAGGAAAAGGGACCTTTATGGTCAACATGGAAGAGACATAGGGCATCTCAATGCTTTGTGTCATCCGTAAAAGGAAAACAAAAAAAAAAAAAGAGAAAATGCAAAATATACAACATATAGAAGAATAGAGGTACAAATAGAGGAAGTGCACAAAGAGAGAGAACATAAAATGCACAATACGGGGGAACACAATACACACACACAAACACACCAAAGAAAAGAAAAATAAAATGAAAAATGAAAAATGGGCTAGTAATGCAAATCTAAGTCAACCATTAGCCAAGTTATTGGATTCTCAATCTCAAGTAATATAAGTGAAAGAGGAATAACGTAGTTAAGAGACAAGGAGAGATGCATTACTAGGACAAGGATAACAAATTCTTTCCCCCACTGAATGTAAGACAAGATTAAGCTAAGGTGGGTGATGGGAAAGGATCATGTAATAGTGAGAAGAGAAAATTTTACAACTTATGGCATGATGAATGGATTTGGTTTAAGGGATGATAGGATAGAAGTCGGTATCAATGAAGTGATACTTGTTTAGTATGTCCTTCAATGTCTAACATTCATCAGTTCGATGTCCAAGAATACAATGATATTTGCAATAGGGGGTGTTAGAATATTTAGGATGAATGGCCAACTTGTTTGAAGGTGGTAAGATTTTAAGGCCTCTGTTTAAGAGCACCTGGAGTCTCCTTTCACATTCAGGTGGTGGATGGAGAGATAACTTTAGTTTCCTCAAATTCTAAGGCCTCTTACATCTGCTATATTCACCTTTTTCATGAATAGAAGGAGAAAGAGGACCCATGGGTATCCTAGCATCATTGTCATTAGAATAAGGTAATGGTTGTTCACATGGAAGGAGGAAATTTAAGTTAGGAGGAGAATCAAAGATCACTGTGCCATCATCTCAAAGTATCTAATATTCAAAAGAAGGCTTCTTGTCATGAGGATGATCTTGATATCCTAATCCTATTGTGTTTTCATCTGTTGGTCTTTGTTCTGAAAGTTGGTGAATGTTATGCTTAGATGTTGTGTCACAACCTTGTTTGCTTAAGATAGCAAAGCCTTTTCCAGAGGTTTTCTCAAGGTTGATTGGTGTTTTTTTAACTTTGTTATTATAAAATGGTTGAGGATGTGGTTGTGTAGAGGAACTAGGTTCACCTGTGGGAGGGAACTTAGGTCCTTCAGTCATTTTAGGATGTAAATAACCAAAGATTTTAGGAGGTGGAATAGTAGGAAGATCTTGTGACCTCATGGATGGGTAAAAGGTTGTATTGGCTTCAAGGTTGTCAAGGCTTGAGTTTAAGAACTTTATCATGCTATCATCATCTTTTCCAATGATGTATATAGCATGAAGAGTACATTCATTTGGATTTGAAGGAGCATGAGGAAGCTCAAGGTCATTAGGATCATAGCCAAAGGCACAATTGGACATGTCTACTAAGAATTTTAATGAATTCCAAAACTTGTTAAAGAAAAAATATATGATGACAATGAATAAAAGTAAACTAAGATGCAAGAAAGGAGATAAAACTAAAAATATAAAAATTATTAAAAAAAGTAACCATAGAAAACTGCAATGCAAAAAATGCTTGAAAATGTAGTTTAAAATGTGCAGGTGAATTAATTCACCCACGGTGGCGAATGAGTCCAGGTATGATATTTTTTTCTGTTTTTTCAAAAAAATTAAAGAGATTTTAATGATTTTTAGATGAAAAATGAGGATGCAAATGTAAATTTTCAAATTTTTAATGATTTGATATGCAAAAATGAAATCTATATGATTCTTTCACTAATGAAATTTTAGAAACCATAGGATACAAAAACAAAATAAAACCTAATTGACTGTTGATGCAAAAGAAACCTAGGATGCAACATGCAATTGAAATCAGAAAGATAAGGTGTTCAATATGTAGATTCACTAAAATGAACCATCAATTTTGTGGTTCTATGTACTTCTCTTGCACTCTTAGGATCTTTCACCTAAAAGGAGAGAGATAAAACCCTAAAATTGAGGTGGTTCACTCAAATAAATGGATGTATGATGGAATTTAGACTAAATGCAATGATTTAAATGTAACTAAGATATGGAATGGATTGATTATGAATGCAAAACTAATGAACTATACAATTTTTGAAAACACAGCGAGGTATGCAGAATCAAACTAAAAACACAAACTAATGCAAATAGAATTGAATGAAGTTTAACAGAGTGCACCTGTAAGTTAATTACATATCTTGGAAGGTTCTAGAAATTGGAAAAAATTACTATAAATCACCAGTGGGACTCATTCACTACTGATGGTGAATCAATACTCCTACTTGTAAAAACACCTGAAACTGCTTTTTGACTGTTAGGAACTAGATTCTGAAAAAAACAAATTTTTAAGTCTTCAGGTGGGACTTATTTTCCACTGATGGTGAATCAGTCCTCCTCTAAAAATCTACAAGCCCAAATGTCAATCCTATAGGTCCAGATCTGCAGTTGTCTTCTTGTTAGGTTGACGGGGTCAAATTTGCAAAAAAATGGGTTGTAAGTTGTCTCCATGCCTGAATTAGGGTTTGGTTGACTTGAAGCACTTTGTTGACTTGTTGACCACCTTTCAACACCTATTTTCTTGATAAATTTGTATACACAAATCTGCAAACACACATGCAAGAGGGGGAAAATGGTTAAGGGTTATAGTATAGGGATTTTCCTTAGTCAAATCCCACTTTGGTAATCAAACCGTTAATGAAGAAATGAAATGAAATAAGAAAATAATGATGAATAAACAACATGCAAATGTCCTAAACTCACCAAAAACCTTGCTGTAAAAGTCTGAAGATATGTAAATGGTTGCTCTAAGATACTTGACAATTGCTTGACTAAATGATGCTTTGATGAATTGAATGGAAGAGTGCTAATTGATGTTGAATGAGTGAATGCAAGTGAATTAGGTGTAAAAATGGGTAGAAAAACACTTATTTATACACACTTATTCCCTAATAGTCCAATAATACCTCATCATAGGCTGACATAAGGTCTTTTTGAATAAAAACCCGAAAGAAAATTTGAATTATTTTGAATTTGGAGCCAAGAGGGACTGATTCGCCACCCATGGTGAATGGGTCCCACTCTAGGCTTGTAAGTGGGTGTGGGGAATTAAGTTGAATTTAATGTTTTTTGTCGGGATTACATTCAAAAATACACTTAATTAGAATAGATCAAGGATCACAAGAGAAAGACCTAAAAGACCATGAAAATATCAATGATCCATTTTTCTATGGTACAGTCAAGTATTACTAAGTGGGTGGGATAATCCTATTGATTATGATTCACCACCCTTTATGTTTTTTTTTCTCATACTTTAGACTATCTAGCTTTATATGACATTTAAAGACATATTAGTGTAGTAGATCCAAACATGCCTAGTTATTTAGAAATAAAAAATGAATTGATTATAATATTTTTATCTCAAATTTCTTTAGTTTCACTCTAAGTTGCTTCAATTTCACTCTTGACTACATTAGCCTAGCTACATTTGAATCATATTCTAGCTTCGTATTTTTCTAAATTAATTGAGCTATTATGGGTCTTGACTACTATTGGGACAAGTTGTGACTCTTTCTTCATTTTACAATAGACCCTCTTATAATTTTCAACACAACTCAACTTCTCATTGATAAGTAATCTAGGATAGGAGAACACAGTACAATAGGTCCCAATGATAACAAACTAGGTTACACTTGTTACTTAGGTTGCACAATATAACTTTGTCTAACATTGTGCTACATAATCTAGTCTAGTCTAAGACTAGGTCATATGGAGTAGCTTAATCTATGACCACATCATGCAGTATTGTCCTAATCTTAATAGTGAAAACTTTGAAACAACTTTATCACATCTTTTAGATCTTCATTTCTTATCCAAATTTTAAATTATAATCTTATATTATAATATACAAATTAATAATCCACAAAATAAATATCAATAGATATAACACCAAAATCAAGGAAATACAACTACTTATATTCAACCCTTAATAATTTCCATTTAATTTATTAACATTTATGCCTAAATTTTATAAGAGGAAGAAAATCATATAAGCAATAGAGCTTGATGGGATAAAGAATAAGGAAATTCACAAGTTGAAGTTTGTTCGGCGGAATTCCGCGGTTGAGGCTTCAAAAGGTCTATACCTTGAACCCAACATATAGTGACCTCTTCCATTTTTTCAAACCAAAAAGAAAGTAATTACATAAAAATTGAATGAAAGAGTGAAAAGGAGTAGCTCCAGTAATTTTAATTCTTCAAAGACTCAACTTGCTTGAGCGACATGAGCCAAAACCATTAAAATGAAAGATTCATTGCATGTTAGGTAGGATAGAATTATCTTTGGTCAGCCAACACGTTACTCCCACCCTAGATAGCAATGAAAATGGAAAGATTCAACGATGTTTGGACGCCATTATTTAACTACTTTTTGAAATGAAAAGGAGTCGTAGCTGGATAGACTGGACAACATTTTCTATGGTCAATATCATGGCCAGACTACAAATTACTTTTACGACAAAGATAAGAGCCTTCTTGAAGTAGCCATTTCTTTTATGAATTCTTAAAAGGAAATTGATAAACTATTTAAGAACTGGGTGGTAGTTGGTGCCGCATATGTTGAATTTCTCACTTTGGACTGATTCTCCACCTATCATATTCTGTCCCGAGCTAGAGTCCACACAGAAATATGTAAAGGTCAATCATGCACTAAATTATTATTTTTGTCTGCTACAGAAGCTCTTCAGCCATTATTACAGCCCAATGCTCTAAAATCTACCACCACAACAAATTTCTTCTATTTTCGATCAGAGAAATATAAGTTCAGTTTATTTATTGGGCTGCATAACAATCGATCGTGGGGATTAATGATGTAATGACATGTATTGCCTTGCTAGTTTTGTGTTCGATTCCTGCCAATGGACAAATAAGTTCAACATTTTACGATAAGATGTGTCCCAAGTCACTCTCCCCAGCCAAAGCTGTGGTGAAACAAGTAGTAGCCAAGTAAAAATGCATGGGTTCATCATTAGTCTGCCTTCAATTTCATGACTATTTCGTTAACGTAGAATTCTCTGTTTCCTTTTACACCATCTGGTTTCTTGATCTCTTAGCTTATCATTTTAATATAAGGTTATTCTCTTAAATTGGTGTTTTAATTTGTAGGGGTGTGATGGGTCAATTCTATTGGATGACTCTGCAAACATTACAGGAGAGAAAACTGCAGGGCCCAACGCAAACTCAGTGAGAGGATTTGACATGATAGACACCATCAAGACTCAAGAGGAAGTAGTTTGCAGTGGAATTGTTTCTTGTGCCAACATTTTGGCCATTGCTGCTCATGATTCAGTGGTCCAGGTAGCTAATTTCATTCTTGACTATGTGTATTTTTCCAGCTCTTATAAATCATTAGTATTAATGTCAGAGTGATTGTATAGAAACAATATTTTTGTTTGTATTAATGTGGGAGAAACTGATGAGAAATAATATTATTGTTTCAACTGTTGGTAACTAATGCAAATCCATCAGTGCTGCATGCCATACGCAATCCTGCAGATTCTATTTTTGTTTCATTGTTTTTCTTTGGTTTGCATTTTTTTGTTTTAGAAATTTCCATAAAGTTGTCCAACATATATAAGGCATGGAATGTATAAAATCTGTTATATTTTTTATTTTTAAGTAGTTGCTAACTATTGAGTCTCGGAACTCATAGAATGTTTATATGTTTATGCTGTTATAAATTACAGATTCGTAAAAATAGTCAATTATAATGAATATGATATAGTGTCTTAATTTTTATTTTCATATTTTTGTGTAAAACGGTTCTGTTGTAAGTGTTTATTTTTATTTTTATTGTTGATATATCTTTTGCAACTGTTCAAAATCTTCATTTGGTATGAGAGCAAGTTATATTTTTTTATTAAACATGTTAAATTCTAATCCCTTTTTCAATCCGAGTTCAATGGAAGTGATTATGATTATTGGTGTATCAAAACGATGAACTTGTTTATAGAAAAAGACTTGTGTGAGATTGTAGAAACAAGATATCAAGAGCCAACTAATTGGAATTCTCTTGTAGCCAATGATAGAGCAGTTAAAAGAAGCCTAAGAAGAAGAATGCTCAAGAGTTATTTCACATTCAAATAGATCTATATAAGAGCCTATTTCTCAAAATTGTGGGTGCAAAGACAACAAAGGATGCCTAGAAGATTCTAAAGAAAGCTTATCAAGGTAGTAATGAGGTTAAAGTAGTCAAATTGCAAACATTAAAAAGAGTTTGAAAACTTTAAAATGCAAGAATCTAAAAAAATAAGTGATTATTGTGTAAGAGTGAATGATGTGCTCAATAAAAAAGCCACTCTTGGAGAAACTATACAATGAGGTTGTAATCAATTTTTTTTTTTATGTCTAACACCAAGATGGAACCATGTTTCTATAATTATTGAAGAAAGCAAGGATTCATCTACCCTTTAGTTAGATCATTTAGTTGGATCTCTTATGTCTCATGAAGAAAGATTGAGAGATTCATTTGGAGAAAGTGATGAGAAATCCTTTTCCTCCAAACTACAAATTACAAAGAATAAAGATATCAATACTAGCACCAAACACAACCATGGCTAAAGTAGAGGTCAAAATCAAAATTCTTCTAGAGGAAATAAAGGAAGAAGAGGTGGCCCAAGAGGAAGAGGTAGAGGTAGAGGTAGATTTGACAAGAGATATCCAATGTTATCATTGTAATAAGTATGGTCATTTTGAAAGGGATTTTAGATTAAAATCCAGTAATAACAATAAAGGTGTCAATTATGCTCAAGAGGGTGATAGGACTTCTCCAAGTAATTTATTTTTATCTTATGTAAAATCTAAAAATGGTGTTAAATATGTTTGGTATTTAGATTTAGGGTGCTCTAACCACATGATAGGGAATAAAGAGCTTTTTTTCTAAAATTGGTGAGTTTCAAATCAAAGTTCAAGCTTGGTGATGAAAAAACATTGGAGGTTGCAATGAAAGGAGCTATGAAATTTCATTCTAAGGAAGGTATGAAAAGTATACAAAAAATTCATTACACTCCACAATTAAAGCATCATTTATTTAGTGTTAGGCAATTGTTTGAGAAGAATTATAAGGTGGTGTTTGAAAATCAACAATTAACAATTTATGATAAGAATCAAGGCAATAGGGTGGTTACAATTATGCCTAGAATATGATGTTTCCCTTGAATTTTGGTGACTATTGTAGAAATCTTTACAATATTGCATATGAGGAAAAAAATTTGTTGTGGCATCTTAGCTAGGGACATTTAATTTTTCATAGTTCAAAATTTTATCACATCAAATCTTTGGTTTATGGTTTTCCTAAGGTTGAAGAACACAAGGAGGCTTGTGAAGGGTGTGCTAAAGGAAAACATAGAAGAGATAAATTTTCAAATGGAAATGCATGGAGGGCCCATTATCCACTTAAGTTGGTTCACTCAAATATTTGTGGTGCTATGCAAACAAAGAGTTTGGGTAATTCATCATATTTCATTAATTTTATTGATGATTGCTCATGAAAGTGTTGGGTTTATTTTTTGAAGACCAAAGATCAAGCTTTTGATACATTCAAAAGGTTTAAAGCCCTTGTGGAAAATTAAAAAGGCTACAAAATCAAATTCTTAAGGACTAATTGTGGAAGAGAATTTTGTTCAAGAGATTTTTAGAATTTTTGTGATATGAATGGTATCAAAAGACAACTCATTACTACTTACACACCTCAATGAAATGGGGTAGATGAAAGAAAAAATCATACAATGGTGGAAATGACAAGGAGTATGTTACAAACCAAGGGACTAAGCAATTATTTTTTGGGTGATGCAATTTCTACAACAGTGTACATTCTTAATCGAAGTCTCACTCGTGCACTTGATATGATTACTTCTTATGAAGCCTAGTATGATAAAAACCTAATATTCATCATTTTAGAGTGTTTGGTTGTTTAGCCTATGTTCATGTAGATGATGAAAATGGGAAAATGTTAGATCCAAAATGCAAATACTTGAATTTATGTTGGCTATGGTGAGCAAAGTAAGGCTTACAGATTGTATAATCCTCTCATGAATAATATTGTTGTGTCAAGCTATGTGATTTTTTATGAAGGGGGAGTTTATGGTCATCAAAAAGGCCATGTTGAAAGGTCAAAATCTATTTTAAATGGTGGTATTCTTGATGATATTGATTATGAGCACACCACTAATACACTAGTTCCAAATGCTAGAAGTCTGCCAAGTATCCCTTCATCCAGTTCTTCAGGTTCAAGTGCAAGTTCAACTTCAAGTTCAAGTCCAAGAGGGAAACGTAAGAATCTTAAGTGACCTTTATCAAATATGTACAAATCATGCACATCAAGAAAATTGAAGAGGTGAGAAAGTAAAATTTTATTTAATTTCACAAGCTGATTTTAAACCATCATGTTTTGAAGATGCATGTCTTAATAATGTTTGTGTGCAAGTAATGCAAGAATATTTAAATTCTATTCATAGGAATGACACTTGGAAACATACAAATCTTCCATATGACAAAAATAATAGTACTAAATAGGTCTACAAGACTAAGTTAAGTAGTGATGGGAGTGTTGAAAGATGCAAGGAAAGATTATTTTCTAAAGGCTACACACAAAGGTATGGAATTGATTATGAAGAGAAATTTGCACCCGTAGCAAGACAAGAGACTATAAGAATTTTCATTTCCCTAGCAGCCAAAAAAAAGGAGCATCCATCACATGGATTTGAAAAAGTGCTTTCTTGAATCGGTACTTAGAAGATGAGATCTTTGTGGAATAGCCATAAGGTTTTAAGGTGCAAAGAAAAGAACATCAAGTCTACAAGTTGAATAATGCCTTGTATGGCCATAAACAAGCACCAAGAGCTTGGTATGCTAAGATTGATAGGTATTTTCAATAGAATGACTTCAATCTATAAGTAAGAGTGAACCTACCCTTTTCTTCAAACAAGAAGGTAATGATATTCTTATTTTCAGTTTATATGTTGATGTTTTGTTGTATATGGGTAGAAATTCGAAGATGATGGATGATTTCAAAATTGCTATGATGAATGAATTTGAGACAAAAGATTTAGGTCTCATGCAATATTTTCTAGGATTGGAGTTTTGTCAAAGTAAGGATAAAATTTTCATGTGTCAAACAAAATATGCAAAGGATATGTTGAATATATTTAATATGGTTGGTTGTAAACTAGCCTCAACTCCAATTGTTGATGGAGTTGTGTTGTGTAGAGATGATGGTGCAAAAATATTTGATGGGACAACTTATAAAAGTATTGTTGAAAGATTTATGTTTCTAACTCACAAAAGGCTTGATATTGTTTATGCAGTTTCTCTTGTATCAAGATACATGGAAAATCCTTTTGAAATTCATATGAAGGTAGCCAAAATAATTTTGAGGTATGTGAAAGGAACTCTAAATTTTGGCATTCACTACTACAATTATAAAGATTTTAATCTACTTGGATTCAGTGACTCTGATTGGGGTGATACTATGGATGACCGAATGTCTACATCTAGTAGTTGTTTCTCTTTTGGTTTAGGTTTGATTGCTTGGACCTCAAACAAGCAAAGCATAGTTTCTCTTTCTTCCACAAAAGAAAAATAGATTACAATCACCTCAATAAGTACTCAAGCATTATGGAAAAGGAAAGTTCTTAAAGAATTGGAGAGAAAAAAATTCAACCTATAGTGATATTTTGTGATAATATTATTACAATCAAATTGACCAAAACCCCAGTGCATCATAGAAAAACTAAATGCTTTGATCTGAAGTATCATTTATTAGATATTTGGTGCAAAATAAGGAATTAGAACTCAATTATATCAAGACTGAAGAACAACTTGAAGAAATTTTCACTAAGGCTATTGCAAATGTTCAATTTTTGATTCTCCGAGATCATATTGTGAGTCCTCCCTGCATCAAGGGGGAGTATGTTGATAACTAATGTAAATCGATCAATGTTGCATGCCATACATAGCCATCCTACATATTATATTTTTGTTTCATCGATTTTCTTTAGTTTCCATGTTTTTTATTTTAGAAATTTTCATAAAGTTGTCCAACATACTATAATAGAGAACATGCAATAAAATTTGTTATATTTACTTTTTTTAGTAGTTGCTAATTGTTGAGTCTGCAAACTCATAAAATGTTCATGTCTTTATGCTATTATAAATAACAGATTTGTAGAACTATTAAAAGTTGTAGACATGAAAAATTAGCATCATGCATTTGATTAGGTCATATTCATCCATTCATCAAATAAATCGAGTTTATTTATCAATCTCCCAAAGTCACCAACTTATATTAAATAAATCAAATTTGATCCTGGCATCACCCTCCTTGATTAAATAAATCAAGAATTTATTTAATTAAATCTGAAATCACCTTCCATCCCTTTTGATTTAAATAAATCAAAATATCTAAGTCAAATGGGTCAAAACATCTAATTATCACCTAAGCTAATCTAATCCTAATTAAACTAACCTAACCACCCATCACATCCTCTAGCTTTTCCCACTTGCACCAATAAATCATTTTAACTCATTTAAAAGTTCATCATTTTCTTTCAACTTGGCATAAAAATGGAATATTCCCTCAAGTTTGAATATGAAGACAAGTTGACTTGTCCCTTCCAACATTGCAATAAATTCTATCTTTCATGTTCCCCTCTCAACATTTAATTCACAAATTCAAATTTGAATCTCCCCCTCTTTGGCACATTGGCTAAAACTTGCACATTCCTCAACCACTGACAAGTTGACAAGTGGCTTCATCTCATTGGCCAAATCATTATCCCACATTACTCTATTTTGAGTTCTCTTCCAACTTGAAAATCTATAAATAGAAGGCTTCATTCATCATCAAATCCTCCACAACTTGATCTATAATCCATGCAAAGTTACTCTCTTAAACTGAGAGCTAATTTTGTCTATCATCATTTGCAACATCAAACCTACCAAGGGTTGGGAAAGGGCTACTTTTCACATCAAGGTAGCACCAATCCAATATGGGATAGATATACTTCATGATTTTCTATAGATGCTTTTGTTATCTTGTTATTTATTACATTTTAAAAAGCATGTTAGATTATATCATATGGATGCTTGATAATTTTCTTTGTTCTAAAGTGCTAATCATGCTAATGTGTGTGTTAGTTTTTTTTAACCATTTGAATATTTTGACATCCACAAAGGTCAATTATAATGAATATGATATTGTATGTTAAAAACAATTGTGTGTAAAATGGCTCTACTGTAAGTGTTTATTTTTCATTTTTTTGTTGATATATCTTCTGGGACTGTTCAAAATATTCAAGAATTGATATGAGAGAAACAATATTGTTGTTGATGGAAAATAATATTGTTTGGCAATACCAGTTATGAGGGCTATCATGTGTTATGCCTTGCATAACCACCCGCATTTTGAGTTGGAACAAAATGGGTCCCCCTTTCTCTTTCTAGTTTCTTTTTGCTTTTGATTACTTGCTTTCCTCTTTGAAATTATTTTGTTTTCCTCCTAATTTTGACTTTTGATCTATCTGATTTAATATTGGTTCTATCTTAACCGAAGTTGGTTTTCTTCTTGCTAGGAATTCAGTAAAATAATTATAAGCAATGGTGGATTTATTATAATATGTCTTATTTGCTTATGAGGACTAATGCAGACCTTTCTTTTACAGGATTAAATCCTACACATGATGATATTTTTTAGGGGAGCTCACTTGGAAGGCATGCCTCAGTCTAGTTGGTCCTAAACATTAGTTAAGGAAAAAGTCGACAAGACCCCAGAGATGTCATAGTGAGTGAAATTCATGTGCAGTCAACTATTGGCAAGACATCAGTTGAGGTCACATCAACTAGGAGCTTCCCTTCGACATGAAATTCTCATTCGAAGAAAGGTCTCAATGAGATCTAAGGGTTTCATCAATCAACAACAAAGAGGATGCATACCGGTGGGAGATTTTGACTTTGGGGTGAAGTCTCGGTGACTTCATGAAGTCTTACTGACCAACGGAGCCCAGGGTAACACTTTGACAAGAACTATCTCTTTGGTGGAAGGTCTCCCCGAGTGCTTCGTGTCTCACCGACCAATGATAGGACATACCTTTCGGGGAGAGGCTTGTCTTCAGAGTGAAGTCATGGCGAGCTCTTCGTGTCTCGCCGATCAGCTCATAAGTGAATGCCTCAACCAAACAATCAGCATTCGACATGAGGTCTTAGCGAAGTCTCTTGGTCTTGCCGACTGATGGTGAAAATTTCCCATCGTGGGGAGATCTGTTCATCAGTATGAAGTCTTAGCGAGTCCGCAATGTCTTACAGACCGCCAACAAAGTAGTATCAAAGGCTCAGGTGCATCGGGGTAACGTCTCATCGAGCGGCTTCAGTCACACCGACATAGCACAAAGGATCCTATTAGTAAGTCTTCGGTGAGAGAATCAATATGTCTTGCCGACATGAGGGAGCCATCGCCAAAAGGTTCTAAGTTTGGCATAACATCTTCCCAAAAGGAGTAAGTCTCACCGACGTCGAAAGTGCTCGAGCTCGAGGGAATAAATGGAACTCAGGGATACTCTGAGCAAATGGATTGGGTTTGGTAAAATCTCTGGCCGACCTGATGGCATCTCAGTGAAAGCGAAGGGCAGGACTTGGTATGATGTCTCACCGACCAGGCAGGCTCTTGCCGAAGGAAAGCTGAGCTCTAGAGGATCTCATCAAGAGGTATAGCCTTCTCCATGTGGTCTTCGCGAAGGAAGAAAGTCACACCGAAACAAAATGGCTAAGCTTGAGGAGAACATAAAGGGGTGCTAGGAGGTCTCGCCAACCCAATAGGGTCTTCCCGATGCAAGGTGGGCTCAATGAGAATGAAAAGGAGTTCACTGAGGGTCTTGCTAACAGCAATGGATTTCCCATTGAAGGAGGCATCGGTATAACCAAGGATAACTCGCCATAGCCTCTGGCTGATAGTAAGGAGACTTGCAGACAATAAGGTAGGGTCAGTGAAAGAAGAGGAGTTCGCGGTAAGGTCTCCCCAAAACAGGAGTGTCTTCCTGACATAAAAGTGAGCTCGATGTGACTTCTGAAGCTCGACGAAGGGTCTCATCGACTAGTCTGCTCTATGCCGGTAAGTGTTATGATGTTTATCTGTAATTAATCATTTGATTTGTGAAATCTCCAAGGAATGAGATGTTCTTTTGTGTTTTATTTAAACTAGTAACTAGTAATTTGCTATTGAAATTAGCACTGTGAATGAAGGAGGATGTGTGTTAATAACAAGTTTGCTTTGTTCTATAGTTTTAGTTTACAATTCCTTGAAGCTAACAAGTCTGGTTAAGGTTGGATGAATTATTATTCTTTTTTGTTTCAAAACTCTGATCTATCTTTTGTCATTTCTTAAAAAACCCTAGTTAAATTAGGTTTTATTTCATGTTTGATCTTAGAACAATCTAGAAGCTCATACCAGCAAGCCCCTTGAAACTTACTATTACATTGACCACTGAGGGACATCAGCACAGTTGAGAACCAACTACAAAGACCTTGGGAGCTAAGCTATCTATGTGATCATCTTTCTCTTTGAGGAGAAACAAAATAGTAATATTTTGTTTGCATGTTGCTATGCCATTTCGACCATCAACAAAAACTAGTGCTAGAAGGAGGGCCTAAAAGGGAAAACTGGATAAAGATGTGTTTTCTTCTCCAGAAAGGTCCCATAGAGTTCTTCGATCAACTAAAAATCCACCACCCTTGATAGAACTCAAGACTCCAACAAGACACAAGAGTCATAAGGTTGTCCCAACTATCATACCACCCTTGTCAGCTCCACTCACTCCATCAGGATTTTCACCAATACCCCAGTGGGTACCCATCAATCCACCACATCCATCTCAATTGTCATCATAGCTAGTTCAACCCATACAATAGCTGGCTCAACCACCACCACCTCCACCAATGGTATTCTTTCAGAATAATCCCTCTCCATTGGGGACCATCCTTGGAGGGTTTCACGACATGCCCAAGAACCCTGAGAAGTTTTGTCCTAAGTACATTCATAGTGAATCAAGGAGTGCTGAAGAGCACATACAAGCTTTTAAGGATGCTTATACTAGAGCTCAAATAGCCCACCATGATGTAGTTTGCAGGTTGTTCCCATATTCCTTAGGGGATATGGCCTACAACTGGTACCTTAATCTCCCTCAAGGTTCCATTATGACCTGGACACATTTGGAAAATGCTTTCATCAACTAGTTCAGGGTTTATGTGGACCCAACTCTTCTATATCACAAATTCACTACCATCAGAAAGGAACCAGGTGAAGCCTTGTCTTTATTCAACACCAGGTTCCAACGAATGTAGAGGATATTGCAAGACCCCTATCTGGTGACTAAGAATAGTGTCATTCAAGCTTACTTTAGGGTTATAGACCCCTTGCTTGGCTTGTTCTTGCAAAGGATCTACCAACCAACTGATATTGATTCTCTATCCAAAGTCTATCATCTAGCTATCAAGCTGCAGCAACAAATCAGTTCTCAACAAGGAAGCCTAGGAGGAGGTTTCCCTTCAATAGGATATCAGATGCATAACCCAACCCCTCTATTCAATACTGTCCCGAGAATGTCTCTTTCCCATTATGGGCCTATGTTTGAATTGCAAACCCAACCACCTATTCCATTCTTTGCTGCTGGAACTCCTGATCTCTTTCAATAACAGCAAGTTCCTCCAAGCTCCCATGGTTATCATAACAAAATTGGAACTCCAAGTCATGTTGATCAGCCACCTGTTGTTAAGAGCATGGAAAGTGAAAAGATAGTCCAACTTACTAATGAGGTGGAGACCTTGAAGAAAATGCTGTCCCAAGTTACAAATGACATGGCTCAGCTTCGGTTGAACCCCTCCCAAAACCAAGGTAACCACCCTAATCAAAACAACAATAATCAGGGTACTTATTAGAATAACAACAATTACAACCAAAGGGGTTATCAAGGCCAAAATTCCTTTAACCAAAGGTATCAAAATCACAATAGAGGGTATAACCAAAGGCCAAATAACAATAGACAATGGAATATAGTGCCTAACAATAGTGGAGTTCCTCATAATTATCAAAGTAATGAGAAGAGATAACACACTACAAATGTGGTTGACCTGAATTTTATGACTAATTGGTGTAGGCTGGATGATACTACAACCCATTTGGAGGTGAACTACCCTTAGATGAAGAAAGTTGTCAAGATGGCACACAAAGATGCCCATACATTCCAGGGGAGTTCAAACAAAGGGGGTGACTTGGTGGATATTGCAATGGCTTATGACCTCTTTGAAGAAGAGCCCTCATTCCCAATGCAAAGTGAGAATGAACCAGAGGAAGACACATATGATGCCCAAGCCTTTCAGGCCAAAGGAGGGAACTTCCTGAGAAATCATAATAAATGTCCATTCACTACATCATCACCCCCTAATCACATGGTGCCTCCAAATCAAGGTGCTGATAATAATCCTCCACCAAAAGGCCCGCCTGACTTCCATAATAAGGGTAATTCCTCTGCCATTTTCAAAAGTAATTCAAGTTTTAATATAGAATTTGATGTTGTTCCTGAGATGCAGAGACATAAAAATTCTTTGTCATTCTTTGACATCTTAAAGTGGTGCCCTACTCAAAGGGAGATAGTGCTGAAAGCTTTAGAACTAGCTAACAAATTAAAAGGAAAAAGCAAGGTTGCACCTGCTATAGACATGAATGTAGCCTTGTACAAAAATAAGGTAGGTACCCCACCATTTCTCCTAAGTTTAAGAATTTGTGGGAAGAACTTACATAATTGTTTGTTGAATTCAGGGGCTTCAGGCAATGTTATGCCATTTTCCATATGTAAGAAGTTAAGATTAAACCCCATTCAGACAAACAAGAAGGTCATTTAGCTTGAAAAAATAGAGGTTAATGTGGTGGGGGAATTAAGAAACATACACATGCAAGTAGGATCAGACTCTAGGATCCTAACTAACAGATATTCAAGTAGCAGACATTCTTGAGATAGGCTATGGTATGCTGCTGAGCAGAGATTTGATGAAAGGTCTAGGGGGATACCTTTCCCTTGACTTCTAACATATGTGGCTACCATGGAGAGGGATTCCTACTCAGATTATGATTGAGAGTGAGCCCCGCCTCAAGCATATTATTACTGAATATGATTGCCACAATGAGGTAGCCTATTTCAAAACAGGGATAGGGGTTTATAAGAGAGATGAAATTTTAACCTTTTCTATCCTAGATCCTAAAGAACTACCAATACCTAAGTCTCTGGATCTTATGATTGATGAAAATCAGCAAGCATTGATCAATAAATTGCAACAAGATTAGCTATTCTTGGGAGAAGATGTGGATCTGCAAAGTCTCCTGCTCCCCAATTGGTGCAAGCTACATTACCAAAATCATTCTAAACTGACTTGCCAACCCTGCATTGATATTTTAAATCATGTTTCCAAAGCTGAGGAAGCTAGCACAAGCCACCGTGAGACCATTACAGACCGCTTCTCATTTGAAGCCAAGGAAGCCACAATGCTAACCAGGGATAGGACACTTCCAAAATAAATTCCTTACCAAATTGAACTGGCCTCAAACACATGTTCAAATCAACATATTTATGCAGAACAACCCCAAGGTTTGCTTGACACCCCTGCACTCCTGGATATACCAAAGCCCAAGGGGTCAGCCAAAGAAACAAATGACTATTAGGAGGACAACCATAGGTTGCATGATATAGTTGAGCATAAATTTGAAATTACACCTGAAGAACCTATTGAACACCTCTTACCAACATCTGATGCAAAAGACTGACCAGTCCCACCCCTGTCTCATTCTACCCAAATGCCCACAATAACTCCCAAAGGACCAACCCCAGCTTGTGATCATCTATGGACTCTAACCTTTGATGGATCAAAATTTGAAACAAGTTGTGGTGTTGGGATTGAACTAACCAGCCCAAAGGGGAAAACATTCTTTGCTTCTTATAGGTTGCAATTTGGATGTACTAACAACGTAGCAGAATATAAAGCTCTGGCACAGGGATTGATGTTTGCACATAAGAAAAAAGTCACAGCCTTAACGGTCAAGGGAGATTTAGAAATTGTTATCAAGCAGGTGCGTAGCTAATACACATGTCACAACAGAAGGCTGGCAGCTTATAGAAGTCAAGTATGGAACTCGATTGAGGACTTTGATGCCTTTGGGATTAGGTTAATCCCTAGAGAAGAAAATCAGGTAGCAGATTCACTGGCTGTTGCTACAAGTACCCTGGAGCCTATGCAAGGCTCCAAGCTCAAGAAATTCTCCATGGAATTAATTTCCACCTTTGTAGTTCTGGATAATATCAAGAACTTTCAAGTCTTTGATGATGACCGAAACATTCTTGCTTTCCTAGCAAGCTCAGATGTTTTAGAGGGGAAAATCATTGATGAGTCCAACTAAGATCAAGGGGATTCAAACCTTGAGGAATGTGATACAGAAGGAGTTCATAACTTAAATAATAATAGCATTCCCAAGGGAATGTGGCCTTGGAAAGAATTTTTGACTCAAATCCAAGGGCTCGAGAGAAGATATCAGCTGAAGAAAATGGAGGCGAATATGAAACAGTTAACCTAGCCAATTCTGGCCCTGAAAGGAATGTCTACATAGGGAAGGCCTACCCTGAAGCAATTAGGAAAGACATATTGATGGCACTTAAGAAAGATATTTATGCAATTACTTGGGGATATGAAGACTTAAAGACATTTGATGCCTCTATTATGACTCACACTATTCCCTTGAAGCCCGAAACCAAACCCTTCCGATAGAAGCAACACCCTACCAATGCCCTAATCGAACCATTGATCTATAAAGAAGTCCATAAATTACTCTTGGAAAGGATAATCTTCCTTGTGCACCATTCAACCTGGGTGGCTAACTTAGTCCCAGTTCATAAGAAAAATGGGGAGATTAGGCTATGTGTCGACTTCAAAAATCTAAATAGAGCTTCAGCAAAAGATAATTACCCACTCCCTTCTCTGGATGAAGTGTTGCAGATAGTCAATGGATCTCAGATGATATCCTTCCTAGACGGTTAATCTGGATATAATAAGGTAATGGTCAACTGTGAAGACAGAATGAAGACAGCCTTCACTACAAAATGGGGAACTTTTTCATACAGAAGGATGCCATTCGGTCTGATAAATGTTGGAGAAACTTTCCAGCGCACCATGGAAATAGTGTTTAAGGACCTAATCGATAAGTGCATAATTGTCTACATGGATGACCTGACGGTGTTTTCCAAGGACCGACTAAGTCATGCTGCAGACTTAGCCAAAGTTCTTGAGAGATGCATCTGATATGGCATCTCTCTGAATCCCAAAAAGTGTGTGTTCAGAGTTTCTCAAGGAAAGCTCTTGGGACACGTAATTTCTGAAAGAGGGATTTCAATTGATCCAGATCGAGTCAAGTCCATTATGAAGATCACTAGGCTAGGAAGCAAGAAAGAAATGAGGTCTTTCTTTGGGAAGATCAATTTCATGAGAAAATTCATTATAGGCTTTGCTAAAATCGTGAAACCATTGAACCAAATGATGAGGAAGGATGCTAAATCAAAGTGAACTAAGGAGGCAAAGGATGCATTTTCACAAGTCAAGTGATCCATCTCAGAAGCACCTGTTCTCACCAGCTCTAACTATCTTAGACCATTTTATGTCTACTCTTTTGCCTCTGAGCATTCATGCGTGGCTGTTTTAACTCAACGAAAAGGAGAGGTAGAGGAGAGGCCGATTGCATTCATGAGCTCTCCATTCAAAAATGTGGAAATCAAATATCCACCTCTGGAAAAGCAAGCTTTCATGTTGGTTCAGGCTGTCAAGAAGTTTCGGCATTACATCCTCTGAAGCCAAGTCGTCACTGTAGTTTCTAACGCGGCTGTGAAGCCCCTACTCATCCAGAGCGAGCTAAGTGAAAAGAGAGGCAAATGTATGGCCATCCTGCAAGAATTCAACCTGGAGATACACCCTATGAAGCTATTCAAGGGCATGAGTTTATCCAAGTCCATGGCAAACATTGGCGACAACATCATCTATCAGCAATACATGACCCAAAATTTCTCTAATGACCCATGGTATGCTGATACCATTTTCTTTATGCTCAACAATTATTGTCCGGAAGGAATGAATATGACTCAAAGGAGAGCCTTGAGGCTGAAGAGTTCTCATTACATGCTCAAAGGAGGGTTACTATACAGGAGGAATTACGAAGGAGTATACCTAAGATGCCTTGATCATCAAGAGGCTAGACATGTGATCTTTGTGTTTCATGGGAAAAATGGCACAGGTCATGGATCTGCGGATTCTTTGGTACATTAGATCCTCCGATCTAGTTATTATTGGCCCTGTGTATTCAAAGATGCCCATCATCATGTGAGAACATGTCACACCTGTCATATTTCTACATCAAAGGAACGCCATGCAGCTATGCCATTGCAACCTATCTATGTGGTAAGGCCATTTGCCCAATGGGCACTGGATTTTATTGGGGTGATTAACCCGAATTCTTCTACAGGACACAAGTTTATCTTGAATGCTACTGATTATTGCACAAGATGGACAGAGGCTATACCCTGCAAGAATAGCACCATAGATGTAGTGATCAAGTTCCTCACCGAGTGCATCACTACAAGGTTTGGGGTACCCTTTGCTCTGGTATGTGACAATGACTCTGCTTTTTCCTCTACTGAGTTTATTTCCTAGGCATATGATCACAAGATTGTCTTAAAGTATTCTTCAAATTATTACCCACAAGGCAACGAAGTTGCAGAGTCAACCAATAAGAATCTCTTAGGGGTAATTAAGAAACTGTTAGAGCATAACCCTAGAGACTGGCATACCCAACTGAGATTCACATTATGGGTAGATAGGACTAGGATCAAGGCTGCTTTAAACACCTCACCCTTCAAGCTGGTATATGGCCAAGAGCTTGTCTTTCCTATCCATCGGCAAATACCTATCCTTGAGTTCATGTAAAAATTCTACTCTAGTGACAATAGGACAGAGGTGAGACTAGCTGCTTTGTTAAAATTAGAAGAACAGAGAGATGACACCTTGCAGCAATTCTCTAGGTACCAGGCTATTTTCAAACGTTGGTTTGACAAAAGAGCTAAAATTAAAGCTTTTAGGACATCAAACCTTGTGTTGCTTTGGGATAAAGCTAGTGAAAAGAGGGGCAGTCACCAAAAGTTTGACAAACTCTAGCTAGGTCCTTATCAGATTGCTGAGATCCTAGGGGAAAATGCCTTCAGACTGAGTAGCTTGACTGGAGAACCTGTTCCATTGCCTATCAATGGGAAATTCCTTAAGCATTATTTTTAGTCATGAGGCTTGTTAATTTTTGTTCTGCATGTAATTAATTTGTTGTTCTTTATGTGAATAACTTGCTTGTCTCCTACTTGTAAATAGTTTGTGTGTGTAAATAGCTCTTTCCTATGTGTGAATAATCTGTTGCTTCTCTTGATGTGAATAATTTTCTCTTTCTCTGTAAATAGTTTTTTGTTTGTTTGTTTGTCCCTCTATCCTTTAGTCTTGTTGTTTGGTTTCTCTTTGTTTTTTTTGTTCTTTGGGGGTTTATCTGTTTCTTTCCATCTTGGAATGGTGGTTGATTATTTGAAGCATACTCTGGTCACTAGGAGAGAAGTGGTTTAGGTATTTTCAAGCTTTCTGATTGGGTTATTTTGTCCTAAACTCTTTGTTTCATGCTTGTTGTCAATAAGAGTTGTGAGAGTTTTGAAGACAAGGTGCAAACTAAGTAACCTTCATTAGCTCCTCTGAATCTTTCACAAATCATTAAGAATATCTCCTCTTGTAAGGGTATATTTGTCCTAGGACTATGGTGTTGCAAGATTTGAGTGAAAAATCTGATTCCCAAGTGTTGTCTTGAGGTCCATGGTAGTTTTCAACCTAGATTAGATCCTAAAAATCTGACATATTGGAAAAGAACTAAATGAAATATCTGAAACTCTATGAGAAAACAAAAAAAAGGAAAAAAAAAGAAAAGAAAGAAAAATTACCTAAAGAGAAAAGGATTCAATATGAATGGGTGATTCTAGTATATCTACCGGGGCTATGGATGTCCAACTGGCAGTAGAGAAATGTTGTGAGGAAACTAGAGGTATCTCCATCGGGGCTATAGATGCCTGACTGTCAGCGGAGCAATGCCTAGGATATCATTTCACGACAACTAAAAGGAATCAACTCATGTAGCTCAAATCTTGCAAATTGTTGTTCAAAAGATAGGGAAAACTTTATGAAAGGATGATGCACTATCAAGCACACACATATATTCAAGGCTAGTTACTGTTGGCTTACATTTGAGATTTTAGCTTGACCTTGCTTGTTAAAACTGACCCAACTAGAGTTGTGACGGTCATGTACCAGGAGTTCTATGTAGCTGAAACCTTCAGCTTCTTGAAAATGGTTAAGCCATTTTCCCAGCCAAGTCACCATTTGTTATGCCTTGCATAACCACCCCCATTTTGAGTTGGAACAAAATGGGTCCCCCTTTCTCTTTCTGGTTTCTTTTTTCTTTTGGTTACTTGCTTTCCTCTTTGAAATTTTTTTGTTTTCCTCCTAATTTTGACTTTTAATATATCTAATTTAATCTTGGTTCTGTCTTAACCTATGTTGGTTTTCTTCTTGCTAGGAATTCAGTAAAATAATTATAAGCAATGGTGGATTTATTATAATATGTCTTATTTTCTTCTGAGGACTAATGCAGACCTTTCTTTTATAGGATTAAATCCTACACATGATGATATTTTCTAGGGGAGCTCACTTGGAAGGCATGCCTCAGTCTAGTTGGTCCTAAAAATTAGTTAAGGAAAAAGTTAGCAAGACCCCACAGATGTCACAGTGTGCGAAATTCATGTGCAGTCAACTATCGGCAAGACATCATTCGAGGTCACGATGACTAGGAGCTTCCCTTCGACATGAAATTCTCATTCGAAGAAAGGTCACAGTGAAATCTAAGGGTTTCACCAATCAAGAACAGAGAGGATGAATACCGGCAGGAGATTCTGACTTTGGGGTGAAGTCTCAGTGACTTCACGAAGTCTCACTGACTAGCGGAGCCTAGGGTAACACTTCAGTAAGAGCTATCTCTTCGATGGAAGGTCTCCCCAAGTGCTTCATGTCTCACTAACCACCGATAGGACATACCTTTCAGGGAGAGGCTTGTCTTCAGAGTGAAGTCATGGCGAGCTCTTTGTGTCTCGCCAATCGGCTCATAAGTGAACACCTCGGCCAAACAATCAGCATTCGAAATGAGGTCTTGGCGAAGTCTCTTGGTATTACCGACTGAAGGTGAAAATTTCCCATCGTGGGGAGATCTATTAGTCGGTATCAAGTCTCAGCGAGTCTACAATGTCTTACCAACTGCCAACAAAGTAGTATAAAAGGCTCACGTGCATCGGGGTAACATCTCACTGAGTAGCTTCGGTCACACTGACATAGCGCGAAGGATCCTATCAGTAAGTCTTCAGTGAGAGAATCAATATGTCCTGCTGACATGAGGGAGCCCTCACCAAAAGGTTCTAAGTTCGGCATAACATCTTGCTGAGAGGAGTAAGTCTCACCAATGTCAAAAGAGCTTGATCTTGGGTGAATAAAAGGAACTCAAGGAGACTTTGAGTGGATGGATCGGGTTTGGTAAAATCTTTGGCCAACCTGATGGCATCTTAGTGAAAGCAAAGGGCAGGAATCGGTATGATGTCTCACCAACCAGGTGGGCTCTTGCCAAAGGAAAGCTGAGCTCGGGAGGATATCGCCGAGAGGTATAGCCTTCACCATGTGGTCTTCGTGAAGGAAGAAAGTCACATCGAAACAAAAGGGTTGACCTCGAGGAGAATAGAAAGGGGTTCCAAGAGGTCTCCCTAACCCAATAGGGTCTTCCCGATGCAAGGTGGGCTCAACAAGAATGAAAAGGAGTTCATTGAGGGTCTTGCCAACAGTGATGGATTTCCTAGTGAAGGAGGCATTAGTATAACCAAGGATAACTTTCCATAGCCTCTGTCTGAGAGTAAGGAGTCTTTCCGACAATAAGGTAGGTATGGTAAAAGAAGAGGAGTTCAGGGTAAGGTCTCCCCGAAATAGGATTGTCTTCCCGACATAAAAGTGAGCTCGATGTGACTTCTGAAGCTTGACGAAGGGTCTCATTGACTAGTCTGCGCTATGCCGATAACTGTTATGAGATGAAATTGCATCGGGGAGACACGATAAGTGTCTCACCAACATGCGATTCAAGGTGGACCGCCTTTGACTACTGAGGAATCCCACATGGCCTTTGTTTCCCCCAATCAAAAGAAGATGGCCTATTGACCAATTGACCATCCCTGTGTAAGAAGAATAACAAAATGCAAGCAAGATGGATTCCTTCTGAGAACGAATGATGATGGATCAGCTCAGGCGATGGTTTTTAGATTTTTAAGGAGGCCCGATGGTGCTTCCAGAGGACGATCAATGTAGAGAGAAGTCCAGAACAGGAAAGAAGCTGAAGGGAAGAAGAAAGTGTGACTCATAGGGACAGCTGTAGTGACTACTAGCAAGGAGGTAGATCAGTATTAATGGAGATACTCTGAGTATTCAAGGCAACCCTAACAAAGTTCAAAGGTGGACACAAAGATAGAAAATTTAATGTTGTAGCCACAAAAGATCTAAAGATCATTCCTAGAACAAGTTGTCATTAACTTGGACAGCAGGGCTTCACATTGAATGCAGTATTGACTCTCCTCAAAAGATCTGAGAGCTGACTCTCCTAGAAGTAGATATTTTGTAAACCCTAAGATAGGGGGCCAGCACATTCTTGTTGGTACATTCTGTATATAAGGCATTCTTGCCTCTTTGAAAGGGTTAGAACTTTTAGAGAACAACTTAGACTATTAAAGTTAGAAGATATAGGATTAGAAGTTAAGAGCAGCGATAGAGTAGGAATTTTTTGAAGCAGAAGGAGATAGAGTTGCATCTTGATTCTTAGTAATGAGAGCTTCTTTTGTCTCCTCATTTAGGATTTAGATTCAACAATAGACTGTAATGTATTTTCCAATTTCTCTTAGTGTGAATGGAAACAATCTGGAGCCATAGATTCTCTATACACTAGTGATTGCGCCAGCTTTGTAAATATTGCTTATCTATTTCATTAACAGTAGAAGCAATCAGACCTTAATCTACTTCAGATTGTGTTTCAGAATGATGTTTCTCTACAATTAATCATTTGATTTGTGAAATCTCCAAGGAATGAGATGTTCTTTTGTGTTTTATTTAAACTAGTAACTAGTAATTTGCTATTGAAATTAGAACTGTGAATGAAGGAGGTTGTGTGTTAATCACAAGTTTGCTTTGTTCTACAGTTTTAGTTTACAATTCCTTGAAGCTAACAAGTCTGGTTAAGGTTGGATGAATTATTGTTCTTTTTTGTTTCAAAACTCTGATCTATCTTTTTTTGTTTCTTGAAAAACCCCAATTAAATTAGGTTTTATTTCATGCTTGATCTTAGAACAATCCAGAAGCTCATACTAGCAGACCCCTTGAACATTACTATTACATTGACCACTGAGGGACATCAGCATAGTTGAGAACCAACTACATAGACCTTGGGAGCTAAGGTATCCATGTGATCATCTTTCTCTTTCAAGAGAAACAAAATAGCAATATTTTGTTTGCATGTTGTTGTGCCATTTCAACTGTCAACATCATGTATAGTATAACTTTGGAGAAGAGACTTGAGAATTGCAAGCTTTAGTGGTGCAAACAACAACATTCCTATGCCCAAATCTAGCCTCAACAAAATCATATCCTATTTTAGTAATCAATATCTTTCTAAAAAGGATATGATAGCCCTCTCAAATCATTTAACCTTCTATATTTTTCATGGTAATTTATGGAGTCTAATTTTGGATTTGTGCTAATGAAATAAGTGACTATTTTCATTACTTTCAGGTGCTCATACCATTGGTCAAGCACGATGCACCACTTTCAAAGTTGACATCTACAATGAAATGAATATAAATAGTACCTTTGCCACTTCTATGTAGGCTAACTGACCAAGCATTAGCAGTGACAAAATTTTTTTAACCTTATATGTCCAAACTCCCATCATGTTTGATAAAAATATTAAAATCCAGAAAGGACTTCACTCTAATTAGGAGCTATTTAATGCAGGGTTTGCTGATTCTCGAGTAACTACCTATTCTAACAATTAAAATACTTGTCGTGCAAGTGTTTAGAATGTGCTCTAGGATGTGCCTCATGCTTCTTCTATGTCAATGCTATGCCTATGAAGATATGGTATGTTGTTCAAGGTTATTAGTAGTTTCTATATCCAGAATTTTGGCTTATAGATCATTGTGTAGAGTGAGACATGTTCACCAGTGTGTGAGCTAGTTTTTTAGTGTTCTTTTATGTGGTTTGGGAGAAGTGTATTTGATTTGTATTTGTCCACATTTTTTTCTTCAGGATATGCAGATCTAGGAAGTTACTTATTGTGTTTGTATCTTTTAGAATTCAAGGTTTCACTTGATTTAGTGTAGTATAGTGAGGGTTTCATGTATCATTATGCATATAAGGTTAATTTGATGTTTTGGGTTGAAGTATTTGTTGGATCTTAGGTAGTTTTTGGATTGTTCCAAATCGTGTTCAAGTGAATTTTATTGTTTGAAAGTTTAAGATTTATTTAATGGAGCATGTACTTAATATTTTATGTTGTTTAGCACGAGTATTCACCGACTTAGTGTTAACACTACATGTGAATATTTTTGAAGTGTATTGAGGTGTGCCAGGATTAATTTGGGTCCTAAGGATTTATATAGGTCGCCTTCATTCTTATCCACTGTGGGAATGTTTAGGTGCAGACCTAATTTGAAATTTCTAATGTAATAGATAGTTGTCGACCTTGGAGAAGTTTTTCAAGGTTGAGGATGATATAAATAAGAGTGGTGTTGATGGATGATGCAAGAGAGAGGAAAAATAAATGTGAGATAGATGTGAGTGATGAATGTGTTGTGAATTGTAGAAGTATAGATGTGAATTTGAGTAAAGCAGTGAAAAGTTCAAAGAGTAGGATTATTGAATGTAGTGAGTAGGTGTCCACAATCATTCAATCAAGGCTACAAAAGTGTTGGAGTAATTACGGTGGATTCCTTGTTGCATTGATAATTTTTTAACTATGTAACATTTATTTTCTATCTTCTTTATTTCTTTTTGTGGTAGTGAGCCCTTGTTATGAGCCTTTTAGATAGTGTGTCCTATTATCTTAGCGAACCCTTGTACCAGTTTTGCAATTACTTATATTATGAGCTAATCCTCACCGTGGTTTTTCCCTCATTGGGTTTTCCAAGTAAATCCGGTGTTCTCTTGTGTATGGTGTTATTATTTCAATTTCTTTATCCACATTTCATGTTTAGAGGTTTAATGAATGCTTGTAGATCTCATTACTATTGAGGGTTTTGATTTCTTAATTTGTTACAAATAATTCACTACCCTCTCTTAGTTGTCATGTTCATTGAACATATTCCTTCTTATGAAGGAAATTTAGAAGTAATGTCTCCTATGTGATCACATTCACACATCTCATGTGGTCTAATAGGTTCCCAGTCACAACATTTCCATTTAGGAAAGCGATAATGCACAAAGGAGAAATATTTCCATTCACGGGTGCATCTTGCAATGTAAAGGTCAAATCTAGTGAACTAGTCATAGGCTGAGTCAGTGGAATGTGAGTAAATGAGATGATATTGACGTAATTTGAAATGAATTCCTTGGAATGGTCTGAAGGATCAGCAATGAATTTTTCAAAGTGTTATGGAAAAAATTCCACATAAATCTACAAATCACTATTAGATTTCACCACAAATTTATTCGCATTCTGCTTTTTCCCATTGAGGCAGATAATATTGTCATCAATGTGATCCTATATCTCATGATTCAAGTGCATACACTACTCGATATCATGTCTGTTAAACCAATGGTATTATCAAAATATATTTTCTTCATACCAATTAGGGTAGATCTTAGTAAGGGTTTGAGGATTATGTAGGGTTATGATCTTATGCTTCAATAAATTTTTCAAGATAGAGGATTAGGATTCAGAAAACTTCATGAACTATTTGTTATGTTTGAGGCCTTTTTCACTAGATGTGGTGACTACATTCACAACAAATGTATCCTTACTAGAGATCAAAAGAATGAATCTCCTTTGAATATGTGAACGTGAGGATGATCCCCCAAACTAGGGTATCATCTACTGGTATTCTCGCAAGGCCATTCATAGGTGCGTAGATAAAGGGTACTTCACCAAGGTGAAATCTTTCCATGACCACTGCAAGTTGTTGATGAAGACGTTCTACACATCTAAGTCGTGTAGAGGGTAAGAGATCTGTGCTCGAATAATTTTTCATGTCATGCAATTAAGTCATTTATCTTCTTTTTCTCTCCTTCCTTACATTAGACGAGATCCAAAAAGGCCATCATCAACCTAATGTTTGATTGGAATTTCTAGAGAAACTGATTCACCAATTGATCAAATGAGAATATGGAGTTATCGATCAAGGAACAGTACCACTCTAGTGTTGTTTCCTTGAGAGATCTAGCAATAACTTAGCCATCAAGGCATCATAGTGAAAGAAGTCCATACATATTGCATTCAATATTGATACATGTGTTTGTAGGTCTCCCTTACCACCATACTTCTCAAATTTAGGAATCTTCATTCCTTGGGGGAAGGAACCATTCAAAATCACTATCGAAAGAGGACTATGATGGAAGAAAGGTTGAAATATTGACTAGGAGGTGGCCTGGGATGGATTCACTAGTTGATTCTGCATCTGGTCCATATTCTATACCAGAACATTCAGAACAGGGTCAGATGATGAAACACAACCAATGGAACCACTTCCAAAACCACCAAAACCATGAGAACCATCACCCCCCATTCTTCCAAGGTTACCATCACTAGAGCCAGCATGGCCCCCAGAGTTTCCACCACTAGAATTAGAAGGAATAATGTTGAAACTGAGAGATATTCTATTTACTTTGACAATTGGAGGTGCCTTGGGCACATAAGTGACATTGGAAGAAGGGCCTTACTCTACCATGTACACCAAGGTAATGGCCATAGAAATTTCTACTTGTCTTTTAGAGGTTTCAAGCCTAGAACCTTAGGTAACACCTAATCCAAGGTTGTACGAGGGGACATATGTTTTGACTAATTCGGTGATGCCTCAGAGGAGCTCTAGGCCCACTTGATTTTTTTTAATCATGTATCTCATCTCATTGACAACCATAGCAGCTCTGGCTATGTTTCATTGTTTCACAAAATAATTTACAAGATCCACTAGCCTCCTATATGAAGCCATGAGATGCTCTACAAGAAGAGTGAGAGCATCATTATCTTTCAGAGCTGGGGCTATAGGAGAGACAAAAGGGGTAGGGACATGGGTGGCCTCATTAAAGATACTTTCCTTTGCCCCCGATACCATCTCCTACAAAGTGAAACTAGTAGTGACCTTTGAGAAACCCATTTTTAGGTGTTAAATTTGTATAGTCCTTTGCACAACATACTTGGAAGTTGAAGACTAGGTTGTAAAGCTCATAAAGTTCCATAACCCTCAAGTATATCACCCACACATGGTATGGGAGGAGGAATCCCCACACAAGGAAATGGATACTACTTTGCTCACATCAAATTCACCAAAATGAAGAGGAGGAGACCTAACTGCTTCAGACCCTAAGTCACGGGAGGGTCTACAACAATAGGCTGCCCTGATCTACCTCAAGCTAAAAGAATGTTTCGAGGGAGTTTAAAGATAAAAAGCTAAAAGGAATCACAACTAGGTTATTGTTGTTCTTTTACAACCCTGAATGTTTAGGAAGTCATGTGACAAATTTTCTAGATTTTGGACTATGACTTAGATAGCCCACTACCAAAGGACCATAATGTGAGACATGGACAATAGCATTGTTCATTGGCATCTCGATGGTGCACTAGAATTTGTATAGATAGAAATCATAAAGTATAGTTAAAAACTAAGGAAAACCTACTAATGACCTAATGGATGTAGTTTTTTTTTTTATGAATAGGCAGTTATCTGTATTAAATTAAGATAAAGATACATATTCACAAAAAAAGATGGGTGGTAAAAAGGCACACCCCGAGTGTCATATGGGAAGCATCCAAAAAAATAAAAAGATCACATGGGCCGAGCCCAAAAGTCTATGATTACAAAACATATAAAAAGAGGGCCATTAAGTGGCCAAAGCAGTGCCAGCAGAGCCAGGAGGGTCTCTATCATCCATGTTCTTCCCTAATACATTAGCGAGGTCTGGAGTGACGTCAGGAGGAGGACCCCAACCATCATCAACATTTTTTTCCTTCTCTTTATCTTTATCCTCATGCTGGGGCGAGATTGCAAGCACCAGACGTGGAAAATTTTTACCAATATTTGGCACACTGGAGCTAGAAACATGAGGGTCATCAGAAGGCCACCTGGAACCACCACCACCACTCCCCAAAGCACTTCCAGAAGGCCACCCCTAGCTAGCTATGGTGGCAGAGATTGGATTTGCTAAGGGGTGCAAGAATCCCATTGAAGTGGAGGCTGAGAGTGGGGATGCACAAAACCACTTTGCTACTAGCCCCAAGAGGGCGACTGACCGTAGGAAGAGGTGGGCGAAGAAGAAACCCAAGCAATAGTACATGGGGCATTTCCCCAATGATCCAACAACACTTGCAAGTGAGTAAATTCAAGTGCAACTTTGTTAGCTTGCATCTGAATCTATAAAATCACATTAGAACAAATAATAGATTTAGCATATAAGGATACATTAATATCCATTTGAGAATGAGAAATTATGCATTTTTTTTTGTCTTTCTAGATATTAAAGATAATTTCCACCTTGAAAGTGTGCCAAAGCTGGGTGAGTTTAGCAGGAATTTCAAGAGAATCTCCTAGCAGAACCATATACCAGGAGAAAGATTGTAGCCTAAAGGGACAAAAGAAGTCATGAATCCAAGTCCAAAGGTGCTAAGCTCTAGGAAAAAACCAAAGAAGATGCTTAAAATTCTTAGATTTCCCACAAAAAGGGAAATGAGGGTTTTGGAGCCCATGTGAACAAGCCAAAAACCCATAGGCAAGCCTTGGAAAAGAATACACCAAGAAAAGTGGGAAAGTTTCAGCTCAACACTTGCAGACCAAGTCACAACAAATATTTTATGCCAAACATGAGTGGGAGGTTGAAGAAGCCACATTTGGTTCAAACTCTGAATCATAGGAAAGTGTGGTGAAAGCCACCTATAACCAAGCTAAGGCTTGTAGTTCCTGAAAGGGGTGTCCGGATACCACTTCCAATCTTTCCACTAGGGTTTGGTCCCATGAATTCCAGCCTTATGAAGCATTTCTGTAGGAATAACATTCACCAAACTATCATAAGTAGCATGGTCCTAGTTCTGAAGTCTATACAGGGCATGAAAATCTTCCCACGACATGATACGCATTGTGGATCTATGAAATAACTGTTGCAGGGTCTAGATAGCCTTCTTGTGGAATCTGAGTGCCTTAAGCCAAGGTGACTTAGCAAACAGCTGACCATTGCAAGCAAAAAGAGGTGACCACCAAATATTCTATTGGTTGAGTGAAATCCTATCACAAAAACTAGAGCCTGCCCAATAGAGCCAAGGCTTGATAGCTCTCAAGCTTTCTAGATACTTTTGGCCACAAAATTCCCAACAATTTGAACTAGTTTCGCCATGACCAGAAAGGTTTGAAAGCCAATCCCCTTTGAGGTGAGTTTATGGATAATAAATCCTGATTGAATACAATTCCTAAGAAGAATTTTCTAGGCCTCATCCCTAGTAAGGGCACATATAATCCATTTAACACAAAAAGTAGTCCCTTGTCATTGAGTTGAGAGCAACCCAAGTCCTTCAAAATCTTTGGGAAGGCAACATAATTGTGAAGCAACATGGTGAAACCCTCCGTGGGATTTAGAGGAGGCCCAAAGAAAATCTCAAAGCAATTTTTAAGCTTGTCGTAGGCAGCTTTGGAAGGGGCCCAATAGGAAGAATAATAGACATGGGTAGTTGCCAAAACTTTGAAGCACACCTAAAATTTCCCCACTAAAGAGAGGGGCTTGGTAATCCAGTAAGAAAGCTTTTGCTCAACTCTAGAGAGCACAACTTACCATAGCTCAGCCGAGGATGCCTAGAAAGAAAAGGGAATGCCTAGAAACTGAAAAATCTCTCCTGGCCCAATCCACGTCCAACCAAACTACTACAACCAAGGAGGAGAAGGAAAGATAGACTATTTGTAGCACAAAGTTTTGTGCCACTAAATGGTAGAACCAGAAGCAAGAAAAAAGATGTTAAGACAATCCAGATCCGCTTTAATAGTATGTTCTTCCTCTAGGAGAGTGGGGAAAGAATCATAAGAAAAATAGCCATTAACCAATTGAGCCTAAGAGTTGGGCAGAGAGATGCCTGTGATACACTACTAGGAAACCGCATTGGCCAGAAGGTAGCCAAATCCATTAGCATCAAGCACATACAGAGAGGGGGCAAGTGGGAACCCTTTCCAAATGGAACGAAAGAGTCCAAAGGAAGAGGATTGATGACCATTAATGGTGATGCAAGCAAAGGCATCCACAAAGAGCATTCGAGCATTCTGAATGAAGTTAGGCCCAAAACCCAAAGCTTGTAGCATAGAAAGAATAAAATGCCATTCAATACGGTCATAGGCCTTCGCAAAGTCAATTTTGATAAACATGGCTTTCTGATTTGAACACCTAGCCCATTCCATGCCTTCCCAAATAGCAATAATATTGTCCAAAATAAACCTGGATTTGATAAACCCAGTTTGCTTCGGGCACACAATCTGAGGTGAAAGATGGTGGATCTTCAGAGCCAAAGCCTTGGTGATGATCTTGTAGAACACATTGAGAAGCGTGATAGGTCTCTAGTTGCAAATGTCTTCTGGGTCACCAGACTTAGGTATGAATTTTATATTGCCTTTGTTTATTAGGTTACCTAGAGAATTAGCATGAAAAGCCTCTAAGTAAACATGATACAGATCTTTCCCAACATAGTCCCATAGGGGCTTGTATAATTCACAAGGGAACCCATCATTCCCCGAGGCTTTGTCATCAACCATGGAATGAACAACCTCTTTGAGATCATCAATTGTTAACAATTGATCACAAAAAAAAAGTTGGGCTGAGGAAAGCCTATTTGGCACCACGAAAAGGAAACCCTGAAGGGATTGTTGTCACATAGGCGTAGGTTCCTATGCAGTGAAAATCTACTCATAATGATGCATAAAGGTCTGAAGAATGTCAGGAAGCTCATAAAGCACCTAAACACCATCTTTAATTTTTTTAATGCCCAACTATGAGTACTTGGCATGTAGAGCCAAAAAAAACTCTTTGGAGGCACGATCGCCAATTTTTAACCAATGTAGTCAGGATTTGCTTTGCACACCTCTGGCAGCATAATTGTCTACAACTTACTTTTTGTGCCTTAATTCTACCAGGTGCCCTGACTTGCAATGATGGAAAAAAAGGGTTGGCCGCCAAAGCCTTAGAAGTTTTGCAGAGGTCAATAGTGGTAGCCTCATAATACCGTCGTCAAAAGATAGCCAGTTGGTGCCCATAAATGCATAGAAATCTAGCCGTACGAGTGATGACATCATTCCACCAAGTAATCTAGCCTATATGATGAGCTGGCTTGCACTCCAAATTCTAGACTCTGTGAATATGGGCCAGGGTAGGCTTGTGGTAGAGTAAAGACATGTTTAGAAAATATGATTTTTACACATGTGAGGCTATCAAGTCTCTCATTTAATGCAAAAATAAATGGGGAAGTGGTCTGACAAAGTCACATCCACTAAGGGATTAATCGAGAGAGGAGATTGCAAAATAGAAACAATACTGAGCTGAGATCATGGCATGATCAAGGTGCTTAAATAATCTATCAGAACCACCCTTGTAATTACACCAAGTGTACTAGAGAGAATGAGAATGGCGGTAGCCAATATTGGGATCAAAGAGCCCCAATTTATTGGGCATGTAAGACCACACCTCCCTTTTGCTTGCTACCCATCTAAATGGTAAGGTGCCATCTTTTTCATATGCCATCTCAACCATATTGAAATCACCACATACTAACTAGGTAGCAACTGACAATGAATCAATAATCTAGCGCCAAAGAAAAGAACATTCCACAACATCATTAGAATCATAGAAATTAATAATCCCAAAGGAATGATTATACATGTTGAGAAGGATCTAGACAAGCCGATGATTGGGATTAGACCCATGGTCGACCACACAAGAGTGCCATCATGGGGACAAAAGGGTGATAACTCCACTACACCCAACATCATGAGCAATACAAAACATTTTACTGGCTGGCCAAATAGAGCGACAAGCTGAAGCAAGAAAAAAACCAAAAAAATTAACTTCTTGGAGACAAAGCACTTCAATACCAGAATACTTATGCAAGGTATCCCTAACAAAATACTTTTTGTAGAGGTCTGTCAAACCTTGAACATTCAATGAGAGTAAATTTATGAATGAAACTCCTCCATATTATCGAAGTTCGGTTCCTCCATTAAGAGAAGAGAAACTATTCTGCAAAAATGCTAGAAGAACTAACCCAATCTAGATAGAAGGTGATGGAAATTCAAATTTTTACTCCTTATGTTCCATTCTTACCCTACCTAGTGTTACTAGTCTTTCATGGTGTTGGAAATTTCATAGGGTTGGGGTTTTAGCTTTGCCTACATGTAAAACCCTTGTGTTTATTTTACGCCTTGGTTGGGATCTATTTTGCTGTTACTTTTTGAGGGGTTTTAAAATGACTTATGTTCTATCATTTCATCTAGGCTTGGTCCCTTTGGTCTTAATTTTATTTCCTCTATGGGATTTTTCATTTTCCTAAGTCTTGGTTGGCCCCGTATTGCATCATTTAAAAAAAAATTGTCATTGTTTACCGTTGGCCTAGTGACGTCCCCTTGTCCTTTTAATAAATGTTTTATTTTGCAGAGGGATCAAATTTGTGCTACCATTGATCAATTTCCTTCAGATATCAATGGTTGCATGCCATCGCATGATCGGGAATTGCAGGATCTTTATTGATCTCGATATCATGGGAAAGCACCACATGTCCTTTTTGAGGGATGAACTTCGCACGACCGTTGATCAACTATCATTTGATCTCAGTCATTTCCCACCATCCCACGATGGTCCCACCAAAATTCTTTGGTTGATCATGATATCACAGACAGGTTCCATGTGTCCTTTTTGGCATGGCCGAAGGAGATAAGTTTCGTTGACCATTGATCAATTATCATTAGATCTCAACGGATTCCTACCATTGCGTGATCCGAAGTTGCAAGATCTTTACTGATTGTGATATCATGGGCATATGCCATGTGTCTCATCTGATGAGGTTGAAAGCATAAAGGAAATACTGTGGTACATTAATCCAACCTTAAATACATTAAAAGGTAGGTTACTAAAGTGTTTTTATGACACACATGTTTTAAATCAACAAATTTGTTATAATCTACGTGGGAAAGTTGCTCGATGGTTAATGATAAGGCTGGCGACTGTGTTCAATGAACAAGATCTATGATGCTCAAGATCTACGGTTGCCCGCCATCGCGTGATCCAAAGTTATAGGATCTTTACTGATTGCGATATTGCAGGCGACCGCCACGTGTACTTCCTTAGTAGTATATGGTATGGTGGGACCCTTATTGCCATGTTGGCAATTGTGTCAACTTATTTTGAAGGTAGTTGTTTGATAATTTGATCAACTCAAGGATTGATGACTCAAATTTAAATTTGCATCAAATATGGATGGAGTTGTTCGTGCAGCGTGCAAGTGAGCTTTAATGGTAGATGAGACACTTACTGATTTGATCGAAATAAAATCAATTCTCTGGCTTTACTTGTATTACAAAGCATTCAAGTATTTTGTGGAGCAGTTTCAAAGCCGAAAGCAAAGTTATGAATCATTGCAGCCAGAATTTGTGATTTCTATGAACAAAGCCGTGAGTTAATTTATGTGTCTTCCAGTCATTCTACACTTAAATTTGGGAAAATATTTGTTGTGCTTTTCATTGAGCTTGTTGATAAATGTGTTAGGGCTATAGTTTAATTATAGTTGTGAGAAATTGCAGTGTTTTGTTTTGTAATTTTCTATATTTTGTTAGTCCTAGCTATTTGAAGTATAACATTGTAAAGAGGCCCTAGTTTTTCTGAGATGGCACCGCCAAAGAAACATTCTGGTCAAGTTGACTATTTAAGAGGAAACCTGCACAATGATTTCTTAGATCAATTTCCCTTGTCAACGAATGATAGGAAGTAGGGATTGGTTCTAATGTGAGGGAAAATCCTGGGGAATGGTTAGTATACAATTGCTCCAACATAGTTGATGCTAGGGTTCCTCTCACAGGCTTGGAAATGTTTAGATTGTGGTATGGAAAGAGAAATTTTCCTCACCCCTTTTCAAACGGTTGGATGTATGATTTGAGAAAGCTGGTGGTACCAAATGTGTTCCCTGATGTAGACCCACTTAGGGTAGTGGCTACAAGATATGACCCTGTCACACATGTAATTAGGGATAATGATGGAAGGGTTTTATTAAGCATTAACAGAGAAGAGGTCGAATAGTTTTTTTACTTGAGTGAACCAAGCAAAGACTTGATTCCTATTAGGGTGCTGCCACAATAGTGGTTTACACTTTTTGGGAGATCTAATTTTTGTTGAAGTCACATATTTTTAGAAAATATAATTATTTAAGCCTTGAAAAGTTCCATTTAAAGGATTCCAATTGAATAGGGTTTGATCAAACCACCTTAGACCAATCCCCCTTGGATAGAACCCCACTAGTTTTAAACCATACCTATAACAGAGTCTCCTTTACACCTATCAAAATGCTAATAAAAAACCACTTTTGAATTACCTTTTGGGTGATCAAATGAATTTATTTGAAATTTATTTTTTTGTAAGTATGTAGTCCTTATTATAAGCTTCCTAAAAAGTATAATTTTAATTAAATTAAATTTTATTATTATATTTATTTTTTATTTCTTGTGAATGTAGGTTTTTCACTGAAAATTAAGCTCTTTGTTCTGCACATGTGGAAAAATATAAGATTAGAAAAAAATAATTGAAAAATATGAGGGCGCAATATATTGGAGTCCTTGATCCAACAAAAATAAATAAATTGAATTGCGATAGATACAAAAAAAGTTACGTGTTATACGGTCGAGCAATGTCTAAATTGTAATTGGTTTGACTTTGAAACTTGATTAAAGAAAAAATATTCAATAAAACACATCTAACCAAATGGAAGCACTAGATATCAAATCTAAATTTGAAAGAATTAGAATTTTATCCTTCATGGAAAAAGAGTTATGCATTATATAGTAAGCGACACTTTTTGAAAATGCTATTTTTTGAAAAAAACTAGTTTTCAAGGGAGATGGAAAAAGAAGTGCAATTCGATTCCAAAAATTTTGAAAAAAATATATTTAGAATCTATAGAAAAAATTTCACGAAACTCTAGTTTGCATTATCTACAAATTCCTCACAGTTTAGGCGCTATAGGTGCCCGAAAGTGAAGATTTACTTAAAAAAAATTATTCCAGTGTCCAGTTTGGCCAGAAATTGTAAACCACTATTGTGGGATCACCCATCAATCTTGAGGAAATGAAGCAAGAATACGAAAAGTTGAAGTCTCTTTTTAGAGCTAAGTTGCGTCCACCTCATTTGGCTAGGGCAGGAGGTTCAAGATTTCATCTCAGCCCTAGTGATTAGGAACCTTTCAGATTAAATTGTTTTTCAAATCATTTCCTGGCCACTTTCTATTCATTATGTCTAATTTTGGGTTTTAGTCTTGGTGTGGTGATGCCCATTGCATACATGTTCATGGGGGTGCAAATACAACACCCTAACTTCTTTGTGACATATGACTTTGCTTCTTTCTTGGCTGAGAGGATACATGAAGGGTTGTCAAAGTTGGAAAAAAAAGATACCGACACTCAATTCTTTTGGTATTCTATGCTAACACATATGTTCTTGTTCAAAAATGCTAATTTTTTATGTGAAAGGATGACATTAAGGCAATTGGTTGATGAAGAAAGATTCCCAGTACATATATGGGCTACAGATTTATCTTGCAATAAGGAAATCACCAGTTATGTGCAATTTGATAATTTCTTTGCTTCCAGATTAAGGGCTAGACTGATGGTGAATGTACTTAGGATCCCTAATGAATTACATGATTTCCTTAGGCCAAATGGGAGGAAGCCAGAATTAAAATTCTGTCATAACTAGGATGACATTATCCCATACCCAGTCAACACTGTTTTGAGGGTATATGGTTTTCAGGGAGCCCCTCATATACTTCCATACAATGTGCCACCAAGAGTGGGGTTTGCATAATTTATGTGGCAAATAGGTTGTATTCATGAGGACAACCTCATTGGAAGGGGTAAGGGAACATTTTTTGTAGATTATACAGTGGTGTCTGATTTTGAGAAATTCTTTAAGGATTATTATTTGAGGTGTGGTCCAAAGCGACAACATGATCTTGAGGGTTTCTTTACCCTTTTCAGACAAAGAAGAAAAGCTGGAAAGTTTGTGCATGAATTCTACTTTCCTAAAGAACTGATTAGAAATGAGTTCAACTTAAATAAACAGGAGTTGAACAAGGAGAAATAGATAGCTTATAGTAAGCTATTAGATGTTGTGCACAAAATGGATTCAAAATATAATCCATTGTTGGAGTTCAGTCCCCACCATAAGAAAATTGATTTTCTGACAGAGAACTTCAAAGAGATTATGGGAACCTTGAGAACCAAGAAGATAAACTTAGAATTGAGTTTGGGTGTACAAGAACAGGGTGCCAAACCAATTGAAACAATACCAGCTTACCAACCTACATAAAGGTGGCCCATTTACATGAGGAAAAATGATAGCAGCAATGATGAGGAAGAAGTGGACAGAAAGGGGAAGAAAATAGTGAAGTTGTCTTGACAACCAGGTCCAAAATTCAAAGTGCCTTTGGCAATCAAAATCATTGATTTAGAATCATCACCAAAAGATAGTCCCCCATCACCACCATTTGAGCCAAGACCTAAGAGGCAAAGAATTGATCAACCACATGAGAATCTGGTGGATGAAATTATTGTTACTAATCAGGACATGCAAGTTGGTATGCCTTCCCTTCCTAGGCCAGCTAAATTGGTTTTATTTGATTTAGATATGAAAGGTAAAAGTGTACAAGATGCAATAATGGAAGCATGCAAGGAGTTTCTAGATGACAACACATTTGTAAAAACTCATGTATTCTTGCAACTAGTATGGAGGATGAAATTTGAAGAATACAAAGATAAATGTAGGCAAAGAGGAGAACTAAGACTTGATAGGTCAGATAAGGAGAATGATGAGGAGGTAAAAGTTGAATTAATAGAAGGATTATAGAATATCACTCCTGAAGAAGGAAGGAAACTGGTGAGTCATGCTGGTGTATTGATTCTTCCTGAATGGGACATTGTAGATGCTATAGCATTTAATGCTATTTTAAAGTCCAATCATCCCTTGCAAGACTTTGAAGAAGAATTCAAGGCAGCACTTCAAGACTCTTCTTTCATTGAAGAGTATGAAACCTTGGAAATTTGGGCATTGGCCACACAAGGAGAAAACCAAATGTTTCCAATATTAATCCAAATTTCAGAGGATGATTACTAATAAAGAGAGCTTCAGAGACCTCAACCACTGAGGCCACTAATTTGATTGTGAAAGTGGCCAAATTGGCCCAAAAGACTGTTGAAAGGGTGGAGGCTGAAAAGAAGAGCCTAATGGAGAAGTATAACCTTTTAATTGAGGAATACAACAAGATGCAGCAGAAGAATGTTGAGTTGCAGACTGAGGTGGAAAGGTTTAGGTATAAACAGGCTGGGGAGACATCAAGTGCTCCAGGAACCAGTACATTACCTTCCATAGAAGGGTCAGTGTCTTCTGCTTCCCCAATTGTTTCCAAGCCAGGGTCTTCCAGTCAGAATCCTGCCCTCAACCCTTCTTTAGAGGAAATTGATAAAGAAATGGAGTGCTCTTTTGATCCTACAAATAAGTAGCTCATGGAAAGAATTGATGAATTACAAGCATCTTTGAGGGTAAGTGAGGAGGGATCTTTCTCAAGGAAAAAAGATATTGTTACTACTGTCTTGAGGCATTGAAATGAAAAGGTTGATAGTAAATTGCTATCTATACATTCTTTATATTCTTTGCTGTTAGATGCAATAAAGAATATTGATAGGGATTAGGAGGTAGTAATACCATTGATTGAAAACTAGATCCCTAGGGCCAGTGATCTGGATGTCGTGTATAAGGCCTCAAGGTTTGATACAAATAATAGGCCCCAATCATTAAAGCCTACACTAGTATTAGTTAAGTCATTGCAAGGTTTTCAGACCCTACCAGATGATTTGAGTAGGAAGATTAGGGAGTTGGTGAAGAATTTCAATGATTGGGGTAACACATTGTTACCTGATATAATTGATGACTAAGGGAAAATTAGGTCACTCCAGCAGTGGCAGGATCAAGCAAGTGAGGTCATCAATGATCAAATTAATTTAATCTATGATGACTCGGATTATTATTTGTTGGTGAGTTGTATTGATAAAATCATTATTACTAGCTCATTTTTGGAATCTTTTGAAAGGGATGCAAATCAGTTAGTGGTAAAATACACACCTTATAATGCCAAGGTGAATGAGGTAATTAATTTTGATTCACCGACTGATGAATAATACTAGAAATAGGTAGCTAAATATTTGACTGGGGAAGAGTAAAAATAATGGACTACTGACAAGTGGTAGATCAGATGTTGTGGTTACAATGGTTTCCAATTTTGCTTTGATGGTAGTCTTGGCATGAGTTTCTTGTGGTTTTTGTTGTTGCATCAACTTTCCTCGGCTAACATGATGAATGAGAATATTCTCCAGGGTGATGGCTGTTGTAACAAATTCTCAGAATATCACCAAGTGCTCTAATTGGCTGGTGACATGTGTCCTTTATGGCTCGATGCTTGTTTGCTCCTTCATTTTCTATAAGAAGGATTTCAAGGACAGAAGTATGGGTTAGCAAGTTAGATAATTTTTGAGTTGAGTCTAGGTGAAGTTGCAGAGTAAATTGTAAATTCTAATGATTTTGGAGAGAAATGCAATTTAGGTTCTGGGTCATTCTATAATAGGTTTTGAGTTCATGGGGATTTAATGTTGTATAACAGTACTAACATTTGAGTTGAAATGATAAATTCAAGCTCATGTCTCTCCATTGTACATGCATATCTGACCTTTGAATAAAATAACTAAGGGTTGTTTTATCCATCTCACTGTTCTGATGTGTATAATTCTATTTTAGCTTTAATTCAAAGAATTAATTAAAATGATTGAATGGGATTGTAGGCAGATGTGTTCTGTATGAGGATTTGATAAGTAGTATTGAGTTAGAATACATATTGATGAGATTACAATGCAATGTCATCAAAGATTTCATATGTTATATGTGAAACCTATCATATACCCTTAGATGCTTATGAATTTGACTCCTCCAATGGATAAATGGCACTAATCTAATTTGTAATTATTTGTATGATTCAGTATTTGATTGTCTTTTCCTAGAGATTACTACAAATTGCAAATCAATGACTATCTTATGATCTAGATTGTGTTATAGTTATCTCATACTCCAAATAGTCTATATTGTCGAGGAATAGCCAATTTTATTTGATATTATCCTATCATGTTGAGCTATTAAGTGAGATTATTTTCTATTGTTAATGTCATTTATAATAATGGTGTAGACGTTGTAAACACATTAATGGATCACCCTCTCGATTCTTGCAGAGCGTGAATTGTAGTAGGATTTTTAAAGTCCTCGTTAGTTGGTCTAGGTCCTTCGAGCTGCCCTTGATTTGAATTGACAATTCCATAGGTAGATTAGAAGAAAAACTTGGTTACATTGTAAAAACAAAACCAACAAAATGTCGACTCTATTGGGGAAGCTAATTTTAATATTTCTTGTCAGTGTGACGGTTGTCTATTTTGCATAGAGTTTTCATAGTATTTATGTGTTAGGTTTTTCCACTTCTTCTATTTTCATAAGCGTTAAGAGTTATGTTGTAAATCACTTTTGTGTGTTGTCAGTACAAGGTTCCAAAGGTTTTTATATTCCACCACGTGTATTTAAGTATTTGGAGGTATTCCCAAGAAAATTCGGTGGCGACTATGAAGTCTTTGCACCAGTGTGATTTTATTGTGAAAGGTTTATTATAAGTGGAAAGAACTTTTGGACAAGTACGAAGAATCAAGAACACCAGGCCATTCATGAAGAATCATCTAAAATAGAAATTGGAAGGTGAACTTTCCAAAGTGAACAAGAAGGACTGGATAAAGAAAAGACCAAAATCTAGTACCACTGCTCTCGCATCACAGAACCTTGTAAACCAAGGTACGAGTAAGATTTTACACCCTATCCCTAAGAATCTTGAAGAGGTGTCTAGACATTATGAGTCAAACAGTGGTGGATTTTTTTATTCATTATTTAATACACTAGTCCAAGAAGATGTGACATGTCAAAATAAAGGGCTTGTTAGTGTCAAATATGTTGAAAAGAGAAGAGGCATGAGTATAATTCAAAGCCATCATAGAGAATGCACTAGTGATGTGCCTCTTCCTCCTATTGAAAATGATGTAAACCCTTTATTATCTGAATATGTACTGGAAGGGATCAATTTAATAGATCTAGATGATACATCAAGTTCTGATGTGACTTTGCCTAACCCTAACAATGTTTTTGGAGACATTCACTCCTTGAAGCGGGAAATCCAAGAGCAAGATGAGCTCAGGGTGAAAAGAGAAAAAGAAAGAGAAGAAGAGTTGAGGAATGTTGTGATTGAAAGGGATAGGTTGACGATACAGTTGGAAACAATGAAGTTCTTGAACCAAGAATAACCTAAACCAAGTGTTGAGGGTCTGGTTGTTTAGAAGATTGCTAATAAGGAAACAAAGCATGTGTCTAAAGAAAACCCACTAGGCCACATTGATGTCCAACCCAAACCTGCTGACCCAAAGCCCTCAAATCATGTTAAGTCTCAACTAAGTAATACAAACCTTAATCCTGCCTTGGGAAAAGGAAAGAAAAAGGTTGAGGTGATTAAAATAAATGAAAAAGTGACTCCCCATTCCATTCAACAAGATCTCTAGCCACATGTGTCATTCAAATAGAATCTACCTTAGAGAAGGCTAAAAGGGAGAGTGAAGCTCTGGCAGAAGAGTTGGAGAGAATAGAAATTGAGGCTGCAAATGCATAAATGAAGAGGAAAATAAGTTTCCTAAAGATGTCAAAAATGGATGAGGCTACACAAGTTGAAACCTCATCAAATCACCAAGATGCCTTAAAGGACGGTCCTAAAATTAATCCAGATCCCATCATAAATAATTTTGGCCTGAAGACTCATCCAACTAGGTTTGTAAATCCAAATCAGGATGGTTCTAGGGTACAAGATTTAGGATCTAGTGATGATTCTCAGAAGAATGAAGGATTATTTCAACAACGACCTATATAGTTGGAAAGGTATAGGCCATTATTCTTTGATGGCATCCCTGGTTATCCAAATCCCATCCCTGCTAACTTGAGAGAAAATATGAATAAGTTTGCTGGAAACAATGTTGTGATAGCAAAGGAACACTTGAAAGCTTTTATGGATATGCTAAATGATTATGAGGTAGAACATGAAGATGTTGTAATGAAATTGTTTGTACAATCTTTGGTAGAAGATGTGAGGGATTGGTATAGAGGTCTATCTAATGCTAGTATTGGCTCATGGGATGAGTTTGAAAAGTGTTTTAAGGAGTAGTATGGTGATAAAAATAATGCTATTTTCATGTTCAATGAGTTCAATAACATCAAGAAGCCATTGAATGAGTCTGTGACAAAGTTTAATTTAAGATTTCAAAAAGCAATGTATAAGTTGTTTCAGGTTTTGAGGCTTGATGAAAATGTTTTTTTAACTACATATTTCAATGCTTTTGATGCTAAAATGGCATATCTCCCAAAAGATAAGGACCCTCAGACTATGAGGGATGAATTTAGGGTGGCTATAAATATTGAATGTAACAAAATAGCTTCTAGGAAATATGGTAGGAGGGAAGAACCTACACTTTTAAAAAATCCTAAGAATAAGACTGAGAAGGTTTCGACTACAAAGCCTAAAGATGATGAAAAGTGGGAAAAGGTTTACAGTACTTTGAAAGACATAAAGCAAACTATTGCAAAGAAAGAGAAGGGTATAGGATATGAAAGGAAATCCTATAATAAAAATGATAGGCAACCTAGATTGAAAATTATCCTTACAATACAAATTGGAAAGATGGAAAACCAATCTTTCCTAGCTAGAAGCTTAAAAATGATTAGCATACGCGAGACCCCTTGCAGAAACATTGAGTAAATCTAGTACCAGAGAGACCATGGTGTGAAGTGTATGAACATCTATATGATCAAAATTACTGTGGTGTTGCTCAATTGCTTGTTGCTAAGGAAATAGAGGAGGATGCTCATGAGCAGACATCAAAATATGAGAAGGATGATGTAGATGTTTGTATGGATAGATCATACAATGATGAGGAAGAATGTTCCTCTGATGATGAAATAAAGGAAGCTGATGTGGATAATCAGAGGTAGAGAAATGAGATGTATCATCAACAGGTCTTTTCTGATGAGGAAGGTGATTTTGATCATAATGCTTGCAATATGGAATAAGCTAAAGATTCAATGTCCTTAAGGAGACTGTCAGAAGAAGAGATCACTTGATTGACTGAGGAAATGGATGCTCTAATGAGAAGTTCACTTCAATTGAGAAATAGGATTGTGGGTGGTGAGTAGGGTAAACCTGCTAGCTTGTTTATTAAAGAGCAAAAGGATAAAAAAAAGGTGTTAAGGTTGACAACAAAAGGATGTTGTAAAATTCAAAGAAGTTAAGAGTGATAAGGTTTGGGGAAAAAAGAACGAAGCCCCAAAGCCTCAAGAGGGTGTGACTTTGTCACTGGTGAAGATCAAAGTGATCAAAAAGTTAGTTGAACCTATTGTAGAGGATAAGAAGCAAAAGAAGCTAGGAGGAAGTAATCAGCCAGAGAGAAAAGAAAATGATGAAGGTATGTTGTCTAATTTTCCTAAATATACACTTGTGGATATGTTTCATGTTCTTTCTTGGGTTAAAGTAACTATACCTTTGCTAGAAATGATGAGAATAAATGAACACAAAGAAAAGACAATAGATTTGATCACATATGTTGCTAGTAATAAGACTAAACAAGGAAGTGGTAAAGAAGTGAAGGGTAAAGAGAAATAAAAGGAAGTGGAGGGAAATGTGTTACAAATTCCCCCTATGTATTTAGGAAATTCTATTAACATGTTCCTTGAAAATATAACCCCTTTTTTCTTAAGTGTGGATATAAATGGGAAAATTTTAAGGAATTGTATGATAGATTTAGGGGCATCAAATAATGTTATGCCATTCAAGATAATGGAGGCAATGGGCTTGACAGTAGATACTGCTCAAGGTAAATGTTATGCTATTGATTCAAGAGAGGTGCCAGTTATTGGAACTATCAGAGCATTGCCTTATAAATTGACTCAGTACCCTAACAAGGATTTGGTCATGACCGTATTAGTTACATACATCCCACCTCATTTTGGAATTCTCTTGTCAATAAAATGGAGTGCATCAATGGGGGGTAACATGCAATGTGATTTGTAATTTTCTACTTTCTCTATTGATGGTAAGGATGTCAAAATTGAAAGAGATCCAAAATTACCTCATATGATTGAGCATGGCTCGATTGAGAATATGACATGTTTTATTGATAGTGGTATAGATGAATTTAGGGTTGAGGAATTCTGTATCAATTCTGATAAGCTTACTGCATATACAGAAATAAAACAATTGTTAGAATCTGATGACTTGTGGACTATGCATTTTGATGGTGCAAGTTCAAATGAAGGCTCTGGTGCAGGTGTTTTGCTATGATCACCAAGTGGAAATACATTTAGTTTCTCTTTCACTCTGTTATTTGAATGCACAAATAATGCGGCATAGTATGAATCCTTGTTATTAGGATTGAGATTGGCTGAAAAACATGGGATCAAGAAGCTCAAGGCAATTGGGGATTCTGAGCTTGTGGTCTCCCAAGCTAGATCCAAGTTTGTATCAAAGAATAAGAGGTTGAAACAATATAGGAATGTTGTTTGGGATGAATTGGAGAGCTTTTATGCATTTGGCATAGGATGGATAGAAAGAGGTCAAAACAAAGTGGAAGACCTATTAGCCAACATTGCATTAAAACCAAATGATATGAATTATGCTGGAATTTCAAAGGTCAAGGTGCAAACCAGGCCATCTATCCTGAATAATATAAAAAATTGGCAGGTTTTTTATAATGATGATGATATATTAAGGTTTTTGAATTGTGTGGGAGAGTATGAAAATCAGGAAATTGACTTTGGAGCTTTTGTTGAAAATGTTGATGGTAAGGATACTATATTTGGAAATGAGGTCATTCAATTAAAGACACACAATTCCCAAGGGTCTAGTTGTACAAGAAAGAGTGTTCGATAATTAGGATAAGACAAAGGCTAATCATACTATTTCTCATCCTAATGACTTAGAAGAGATAAATCTTGGAACCGAAGTGTCCCCAAAGAAGTTGTATAGTGGAAAGAAAATGTCACCAAAGGTGAGAAGGATGCTAATTGACTTATTAAGGAAGTTTAGGCATGTGTTTGCATGGTCCTATGATGACCTTAAGGCATACAAGGAGGATATTTTCCAACATGAGATTCCTTTGTGTGATGATGCCAAGCCATTAAGACAAAAGAAAAGGCCTATTAATCCCACCTTGGCCCCCAAAATGCAAGAAGAATTAATGAAACTAAGGGATGCAGGAATCATCAGGCCAATCAGACATGCATCCTGGTTATCAAACTTGGTACCAGTAAGGAATACAAATGGAGACATCACCCAATATGGAAGCTATGTTGCAAAGAGTGACAAGCTATGAGTTGATTTCTATGATGGATGGTTTTTTTTGTTATAACCAGCTTATGGTCAAAGAGTCTGAGCAGTTTAAGAGAGTTTTCACCACACCATGGGGAACATATGTTTATGTAAGAATGCCATTTGGTCTAACAAATGCAAGGGCTAATTTTCAAAGAGTCGTGGATGTGGCATTCTCAGATTTCATTAACTTATCTTTGGTGATCTACCAAGATGACTTGATAGCATATTCTAAAAAGGAAGAGGATCATTGTGAGCATTTGGAGAAGATATTCATTAGAGCCTTGGAGTATGGTACTTCTTTGTATCCAAAGAAATGCATGTTTGGAGTACTAGAAAGAAAATTATTGGAACATATAGTTTCCAAGGATGGAGTAAAAATTGATCCAGAAAGGGTAATTGCAATTGATAAAGTTCCACAACCGCGAAGTGTCAAAGGAATACAATTTTTCTTTGGAAAAATAAATTTCGTAAGGAGGTTTGTGACAAATTTTGCTAAGATAGTTCACCCTATTTCAAAAATGCTCAAGAAAGGAGCCAAAGTTCAATGGGATAAGGAGTCTTTGTAGGCCTTCCAAGCCATTACACAATCAATAAAGGAGGCTCCTATGTTAAAAACCCATAATTTTTCCAAACCTTTACAGATTTTCTCATTTGCTTCTTTCCACACAATTGCAGCTATGTTGTTGCAAAAGAATGTAGAAGGATTTGAACAAACTATAGCCTTTTTCAGCAAAACTCTACAAGCTGCAAAGCTTAAGTATGATATAAATGAAAAACAGGCATATGCATTGGTAAAAGAAGTAAAATATTTTAGGCCTTATTTGATGGGAGCTACTATAATTTTATATGTACCTAGTGTTGTTGTTAAGCACATTTCCACATAGCAAAAAGTGTCGGGAAGAGGGTGTAGGTGGAAAAATAGGATCCAGGTGTGTACCTTGGAATTTTACCCTATTTTAATGTGCAAAATATCTTAAAATGCAAATGATAAAACACTAAGAACACTTCAATGATTAGCCTAAAGAGTGATAAAACAAGGAAAATAGATGAAATAAAATGCAAATTGATTATACCTTCCTTGATGTTGAAGAATCCTTTGTTGGCCCTTGATTTAGATGAATTTGTATGCTCCTTAGATGGCTTTTGATGTTACTAGATGCAAGATTGATAATGCAAAATGACTAAATGGATGGCTAAATGATAGCAAATACTTGAGAATGCAAATTAGCAGCATAAGGTTGCTCAAAATGAAAAAGTTGAAAATGCCCTTGAGGAGGGGGTATTTATAGAAGAATTTGAATTCTCTAGAGAATTCAACGGTTGAGATTCATCCAACAAGGTCAAGATGAAGGGCTATAGTGGGTTGAGAACTCACAAGCCCTCACATCTTGACATGTGGAATGTGAAGTGGCTAAGGGGAGATGAGGTGTAAGTGAGGTGGCCAAAAGGTACATGAGGTGGAGGAAGGACAAGTACCTTGCAAGTACATTGGGAGATGGGAAGAATCTTGGGTGAATAAAAGTGAATTTTAAATTGACAATTATTGAAAGAATCTAGTGGATAAGACAATGTGTTCCCAAAAACATGGGAGTTTGTCACATGTGACTTGATGTGACAAGTTAAACATTCTAGAAGATGTATGGGAAAAGGGGATTCTTGGAGGAATAAAAACGAATTAAAAATTCCTTGTGGGATGGAGAGAGTTTACCAAAGTACTGATTAAGATTAATTAATTAGTAATTAGAAGATAAATGGGGATTAGAAGTCAACTTGCAAAAAGTTGGAGGATGTGACACATCCTAATCAAGGATTAGGCATGTGCACATCCCTAATGAAGAAATTAGGAGATGGATTAGGATTAGATGAAAATGACATGTGAGGAATTAAATATATGTATTATTTATTTAATTTATTTGATGAAAGGAGGATTAAAAGAGTAAAGTATTTAATTATTAATTAAATACCTAAGGGATTTGGCAGAATTAAGGGTATTAATTAAATAATAGTAATATTACTTAATTAAATCAGATAAATTTAATTAAAAGTGATAAATTTGGATAAATTAAGTGTCCAAATTTAGGTGTCTACATTTTTCCCCTCTTTGGGATGGTGCTATGAAGTAGTATCATTTCAAAGACTATTAAAATATAGAACCTAGAAGAAGATGGTTAGATTGGGAAAGATGTCCCAGTCATCAAAGGATTGATTGGAAAAAAAGATGATGGGGGTGAAGATGAAGATTAGGGATTGAGGATGCCCCCTCAAGAGGACATGTGGGTTGAAGAGAACACGTGTGTGCTCTTGAAATAGATGATGTGATGCAAGGTGATGGGTAAGAGAGTAAGTGATATGGAGATGGATGAAGCACAAATGAATTTCAAGACAAAAGGTGATGTCTCCCCAATCAAGGGACAAGCCAAAAGGGGTCGATAATGGATGGAGTGTTTTCAATGAATCACGAGGATAGGGGAGGATACATCCTACTATGTGGTATTGATGAGGGAAGGATACATCCCAAAACACCACTAAATGATAGGGAAGAATGCCTCCCGATGATGATGATAAAAGTGTTGTTGATGAGGGAAGGATACATCCCAAAACAACACCAAAGGGATGGGGAAGGTTACTAATGGATGATGATTAGGATGAAGATGGGGGGTCAAAGTTAGGTTTCGGTGTAAAAGTCAAAACCTTCAAAAATATGGTTTTTGATAAATTTTGAAAACTTCAACACATGGGTTTTGATGGCAGGGGAAAATTAGAAAATGGGTTGAAATTAGTTTTTGAAAAAAAACCATAAAAAATGTGAATTTTTTGGGGTTAAAGGCCACCGAGGTAGGGGCGTAGCCACCCTGCGCGCGAGCGTTGCTGCCCCTGTCGAGGGCGAAGCCGCCCCAGCCAAGGGCGGACACGCCCCAGAAGCGAGCGGACCTACTCGGGGGTGGAGCCGCCCTAGCAGAGGGTGGCCCTGCTTGGGGGCCGAGCCGCCCCAGCCGAGGGCAGAGCCGCCTTAGTAGAGGGTGGTGTTGCCTAGGGGCGGAGCCTCCCCGGTCGAGGGCAGTGCCGCCCGGGGGCGGAGCTGCCCCAGCCAAGGGTGGAGCTGCCCCAGTTGAGGGCAGAGCCGCCCCAACAACAGAGTCGGGCAAAAGAAGAAGAGGGGGAAAAGAAAGGGAATAGATAAGAAAGATGGAGGGATGGGGGGATTGTGAAGAAGGATGAAGGGATGGGGGATACATGCAAGATGATGAAATGGAAAATGAAATGCAATTCTAAATGCAATTTTCCATCTTCGAAACACTGATTTTTGCTATAGTATAAGACACAATACACCAAGGTATGAAGGACCAAGGCAAATTAGTGTCTATTGCATAAAACAAACACAACAAATAAGAAGGCTATCCCAACACCCCAAAGTGACAAAGACTTTGGTCGGGCCAGGTATTGGGATAACCGCAAGCACAAAAGGATGCCCCAACATAACACAAGATCACAGGGATCTTGGTGGGTACTACATGGGACAACCCAACAGACAACAATAATAAAAAGATCAAGATATGCCCCTATGTTAACCAGTCAAAACACACCATAATATGATGGATCATGGTGGCCTTAAAAGGTGATGATAGGGAGCTCAAATGATAAAAAAAAACCAAAAACTCAAAAGATCACAATCAAATTCAAAATGTCCTTTTCCATAGGATCAAGAGGATGGATGGGGTTGATGAGGTCTGTTAGGAAGGATGCATCCTGTTGAGACCAATAATGATGGATACTAAACTAAAAGATCAATATGGCATGGGATTCTCAAAACTGATTGGATCTACTGATACTAACAGATCTTGTTTGTTAAGAACTAGCTAGATGAGGGCATAGCTTGATGACACGACACAAGACAAGACACAAGAGAGAAGACTAACACATCATAAATAACTATGGGCTCGAGGGCCAATCAAAGATTAGCTTTGCCTATGTGAAAGCACAGAGCCCTCGTAGTTTGATAAAAGACTGATGACTGACCATGGATAAAAGTGGAAAGAGGATGATGAAGAACGATGATGGATGACAAATACCAAACAGACAAAAGTAGAAAGGTGGATGATAGGTGATAAAGGACTGGATGGGGATAGTAGAAAGACCAATGATATATGATAGAGGAACAGACGGACAAAGCCCTGGGTGCGGATCAAATGATCAACCTTGCCTGCGTGAAAGCGCAGGGGCGATGTAGTTCAACCAATGACAAATGACAAATGATGGATAAAGGATGATGAGATAATAGAATAAGTGGATAAAAAAGATGGGACCGATATGACGAGAAATGATAGAGTGATGAAAAGTGATAGAGGATTAGAAAGATGTGCAAAAGAAGCAGGAGTGATGACGATTAGATAGATGGAAGTGGAGTGCATTGGGAGAAGCCTATAACCAAAAACCAATGACAAGGGATTGTGAGATGGGATGAAGATAGAGAGAAATGAATAGGGAGATAGGGATGGGGGATAGAAGAGATTGGACAGATAAAGGGGAGTGGCTAGGTAGATGGATAGATAAGGATGGGGAGATGGAAAGGAGTTGATGATGGATGGATAGGAATATAAGAATGGGGAGACATAAGGGATTAGTAGGAAGACAAAGATGGGGAGATCAAAGGGATTGTTTGGATGGATGGATAGGAAGATAAGGATGGGAAGATGAAACTTTAGATAGGATTGATGAATGATGTCACCAAGGACTTACGTCACAAAGGAAGTAGATGCCCCCACACTAGATATGTCATGTGTGATAAGGAAAAAGGGGCGAAGGACCAGTGGATGGGAAGATGAAGGTGATAGTTGGAGGAGAGGATGGGTGGATGAGGGAGTTTGATGAATGAAGGTATGATGCTTGAATAAGGAAGGGGTACTGATGGTAGATGGATGTGGATAAGGAATAGGATAGGGGGTAGGTGTATGGTAACATGATGGGTGGACAAAGAATATGAAAATGTATGGATGAAGGGAAAGTATGCCAAGAAGTGTCCAAAGCATGTATATATGTTTGCTACTAGCTATATCAAGATCCCAAGGAGGATGGAGGGATTGAGATGAAGGATATGTAAGATAGGTGGGATGAAGGAGGTGGGTGAAAGGGATGTAGGTGCCCCCAATTGCAGAAGTAAAATAGATAGGGGATTTACGCATGACGCCTGTTTACTAGGTTTTCATCATGGTACTTATCCAAGGTGCTTGTTTTCCAAGTTTTCACCATTGGACGAATGATTTCTCTTTACTATTTTATTTTATTTGTTTGACAATTTTTTGCTTTTTGTATATATTTTATTTTATTTTTTTATTATTTTTATTTTTTATTTTTTATTTTTTGGATTTTTGGATAGAATGTGGGTGGGGATGGATAAGTATAGGGAGGTAGATAAGAAGATGTAGTAGACATGCGATAAAGATGTGGATGAAGGATTCAAGCATCAAAGTTCATACAAAGTATTAAGAGCCCAGGTGTGAAGTGACTATCGATGTTGGTACAACCAAGGCTATGACAATGAAGGAATTATGCAAGGGCAGGGATTAAAGGGATTTGATGGGGGAGATATGTGGAATAATGGATGGGATGTTGGAAAGTGTATGGATGGAATGATGGAGTAAACGTATGATGGGGAGGTGTGTTCAGGACCAACATTGGCGGGGTGTGAAAGGATAGGAGGATTAATGGTTGGATGATGTGGGGATAATGGAGGATGTAATGGAGGATGTAGAGATAATGGAGGAGAGGTGATAGCAAATTGTGGGACATAAGGACCCAAAATGGATTTAGGTGATGGAGGATTTACATGATTAGCTTTTGGAGTAGCAACTTTGGATGGTGTGATAGATGCTTCATTTGTTTCCTTTGGGATCCACATGGTTGTGATTTTTTCTTTGGTGGGCCTTTGCAACCTATGGATTTGATTTTGATATTGGATTTGATTTTTATTTTCTTTACCATGTCTTTTAGAGAGGACATGGGAAGCTTTAAATTCATGTGGATGTTTAGATTGATGCATTTGTACTTTGGAATCCAAAGTACTTTTAGTAGCAATGGGATGGGTGTGAGCACATGGATGATATGGAGGGAATTGAATGGAGGGATGGAGGTAGGATTTTGAGGATGATATGTGGATGGAGGAGGTACATGCCTTTGTTGATCCTGATTAGGGAACATGAGAGTGGGATTGTTATGATGGGTGACATGGATAGGTGATGGATGGATCATAGGATGAGATGGAGGAGGTGATTTTTGGATATAAGGGCCCAAAATAGACTTAGGACCTTGTTGATGTGTTTTTTATGCACTTCTCAACACAGGCAGTGCATAGGTGCACTACCTCTCTTGAAAGACAATCTTCCACAATCGGATTGCAGAACACTATCCCAAGGTCTCTAATGTCAGGTCTTGACACTGGTTAGAATATCTCAGTTGTTTTATGTGATTTGTTGGAATCACAAGGCGGTCTTACAGATGAGTTACAAAGCATGGAAGTTAGGTTTGCAAATGCAGTTTCAAAGTGTTGAAAGTGAATGAACAGTGGATGTCCACTCAAAACAGTAAGTTGAAACTCATCAAGTTCATCTAATTTGGCCTCATGGTGATGCTTTGGATCCTACTCTAACCAAGGATTAAAAGAAACAACAAAAGGAGAAGGGTTAAGAAAGCTATTCTAATCATAAGCTACAAATGAACAGTAACAATGGTGGCTGCTAAAGTAGATAGGCTTCCTAAAGTGAGTTTTTGCTTGACCAAGAGAAACCTACAGCTTCACAAAACCAGTGCAATCTCCTAAGGTTTGCTGATTTTCAAATTGCACATGCACATCATGAACATATAATCGAACTAAGTTGCAGCAATGAAATAAAGAAGCCCAGGCTAACTTTGCACAGTAGCTTGTCATCAACAAGTGCTAAAATTATGGGCTAGAAGCTCATCAAATACTATAACAACACCATCATGACAGCCATTCAAGAAACTAATACTAAAACTAACATGGAAGTATAACCATGCATGCAAGATGAGCAAAATCAAAGAGAACATTCATAAACTCATGTAATGCTATCTTCTATTGCTGCAAAATGCTTTTTACAACATCTCTCCAACCCTTACAAATGAGGGGAAAGTCCCTATTTATAGTTTTTCAAAGCCCAAATGAATGGCTAGGATCAATTTGCAATGAATGGTCCAGATTTGATTACATTAGGGTTTCACCTACCCCTCATTATCCAGCAATTTTAAAATACATTCCTTGTCTTTTCTCTGTTTTGTTATCTAGTGCTCAGGTGTTGTAGAAGATTTGTCTTGTAGCTGATTTCCCTTTTAAATGTCGCAGAGACTGTTTGAAGGTTGCCCTCCATTTGGTGGACTTGCAACATTTTTGATTGGATCAAATAGATCGGTCGATGACTTGCATCAATGGATTGGTAGCCCCTGATTTTGGGCGGAAAGCTCCTTAGAAATCATCATCATCTGGAAAAAAGTAGGACAACTCCCTCAATGGGCCTCTTCAATAGACCTACGGAAGGCTTCTCGACTCCTGCAAACACGAAGTGTCGTAAGTGCATTTATACATGAGTTAAGGAAAATCTTAGTCAAACCTACAAATTCCATGTTAGATCTATCCTTGCAACATCAAAATATCTTGATATTCATATTTGGAGCTCATTTGGGCCATAAACATTAATGCGTGCTTCAAGGGTGTGAGTGTCAGAGGGCGGAAAGACAGGGGAAGAAAGTCAGAAGGTAGACAGTGGACAGAAACCAAAACAACTGGAAAGGAGGTGGGCTCCCGGATGTTCAAAACAACCGGGAAGGAGGCAGACTCTTGGATGTTAAAAACAGCCAGGAAGAAGGAAGGCTCCCAAATGTTAAAAACAGCCAGGAAGAAGGGAGGCTCTCAAATGTTCAAAACAGCTAGGAAGGAGGCAAGCTCCTAGATGTTCAAAACAGCCAGGAAGAAGGGAGGCTCCCGGATGTTCAAAACAGCCGGGAAGGAGGCAGACTCCTGGATGTTCAAAACAGCCAAGGAGGGACAGACTCCTTGAAATGGCCACAGAGGGCCCAAGTTCCAGAGGCCAGGAAGGAGATGGCACCCGAATGTTCCAAACGACCAAAGGGGGATGGACTTCCAGAAACGGCCACAGAGGATCGGGGTTTTGGAGGCCAGAAGGGAGGTGGCCGCTGGATGTTCCAAATGGCCAAAGGGGGACGGACTTCCAGAAACAGCCACGAAGGACCTAGGCTTCGGAGGTCAGAAGGGGGGTGGCTGCCAGATTTTGAAAATGGCCACTGAGAGGCGGAGTCCTGGAAATAACTATGGAGGGGCCGGGATCCGAAGGCCGGGCCGCCGGGGCTCCACGGATGTTCCAAAATAGAAAAAGTGGGACAAAACTCTGAAACCACTGAAACTTAACCAAACTTTGACAAAACCTTGGCAGTTCATTTATGCACTTCAAACACATCCCAGATCCAAAAAATGTTGCTCCTAAAGTAAAAAATGTGGAAACGGGAGCGACGGGGGTCCATGGATGTTTCCAAACAACCAAGAAGGGAATTCCAGAGGTAAAGTTCTGAAACCATCGAAACTTAACGGAACATTGATGAAACCTTGGCAGTTCATTTATACACTTCAAACACATCCCCGATCCAAAAAAGGTTGCCCCCAAAGTCAAAATTGAGGAAACGGGAGTGACAGGGGTCCATGGATGTTTCCAAAACAGCAAAAACAAGACAAAAGGCAGGAAAGGGGATAATGGACTTTATTTCTCCACAGATTTGAATAACCCAAGTAGGTGAATTTGGGTAGGGGATTTTATCATTTGAAGGCACATGACCAATTTGGGATTGGAAATGGGGCATGCAAAATAAGACAGGAGCAAAGCAGCCTTTTGGGAGCGAAAAAAAGGGGGTCCCTACCTACGGCGGGGCATGTGTGCAAAACATGCACAACAAATGGCGACTCGCTCGGGAAATGCTCCAGAGCATTTTGATGACAAACTAGAATCACGAACCTAGAATCTCTGGTTCCAACCTTCACGCTAGGGCAAACAAACCAGACACCCAACCAAAAGATGAAAACCATTAGTCAACCCAACCTTCAGTATGCTGAAAATCCAAGTGTGTGCAATTGTGTTAATTCCCATTCTTCAGTTGCTATAGGAACCAAAGCTCTGTCAAGATAAGCTATGTAGTTTAACGGGAGCGACAGGGTTCCATGAATGTTTCCAAAATAGAAAAAACAAGACAAAAGGCAGAAAAGGGGACAGTGGACCTCATTTCTCTGCAGATTTGAATACCCCAAGTAGGTGAATTTGGGTAGGGGATTTGATCGTTTGAAGGCACATGACCAATTTGGGCTTAGAAATGGGGCACACAAAACAAGATAGGAGCAGAGCAGCCTTTCAAGAGTGAGAAAAAAAAGGGGCTCCTTTCCTACAGTGGGGCGTGTGTGCAAAACATGCACAACAAATGGCGACTCGCAGGGGAAATGCTCCAGAGCATTTTGATGAAAAACTGGAATCACGAACCCAGAATCTTTGGTTCTGACCTTCACACTAGGGAAAACAAACCAGACACCCAACCAAAGGATAAAACCCATTTTCCAACCCAAACTTCAGTATGTTGAAAATCCAAGTGTGTGCAATTGTGTTAATTCCCATTCTTCAATTGCTATAGGAACCGAAGCTCTGTCAAGTTAAGCTATATAGTTTATTCTAACTCCAAAAACATCCAAGACATTTCCTTGCTGCCAGTCAGGCATCCATAGCCCTGATGAGGTTGTTGCTATGATTCTCCTGAACATTGCTCTACTGCCAGCCGGGCGTCCATAGCCCTGGTAGAGTTGCTTGGATACCCCCGAAAAGTTGAATTTTTTCTTTTTTTTAAGTTTCAATGTTTTCTTTCTTTTTTTTCTCTTTTCAACTCTTTTATTTAAACCCGCAAGCATTGAAGCTTGTGCTCAGGGCTGAGAATCATAGTGGCACTGGAGCAAAATTTTAGATTTTTCACTTAACTAGACTTCACAAAAGGCCATATAGTGACCATCGAATTCTTAAGATGTGTAAGAGCTATAAGATTTCAGAATACGTCAAATTCAGACTAAACCAACAACTTATCCTCTTTGAATTAAAAACCCATATCACTTGACACTAACAAAAGACCTTCATCATCCACTCTGAAGACTTGATTAGAGTTTGAGAAAGAAATATGTAGAACAACCCCAGGCAATAAGTATGGTTGTTGTGCACACAGATGTGCCCAACTAAAAGCAAAGGGACCCTGAGAAAAGCAGCAACAAAGCGAAAGCAAATGAAGGAAAAACAACCTACAAAGCGAGCAACCTACACACACCAACTAACGTAAGGAAAGCAAGAAAGCGGAGTATTTACAGGAAACCTATACTACTCAAAAATGACTATGTACAAAGATATTTACAAAGCATTATGTTTAGGCAAGGTGAGTTGACATTAACACTCATTGGATTTCACAGTGAATGCACAAGAAAATAGGTGATTGTTGTCATTCTTAACCATGCAGATTTATCTTTATATTCTAAAAAAATAAATTCAATGTTGCAGCACTCAAATTCAACCACGTCGTCATGAAAGATCAACAATTGAGGAGGCTCATTGAACCCATGGTTAATCCATAAACATGTTCATTTTCCCTTATTCCCATAATCAAAATAATAAGTGCAGTTATGAGAAATGATAGGGGCAAGGAAAGATAAAACCTAGATGTCATCACATGGAGGTGGCAGCATTGGACAGTCGAGAGCAAGCATAACATCCTTGATTGTTGCATTGGCAACCTCAGGTGGGCGCGGTGGAGGGTGCAACACTTCAGACATTAAGCTTTCATAAGGCTGGGAGGATGGGGCAACAAACAACTCTTTTAATCTACCAATGGGATCCATAACCTCCACTAGTTGTTCCTCAAGGAAGTACACCTCATCTGCTTGGGTTTTTGTTGTCCAAACCTCTTCTTGATTGATGTTTTCAATGGGCAGCATGCTGTCCCATCTCCTCTCCCAGGTGTCAGCCTTATTTTCATGATGTTCAGTGTCATGGGACGATGACATATGTGAATCTATCCTATTGGAGCCATCTGAATACGAAGGAGTATCAACAATGATCATTGCGGAAGGACTCCAAGTTGCATCTTGTAGTCAGTCAAGTGCTTCATCTCTGTTAGCAACTATCTTAGCACCTCTGCCTTTGTCTTCTTCTTTTTGATGTTCATGCATCTCATCATGACATTCACTCGTTTCCTCATACTCACTATCTTAGCACCTCTGCCTTTGTCTTCTTCTTTTTGATGTTCATGCATCTCATCATGACATTCACTCGTTTCCTCATACTCACTATCACTGTAAATAGAGAAGGAGCTCCTCTCCCAATCTTGAAACTCTAGTGCATCACTGTTCGGGGGCTCAAGGAGTATGTATTCATCACTACCATTTTTTGGGATGTGCTCTTCCTCGGCATGAGCATACTTGCGTAGTGCAGCTCTTAATGGAAAGAAGTCATCAATTGATGGAACCTCATCAAGGAGACCAAAGTCTACTGCACAATTTCCCTCTGAAGACTCACCAAAAATCCCATCATCGATGGTACACAACTGCTCTTCAAGAGGAAGAACTTCTTGGTGACTGGTGGACAACATTCCCGCTTGATCTACTTCATCGCTCAGAAGTCCGAGACTATATTGTTGTCCTTCTATTGCTATCCCAACATCCTCTTGAGGTTCACCTTCAACTAAGCCATCACTTGACTCAGGCTCTTTGTCTTCTACTTCTATCTAAGCAGGAAGTAGAGGAGGTCGGGCACTTGGTTGCCTTGCTTGTTCTTTGACTTGTTTGATGGCTTCTTGGCCTAGTTCACATGTGAACTCCGAATGTTATGAATCATGAATTCTGCACCAATTTGGTAATAGTAGCACCTCTAAATCCAATTGGTATTTTAGCTATGACCAATCCTTTGCTAATCTAGAGACGAGTTGGTCATATATTTCTGCTACTGGGTCCTCATCATCATTTGAAAAAGAAGCTTGATAGTAGATAGCCATGGCAAGTGGTTGTGCCCACTCCCTCAAATCTGCATTTTTAGATTCTCGATCACTATCGTTTATGAAGGAGAGGTCTTCCGATTTGATTTTGCTTATGTTTTGATCATCTCCTTCTGCTGCCCCATGGCTTTCAGCCTTCTCTTCTTGATTTTCAGCATTTGTGTTGGCTGTCCTAGCATATGCTGCTACAAATTCTGTTAATTCATCTTCAATTGTCATTTGTTCCTCTTCTTGAGTGGAGGACTGCTCTTCTTCAATGGAGGGAAAACCTACTAAAATTTTTACAATCAGATTTTCATTAATGCACTTTGTTGTCCCAAGACTTTCAACTCCTCCCCCTTGGTTTTCATTTTCTATGTCTGTTGTCCCAACACCAACTTGTGTCCAACTAGTTGGTTTATCTTTATTTTGCTATCCTCCGGATGTTGACAACTCTTCTACCTCATTGGATAACTTCTCCTCATTGAGAGTTGGCTGCTCCAAATTGTCCAAACAACCCTTGGCTTGAGAAATGATGTTGTCACATGATGGACACATAAATTCTGAATGTGGTGCATTGTGAAATCTACACCAACCTGCCATTAGTACTTCCTCCAATCTTGGTCCATCCTTGCTCCTCAAATGTTCCTCGATCAGCTCCTTAAATGTGTTGGCTGCCATGGTTTGCAATTCTTCCTGTGGGTCTTCGGGGGCCAAGGGCATATAGATTTCGTAGAAGGGGATTTCTCCTTGCAAGACCTTTTCAATTATGTTCAAAAAAGTCAGACACCCCAACTCATTGTGCCTGCGAGTGCAATGGACCTGACATCTATCTGCCAATGCAAACTATTGCAATGGCTTCTTTAGTCTCTTATTCAAATCTACATATAGTTGAGTGATGTCAATTTGTGCATGCTGCTCAATTTTGACTCAACTTCTACTTGCCTTCAAAATTTTCTGATACATGAGTTAAGGAAAATGTTAGTCAAACCTACAAATTCCCTGTTAGATCTATCCATGCATCATCAAAATATCTTGATATTCATATTTGGAGCTCATTTGGGCCATAAACATTAATGTGTGCTTCAAGGGTGCGAGCACCATAGGGCAAAAAGATGGCAGAAGAAAGCTAGAAGGCAAACAGTGGACGAAAGCCAAAATAGCCGGGAAGGAGGCGGGCTCCTAGATGTTCAAAACAACCAGGAAGAAGGGAGGCTCCTGGATGTTCAAAATAGCTAGGAAGGAGGTAGGCTCTTGGATGTTAAAAACAACTAGGAAGGAGGTAGGATCTTGGATGTTTAAAATAGCTAGGAAGGAGGCAGGCTCCCAGATGTTCAAAATAGCCAGGAAGAAGGGAGGCTCCCGAATGTTCAAAACAGCCAGGAAGGAGGCAGGCTCCCGGATGTTCAAAATAGCCGAGGAGGGACAGACTCTCGGAAATGGCCACGGAGGGCCCAGGTTCTGGAGGCCGGGAAGGAGATGGCCGCCGAATGTTCCAAACGGCCAAAGGGGGACAAACTTCCCGAAACGGCCACGGAGGACCCGGGTTCTGGAGGCTGGAAGGGAGGTGGCCGCCAGATTTTCAAAACGGCCACAGAGAGGCGGAGTCTTGGAAACGGCCACAGAGGGGCCGAGATCCAGAGCCTGGGCCTCTGGGGCTCCACAGATGTTCCAAAACAACAAAAGGGGGACGAAGCTCTGAAACCACTGAAACTTAACCAAACTTTGACGAAACCTTGGCAGTTCATTTACGTACTTCAAACACATCCTAGATCCAAAAAAGGTTGCTCCCAAAGTAAAAAATGTGGAAACGGGAGTGACGGGGGTCTACAGATGTTTCCAAACAACCAAGAAGGAAGGGAATTCCAAAGGTAAAGTTTGGAAACCATCGAAACTTAATAGAACATTGATGAAACCTTGGCAGTTCATTTACGCACTTCAAACACATCCCCGATCCAAAAAAGGTTGCCCCCAAAGTCAAAATTGAGGAAACATGAGCAATGGGGGTCCACAGATGTTTCCAAAATAGCAAAAACAAGACAAAAGACAGAAAAGGGGACAGTGGACCTCATTTCTCCATAGATTTGAATACCCTAAGTAGGTGAATTTGGGTAGGGGATTTGATCGTTTGAAGGAACATGACCAATTTGGGCTTGGAAATAGGGCACACAAAACAAGACAGGAGCAAAGAAGCCTTTTGGGAGCAAAAAAAAAGAAAAGGGGGTCCCTGCCTACGACGGGGCGTGTGTGCAAAACATGCACAACAGAGTTGAAGGATATGTGATGGGGGTCAAGGGAACGTATGGACCCAAAATGGATGGAGTGGATGAAGGAGGAATATGGATGGTTGTTTTGAAGTGATATGATGGAGGAGGGGGGATGGTAGCAAACAATCTAGTGGAGTCATGGAAGGAGCTTCTTATCTTTTTAGAAGAGGATTGGGGAAGATGTGTGGAGCTTGTACCAACATTCTTGGGTTGTGAGTTGTGAGTAGTACATCCAAGACCTTGCTTATACAAATGTTCTTTAGCTTGGATGGGCTTTATAATACCTTGCTCATGAAGGCCTAATCCTTTTCCTTGATAGTTCATTCTCTTGAACATTCAATCTAGGACAAGATTTTTGTTATTCTGGAAGAATGATGTGAGTCCATTATTAGGTGGAAGAATAGGGTTGGTGTATATGCTTTGTTTTTCTTTTGCGAGGAGACCACCATGGGGGAATGTGAGAGGACCAAGTGGATATGCAAGCAGTGTGGGAATAGCATTTTTAGGTGACAATGGGGGATCATGAGAAGGAGATGATGGGATAGCAGCAGGATGGGTGGCAGCAGGCTCATGCGATGGGAATGGAGATGGAGCGATGGAATCTTGAATGACAAGAGGACCATGGGATGGAATGGATGGGGGACTCTGATCTTCAAGTATACTAGATGGGATGGTAGGATCTTGATATGGAGAAGGGGATATGTTGGAATGCTTTCAATCAAGCTCTTGGCATGACTCATCATGTGTGGGTGGCTTGATAACGAAGTGTTGGAGGGACCCTTCAAGTGGGGGAGATGGGAGTATGGAGGATTCATAAGGTTCATTGGAATGGGTTTTGATGCTACTAGGAGTGGGAGGAGTGGATTGGATTTGGGTATCTTTGATGGATTGGGTAGATCTAGGAGTAGAGGGAGTGGATTTGACTTGGGTGTCTTCGATGGATTGGGTGGATCTAGGAGTAGAGGGAGTGGATTGGACTTGGGTGTCTTTGATGGATTGGGTGGATCTTGGAATAGGAGATGGGGGTTCAATGGATTTACTGGGTTCGATGGTTTGGGTGGATCTAGGAGTAGAGGGAGTGGATTGGACTTGGGTGTCTTTGATGGATTGGGTGGATCTTGGAGTAGAGGGTGTGGGTTCAATGGTTTCAACAATTTGAGCAGTGCTAGGGGTGGTAATATCAATAATAGGTGTGGTATGGAGAAGGGTCTCATCACTAGTGACCATGGATGATGGATTGGGATGGCATGGTTCCATGAATTAAGGATGTGGAGTTGGGGATGGATTCTTTGTCATGAGTCCTTGGAGAACTTCTAAAATGAGAGACTTGCATATGGTTGGTTTGGCTGGGGTGGTAGAAATGGATGAGGGGTTATGGATTGGTGGACTAGGGTTAGATGGAGGAATGAGATTGAATGTAAGACTAGGAGTAAATGAGGGATTAGGATTAGATGGAGGACTAAGAGTAGATGGAGGACTAGGATTGGATGGAGGGTTAAGGTAAGGATATTGGAGTGGTGAATTAAGATAGGGGGACATGGACTGTGGATTAGGACAAGAGGATATAGGTGGTATAGTGGAACACGAAGATGTAGGCGATGGATTATAATAAAGGTATTGGGATGATGGATTAGGATGAGGAGACATGGATGTAGGATTAAGGTAAAAGGGTGTGGATGTAGGATTAGTATGGGAAGATTAGGATTAGTATGGGAAAGAGGATTACAATAGGGGGACATGGATGGGGAATTGTAATAGGAGTATTGGGATGGAAAATTAGGATAAGAGGATGTAGATGTTGTATAAGAGGATGATGTAGATGAAGGACATGACAAATATGGGGATGAAGAAGATACTGGATATCCATTGTCAAAGATGGCATAAGGAGCATGATTATGCATGGATGGAGACATAATAGGATAGCTCATAGGAGTAATTGGATTTTGGAAAGTGGTTGGAGAAAGCTTACTAGATATGATAGTGTCAAGGGGATCTATGTCGTATACCTCTTAGTCGACAAGACTTTCATTATTGTTATCAACGTAATTAGGGTTTCCCTTGGCTACTATTGATGGAGGATGAGGATTCATGATGATGACATGATAAATAAAATGGATCAAAGATGATGGACTAAAGCTCAAATTGGGATTTAAGTCAAGTTAGATCAGGATTGGATTAAAGTTTAGATTAGGATGATTGGATGATGCGATGGGATTGATTTTGATTTTGATGGGATTCGGTAGATGGATGATTAGATCGAGTAGATGATTTGATGAATTTGATTAAAGTACTAGATCAGTTTGATTGGATAGGATCAAATGATTAGATAATGTTGATTGGATAATTGTGATTGGATGAACTTGATAGGATTGGTGTGCTTGGATTGATTAGAGGAATGGATTGGTTTGATTAGATAGGAAGAAACAAAAGGTACCACTAGATAGAGCTCAAAAAATTGAGCCATTTTGGTTTTTGAACAAAGTTGATTCGATGTATGGTTTGTAAATGATGGCCCCAGGAAGTTAGGGGCGTGTCCACCTCGCAATGCAAGGCTGCCCTGGGATGGTCAAATTCTTGATAGGAGGAAATGGAAGGTACCACTGGATAGAGCTTGAAAAACTAAGTAACTTTGGTTTTTGGACAAAGTCAATTTGACGTACGGTTTGTAAATGATGGCCTCAGGAAGTTAAAGGGGTGTAGTCAACTTTCTACAGCAAATCAAGGGTGTAGCCAGCTTCCTATAGCAAATCAAGGGGGTAGTCATCTTTCTACAGAAAATTAGGGGCGTAGTCAGTTTTCTGCAGTAAATCAGGGCTGCAATTAGCTTTTCGTAGTGAATTAGGGGCGTGGTCAGCTTTCTGCAGTAAATCAGGGGCCCAGTCAACTTTTTGCAGTGAATTCACGGGCATAGTCAGCTTTTTGTAGTGAATTCAAGGGCACAGTCAGCTTTCTACAGTAAATCAGAGCTTGGTTTTGATAGAAATGGCTATGGCAAGGACTCAAAATGATAAGGACAATGTATCAAAGATTTCATGGGTTTTTCACAAGAAACACTTCAAGCAAGCACAATCCTATGATTAATGTTAAGGGTATGGCCAGGAAATGTCTTAATCTAGGATGCACAAGGCTTCTAGGGAGTCCTTGATATACTCTCGGTATGTGAGGCACAACCATGAACACCAGCCCATCACAAGCGTGAATTGGGAACCCCAGCGAGATAATAAAAGGCTCAAATCAACTCTTCACGTCTATCTAGGTATCACCCTAGCTTCGACGCTCCACCAATTACGACATGACTAGATTGGGGTACAACTTTCATTCTCCCCCCTTTATATACCCCGCCGGTATGCGTGGTTGGAATCATCCCATGGGGTGATGAAATTCCCAAGCAGGTCCCACTAAAAAGAAAACACTAACCGTTTCCAACTACTCCCCAGGCTCACACGAAGTGCAAGGGGAGAGTGAAAACAAATTAATGCCCCCTTGGGTGACACAATAATAAACAAACACATCAAGCAATAAAGGTTACTTCCCCCTAATTAGACTGTGTTCAAACAACAAGGATAATTTTTTAAAAATTTGATTAAATAGATGGCCTTGCAAGTAAACGTTAGCTATCTTATCCTTTGTTCTTGGTCGATTACACCATAATATGCTTCCAAATTGTGTTGTTTTGGGGCATAGCTGCCTTTCTACAGTAAAATCAGGGGCGTTGCCACCTTTATGTGGTAAAATCAGGGGTGTTGCCGCCTTTCTACAGTAAAACAGAGGGTGATGTCACTTTCTGTGGTAAAATAGAGGGCGCTACCACCTTTCTGCGGTAAAACAAAGGGCGCTACCACCTTTCTGCAGTAAAATAGAGGGCGTTTTCGCCTTTCTGCAACAAAATGTTAGAGAAAAATAACCTTTCAAAATGAAAGGACATATTTTCCCCTCTATAGGAAACTTTATCAGATTTTGAAAAAGAAAAGTTGTATGCCCTACTGCAAGAAAGTGTTAGAAAAAATCTTCTAAGCAAAATGACGTATACACCTAACTACAATAAACTGCTAGAAAAAATCAAATTTTTAGATATAGGGTGTGACCACCTTTCTATAGCAGACAAGAGGGTGTGGCCACATTTCTGTGTTAAAATCAGGGGCACTGCCACCTTTTTGCAGTAAAACAGAGGGCACTGCCACCTTTCTACGGTAAAACAGAGGGCGCTGCCACCTTTTTGTGACCTTTTTCTGTAAAATACTTAGCAAAAATGAAGGTTAAATGCAAGAAACCATTTGTGTGTCCCACCGGGTGTGCCAAAAATGTGTACCTTAGAATTTTACCCTATTTTAATGTGCAAAATATCTTAAAATACAAATGATAAAACACTAAGAACACTTCAATGATTAGCCTCAAGAGTGATAAAACAAGGAAAATAGATGAAATAAAATGAAAATTGATTATACCTTCCTTGTTGTTGAAGACTCCTTGGTTGGCACTTGATTTAGATGAATTTGTATGCTCCTTAGATGACTTTTGATGTTACTAGATGCAAGATTGATAATGCAAAATGACTAAATGGATGGCTAAATGATAGCAAATGCTTGAGAATGCAAATTGGCAGCATAAGGTTGCTCAAAATGAAAAAAATTGAAAATGCCCTTATGGAGGGGGTATTTATAGAAGAATTTGAATTCTCTAGAGAATTCAATGGTTGAGATTCATCCAACAAGGTCAAGATGAAGGGCTATGGTGGGTTGAGAACTCACAAGCCCTCACATCTTGACATGTGGAATGTGAAGTGGCTAAGGAGAGATGAGGTGTAAGTGAGGTGGCCAAAAGGTACATGAGGTGGAGGAAGGACAAGTACCTTGCAAGTACATTGGGAGATGGGAAGAATCTTGGGTGAATAAAAGTAAATTTTAAATTCACAATGATTGGAAGAATATAGTGGATAAGACAATGTTCAAAAAAAGGTGGGAGTTTGTCACATGTGACTTGATGTGACAAGTCAAAGATTCTAGAAGATGTATGGGAAAAGGGGATTCTTAGAGGAATAAAAATGAATTAAAAATTCTTTGGGGGATGGAGAGAGTTGACCAAGGTACTGATTAAGATTAATTAATCAGTAATTAGAAGATAAATAAGGATTAGAAGCCAACTTGCAAAAGTTGGAGGATGTATTTTACATCTAATCGGGATTAGGCATGTGCATCCTAATGAAGTGGGAGATGGATTAGGAGTAGATGAAAATGAGCATGTGAGGAATTAAATAAATGTATTATTTATTTAATTTATTTGATGAAAGGAGGATTAAAAGAGTAAAGTATTTAGTATTAATTAAATACCTTAGGAGTTAGCGAGTGGGGTATTAATTAAATAATAGTAATATTACTTAATTAACTCAGATAAGAGAATGTTTAGATGAAAAGTGATAAATTTGGATAAATTAAGTGTCCAAATTTAGGTGTCTACACCAGGAATTCAATATTGAGGTCCAAATTACCAAACTAGTGAGAGGATAAGGATTGGCCAAGCTCATGGCCCAAAGTAATTTGGAAGAAAATAAGATAAATTTGCTAGAAGATGAAAATAGATCACACATATGTGATATGGAGCATTCTGAATGGTATAGAGATGCAATATATTATTTGCAAAAACTTAAATGTCCTAACAACTTGAGTGAAAATGAGAAAAGAACATTGAAGTTACATGCTATCAAATATGTTATCGTAGATGGAAATCTCATGGAGAAATGGAGAAGGTGTCATGTTGAAATGTGTTGACCAAAATCAAGCACAAGAACTTCTGAGTGAGATGCATGGTGGCGTTTGTGGAGGACATTATATGGATAAAACAACTACACATAAGATAACGAGGGCTAGATTTTGGTGGCCTATAGTTTTTTAGGGATGCACACCAACTAGTGAAGACATGTGATGCTTGTCAAAATTTCTCTGGTAATATAAAGTTTTCTAGTAACTTTCCTCTAAAACCAATTATAGTACAAGCTCCATTCCAACAGTGGGGTATTGATTTTGTAGGAGAGATAGCACATGTGTAAATCTAGTGGGGGCCACTCATGGCTATTGGTGGCCGTTGATTATTTCAATAAGTGGGTGGAAGCAATTCCAACAAAGAAAGCCACTAGTAAAGTGATAAGTGACTTACTGAGGAGCAACATATTGACTAGATTTGGATGTCCATAGAATATTGTATAAAACAATGCAATGTGTTTTAAATCTGAAGAATACATAGAATTTTGTGGGAAGCATGTCATCCAAATTTTTTATTCATCACCATATCACCCATAGGGAAATGGACAGGCATAATCAAGCAATAAAATCGTGATGAAGATCATTAAAATAATCCTGGATCAAAATAAAAGGGCTTGGGATTCTAAGCTAAGATTAGCAGTCTGGGTAGATAGGGTAACTATGAATAAGGCAATAGGTTGTGCCCCATTTGACTTGGTTTATGGAATAAATTCCTAGTTGCCCCAAAACAACTTAATGGAACTATATAAGTTTGTCCAGATGTATGATAATGAAATTGATGATGAGATGCAATTGAGAGTGGAATCTCTTATAGAATTAGATGAAACCAGGAGGGAAGCACAAAAGAGAAATGAAAAGTTGTAGTTGCAAGTAAAGAATTTGTATGACAAGAGAGCAACTGCTAGGAGTTTCAAAGATGGAGATTTGGTTTTAATGTGGAATTCCAAACTGGAAGATAAAGGGAAACATGGAAAATTTGATGCAATCTGGTTGGGTCCATTTTTGATAAATGGTAAGTGGGGTGAAGATTCATACTTCCTCCAAGATATGACAAGGGATATTCTTGAATTGCCAATTCATGGACAGTTCTTGAAGTTATACTTCACTTGAAGTATTATTTTCCATGAATAGTAGTTTAGGGTTGTATATTTTGTATATAGTTGGGGTTGTTTTGTCTGAACAATCCCTTTTTGGTCGTCTTTGCATCTTGGTCTACTCTTCCTGAGATTCTAAATTCTCACTTCATTCCAGTGGAATGAACGTCCACAACTGGAGCCACAGATGGAACTTCAAATTTTTTCTCCTTATGTTCCATTCTTACCCTGCTTGGTGTTATTGGTCTTTCATGGGGTTGGAAATTTCTTAGGGTTGGGGTTTTAGCTTTGCCTACATGTAAAACCCTTGTGTTTATTTTAAGCCTTGGTTGGGATCTATTTTGCTGTTACTTTTTGAGGGGTTTTAAAATTACTTATGTTCTATTGTTTCATCTAGGCTTGGTCCATTTGGTCTTAATTTTATTTCCTCCATGGGATTTTTCATTTTCCTAAGTCTTGGTTGGCCCCATGTTGCATCATTTAAAAAAAACTTATGTCATTATTTACTGTTGGCCTAGTGATGTCCCCTTGTCCTTTTAATAAATGTTTTATTTTGCAGAGGGATCAAATTCATGCTATCATTGATCAATTTCCTTCAGATATCAATGGTTTCCCGCCATCGCGTGACTGGGAATTGCAAGATCTTTATTGATCACGATATCACGAGCGGGTGCCACGTGTCCTTTCTGAGGGATGAAATTTTCATGACCGTTGATCAACTATTGTTTGATCTTAGTCATTGCCCACCATCCCACAATGGTCCCACCATAATGCTTTGGTTGATCGCGATATCATGGGTGGGCGCCACATGTCATTTTTGGCATGGCCGAAGGAGATAAGTTTGGTTGACCGTCGATCAATTATCATCAAATCTCAATGGTTGCCTACCATTACATGATCTAGAATTGTAGGATCTTTACTAATCACGATATCACGGGTGCACGCCATGTGTCTCATCTGATGAAGCTGAAAGCATAATTGAAATACTATGGTACATTAATCTAGCCTTAAATACATTAAAAGGAGGGTTACTAAAGTGTTTTTATGATGCACATGTTTTAAATCAACAGATCCATTATAATCTACGTGGGAAAGCTACTCGATGGTTAATGATAAGGCTGGTGATTATGTTGAACAAACAAGATCACTGATGCTCAAGATCTACGGGTTCCCACCATCGTGTGATCCAAAGTTGCAGGATCTTTACTAATCGCAATATTGTGGGCAATCGCCATGTGTAATTCCTTCACAACATATGGTACATGGTGGGCCCCTTATTTCCATGTGTGCAATTTTGTCAGCTTTTTTTGAAGGTAGTCGTTCGATCTATTGATCTAACTGAAGGATCAACAACTTGAATTTAAATTTTCATCAAATATAGTTGGAGTCGTCCGTGCAACATACGAGTGAGCTTTAATGGCAGATGAGACACTTACTAATTTGATCAAAATATAATAAATTCTCCTGCTTTACTTGTATTACAAAACATTCAAGTATTTTGTGGAGCAATTTTAGAGCTGAAAGCGAAGTTGTGAATCATTGTAGCCATAATTTGCGATTTCTACAAATAAAGTTTTGAGTTAATTTCTATGTCTTCCAGTCATTCTGCACTTAAATTTGTGAAAATATTTACTATTCTTGTCATTCAGCTTGTTGATAAATGTTGTAGGGCTATAGTTTAATTATAGTTGTGAGAAATTGCAGTGTTTTGTTCTGTAATTTTCTATCTCTGGTTAGTCCTAGCTATTTGAAGTATAATGTTGTAAAGAGGTCCTAGTTTTTCTGAGATGGCACCGTCAAAGAAATATTTTGGCCAAGTTGACTATTTAAGAAGGAACTTGTATGATGATTTCCTAGATCAATTTTCCTTGTCAACAAATGACATGAAGAAGGGATTGGTTCTAATGTGATGGAAAATCCTGGGGGAAGGGTTATTATACAATTGCTCCAACATAGTTGATGCTAGGGTTCCTCTCATAGGCTAGGAAATTTTTGGATTGTGGTATGGGCAGAGGAATTTTCCTCACCCCTTTTCAAACGATTGGATCTATGATTTGGGAAAGCTAGTGGTACCAAATGTGTTCCCTGATGTAGACCTGCTTAGGGCAGTGGCTGCAAGATATGACCCTGTCACATGGGTAATTAGGGTTAATGATGGAAGGGTTTTATTAAGAATTAACAGAGAAGAGGTCCAACATATTTTTGACTTTAGTGAACGAAGTGAAGACTTGGTTCCTATCAATCTTGAGGAAATGAAGTAGGAATACGTGAAGTTAAAGTCTCTTTTTAGAGCTAAGTTGCTTCCACCTCATTTGGCTAGGGAAAGATGTTCAAGATTTCATCTCAGCCTCAGTGACTAGGAACCCTTCAGATTAAATTGTTTTACAAATCATTTCTTGGCCACTTTCTATTCATTATGTCAGATTTTTGGTTTTAGTCCTTGTGCGGTGATGCCCATTACATACATGTTCACGGGGGTGCAAATACAACATCCTAACTTCTCTGTGACATATGACTTTGCTTCTTTCTTGGCTGAGAGGATACATGAAGGGTTGTCAAAGTTGTAGGAAAAAGATACTGGCACTCAATTCTTCTAGTATTCTATGCTAATGCATATGTTTTTGTTCAAGAATGCTGATTTCTTCTCTAAAAGGATGAAATTAGGGAAATTAGTTGATGGAGAAAGATTGCCAATATAAATATGAGTTGCATATTTATCTTGCAATAAGGAAAGCACCAGTTATTTATAGTTTGATAATTGCTTTGCTTCGAGATTGAGGGATAGACTGATGGTGAATGTACCTAGGATCCCTAAGGAATTACATGATTTCCTTAGGCCAAAGAGGTGGAAGCTAGAATTAAAAGTCTCTCATAACTGGGGTGACATTATCCCATACCTAGTCAACAGTGTTTTGAGGGTATATGGTTTTCAAGGAGCCCCTCATATACTACCATACAATGTGCCACCAAGAGTGGGGTTTGCAGAAGTTATGTGGTGTAAGGAAATATTTTTCCTAGATTATACAGTCGTGTCTAATTTTGCATTTTCATAGGGAGGTTGGGTGCATTTTGAGAAATTCTTTGAGGATTATCATTTGAGGTGTGGTCCAAAGTGGCAACATGATCCTGAGGGTTTCTTTACCCTTTTCAGACAAAGAATAAAAGATGGCAAGTTTGTACATGAATTCAACTTTCCTGAAGACCTGATTAGAAATGAGTTCGACCTAAATAAATAGGAGTTGAACAAGGAGAAATGGATAGCTTATAGTAAGCTATTAGATGTTGTGCACAAATTGGATCTGAAATATAATCCACTATTGGAGTTCAGTCCCCACCATAAAAAAATTGATTTTCTGATAGAGAACTTCAAAGAGATTATGGGAACCTTGAGAACCAAGAAGATAAACTTATAATTGAGTCTGGGTGTACAAGAACAAGGTTCCAGACCAATTGAAACAAGGCTAGCATATCATCCTACAGAAAGGTGGCCCATTTACATGAGTAAAAAGGATAGAAGCAATGATGAGGAAGAAGTGGACAGAAAGGGGAAGCAAATATTGAAGTTTCCTTCACAACCAGGTCCAAAATTTAAAGTGCCTAGGGAAATCAAAATCATTTATTTAGAATCACTACCAGAAGATAGTCCCCCAGCACCATCATCTGATCCAAGCCCTAAGAGGTAAAGAATTGATCAACCACGGGATAATTTGGTGGATGAAATTATTGTTACTGATTAGGACATGCAGGTTGGTATGCCTTCCCCTCCTAGGCCAGCTGAATTGGTTTTATCTGATTTAGATATGAAAGGTTAAAGTGCACAAGATGCAAGAATGGAAGCATGCAAGGAGTTTCTAGATGACAATACATTTGTAAAAACTCATGTATTCTTGCAACTGGTATGGAGGATGAAATTTGAAGAATATCAAGATAAATGTAGGCAGAGAAGAGAAATAAGACCTAATAGTTCAGACCAAGAGAATGATGAGTAGGTAAAAGTTGAATTAATGGAAGAATTCAAGAATATCACTCCTGAAGAAGGAAGGAAACTGGTGAGTCAGGCTGGTGTATTGATTCTGCCTGAATGAGACAATATAGATGTTGTAGAATTTAATGTTATTTTAAATTCCAAGCATCCCTTGCAAGACTCTGCAGAAGAAGTCAAAGCAGCACTTCAAGACTCTGCTCTTTGTGAAGAGTATGAAACCTTGGAAATTTGGGCATTGGCCCCACAAGGGAGAAAACTAGATGTTTCTGATATTAATCCAAATTTCAGAGGAGGATTAATAATAAAGAGAGCTTTAGAGACCTCAACCACTGAGGCCACTAATTTGACTATGAATGTGGCCAAATTGGCCCAAAAGATTTTTGAAAGGGAGGAGGCTGAAAAGAAGATCCTAATGGAGAAGTATAATGTTTTGATTGAGGAATACAACAAGATGCAGTAAAAGAATGTTGAGTTGTAGATTGAGGTGGAAAGGTTTAGGTATAAATAGATTGGAGAGACATCAAGTTCTTTAGGAACCAGTACATTACCTTCTGTAGCAAGGTCAGTGCCTCTTGCTTCTCCAATTGTTTCCACACCAGGGTCTCCCAGTCAGAAACTTTCCCTCACCCCTTCTTTAGAGGAAATTGATGAAGAAACAGAGTGCTCTGTTGATCCTACAAAGAAGTAGCTCGTGAAAAGAATTAATGAATTACATGCATCTTTGAGGGTAAGTGAGGTGGGATCTTTCTCAAGGAAAAAGGAGATTGTTACTACTTTCTTGAGGCATTTAAATGAAAAGGTTGATAGTAAATTGTTATCTATACATTCTTTATATTCTTTGCTATTAGATGCAATAAAGAATATTGATAGAGATCAGGAGGTAATGATACCATTGATTGAAAATTGGATCCCTAGGGCTAGTGATTTGGACGTTGTGTATAAGGCCTCAAGGTTTGATACAAATAATTGGCCTCAATCATTAAATCCCACTCATGTATTAGTTGGGTCATTGCAGGGGTTTTAGACCCTACTAGATGATTTGAGTAGGAAGATTAGGGAGTTGGTGAAGAATTTCAATGATTGGGGTAACACATTGTTACCTGATATAATTGATGAGCAAGAGAAAATCAAGTCACTCCAATAGTGGCAGGATCAGGCAAGTGAGGTCATCAATGATCAAATTAATTTAATCTATGATGACTCAGATTATGATTTTTTGGTGCAAGTTATATGGATAAAATCATTAGTAAGAGCTCATTTTTGGAATCTTTTGAAAGGGATGCAAATCAGGTAGCGGTAAAATACACACCTTATAATTCCTAGGTGAATGAGGTAATTAATTTTGACTGGATGACTGATGAAGAATACGAGAAATGGGTAACTAAATATTTGACTGGGGAAGAGTAAAAAGAATGGACTACTAATAGGTGGTAAATCAGATGTTGTAGTTACAACGGTTTCCAATTTTGCTTTGATGGCAGTATCAGCACAGGTTTCTTGTGGTTTTTTTTGTTGCATCAACTTTCCTTAGCTGACATGATGAATGAGAATATTCTCCAAGGTGATGGCTGTTGTAACAAATTTTTGGAATATCACCAGGTGCTCCAATTGGCTAGTGACATGTGTACTTTCTGGCCCAATGCTTGTTTTCTCCTTCATTTTCTTTAAGAAGGATTTCAAGGCCAAAAGTACAGGTTAGCAAGTTAGATAATTTTTAAGTCGAGCTTAGGTGAAGTTGCAGAGAAAATTGTAAATTCTAATGATTTTAGAGAGAAATGCAATTTAGGTTTTGGGTCATTCTTTAATAGGTTATGAGTTTATGGGGATTTAATGTTGTATAATAGTACTAGCATTTGAGTTGAAATGATAAATTCAAGCTCATGTCTCTCCATTGTACATGCATATCTGAACTTTGAATAAAATAACTAAGGGTTTTTTTATCCATCTCACTGTTGTGGTGTGCATGATTCTATTTTATCTTTAATTCAAAGAATTAATTAAAATGCTTGAATGGGATTGTAGGCAGATGTGTTTTGTATAAAGATTTGATAAGTAGTATTGAGTTAGAATACATATTGATGAGATTACAATGCAATGTCATCAAGGATTTCATATGTTATGTGTTAAACTTGTCATATACCCTTAGATGCTTATGAATTTGACTCCTCCAATGGATAAATGGCACTAATCTAATTTGTGATTATCCGTATGATTCAGTATTTGTTTGTCTTTTCCTAGAGCTTGCTATAAATTGCAAATCAATGACTATCTTATGATGTAAATTGTGTTATAGTTATCTCATGCTATAGATAGTTGGTATTGTTGAGGAATAGCCAATTCTATTCGATATTATCCTATCATGTTGAGATATTAAGTGAGATTATCTTCTATTGTTAATGTCATTATAATATTGGTGCAGAGGTTGTAAACACATTAAGGGATCACCCTCCCGGGTCTTGCAGAGCCTGAAGTGTAGGAGGCTTTTTAAAGTCCTCTTCAGTTGGTCTAGGTCCTTCGAGCTTCCCTTGATTGGAATTGGTAATTCCATAGGTAGATTAGAAGAAAAACTTGGTTACATTGTAAAAAAAAACCAACAAGGGCTGCAAGACTGTATTTGAGAGGAAAATCTCTACTTTTCTTGAACATATTCCCCTTCTTCTCTAAGAGAAGGGCTGGGAGACTTCCTTTGAGCTCCTGTCAGGGGAGGAGAAACATTCGATTGTGCTAGCATGACAACAACAGGCTAAGGTGTCACCTTTGGCCTAGGCTATGCTAGAACATAATCAACCCCAACAAGAGCTCCCTTTCCCTTCACTGAAGGGTTTGAAACAACTTTCCCTAGTTCGGAGGCCTTGAGAGCCAACCCAAAACCAGTGGACTTATTCTTGTGGTTCTTAACCATAGTACATTTCTCATCAAGTTTGGTAGAAGAAGCATCCATCAGACGAGGTTTTTTAACATCTCGTGGTAGAGAGGGTGTATGAGGCACTGCCAAAGGGTATTCCTTGATCTTGTGGTTTGCACACTGACACCGATAACATGTGTTGGGAAGATTAAAATAAGTAACCTTCTAGGTATGCCAAAGAGATCCAATTTGGATATCAATGGAGTCTTTCGAATCTTTGGGAAGGTCCACTTCCAAATAAACCCTTTTCTAGGGTCAGACCTGAAAGAACCTATCTGGCTCAATGCAAATAACCCTCCCCAGCTAGGAAGCAATATGATTCAAAAAAGGCACACAAGGCAAGGGTAAACCATGAAATTCAATCCAGACCATAACCCGCAGCTTGGTGTCATTCAAGACAGCAAATTCCTAGGTACATGCTTGGAAAACTAACAAAGAAGACTGGTCATACTAGGGACCATGGGCTAAGATAGCTTGGACATGATTGACCTCCACAAAGCAGAACAAAAATAAACCCTTGGTTAAATTTTGGACCATGTCAAAGTGGAACCTATGAGGGACCCAAGCCTTGTTGAACCACTCTTTAAGCACACTTTCAAGGGAGTTCTCCCAACAAAATACCCGATAAGGGTGTGTTGCTCAAGCCATTGACAAGTAGTATCAAAATCTAGTAAAGGAAAAACCACATCAACTGGTGAATCAAAAAACTTACCTCATGAAAGACTTTAAAAAAATAAAAATCGGGGACATTTGTTTGGAGAAGGAGCCATTGAGCAAAGCTAATGAACTGCTAACACCAACATGCATTGTTGGGTTAAATCCAGTTGAAGGCATATTAAAACACAAAAAGTGCACTAAATACGGTCATACACATAGGAAAAGAGGAGTTTCCTGTGCTACCAGTGCAGTATGACACAAGAGGGGCCAAGAATGACCACAGACAACACAAAATCCTAGGAAAGCTCATACACCTAGATCCCATATCCACCACAAATTTTCCCTAGAGAAATTTTTGAGCATAAAATCAAAAATAACACAAGAAGAAAGCAACAAAACAATAGAATATCAAGAAGAGAACTAAGACTAAATATAATTACAAAATGACAATCAAGGGTGAGGAAAGACCACCCTCCTACCCATGAGTTGATACCTTCAAGATATTCACCTGAAGGAGAACCTACAAACAAATTCCAAGAAAATGTTGGGGCTATGTTTAGAGGACTACTGCAGTCAGCCCCCCACATTGTTGTTTCCACCTCCACAAATATCCAAATAGAAACAATTGAGTAAATATGATAAAGGAGAAAACATAGAAATAGAGATACAAAGCAATACAAAAACAAAATTATGCTACGATATCAAATACGATAATGTAAAATGAATAGAAAATGGAAGGATATCACCTTCTCAACCAGGTTCTCTCAAGGAAAATGGAGCAAGGAGTGAGGTTGCAAGATTTCAAAGGCCAATGTTGCCACAACAACAAGGAGAGTGAACCAAGAACACACCAACTTGCAACTTCAATGGAGGTGATGGAGCTCCAAGGAGCTGAAAGTGAGTGAGAAGAGTGAGAGAATTGTCCAAATTGTGAAGATGATCTAGTAGAATCAAAGAATGAATGAGATAGTCTTTTGAAAGGTGAAAATGGAGGTATAGGAGTCATTTGAATTCAATGTAAAGGGAAAGAGATGTTACACTTTATGTCTAATGGAGGAGTGTAACACCTCTGTAGATTCCAAAGGTTGGAATCTTGTCACAATGGCAGCATTCCATGCAAACTTCTATGTGTCATGCTAGCATCCCCAACAAAATATCCCCCACCAACACATAAAATAGTTGCCAAGTGGATAAGGGAAGGTTGTAGAAATATAAATTGCATTATCGAACTTAATTCTCTAAGGTAGGAGATAGCGTAAATGAGAAATTTGCAAGGGGGTACAAATTCATGCCATTACATGAAAAAATAGACTTCACTCTCTCTCCAATTCACCTTTACATCTACAACCTACATGCATGTGTAATGATGGAAAAAGGTCCCCCTAACTTGGCCTTGATTTAATGTTATAATATGCCTAAGATATTCAGATTAGGTCTTCGGCCCTTGTGAATTAAAAGAGCTTAATGGTACCTTGCTAAAGTGTTGTGAAGTGTTGTAACTCACTTTCACACTTTTCTAAGGTCTTATTAATTAATTACACCTAAATAACCTCTTTTTGATCTTAATCTTTCCTTATTTGAAGTTTTCTAACACACTTTCAGACTTTTTTAGGGTTGTCATTAATAATTTGGCTCTTTTATTCTTTAATTGGCCATATTTTGCATCTACAAGCCCCATATAATGCATCTTTTTAAGGATAATCCCCACACAAATCATTACCCAATCATAATTTAGGTGTTTCAGGCTTGAATGGCCCAAATGTACTTATTTGGGATGCATTCCCCACCTTGGGAAAATGAGTCCCACCTATATTTTTGGGTCTCATTTTTCACACATTTTTAGAAATGGTCCCAAAAATTATGCTTGGTGGGACTCATACAACACCTTGGGCGAATGAGTCCCATCTAGCCCAAAATAAAAATTTATTCAAAATTTAGGTGGGATTTTATCCTCCTAGATCTGATGTTAGCTTGTAGTGTTGTAATTTCAGAAATTCTTGCATAATTGAGTACAAATACAAGGTTCTTTCATTCATTTTCACCTAATACTTTTGTGAGAGAATTCCTAATAACAAGTTTGAGTTCACAAGAGCATACAAGTTTTTTCAAGGGAATTCAAGAGTAGATTATCAAGCATTTTAGAACTGCATTCAAGCATCAATCATCATGTCAAAGACTTTATGCATCATGTTTGTTTTGGAGCTAACAATTGTGATGTAGTGTTTTGTGATTCAAGCAAGTGTTTCATCCAAGATCAACATCATTCAAGGTAGAGTCAAATTCTATATCCATTGGATCCATCTCAAGCATATATACAACACTTTATTGCAAGGGTTTGGTGAGTTGCAACATTTTCCTTTGTTCATTCATCATTCTCATCCTTAATTGATTTCCAAAATGGGGTTTGACCAAGGAAAACTCCTATCTACTAACCCAAAAAAAAATTCCCCTCTCCTTTGTGTGTGATTTGTAGGTCGAGGTTGTAAATTTCCTAAGGAGCAAGACTGAGAAAAGCTATCAAATCATTCAAAGTTGTCAAAGTTGTCATCAAGTCTTCGAGAACCTTGGAGAACATCTACAGGTCGCAAATCAGGGTTTCGGATCTAGAAATCACTTAGGAAAGATAGAGAAGATAGAGAAAAGTAGGATTAGACTTTTAAGCTTTAGAAAATCCTAACTAGAATGATTCACCATTTCTGGCAAATGAGTCCTAGTCCTAGTTGAACCATCAATTTTGAGGTGTTTTATGTACTTCTCTTGCACTCTTAGTGTTTTTCACCTGAAAGGAGAGATATAGAACACTAAAATTGAGGTGGTTCACTCAAATAAAGAAATGTATGATTGAATTATGACTAATTGAAGTATTCTAAATGCAACTAAGTGATGAAATTGACCGATTATGAATGCAAAACTAATTAAATATGCAATGTTTGAAAACACAATGTTATATGCAGAAAATGAACTAAAAACATGAACTAATGCAAAAAGAATTGAATGAGGTTAAATAGAGTACACCTGGAAGTTGAATGCTGATCCTGGAAGGTTCTAAAAATTGATAGAAATTACTATTGATCACCGGTGGCACTCATTCGCCACTGATGGTGAATCAATCCTCCTATTGGTAAAAAGACCTGAAGCTGCTTTTTGACTATCGGGAACTGGATTATGATAAAATAAAATAAAAATAGCCTATAGGTGGGACTCATTTTTTACTGATGTTGAATCAGTCCTCCTCCAAAATTCTACAAATTCAAAGGTCAATCCTATAGGTCTAGATTTGCAGTTGTCTTCTTGATGACAAAGTCAAATCTATAGAAAACGGGTTGTAGGTTGTCTCCAAGCTTGAATTAGGGTTTAGTTGACTTGAAACACTTTGATGACTTATTTACCACCTTTCAACAACTTTTTTCTTGAAAAATCTACATATAAATTCTATAAACACACATGCAAAAGGGGAAAAATGGTTAAGGGTTAGAGTATAGGGATTTTCCTTGGTCAAATCCCACTTTGGTAATCAAACCCTTAATAAAGAAATGAAATGAAATGAAGAAGGAAATGATGAATAACAACATGCAAATGTCCTAAACTCACCAAAACCTTATTGTTGAAATATGAAGATATGTCAATGACCGCTCCAAGATGCTTGATAGATGCTTGATTGAATGATGCTTTGATGGATTAAATGCAATTGAACAAACTAGTAAATGAATTAGGTGTAAAATGGATGGAAAAACACTTATTTATACACACTTATTCCCTAATTACCCAATGATATAACATCATAGGCTGACATAAGGTCTTTTTGAATAAAAACCGGAAAGAAAATTTGAATTTTTTAAATTTGTAGCCAAGAGGGACTCATTCGCCACCCATGGTGAATGGGTGCCACTCTAGGGTTGTAAGTGGGTGTTGAGAATTAAGTTGCATTTAATGTTGTTTGTTAGGCTTGCATTCAAAAATAAACTTAATTAAGTCTTATGGGTGCATAAAGGGGTCAAATAAAGCATAAGAAAGGTGTAAATAGTGATGACAAGCCTAGAAAAGCATGAAATCTTGTTACAAGAATTTACAACACTTTAAAATAGGACTTGATAAGTGATAAAAAGGTTATTTCTAGATGAATTATATTGAAAAGAATCTACAAAAGTGTATAAATGCATTACACCACTTAACAACACCTTCAGAAGACATCATAATTCAAATATTTAAGACCTAATGTGAATGCATAAATTACATGACAACATTAAATCAAGGAAAAATAGGTCAAAAATCATAAGAGAAAGGCCTAAATAACCATGAAAATGTCAATGATCCATTTTTCTATGGTACACCAATCAAAATTCAATTTTTTGTACATTCAAATACCCTTTAGGAAGATTCCTGTTCCCGCACATTTTTCCAAACACTGGACTGATTCTCCCATCTTGGTGAATGAGTCCCACTTAGCATTAAAAGTAAAATTTTCAGTGTTTCAGACCTCCATCTAATCATATCTAGATTTTCCAGGTGCACTTATTCCTTTTTGTATTTTTCGATGTTGTTCCATTTACTTTTCTAGGTCATTTCATAGGTCATTGCATTGAATGAGGGTTAAGTGTCGCATCTTCCACTTAATTATCTTTTCCAAGTCTAAACTTGGTGGAAAACCCATTAATAGTTTGTATTCATCCCCTAGGATTCTTACAGTTATCATTCATTAGCTAATAATTAATTAATCTTTAATTGATTATTAGTCTAATTTATTATCATGCACTTAAGCTAAACTTAGGAGTGTTTTAATACTTTATTAGTTGAGCTAATATTAGATCATTATGTTTCATTTCATGTGATGTTTCGACTTGTCATGATATAATCCCTTTCTCATTTAGGGCTTTCCTCTTATGAGTACTCAACCCTCATTATAATTAGTGTAGAGAATATTTGGAGCTTTCATATCTTCTTGAGAGTCTCTTGCTTCTGTAGCTTTTTCTTGTTGAGCAGTATTGAGTATACTGTTTGTAGATCTCTTGTGTGGAAGGTGTATTTTTTTTTTCTGCAATTCTAACATGGTATCAAAGCATGGATTCAACAAACCTCTTCTCAATTTATGAGATTTTCTTTTTTCAAAAAGGGTTGAAGGCTTTAGATCTAAATCCCCTTTGCCTTTTTTGTAAATTTTGGAGGTGGGAGAATTTTTTATGCCTTTTTGGCATGAAAATAACCTCACCATTAGATTTGGAGCTGTCAAAAAAGTTAGAATTTCCTTTTGTTTCATGTGATTTGGGTTCTTGACACCAAATCTCCAAGGTTTTGAAGTGGTTTATTTATTTTTTGATCCAGAAGGTAGTTACAATTTTGGTGCATTTTGAGCAAAAAATAATGTTACCATCATGCTTAGAAGACCCAAAAAACTCAATATTGCCTGTCAAATCATTGAAATTTGTCTCGGGAACATCTGAGACAATTTGTTTTTGCTAGAGAGGTTGTACGGCCTCCCCAACATGTATTTCGAGGTGAATTTTTTTTCTTTTTCTTAAAATAATTATATTTTTTCCCTACCAATTTTTTTTTTAAAATCAAATTGAAAAAAAAATTAAAATCCCCTTTTTTAGGGGGTCCACAAGTTTTAAAAAAAATAAAAAATATTTTTTTGGGGGAGGTACCCCACCCCTACAATGGAGTACCCTAGGGTATTGCCACCTGCCATATAGTAGAGTGACATCCCTCAGGTCTCGTGCGGTGGTGGCACAGTGGGCTCTGCCCACACCCCAATATTTTTTTAAAAAGTTTTTTTAATACTTTTTTTCTTTAAGAAAAAGCATATCAAAAGTTCCTTTTAATATTTTTTCTTAAATAAATTAAAAAAAACCATATAATTATATATATATATATTTTTAAAATGAAGAATTTTTTTTGGTTGTTTTTTCTTTAAAAATAAAACATGGATTTTTTTTTGCAAATAATGTCACATGCTGGCTACCTAGTGGAGAATTTTTTTCTAGCACTACTAAATTTGGTGAACCTTCACATTTGGAGGTATTTTTGCTAATTTTGGCGAAGATATTTTTTCTGCCCTCCTCAGACCCTCTTCGTTGGGCTTTTCAAATTTGCACCAAATATTGTAGAGGCCATATCTCAGCCATACAGTGGAATATTTTACTACTATCTTTTTGAAATGGGGTAAAATTTCCCACTCTTCATGATGGTGCAAGAGTTTTCTTGTTTTGAATTTTGGTTTTTTCCAAAATTCTATTTTCTCAGTGTTGTTGATGTTTAGTTCTCATTTTCGAGACTTTGACGGGCCATATTTTCTACATCCAGACCCATCATTGGGTGTTGTATTTTTTGAAAGTGCATGTTTTTTTGTTTATTTCACCATGGTGCTAGTAGTTTCCTTTTTTTATGTCAGAGAACTATAGTTTCAGCATGTAGTCTTTTTTGGACATTATGGGCTCCCATGTATGAATTCTTCAATATGTAAATACACTGAAATAAAGTGCCACAAAAGGTGTATCTTTTATGGTATTTTTCACATCACTTTGTGCCTTATTATACTCGCATTATGTTATGAAGTTCCATTAGGGGGTTTGATGCTTTTCCTTTTTTTGTCATCATACCTTTGTCAAGTGAGTGTTCCTTCCACAATACCAGCCTCATGCATGTGTTACTTTTGTTTTCACACCCTTTAAATGTGGGTACTCATGTTTTCACATTCATATGTTCCTAATTCTTCTTCATGCACTTCATTCTAGAATTCAGTTTTAGTGTACCTATTATGCCTCTCCATTTTTCAGCATTATGGGGAGTTTTCTACTATTGGTTCTAATGCTTATTTGGTTTCCCATTTGAGTGAACTTTGTATACAATATTTTTTCCTATGTACTTTTAGATGCAATGTACATCAATGGTTCGTTACTTGCATTTCGGTGAGATGGATCACTTACCTAACGGAAACTCTTGCATTCCTATTTTTGACATTACAATAGTCATTCTTCGATAATGTTTGCAGCTTCTTCATGCTTCAGTGGTGTTCTTTTGTTCATCCTTTTTTCCTATATTTTGGGACAAGATTGTCTTGTTTGGAGGCTTCTTCAGTCTTTCACTTGGCTTTCATCTCTTTTTGGAGTAGATTTTTTCCCATGAGGTTTTCTCTATTTCTTCACATTATAGAGATCTTTTGTTTGTACATGGGTACATTACATGGCCTTGTTTGGCGAAACCCATCATCCATTCTTTTTAGGGTTTTTAGCTACTCCCTAAGTTCATCTTAATGGGGGGTGTTAGAGTTATCATGCATTAGCTAATAATTAATTAATATTTAATTGATTATTGGTCTAATTTATTCTCATGCACTTAAGCTAAACATAGGAGTGTTTTAATAATATTAGATCATTATGTCTCATCTCATGTGATGTTGACACTTGTCATGATCTGATCCCTTTCTCATTTAGGACTTTTCTCTTATAAGCACACAACCCTCATTGTAATTAATTTGGAGAAAGTATGGAGCTTTCATATCTTCTTGAGAGTCTCTTGCTTTTGTAGCTTTTTCTTGTTGATGAATATTGCATATAGTTTTTGTAGATCTCTTGCGTGGAATGTTTTTTTTTGTTGTTTGATCCTGTGACTCATGGTTTTGTGATTATTTCACAATTCCTTTCTCATTTAGGGCATTTCTCTTATAAGCACTCAACCTTAATTGTAATTAATCTAGAGAATATCTGTAGCTTTCATATCTTCTTGATTCTCTTGCTTCTGTATCTTTTTCTTTTTGAGGAATATTGCATGTATTGTTTGTAGATCTCTTACGTGGAAGGTGTATTTGTTTGTTGTTTGATCTTATGGATCGTGGTTTTGTTCTTGTTTCACAATTCTAACAAGGATATCCCTATTGCATGATCTCTTTCTCTTTTTCATTGAGATCTCTAGGGTTACCCTTGAATGAAATTGGAAAACTGGGTGTGCTCTACGTCCTAAAACAATATGATAGCACCATACCACATTTTCATCATTTCATTTTGGTGAACCTACATTTAGAACATTACAAATTTGATTTCGAGTACATCATCATCCTAGATTTGGATTGCATTAACATTGCATTAGAATTTGAATTTGTTATTGCATTCTATGGTTTCTAATTTTGCATTAGTGAAAAATCATATAGTTTGCATTTTTGCATCTCATTTCACTAAAAATCAAACAGAATATGCATTTGCACTTAGAATTAAGATCATACAGCATAAAAGGCATAAAAATCAATTAAAAATTCTTGAAATTTTTGAAAAAATCCATACTGGAACTCATGCGCCACCTTGGGTGAATTAGTCCCAGTGTTGATTTTGAACTGCATTTTCCATAATTTAAAACACTACTTTTAGGCTTTTGTTTGTTGTAAAAATATTTCTATTTTAGTTTGCATACCTTTTATTACATTCAAATAATTATAATTTTCATAATTTACATTCATTTCAATTATGGATAGAATTAGATTCTTGCATCTTTCGTTTTCAGCATTAGTTCATAGTTCACTTAGATTAGATTACATTTGGAATTCATTAGAAAACAAAAAAAAAAACCAAAAACATTAAAATAAATAAACAAAAAATGGTTAACCTTAGAGAAAGAGTATCATTCAAACCCTTTAGTAGATATGACTTGGACATATTAGATAAAACCCTTGATGACTTCATCTCTCCTAGATCATCTACTAAGTATTTGACACAAGAGGGTGCAAGCATCGACAATCATTACAATCATAATTGTTCTTCTCCCGATACCTCTCCTATTAGTGACAAATGTATCTTGGTGATAGGAGATACAATCATTGAGAATCATGAAAGTCTTTTTTTTCTTCCCCCTTGGAAAGATATTATGACACATGAAGCTAAGATCATGGCCGCTACTTTACATAGTCTCCATTCATCTCCCAACACCTCCTCTACTTGTGAGAATGCTTTTGTAAATAATGATACAATCATGAATGATAATTACAAACATATTTGTGTGGAGGATCTGGTGATATTAAGAGATCCAATAATTGAAAGCTATGAAAAACCTACCTCACCTACTTGGGAAGAAATTATAGGACATGGGGATGCAATTTTAGATAATCATGACAATCAAACCTTTCCTTCTCATAATATCTTTTCTAGACACGAAGATGATAGTTTAGAAGATTTTTTTATTGAGACTCATGATAATCTTGTTCCTCCATTTCCTGATGCCCTTACAATTTGGGAAGAGCTATTTAAACAAAAACTTCTAATCACCAGTAACCACGAAACTCATAGTTTCTCTTCTCTTGATGCCTCCCTTATTTTTGATGAGGCTACTTTACTAAATCTAACCATGAAATGTGATGAACCTCTTATTTTTCACTTTCATAAAACCTCTCCTACTAGGGTAGATATTATTCCACAAGCTCGAATGAGACCCTAGAAAACAAGGATGAAATCATGGGCAATCATAACAATCAAATTTGTCCTTCTCATAATATCTCTCCTATTTATGATGAAGATGCAAGTTTTGTGTTAGAAGATCCAATTAATGAGACTTGTGAGAGTCCTATTTTCCTCTATTCCCCTAGGAAAAACATAATTGATACACAAGAAAAACTAACCATTGAAAACCCCCTTAATTGTGATGAAGTTCTTTTAGAAGAACCCACTTTTGAATGCCATGAACATCTAGTTTGTCACTCTCCTAAAAAATATCCTAATAGGGAAGGTATCATGGTGTAAGAAAGAAAAAACATTGACACACTTCTTTCAAACAATAGTAATATACCTTCCTTAGATGAAGATGATGAAGTAAAATTAGACTCCTCTTCACTAAGAGATCATGAAACTAAGGACAAGTATTTTGAAATTATGCACATAAGACATCCCTTAAGACTAACCACACATGTAGAACCTGTACAAGAGACATAAAAAGAAAAGAAAATTGAAGAAGCCACAAAGTTATTGGAAGATGCTTGGGAAACCTTTTATTTCATACCTATATTCATGGGAGAATACAATATCATAACAAAAGAGTCTAGAAAGGAAAAAGAGAAACTAGTAATAGAAATAAAAAATTCAAAATCATCCACTTCAACCACTTTAGATGAAAAGATAACCTACACAACAAAATTTGATGGAGTTGAACAAGCACTGAATCTTAAAGAACTGGAAAAGCCTTATGGAAGAGGTTATGAAATTATGAAACAACTTGGGAAAGGATGTGGTGATATATCCATGTCCCTATAGAGCCTAAAATGAAAGAAATAACTAATGGTCTTGGTTATTGTCCCTTGAAAGAATATCCTTCATTGTATGTCAACACTATTACAAAACATTCCTCCAAGACAACTTTAACTTTGATACATCAAAAATTGATAGATATCTCATTAAATATGTATCAATTTGAAACTTTGTTTACTATCATAATAGAAAACCTTAGTTGCTGCTCCTTGTGATGTACTAGATGTAGGATCATAGCATACTCACTATTGCATGTTTTACATTGATCACAAGTCATTCCCTTTTTGCAAGGAGCAACATATCATCATCCATTCTCGGCTAACCCTTTTCCTACATTAAGTGGGAGCAAGGGGTTAGGAAGCATTTTGCTCATATGACACTTATCATTATCTCTTTTGGCAAGTTGAATGCTTCCATGTACATATAAGAGCAAGCTTGGGGTGTGGACAACATGGCTTAAGTTGACTTGCATATGACATAATTTTCTATGATGTAGTTTGACTTAGAAACATATGACTTGGCATGGGGCTTTCCAAGTTAGTTCTCATGTCTTCTTTATTTTTAGTAGTTATCATTTGCTACTTTAAAGTAATTGCTCACAACATGGTGTTTAACAATTTCTTTAAAGTGGAAGCACACATTGGCATTATTCTTATGAATTTTTCTTTTTTCATGGTTCATGGTGCAGTCTTCTTACTTTCTACGATGCATTTTTCATTTTGTGGATGACACTGGGTATGATGTCCTTCAAGAGAATTATCTCTCTTAACATATCACATTCCTCTTAGTGGCTTGATGTGACACACTGCATCCCCTAAGTTGTGAATCTTTTATTCTTTGATTGGTCTTCTCTTGGAGACATTAGGCACAATGATGCCTAAGTTAAAGACCTCACGTGTACTAAGAAAGAATCCCTTGAACACTCCTTATTGTTTCATTTTCATTTTAAATTATATGGTCACCTTTCCTAATATAGCTTGCATGCCTATGGATTCATCTTTTTTTTTCATTAGTTCTAAGCATACAAATATTTTCTTGTCTCATGAAGCTTGAAAATCATTTTTTTGTGGCACCTTATTAAAGTTATCATGAGGTATAGCTTTGGTATGGTTTTATGGGAAGCCGAACAAGGGCATGAATTTTTCTTAGCCACTCACATCTGTGTTTGAGAGCTTACCAGCCATGAGTGTATATTTCTCACCGTTTTGGGCTTCTTACCCAATAGACAGCTTGAAGCTCCATTGTCGTAGAGTGAGTATGTATTTTTCATACAAACAAACTAGATCTAATCCACATCACATTGGAAAAATGATCGAAGCTTGATACACCCCTTTTCTTTTTCATTTTGTTTCATTTTCTTTATGCCTTTGATAGTGCATGTTTGTGCCTTACTGTTGCTCTTTATATCATTTTCATGTGTGTTATTTGTGCTTGTGTTGATTTTCCACAGGACCTTGTTCCTGGGGGCTTGCACAACCCTCTTGATCATGGTCATCCTATCTTATGAGCATTTGTGCATTTGAACCCCTCTTGATCTTTGTCATATTTAGTCTACTTTAGTGTGAGTTAGAAGCAAGTTCCTCCTCTCACTATAGTGGGGGCTAGATGTAATGACGGAGAAAGGTCCCCCTAGCTTGTCCTTGATTTAATGTTGTAATATGCTTAAAACATATTCACATTAGGTCTTGGGCCCTTGTGAATTAAAAGAGCTTAATGGTACCCTGCTAAAGTATTATGAAGAGTTGTAACTCACTTTAACACTTTTCTAAGGTTGTATTAATTAATTACACCTAAATAACCTCATTTTGACCTTAATATTGCCTTATTTGAAGTGTTATAAAGTGTTTTAACACACTTTCACACTTTTTTAGGGTTGTCATTAATAATTGGGCTCTCTTATGCTTTAATTGGCCTTATTTTGCATCCAAAACCCCCACTTAATGCATATTTTCAAGGATAATCCTGACAGAAATCATTGGGTATGTGCAGGATCATCATGGAAAAAATAGGCCCTTAAGTGGCAAAAAATTCAAAATAATCAGAGTTAGGAAAATTGACATAAAAATTTAAATAAGTTATCTATATTATTTCAAAAATATGTAAGAAAAGAATTTGTAGCAAATTGAATGTAGTTTCTAAACTACTAGGTTTATTTTTTTTAAAACAAAATCTATTGGTGAAAATTTGAAATTTCAATGTAGTAGTACTTAAATTTCAGGAAAAAATAAGTAGGTGTCCGTCTGACCACCCTAAGCACAATAAAATGATAATATTTTCTTAAAATATGTTAGATATAAGTAGAGGACTCATGTCCCTATGTGATGCATATTTTTTGTAATTTTTTTCCAAGTAAATAATTAATTATGATTTTTAATTACAACTTTTAAAAAATATAAAACTCAGTATGTCTAACCACCTTAACTTAGTCAAAACTTCATGATTTTTTTTAAATCCTATATATCTGAAGCATAGAATGTGACGCATATTTTGGATTCAAAAAATGTGATACCGCTTGAAAGCTATAGATGTTTTTCAATCAACCTATCAATCAAGACTTTAGTCGTAATTCAAATAGAAAATGAATAATAATTATTTATTAAATTCAAAGTAAAGCATAATTTATATTGGTGGAAAGATGAGAATCTCCTTTAAAAACCCTTTTTGTTTCATTAATTTTGGGTTAAAAAAAAATTGTTAGCCACAAAACCTACAAATACCCATCATATTGCCACTTTTTGGCCCATCATGATCGTGCACATACCCCATTACCCAATCATAATTCAGGTGTTTTAGGTTTGAATGTCCCATCTTGAGTGATTTGGGACTCATTCACAACCTTGGCCTAATGAGTCCCACCTATATTTTTGGGTCTCAAACCTGGTTTCACACATTTCTATTTTTTTTTAAAATGGTCCCAAAAATTATGTTTGGTGGGACTCATACGCCACCTTGGGTGAATGAGTCCCATGTGGTCCAAAATAAAAATTAATTCAAGTTTATATTAGGATTTTATCCTCCTAGATCTGATGTTGGCTTGTAGTGTTGTAATTTCGGGAATTCTTGCGTAATTGAGTATAGATGCAAATTTCATTCATTTTCATCTAAGACTTTTGTGAGAAAATTCCTAATAGTAAGTTTGAGTTCACAAGAGAATTCAAGTGTTTTCAAGGGAATTCAAGAGCATATTATTAAGTATTTTAGAGTTGCATTCAAGCATCAGTCATCATGTCAAATACTTAATGCATCATGTTTGTTGTGTAGCTAACAATTGTGATGTAGGGTTTTGTGATTCAAGCAAGTGTTTCATCCAAGATTAGCATTATTCAATCTAGATTGAAGGTCTGCATCCATTAGATCCATCTCAAGCATAATTATAGTACTTTATTGCAAGGTTTTGGTGAGTTACAACATTGTTGTTTCTTCATTCATCATTCCCTACCCTTATTTGATTTCATGTCGGGGATTGATTTCCAAAACAGGGTTTTACAAAGGAAAACCCCTATCTACTAACCCAACAACATTTTCCCCTATCTTTTTTGTGTGATTTCTAGGTCTAGGTTGCAAATTTCCTAAGGAGAAAGATTGATAAAAAATTTCAAATCATTCAAAGTTGTCAAAGTTGTTATCAAGTCTTGGAGAACACCTACATGTTGCAAATCAGGGTTTCATATCTAGAAATCACTCAGGAAAGACAAAGCAGACAAAGAAGAGTAGGATCATACTTTGAAGGTTCATAAAAGGATAACCAGATTGATTCACCACTTATGGTGAATGAGTCCCAATTTTAGTAAAAAAATAGATTTTTGCATATGCAGATACCCTTTTGGCAGATTCCTATTCCCGCACAAATTTCTAGAAACTGGATTGATTTTCCCAGTTTGGCGAATGAGTCCCACTCAACAATAAAAGAAAAAAATTCAATGTTTCAAACCTCCATCTTGTCATATCCATATTTTTCAAGTGCACTTATTCCTTTTTGTATCTTTTTGTGTTGTTTCATTTACTTTTCTAGGTCAATGCATTGAATTAGGGTTAAGTGTTGCATCTTGCATTTCATTATCTTTTCCAAGTCTAAACTTGGTGATGAACCCCTTAATAGTTTTTATTCAACCCCTAGGAAAACCCTATTGCAAGATGTCTTTCTCTTTTTCATGGAGATCTCTAGGGTTACCCTTGAATGAAATTGGAAAAATGGGTGTGCTCTATATCCTAAAACTATATTATAGTAGTGCCATACCAATTTTTCACCATTTCAACATGAAAGGAGGGGAAGGATTGTGGCATATAGGGGCTTGCCTCATTCAAACATCATCTTGGTATTTGTAACTCTAGAATAGAAAAGTTAATGATGAAAGAAAGTGTATCCATTTGAGAGATAGAGGTTAAATGGTACCAAGTATTGAATTCATCATTTGTTGCAACTCATAACTCAAATTGGATTTGCTTGATGGACTGAAGTTCTACTCCTCACCTTCAAGGATCAATTTCTATTTGACTTGATTTAATTTGAATACCTATAAGTGTTAGTACTAAAAAATGAAATGCATGCAAAACATGAACAAAATCACATAAATCTTGACATGGTGCTTGAATTATGAAATATTGTAATAATTCTTAAACTTTTTCTCTTGACTGCTTTTAGGACACTTGACTTGATCTTCTTGATTACGCTTCTCCATTCTTTTTTTCTTTATTCTTAATTAAATTGGTGAAAATACTTTTCATTTATATACAATTCTTCCAATTAAATCCCAAAAAATAATTTTTGAAAGCTGAAAATTAGAATTCAAATTTCAAATAATAAATTACCAAAAAGTGCTAGCATATTTAAATTTGGGGCCAACTTAACAGGTTTAGGGGGTAGGATTCCCTAGACCGGATCCCTCCTTTTTCGAGATCCAAAGTGTCAAGGGTTAAATATTAAATACATACTTTGAATTACCATATTTAATTTTTCAATAAATGTTTGAACTAGGAAATGGAATGCATGATTAGGTCTAAGCACATAGGGGGGAGAAAAACCTAGTGTGAAATTATCAAGGGTAAAAATTTGCAATGCTACATTAAGTGTTCTTATTCAACTATGGGTTATTTAATTTAACTTAGTTTTGTGATATTTCTAGTAGATTTATAAGTGTAGTTGGATGAATATATAACTATAATAATTATCTATTATGAATATTTTTATTAGATTAAAGTTTTGGAGGGGCCAGTACCCATATTCAAAATAGCCATAAAGGCCCAAGAAGCGGGCTCTCAAGATGTGAGACACCCAAAAACAAAAAGGTGAATTAGCAAAAAACTGACCAACAATAGAAAATAAGAAAGAGCATAGGATAAAACTAGCAAGGCATCAAACCAACTACTAGTCTCTAAAAGTTGAAGGCCACCAATGGCCTACGAGTCCTTAGAAAGGAGTTGAAGTTTCTCCTCGAAGGACAAAGGAACCTTGTGAGTGGGTTGGGTCTCCTCAGTATTGGGTGAGGCAAAGATGGTCCCTTTATTACCCTTTTTCATGGAGTGACTAGCATCTTGACTATCCTCACCAGCCCTTTTACCATAACTATTCTAAAGTAACTACTAAAAAACATGGATAGTGACTACATTGCTTTTGATGATCTCCTTTTTGAAGTCCACAATATCTTGGTGGCACTTCAAAGTTTTTTCCTGATTACTATGCATGGTGGAAATTTCATCCTGAAGCTTCATATTATTATCCTCCATACCTACCAACACTTGAAGCTCCTCAACCTCCCTCTCCCAATTCACCCATTTTTCAAAGAACTTGGTGAGAAAACATAGTATACCCCAAAGTTTTTCAACATCAACCTCACCCTACCAATACATCTTTTGATATAACACTTTCTCCTCCAATACATGAATTCTATCCTTGGTCATGATTAGGTAGGCCAATAACCACTTGAGAAAATCGTTCTAGACATTAATAGTCATTAAGACATCATTCAATTTATTCTTCAAGGGAACACATTGATCAGATTCCTCTTTGTCCAATTGGGGCTTATTAGAGGCACCTACTTGATTAACACAAAGGTTGGGGGATCTATGAAAACTAGGGAGATTAATAGGAAAAACCTCAAAAACATTATTATGACTAGGGGAACTAGCGAGGGAATTAACAGTGCTAGGTTTCTATGACTCATCATTCAAGATGTCTGTACCAAAATTAGAGGTAGAAATAGGGGTGGTTTAAGTAAACAAAACACTTTTTCTAGGGTTAGGAGTTGGGTCCATAGTGGTAGGGGTTTTACCTCTCACCTTAGTAATTATATAAGAGGGGGATGAAGTCAACACAAATCAAATATTCAAAAGGGGGTCGTACAAGGGTTTGGAAGGGTCTCTAATGACAAGGGAATTCTTTTTGATAGAGGTCATGGAAGGGGTTTGAGTAGCCTGGTAGTAACATAAATGAAAAATTGACCCCTAGTGAATAGGAAGAGTTTTACTTTTAACCTACACGACCTTAGTAAACTTCTCCAAAGAGGAAAAAATCCAAAAAAGAAAAATTTGTCTTAACATTATAGAAAAATGATTTATCATAAGTAAGAGATGGGCATGCAAACATTTGAACTAACCCTCCAAAGTAACATACCTCATTAAGACCTCCACCAACCTGCTCCAAACCCTAGAAAGGTATTCTCTTCTAAACCCATTATGCAACAGATTGAATTTTTCACCCTTGTTCATGAACATATCCATATCCTTCTAATAATGAACCTTGGACTTTTGAGGAATGTGCAGACCCCATCTAAGGAAAGACCAGTGACTTCAATAATGAGACCTAGTTTGATGTGGAAGGTGTACTCACTAATGGTGGCATTGGCCTCATTCTAGGAATTAATAAAATCTATTGAAATATTAGGGTCATGTACCATCATATCTTCAACATACAAGGCAATATTTCCTTGTTAGAGGATGGTCCAAACATCCCTACCATTTTTCCACACCTTGCAAGAGGCAAGTTTATCCTAAACAAGATCACCTCCCATAGTGTAATTCACACCAAACAAAGAAAGTTATAGAACTCTATAGAAACACCTAGAATAATACAAAATCCAAAGATGAGAAGGCTTATGAAAATACTTGTTAGGAGAGACAAATTTCCATAAATTCAATCTATGCTAGTTTTCCAAAGGAGCTGATAAGGTGTCTATCTCAAGCTCAAGGTTACTATAATTGGACCCTCTTGAGAAAAGAGACAATTTCATGCCTAATTAGACCCACTTTTGAGTCCTCTTACATCTTTTATCCTTCAAAATGACATTTATAGGCTCCTAAGACCCATTTTTTTTTATCAAGAGGCCCGTTTTACTTGAGAAATCACTTAAATCCTGACAAACAACATTCAATTCTTCCATATCCCGAAAAATCACCTTCAAAAATTGGTAGTGGGACCCATTCGCCACCTTGGGAAAATGAGTCCCCTCTACTGGGACCCATTCGCCAAGGGTGGAAAATGAGTCCCTTTTGAGGTAAATTTCAATTTTGAGTGAGTGGGAATTCAATTAATTCATCTTAATTTTTTGATAAATATTAGCCTCTTAGGTCTAAATAATGGGAAAATTAGGTGTTGTTGCTTATAAATACTCATTTTTCATCATTTTACACATCTTTTAGTCATTTCACAAAAGTAATTTGTAAATTCAAGTCTTCTACAACAAGTTTCATTAGCAAAGTTGAAGTTTTAGGACATCAAACTAGGGTTTGTGCAAGTCTTGAAGCTCACTTTTTGGATCAAAGTTCAACATTACAAAGAGTTGATGATGGATGCCTATGGTGAATCATGGAGAAATTTAGGTTGAGGAGATGCAACTAGCCATCAAACCACACCTAAAGACTTTTTTCAAAGAGATTCCATCTTCCATTGCTTCTCTATTTTTAGATTAAGGTTTATATCTCATTTACATTCCAATTGCATGCCATTTCAATATCTCCATTTTTTATGTGTTGTGAGATTTCAAGGGTTGAGATATTGCATCATTCAAATCACATTTTTTTTTCTTATTCTTGAATAATAAAATATGGTTTTTGACATACTTCAGATTTTCCTAGTCTTTAACACATCTAAGGCTAGGGTTTTATGCATATTTTATCCATTCAAGGTTTGATTACCCAACTTGGGATTTGACCAAGGAAAACCCCCCACTAGACACAATATTTTAAGCTATTTTGTAGGAATTTTCTGAGATCCCAATTTGAGTTTTTGGACCATAAAGTGTTGTATAGGTATCAAGGTACAAAACAGAGATTTGAAATCACATAAATTTGAAAGTAGACTGATTCACCATGCATGGCGAATGAGTCCCTCCTGAGGTGCCATTTTCAATTAGATGAAGATCTAGGCATCCAGTTAGCTGAAAATAGTTCTTGTGTAGAAAAAACCATGACCTGGGACTGATTCACCTAGAGTGGCAAATGAGACCCAGTCAGCCCAAAATCAACTTTTGTCAGATTTCAAGATTGCTTTCCAGTATTCTTCAGCTTCTCAAGTACACATATTGATAGATTTGGATTTTTGTTTAGTTTAGTTTACATTTTCATTCATCATTTCAAGCATTTTGTAAACATCATTGTGTTTTCAAATATTACATTATTCTTAGGTTTTACATTCATAATCTCTCAATTTCATTGCTTAATTTCCTTTAATTCATCTCATTTAGTTTCAATAACATCATATACATCTTAATTTGAGTGAACCACCTAGAATTTTGAGTGGGGTTTATCTCTCTCCTTTTAGGTGAAACAGTCCTAAGAATGCAAGAGTAGCCTATAAGCCATACCCAAAAATCTACTATTCATAAAGTAAGTCGCACACATCTCCAAGGATATGAAAAATATTATCCCAAATAATCACTTAAGATGTGAAAGCTCCCAAGTTGGAAAGAGCATCTACCACTTTATTCCTTATTCAAAATATGTGAGTAGATATGAAATTATCAATATTCATAATCATATTTCAAGCTAGTAGGATGGGGTCCCAAGGAGACCAACAAGAATTCACCATCCCACTCAACATCATTATGGTACTTTTGGAATCACCTTCAATTTCCATATTGGATATACCCACATTCTTGGCTATACATATAACATGGCTGGTAACCTCCACCTTTGCAAAATCTGAAGTTTGAACTATGAGATTCACTACATATTCCAACATCATTTTCCCATGATGGTCTCTAATGGCACCACCTCCACCTATCTAACCATAAAAATTTATCTTAAGCCAACCAGGCTGAGGGGGACATGTAGTGTTGCTCTTGTTTGGAGGGATAGGAGAGATCAAAGCATTAAGGGCCTTAGAAAGGGTCTAGGATGAGGCAATAGAGAACTCCAAGTTAGAGGGATTATTTTTTGGCTTGAAAGTGGTCATGATGAGGTTCTCGATAATCTGAAGAATAATCTTATTGGGCACAACTTGCCAAGTTTTTTTACTATAAAATATATGTTATGCCCTTTCTAAAGTTCCCAACCTATGAAAAGAATAGTGTGCCACCAAATCTCAATGAGAAAATGATGGGACACCAGTGAGAGCTAGCCATCAAGAACCAACTTAGTATCCTTATGCCACACCCAACTAACTATGAATAAAGACATAATTCTTTGTCGAACCTACTAGGAGTAGGAACTATGGAATAAAAGGTGAGAAATGGTTTTAGCTTCCTCTTCACATAGAACACATCTATTGACATGATGATGACCATGCTTCTACAAGTTATCTAGTGTAAGAATACGTTCATGGAAAGTAGTCCACCAAAATAACTTAACTTTCACCAAGGAATCATTCCTCCAAACCTTCAACCAATTGAATTTAGGGACCCAATCCCTAGATAAAATATTGCATCTAAACTTAACTGAGTAGTTATCATCCTTAGTGTTGGCCTCCTACAATGATTTTAATAACTAATCCTTTACAACCATGACTTAGAGATTGGACATCTAACTTGAATAACTATCTCAATCATCATGAAGGTGCATTTAACTTGTCAACCCAGGGACATGAACTTGAAATGGCTCAACATAGTATGTGCACTAGGAACTCAAAGTAGCCATTGCATTCTATAGCTAAGAAACATAATACTGAAAGTAAATTGCTTGAAAGGGAAAGAGACAAATGTTGAATATGAATCAAAAACTATGCTAAGCTGAAATGCATATCAAGAATAAAATTTTGAGCAATGAACATGACACTACTCTATCTGCTTTGGTTGCAGGAATAGTCATAGAATGGAATTTTAGTGGTTGTAGGAATAGTTAATGCCAAATTTCTAACTAAGTACTAAACAACAAGTAATACTAAACTAATGCTAAACTAATAAGATGGATTACTCACCAAGTGGCCTCCCTTGGGTAAGTATCCTCTAAACTAAAAAACTCAAGTGCTTGAACTTAGAAATTTATTTTATTCACTATAAACCTTGCATACAAGAGTAATGTATTTGTATCATTGAAACTGGAGAATGAGAGTACAATATCAAATCATGCAACTCCTTAAGAAGGAGCATCAAATCATTATTTATACTATAGCTAAACAAGGCAGTCATCTCCACGACTAAGAGGACACCATTTAGGGAAAACATGCGAGAGTGGAGCAATGGTGGTTATGCATGCATGGAATTTGGTTAGACATGCAAGTCTAGACATAGATCTAGCACAACAGTAACACCCATGCATGCTCAATCATTAAGATCCACTAGAAGGTGGTTACATTTAGTTGCATGAAGAATATTTTTTCGTCGGCTACCTTTAACTTGGAGTGATTCCTCAACTAGACATTATGGTGCATGCCGAGCTGGAGGTGTCTTTCTCAAATTAGTGTATTATATCTGCATGGCAAGGTCAGTACACATAATAACTGCACATCTATAACCACTCTAAGAATCATGTATTAATCACATGCAAAATCAATATAGTTAATCCACATAATATGTCAAATGTCATTAAAGCTTATAGAGATAGGATAATGTAAAATGTCAATGGTTTGAGGGAAACATTATGCAAATACCAACATTTAATCATCAAAGTTCATGACATCAACCAACAAATAGACTATAGATTCTACCCAAAACTAGACCAAAATATAGGCTCATCACTCCCCCCAACCTAACATTTTTCTGGTTCTCTAGTAGGGGAAGAGTTGTTCTTCTGCTTTGTCAAGGCTCTAAAATTTGCAAGTGAGAGTTGTCCAACATCAATAGCTGCAGTGTGTGAATCAAGATCCCAATAGAATCCTCCCAATTTTTCAAAACTGTTCCATCTATGCCTCTCTGTAGCAACATTAAACTGGTAAAATATGAATTTTGGCATGGGCCACATGAGCATGGGTGGCTGGAAACTCAGGAGAATCCAAAGTTGGCCCTTTGTTCTCCCAATCTCAATATACCTATCAATTCTTTTTAGTGTTACAACACAATTGTGGATGGAATGAGGCTCAGCCTATTTTAGCTCATTATTCAAACTATTCCATATTTGAAACAAACATATCCTCATGGTTTCCTCCTTTTTTGTTGTCTTTACCTCATACTCTTTATAAACTACCTCAATCCAAGGCATAATCCTATTGCCATAACTTGTCTTGAGTAGCATTCTATCATTCTCTGTAAATATCCCTTGGGTTGCTTGATTTAGCTTTAATAGGAAAAGGGATATCAAACTGGAATTGCTTATAAGCATCATATTATTGTTCCCAACTAATCTCATTTTGCACCCAAGACATGAATGCTCTCAATTGAACATCCCCAACATACAGCAGCAGATTCCAATCATGGTCTTTTGTGATAGCGTAATTATGCAAATAAAATTCACATAGAAAATTCTTCATTTCAGGGGATGAAATCCTATAAGAATTGAAAAATTCCATAGGGTTATCAATATAAGGATTCAAACTTGATGCAATTCTTGACATCTTAAAAGAGAGATACTTCTCTTTCAGGAGCAAAGCATAAACCCTTTGAGGGCTCCTACATTCTAGAATCTTTGGTGCCAAAGCTGCCATATCATCCACCCTCTCCTTCAGGGTGGCCATTTCTACATTTTTAGCATCAATCTTTTCATCCTTCTTTTCAATTTCCTCCTTCAATTTTCATTTTTCATTTTTCTATTCTTCCTCCCTTCTTTGTATTTCTTTCCATAAATTCAAAAAATTTGCATGTACTGTAAAACTAGGAGAATTATGAATGCCTACCAGTCTTTTTGTTGATGGTGGCTCTTCATAAGGCACTATCTGTATGGAATCAGGCTGTGTTGTTATCTTTAGATGCAAGGAACTCCTGCTCTGGTTCTAGTTGTTGTTGTAGGACCTCTTGCTCATGTTGTAGGACCTCTTGCTCATGATGTAGGAAGTCCTTATTTTCCTCCAATTCTTCTGCAATGTTAGCAAGATCGACCAGTGTTATATTTGGTGCTCCCCTAAATATGTCTTCTTCTTCTTCAACATTCTCCTACTCCATTGGAGCTTCAAGGTCCTCATGTGAGGTCTCACTAGGTTTAGGGATTTCCTATGGAGGCATACCAATCGTAAGCCCAACTAATCTTGATTTCATGGGAGGTCTCTCACGTTTTCCTTTGGTTGTAGGATGAACAGTATCAGCCTTTCTCTTCTTAGAACTTGGCACTTTTCTTTCTATAGGATGTTTCTTAACCTTCCCTTTTTTCGTTTCTACCTCTCTTTGTTGTGCCCTAGTTCTCATCATGGTTTCAAGTGGCATTTCATCATCATAATCTAAGGAAGAGCTTTCTTTTTCTAAGTGCTCTATTCCAGAAGAACCAATTTCTATGGTTTCTTCTATTGTAGGAGGGTTCACGCTAGAGCCAACACCAGAGGTTGAAGCACTAGGAATGGCTTCAGTCGTGCTTACTCTCTTGCTAGACCTACGAGATTGAGGCAAATCTCTAGGTTGCAAGTGCTTGGGTCTAATTTTATCAACATTTATAAACTCTTCCCAAGTCATCCTAGATACATCATGTAAATACTTTTCAACTAAAAATTTAATCAAGCAATGGTGGGAAATAAAATTATCCCTACCTTTTTGGGTCTCGACTGCCATAATTGAGAGAAGATTGTACAACACATTGGGAACATTCATCCTCCTTTCGTGCCTCATGTGATTCAAAAGCTTCAAGTGGAAAAATGCAAGTTTGACTGGTGGCCCTCACAAGTGATGTATTTGATAGCATACACAACTATCTACTTCCATGGCTCGAGCAAAGATATTCTCTTTGCATCCTATTTTTCTATGCTCAATGGGGAGTCATTTGGCTCTATAAACTCATCCCTAGTTGATTTGGTGTCTTTGGAAGCAAGGTATTTTTCACCATCAGCTAGTAACCTTGTGACCTCTACAATTCTTTCCTCCATTGCCACAAATTCCAACCCTTTTACTGTGGATTTTCCTTTTGAAAATGTCTAGGAAAATTCAAGGGCAATGCTTTCATCAAATCCATCTAGCTTCAAGAAGTAATCTAACCATCCATAGTTTCTAAATTATGTCAGGCACTATAAATCTTGTAGTAAAATATCATGCACTGTGTGTTCATTTCGAATTAACCAACCTCCAATTGTCTGCAATCAAACAAATTCTCTACAACTTCCTTCTTGCAATTCCCATCTGAAAATCAAATGCACTTTCCTAGAGTATCTGCTAAATTCCACTAACAATCTGCTAAATTTCTAGTGCCAGTGTCGACTAAATTACCTTTCTTTTGTTTTTCCTTCTTGCTTGCAACTCAAGATTATGACAAGGAAATAATGGCAAGAAAAGGAATGATAAAGGGAAATTATGATAGGAAGAAATGGTAGTTGTAGCTATTATCACTTCACACATGCAAACTATCCTCTCACTCAGATTTCAAATCAACTCATTTTAAAATTTCTGACATAGCCTAATATGATTTGACACATGGGCAATAAATTCACAACATATTTGCATCTTTTTCTTTGCCCTCCCCCCAACCTAAATTTGGACATGTGTCTGCACATTTGAATATCTATACTAACATACAATGATTAAATGAATGCACTTAAAAGATGATTAAAGATATAAATTAATGTGCACATACCTGAATGTGTGGAAGATTTTTTGCAAAGATTGTGAATAAAGTAACACTCACCTTTTTTTGGAGAATAAATTGAGCAATAAATGAAGTGAAATGAGGCAAGGTAGAATGAATTGATGGAAGAGAGAGAAAGGTGGTAATGGATGGGTGGATGGGTAGATGGATGAAGAAATGGACTTCCACATAAGTGAAAGTCTTTATTATGAAAAGTACGTACCTTGATTAGCCAAAAGGAGGGACACTAGGTCCGCTTCCTTTGGCTGGAGGAAGCTCTGGTGTTGAATGATGGATGAATTGTTGTAGGAACTCTTCTTTGGAAGCTAGCTTATGGTATAATTTGAGGCGATGACCATTGACAAGTAATTTGAATCTAACAAGGTCGATGGTAGTAAGCTAAACAACTCCATTAGGAAAGACCTTAACAACTTTGTATGGTCCTAGGCACCTTGTCTGCAATTTTCTTGCATTGTCTTGGTATCTTGAGTCATAGAGAAATGCCCAATCTCCTAGTTTGAATTTCTTGTCCCTAATAAATTTGTCATGCCACTTGATCCTCTGATTCTACACTAATTCTATATGTTGCAGGGCTTCTCTTCTTATCTCATCTAAAACATTTAGTTTCATGATTCTTTCTCTCTATTCCTTAGAAATATTCATCCCCAAATATACTATAGTTCGCAGAGTCTTATGTTCAAATTCAACTAGAATCATAACTATCTTTCCATGCAACAACTCAAATGGTGTGAAGCTTGTAGTTGTTTTCCAGGTTTTCTTATAGGCCTAAATAGCTTCTACTAATCTGTTTGTCCAATCCTTTCCATGGATAGATACTTTTTTAGTTAGAATGGCTTCAATTTCTTTGTTGGTCACCTCAACTTGGGCATTAGCCTAAGAGTGATAAGGAGTAGACTTCCTATGCCTTATATTGTACTCATTCACTAGTGCTACAAAAAGAGTTGATGTGAATTGTGGCCCTTGATCAGTCACTATTTATCTTGGGACTCCATATCTTGTGAAAATATCTTCATAAATAAATTATGCAACCTTGTTATCTCTTGCATGCTTCATAGCCTTAACTTCTACCCATTTTATCACATAATCAGTGCATACCAATATATAAGACTTACCATTTAATGGAGGGTCAATTGGTCCCACAAAATCTAATCCCCACTTGTCAAAGGGTTTGATTACTACATAAGGGAAAAGTTTCATTTCATCAGATCTGGTTGCTTTTCTCATCCTTTGACATCTATCACATTTTTTGGTATACCTTTCTGCATCCTTGTGGAGTGTTGGCCAGTAATACCCTGTGTTCAAAATCTTCATTATTGTCCTTTTGGCTACAAAGTGTCCTCCACATGGTTCATTGTGAGATCCATGCAAGATTTCATATGTCTCATCTTCTCCCACACATCTCCTCACGACATGGCCAGGTCCAGTATGAAACAAACATCCAACAATCCAAGAGAAAGGAAAATATTTTTCAATAAGTTCCCTTTTCTCTTTTGGGGAGAAGTGATAAGGAACTCTACCCATGACCAAGTAATTGGCTATGCCAGCATACCAGGGTGTTTGTACACTAAGGGAGAATATATGTTCATCATGAAAAGAGTCATCTATGGGTTGATTTTCTTCTAATGTAGTTAGTCTTTAAAGAAAATCTGAAACAACATTGGCCTTCCCTAGCTTATCCACAATGGTTATATCAAACTCATGCATCAATAATAACCATCTTTCCAATCTTCCTATGATCAAAGGTTTATTCATGAGATATCTAATCACTACATGATCAATGTGCACAAAGATTTGGTAGCTTGTTATGTAATTTCTGAATTTGTTCAGTGCATAGATTACTACCAACATCTCTTTCTCTGTCACTGTATAATTAAATTCAGCTCCTTGTAAATTTTTGCTGACAAAGTAAATAGCATTTTCAATAGATCCCTAATTTTTTCCTAAGACTACTCCTATGGCATAATCTAATGCATCAGTGTGGATGTGGAAAGGAAGCTCCCAATTAGGTCCCTTGAGTACAATATCATGAGTCAAATTTTCCTTCAAGTCATAAAATTCCCTGTCAAAAGCTTCAATCCACTGAAATTCAGCATCCTTAGTGAGAAGGGTATATAATGGTGCTTCTACCTTGTTGAAATCTTTGGTGAAACACCTATAATATCCTGCATGACCCAAGAAACTCCTAACATCCTTCTATTTTTTAGGTGTAGGAATATTTGTGATTACCTCAATTTTTACAGGATCTACTTGAATTCCCTTGTGGGAGATGTAGTGGCCAAGAACTACACCCTCTTGCATCATCATGAAACACTTTTCACTATTTAAGGACAAGTTTTTATCTTCACATCACTATAAAACTCTCATGATATTTTGCAATGCTTGATCAAAATCAATGCCATAAGTGGTGAAGTCATCCATATAGATTTCCATGCAATCATGAGAAATTTCTGAGAATATTTTAATGACTGCCCTAGTATGGAAAGTTGCAGGTCATTGCACAAGCCAAATGGGAGTACCGAATAGGCATAGGTCCCCCATAGACAGGTAAATGTGGTCTTCTCCTGGTCTTCTGGTGCAATTTGGATTTGGTTGTAGCTATTGAATGCATCTAGAAAAAAGAAGTATTTCTTTCCTGCAAATGTGTCCAAAACTTGATCAATGAAGGGTAAAGGAAAGTGATCCTTCTTGGTGGCAGCATTAAGTTCCCTATAACCAACACAAAATCATCATTTCCTTCCTTTCTTGGGAACAATCACTAATGGATACACCCACTAACTATTTGAAATGGGGTAGATAAATCTCACATCTAGTAATTTCTTCAATTCTCCTTTCACATTTTATCTTACTACAGGGTTAATTTTTCTTTATGGTTGTCTTACTGGAGTACAATCATCTCTAATATAAATTCTATGTGTACAAAGTTTAGGATCTACTCCCTTTATATCATGATAATCCCATACAAATGCATGTTGATGGACCCTTAATAGGTTTGCTAATAACAATTATTCTTCTTCATTCTATTTACTATTAACATTCAAATATCTTCCCTCTGATATCTGGACTTGTGTAGTTAACTCTATAATGGATACTTCATTAATAAATGGTACCTTTAGTTCACATCATAGCCATGTATGGAAAATACATGTTGTTGCAAGAAGTTTGTCTACAAGAACAATGGCTACAGGAAGAGTGGTTGTAGGAAGATTGTCTACAGGAAGAATGTCTGTAGGAACAATGGTTGTAGGAAGAGCAGGAAGAAGTGTCCTGACTGAAGTAGAAGATGATGCTTCCTCCACTTCATAATGGTTCTAAATGATGTTATCCAACACTTCATCCTCATCTTGGAGATGCATGAAAGATCTTATGCCTAGTATCATAAGTTGTGCCACAAAATTAACTTCCTCGGCCTCTTCACCAACTTGTGGCCATACAGGATTATCTTCATCATGAGATGGCTAAGCAGGTGAATAAAGAACAAAATTTTTAGTACTCCTCCATTCTGAAATGGTCATGTCACCTGACCAACAACCAATGTATGCATCTGCAATTCCTAACCAAGGCCTTCCAAGAATGATGGGATACCTACCTAGTGTAACATCCATCCACTTTAAAACACAAGTAAACTCAAGAATTTACAAGAAGGTAAATAAACTTAGTAAACATGAGAGAATTTTTTTTTTTAAACATTTTCATAAACATGTCAAGAATAAAGTATAACTTTTCCAGATAAAATTCAAACTTGAGATCATATGTCTTCGTAACTAGAATCAAGAAAAATCCTTACAATATTCATTTATATCACATGAGATACACTTAGCATAAAGAATAGTTTTACCTCATAGGTTTTAACTATCATAAGCCAGAACTTGGGGTTCACTACTTCTAGAATGTTGATCTCCATCTTCAAAATCCTCAAAGAGTCTACTGCTATAGAGGGAGAGCATCATCCGAGTGCTTTTCCTCCAACCACGGACTCAAGTGGTCCCCCACGAACTTCCTAACTAGAAGTGACCCGGCCCTTCTCGAAGAGTATAGATATAAGGAACTATCTAGTTTCCCCATCTGAGTCCTAGTGAGGTTTTCTACAAAACTCAATCGACCATACAACTCTAGATCCCTTTTAGCTAAGTATGATTGTTTTGATGGGTCATGCCATCTAGACACACACCTCTGACTCATCATAGAACTATCATAATTTATAGTTTTACTTACTCTATTGGTACTCTAGACACAAACTAGTCTGTATAGACAATCCATTCTAGCCAATTTGGTATAGAACTAATCCTTAATCTAGGATATTCATGTATTGTAAATATTTAGGTATTTCAACCTATTAAAAGTTCCTTATTGCATTCTTGCAATATCTAGGGTTTTTGACTTCCTGTCATTTACTCTCAAGATTCAATACCCAACATTTTTTATGCGTTAAATCGAGTTTTGACATTATCATAGAATCTCCTAAGGTGATATAAAGACTTCATGTCTTGTTCTATGGTTTTCTCTACCTTTCACTATCAATTAGTATATATATATATATACAATGTCATATCTGACATAAGATTTATGGATTTCCTATTTCCTCATTGTTTTCAATACTAGGGTTTAGCTTCTCTAACCCATTTCATGGAATATCAACCATCCTTTTTTCTACAAAGGTAATAACATAATTGTAACAAATCATAAGAAGAAAATGCTTCTAGACTTTCCTTGACCACTTGGTATTGCTCAAGTTCAGATTTCACGTAACATGACTAGGCATAGTATTCGAGGTATTTCCTCACCAGTATAATATCTAAAATAATACTATTTTTCCATAATGCTCAAGGTTAGATATTAGGAATCCCTTAGGTTAGCCATCTAAGTGTCAGGTGTTGTGTCTTTCCCAATGTCTCACAGTCACACAACTATAGATCCACTCTAACTATGTATGACACTACTGGAGACACTAGGCCATCTAGAACACTGTGGACCGACAATACATGCAGAGATGGATGCATTACTTTGGTCAAATATTTTCATGCATAAAAATTATGGATTAAACGTTGTCGTATGTCCACCACCCTAACTCACTTATATGTTGTCATGACTTATAGTAAGTTTAAATTGACCTTTCACTCAAGGTCTAAAGTAAGTGAGATTCATGCAATTAATAGTCCATACTAAGACAATCGACTCCCATCTTGGGTTTCTTTTGACCAATTAGGTTACCTTTGTAACGATGATCTTGTCACTCCTCAACCTGCTTCCAATCTTAGTGATTACACAAACTGAATCATATTTACTATTCTAGGTATAACGTGGTTCACCACATCTAAATAGATTATCATATAAGATAGAATTGTCTTCATACTATACTATGCATTCCTTGCCTTACCTTAGTTAAGTAGTGTGAATTTGTCATGAATGATGACTCTTATTACCCTTATGAGCTTATGTAGGATCTCTAGTCTCACTTAAATAGAGGGTAGTTATCACTAATTACTCAATTCATCTCTAGTGACTTGGCTAGCATGCAAGTTGTTGCTTATTATAACCATAATCTTAATAACTATACCCTTATGAAACCACATTAGAACTTTATACAAGTTGAGTCATCTTTTAGTTGAGTGCTTTAAGCATTCACTTGTTAAGGCCATATCATCCATAAACACAATCATCATTAATTGACGTATACATGTTCAATATAATGCAAGGGCTTTAGCCTTGATGGCCTTGAGCCATAGTTTGATATGTGTTTCAAGTGTATAGCATGGCCCTTGAGGTGAAGAGCTATATATACAACTTGGCAACCAAATCAAAATAGCTTAGTTTTCATAGCCGTGAGCTCTTAGGTTAGTTAAGAAGTATAAAGATTAAAAGCTCGGCCACCCTGGCCTCAAGTAGCGACAAAGAGTTTCATACAATGTTGTTCGGCCTCAATATCCTCAACTTAGTGGTGCAATAAAGGATAAAGTTTAATGCCACTTTACCCATATGGCCTCAAGTAGTGATAAAGGTTGCAATAAGGATTATAAACCAATGTCGCTCGGCCTGGAAGGCCTCAGACTATGATAAAGATTGCAATAAGGAAAATAAAGCAATGTCACTTGGCCTGCATGGCCTCAGGCATCGTCACGGGAAGGGATTTATTATGGATTTGGCTCGGTCATAGGATTTGAGCACAGACTCAGCCAAAAATAACTATTGCAATGTGGCTCAGCCTTGGCGATGAGCCTCAACAGAGAAAATACATTAAAAGTTACAAGTTTGACCATAAGGCCTTGAGCTATTGCTAAGCATATATCAATGGTAAGATTCCATAGCAACAGTCATAACAGTATGGCTTCATACGATATGCATGTATGGAAGCTCGATATAACAAAAAATTACTCTTAGTGCACATAAAATAGCTCTACTTACCTGAGTACAGTCCTTTACAACGAAGTATTCTCCACTCCAAGTCCATTGTCCTTCCCTAGAAGTCTTTTCCTATCTCCGATGATAGCTCCCCCCTTACTGAATTTAACTCCCCCCTGAGAAATCCCCTTGCTCCTTTCCTTTACCTTCCCTTAGTCATCGAACTTGCTATTCCCTTAATCCATTTTTCCCAAATGGTTACAAAAGCGGCTAAGGATTAGAGCAAGAAATTGTTATAGAAACCGATTACCACTCAGCAGGTCACAATTCCTCCCAACTTTAGCTTACACTTGTGAAATATTTATCATTTAAAATCATTAAAATAAATATTAAAATAACTTCTACCACCTTCAAAATGTTATGCCCTTACTAGACAAGTTCCCATTGGCATTATAACAAGCAACATTAAACATAACTATGTCGTCTCTAAGGGATATGCTCCTCAATGCTAGGAGTCAAGCAATATAGTAACCCATTGCTAAATAAGGCCATTTAACAAACCTCTTAATATTTTAACAACTATTAAATCTTTCAAGCTATTATAAGGTGGAAAAACATAAGCTGGTGGCCTAGATATACTACACCTTGATATAAGTGTTGACCACCATTTCTTATATTGATACCATCAAAAAAATTTACTTGTTATCACATTTTTATAAATATGTTATTTCTTGTTAGCAAAGAATTATAATTTTCGCATATAATATATAACACAAAATATCAATTATACCAATTACGCTAATGAGGTCACCTCATAAACTCGATTATGACATAAGAAGCAACATGTTCGACAGGAAGTTGTCTCATTCACAAAACATCTAAAGTTCAACCTTGATGATGTCACTATCCCGAAATGACTAGGTTGTCATTAAATAACTTGAAAAAGACTTTAAACAATATCAACAACTTGTCAAATCAAGAAATAAATGTAGACCAAAATGGTTGAGTATCACTTGCTCGACTCAGCTAGGTTCCACCATTTTTGCATCAACTCTAGACCTAAGATGGCGACAACCTGTTCTATTCCTTGTAGCTATATCCTTCTCTTTGATGATACTCTCCCTCCCTTTCTTAGAGGGGTGACACTTGTTCCCTGAATGCAACTTGCAAACAACTCAAGATTAATGTATCATTAATCATTTCATAATCCTTATGAAATCATCACATTTTGACAACTTTTAAACACATGTCAATTTTAGTCAAATAAACCTAACTCATGAAAACATTGATTTTTACAAACATTTTCCTTAACATCAAATCATTAAGTCATGTGTAATCATCTAATAATTACTTCAAAGGTAAAAAGTAAAATATAGTTAAAGTTAGGGTTGTAACATATCTCCCCCCATAAGAGTCATTGTCCTCGATGATCCAATGCCTCTGAAACCTTATAAGAAAAAAATTTTGTTTACCCTACAAAAGCGTACACATTTGAGAAAAAAAAAACTTTTATATAAAATCATTGTAAACTTTCCATGTCATATTACCCTCTGGTTGTTGGTCCCATTGGACCTTGCATTGAAGAAGCTCAATCATGACCACTCCCTCGTCCTATGCCTGTAAAACATTCTCAGAATATAATTATCATTTGTTATATACTTTCCAAATATAATTCATAAAAAGAATTATACCTCCTGGTAATAGCTGAATCAATCAAATTGGTAACTTCGAGAATTTTGAAGAGTCCTTTATATCTAGGAATTGGTTAGGAATACATTCCTTATTTTATGAAACTTTCCTTCTCTAGCCAAGAATTGTGTTAGTGCACAATTGGAATTTACTTAACTTTTCTATCTAACATTACCTTCTACCAATCTTTCTGATCGGTTTATTTTTTTTATCCATCTCTGACAATATTTCCAAACTAATGCTAATCCTATCTTATAGCTTACCCAGCTTAAAGGAGTTCAACATCTCTTATGTCCAATGTTTCCAATTGATTCATCTTGATAGTAGAATTATAGAAGTTGTGGCGACAACTCCATAAAAGATGGATACTCTTTCTATGTGTAGCAATCAACTACTTTTAACACAGGTTTACTAAGAGAAATTCACCAAAGGTTAAGAACATTATGCGAGTAAGGTACCACTATTCATCATGAAAAATATGAAAAGTAGCATCAACCTTCACTTCTCTTAACTGAAAAGATTATTCATCAAGTACCAATTTCATTTATTTCATGTATCATTAAAATAATTTGATAAGTAAATAAAAGAGAAAGGATCATAATTCCTTTTCTAATTCAACTATCCTTTAAGACTCGGCATGCCACTAAAAGGAGGGAAATCATCACCTGGCTATTTTTCCTTCCAACCACAGACTTAAGTGGTTCCCCCACACACTTCCTGCCTGTAAACAATCCTACCTTTCAATGAAAGATTGTGATGGAACCCTCTCAGTTGCCATCTGAGCTTTGGTGTGTATGCCCACTTACCAACTCTATCGCACTACTAAGGATCCCCTCCTACTAAGTATGAAAACTATAGTTAGCTAAGTGTCTGGAGTAATATGAACTGATGAGTACATGTAGTGGCAACAAAACTCATTATGGCCATAGTTTTATATACATATGCCTTGCAATCTGCGTAGTAATGGTTCACCACCCCACTCGACTTGGAGAGACTATTCACTTGGGCTCACTGGACTACCTGTCCATCCACATACTATAACACAAGGTTCAAAAAAGTGGTATCTGCATAAGATCTCCTTTAGATAGCTTACATATTAATTTATATAACCATAAAAGGGTTTGGAACCAATTTCTTTCCACATAAGGTTTATCTCTTTTGTAAAGTTAAGGACATACCAGGTACATTTTACAATTTACTCCCTTACACAATCCATCAGAGGCCCATCTAGGACATGATAAAGAGGAACATTACATCCAACACAGTGAACAACCAAAAATTTCATGTATAGCCACCACAAAAACTCAACTCAATATCAAAATATAAGTAGTTTTAATTTCAACAATAAATCAAAGAATGAGCTCTTTCCAACAATAAATCAAATTTTGACCAATCGGCCATAAGATAACAATCTTCAAATTTTTGGTGGCTAGACCATTTCAAATAAAGAATAAAACAATGAAAATCCTTGCCAGTATTAAAAGGAATTTCACCAAAATCCAAGTGTCAATATCCAAAAGAACACTATTAATGCACTACGTGACTCGACTAAGCCACTACAAGGGAGTAGATTGTTGCACTGTTTTTAGATTTTCCAAAAATTTATAGTGGTTAGGAGATTATTTTATGAGCACATCAAACAAATAAGTCCTTTAAGACTTTCATCATGCTCAAAATTTTGCAATAAAAAGGTTATATTAGATTCACTCCCATTTCCTGGAGAATCTAACATTCACCTGACAGACGACACTATAAGGTCATTTTATAGCAACGAGACAAGTTTACAATAGAAACACAACTTATTTTCTTTGTTCTACATTACAAAACTCTATTTCTTACTTCACTAAAAAGGTTACATGTTAAAACTTAAACAATTTAACTAAGTATCTCAGTGATAGTTACATTCACCAATACAGTGGTACTTTCTAGCTCTAACAAAAGGCAAGTACTTAGTTCTCAACCATTTTTGTTTTTCCATTATAACACTACTCATCCTTAAGTTAAAGAGAAATAAATTTGATCTTTGAATTCACAAGACACTGCTCTACCTGAGCTCTTAGTCTGGTTAGTAACTGACCAAGGTTTTAATACCTTCCTGGTCAAGTCCCAAATTCTTCCCACTATGCAACCTTAGTAGAATTATTTTTCTCTTAGAGTTTCAACTCCTCAATTGACTTTCTCTTAGCCATTGATTTGGGTAATTGTTGGGAAGATAGTCTTCTAGACAGTTCCCTTGGTTTTTCTCTATGCCATTATGGCATCAAACCAGCATTAACCTTAGCCAATCTGCTAAATGTTTAACAAGTTTTCTCGTAATGAGCTCATAGGTCCATGTGTTGAACCTGGCTAGCTCTGATACCATATGTAACATCCATCCACTTTAAAACTCAAGTAAACTCAAAAATTTACAAGAAGGTAAATAAACTTAGTAAACATGAGACAATTTCTTTTTTAAAAAATTTGCATAAACATGTCAAGAATAAAGTATAATTTTTACAGATAAAATTCAAACTTGAGATCATATGTCTTCGTAACTAGAATCAAGATAAATCCTTACAATATTCATTTATATCACATGAGATACACTTAGCATAAAGAATTGTTTTACCTCATAGGTTTTGACTATCATAAGCCAGAACTTGGGGATCACTGCTTCTAGAATGTTGATCTCAATCTTCACAAGCCTCAGAGAGTCTACTGTTATAGAGGGAGAGCATCATCTGAGTGCTTTTCCTCCAATCACGGACTCAAGTGGTCCCCCGTGCACTTCCTAACTAGAAGTGACCCAGCCCTTCTCGAAGAGTATAGATACAAGGAACTGTCTAGTTTCCCCATTGGAGTCCTAGTGAGGTTTCCTACAATACTCACTCGACCATTGTATACACCTTAAAATGGTCACATCACATTGTCTGGTAATTAATTAAATATTTTTAATATTTAATTAAAATCTTTGAATTCTATCTACGTATAAATAAATTTAAATAATTTATTTATATTTCTTCATTCTTTTATTTTGATATTTAATCATTTTTTCGTATTCATTTCTTAATTAATTAAATAAACATTACGATTTATTTATATTAATTATCAATAATCTTTGTTTGAATATCTTATTCAAATAAAGATTAAAATATTATTCTTCTTCTAAATATCATTTACAATTAAATATTCCAAAATATTTAATTATTTCCTCTAATTCAATTTAAATATTCATTCTTAAAATCATTTCAAATTCTTCAAAAATCTATTTATAATTAAATATTCCAAAAATATTTAATTAAATCTTCTAAATATTTCATATTCTTCTAAAGTCACATTATAATTAAATATTTCAAAATATTTAATTAAATCTTCCATAGTATAAAAATCAAAAATAAAATGCAATAAATAAAATTAAATAAATTTATTTATTTATTTAATTTGGGATTTATCTTCAACTCCCGGAAGCAAACTGTTAAAACAGAAAATTTAATTTCTTCTGTTTCTGTGCAGGCTTGTTCCCGTGGGTTGAAGACAGGAATCCATCCTTCTCTCCAACCTCTCAACCTCTCCCATTTTCTTCTCAACCTCTCCATCTCTCACCATTCAAACTTACCAGACAATCTCACAGCCGTAGATTCTTGCCAGCCGGGATTGAGCCTACAAAAATCTATAAATACAACTGCCGGGAACTCCAAATCATATAGAAGTCTTTAGCAGAGAAACTATAGTCAAATAGCTCTTAAGCATCCATAGCATAAGCCTTTTTAGCATTCACTTTCATTTTATTTCATAGCATAGTAGCATATCATGATACATTTCATTCACAGCCCCTGTGCATAATCTACAGCCCCTATTCACAATTTCACTCCACCAGCATATAGAATAGTAGTTTTCATTTGTATACTCATTCTACAGCAGCCATTTGGAGAAGCTTACATCAAATCTCAGAGCAGCAACTTTAAATTCCTGGAGATAGAGGAAAATGGGACGGCTCTGAAGAAAACTTTGTTTGCTTTTATTTCATTTAGCTTTCTTTAGATTAAGGTTTCATTTAGTGTTTTTTTTTCAATTAGATTAACATAAATAATGACATACACATTTTTGGTGCCCACTGTGGGGCTCTTGCCCCCTTTTTAATGTTTTATTTGCAGTTTCTTTCGACAGGTTACAGGTAAAAACAGTGGAATAGCGCATATAACATGTTTCGGGAATGTCATCTCCAGTTTAGCGCATTTGAAGACTGTTGCAGCGCCCTTAATAACTATTGTAGCGTTCTTGATAACTATTGCAGCGCTCGTAAATTTTTTTGTAGCACCCTTGAAAACTATTGCAGTGCCCTTGATAATTATTGCAGCACCCGTAAAGCTTTTTGCAGCACCTGTAATTAATTTTACAGCACCTATAATGTCTGTTGCAGCGCAACTTTTTAAAGGCAGTGTATTATGTAATCTGTAACTGTAAATTAGTCTAACTGATTCCGACGCAGCCGTGGATAGTTAATAATTTCTAAGGATAAAATTAACCAATCCTAGGGTAGTCATTTAAAGTAAAAATTAACCAATCCTAGGGTAGTCATTTAAAGTAAAAATTAACCAATCCTAGGGTAGTCATCTAAGGTAGAATGAAGCAATCCTAGGGTAGGCACTTCATCTTTCATTTTGTGCTTAAAATGATTTTTTTTTTTTATGTGAAGCAACATCTTCACTTAGTTTAGAAAATTTTCATTTGGTGCTTAAAAACTGAATCTTTGTTTGTTTTGTCTTCGATGATAGGCCTATGCTCTCCCCTTAACTGGGTGATCAAAATGCCAAACTCACCTATTTCCCTTTATGCATTTTACAGCTTTATTAAAACCTTGTAGAGAGTCTGCTCTTGTGGGAAAAAGTACTCACCCAAGAGGAATGACTCAAGTGGGTTCAAGTCAAAGCCAAGCTATTCCACCCCACTCTAAAATTTAAAGCAAAATTAGGGAAACCCTCTTTTGATGGTAGTGTGCATTGATAACCATCCCCAAAGCCTTTGTTCTAAAGGTAGGGAGGTCTCTTGAGGGAGTCTATCATTTGCTGCACCGAACAGAAACCCTTACTAAGAACCTAGTATAGTATCTTACTGAGTCAGTTTCCAAACATCATATTAATCACAGTGTAGGGGAGGGAAGAATCTACCCCCAAGATACTCACCGTATAATTGCCAAGGACTGTTTGCTTAGGGGATCTGATATCCACTTCTGTCACTCTGAGTACACACCTAGAAAAGACGAAAACATGGGCACCCTTTTTGGGGTGACACGGCTATGTGAGTCAACGCAGTTCTAAGATGTGGGCTGTTGATTACTATGATGACCTACTTGAGAACTAAGAGTGAGTCTGTTTGAAGTGCTTATCATGTGTAAAACCCGTGAAAACAATTTTTGAACAATATTTTGGTCATACACTTCTTGTTTAGCATAGGGCTTAAAACAACTATTCTACAACTTGCTTGATGTGTTTTCAATACATTAATTCAGTAAAGATCATCCAAAACTCACAATTACATTGATTACACTTATCATTTTTTGAGACTAGAATCAAATCTCAAAGTGCATCTTTTCAAACAAGTTTTGATTATTGATTCAACTTCCCCAACAGGATTCTGATATCCTTTCATCTTGGAAGCCACAATCAAGAGTTAGAAATGTCATTTGATCATATCATAAGATTTTCATCTTATCAAATCAAGACATTATCATTTTTGCACTTATAAACCTATGATCTAAGTCTAGAAAAACATTTCAAAAGTATATTCCTATTGTCCACTTTACAACATGGGTGATAGGGAACAAAATCCTCTTCATAGGTTTCATACTGGGAATAGTTCAAATAATGAGATAACCGATGAAATGATTCAAGAAGTTGAACAGGATCCACAGTTTCACATAATTTTGGACAAGATGTTAGAGCGAGATAAAGAAGGCTACTTTCTTTTCTTAGCAAACCAAGGTGCCAAATTGCCCTCTAACTACAATATGGAGAAAATTAAGGAAGATCCTGAAAAGACTAAAACTCCATTAAATGATCTTAGTAGTTTTCCCCAACAAACAAGAGCACTCCAAAGGAAAATCAAGGAAATACAAGGGGGCACAACTATGAAGTCCTTTGACAGAAATATGAATGTAACCTCTTCTCCTCCAAAAGCAACATCATCCAAATTCAATGTTTTTGAATTTTTGCAAAGGTTACATAAGAAGCCCAAATCTAAGCCCTCAAATAAAATTGACCAATCCTGTCATGTCATGCATTTATCTTCATCCCCCATAATTCAAAATGAACCTCATGATTCTTTCACTCAAGATAACGATTTCATTCAATCACCTTCTTCTATCATATCCTTTACATCCAATGATTCATTTCAATCTACACATCTTGATCAAAACATTCTACAAACCCTTCCTATCTTTGATCAAGATCCCATCTCTCAAGGACCATATGATGATCCCCTCCTTTCATTATTCACCCATGATAATCCTCTTCCATCTCAAGAGACAAACGTTCTTCCAAGTTCTTCTTCGTCATCATCTAATCAATCCATACCATCCCATGATTCTATTGCATTACAAGAGCATGATATTTCTTCCATCCTATCTAATGATGTCTTACCAATTGATGATCAAGATATGATTTCTACAAAATTTCATGATTCCCTTCCTCATCAAGATCAATATAATCTTCCATTCAAGGATACCCTTTCATCCCATGAAGATGATTATCCTCCTCATGATCAAGATATGTCTTTCATACCACTTCATAATCCTTTTCCAAGTCAAGATCAAAACACCCCATCATCCCCATGTCAAGAGCCTATCACACCTATTCAAGTTATCCATGAACCCCACACCTATAAATTGGGATCCTCCTCCTTTATCCATTCTGGTTTACTTCCAAAACCTATCTTCTCATCCATATCATATCCTCTTCACAATGGACTCGCATCTTGTTTCACAAACAATACATATCCAATTGGTAAACAAATGTGTGAAATTATGAATTACAAAGGAAAAGGTTTAGGCCTTCATGAGCAAGGTAGCCTAGAACCCCTTTCTATCCAAGCATATCCATATTCTCATGGCCTTGGTTATACACCTCATGCTCAACCTAGGTATCCTAGTCCATCAAACTCTCCATCCATCCTAGGTCCTTATCCTAGTCCAATAAAAACATCATCTATCCTAGGTCCTTATCCTAGTCCATCAAAAACACCATCTATCCTAGGTCTTTATCCTAGTTCATCAAACCTTCCATCTATCCTTGGTCCTTATCATCCCAAACCTAGCTCATCAATCCTTTCATCCATATTAGGGTCCCACATTTCTCCATCTCCTATTCTTCAAGAACAACAAAGGTACACATCCTTGATTCACTTTCATAATTCTTCCTTCATTAACTTGTCCATCATACCTCCATATCGTTCATCTCAATCCACCCCTCCCATTGCTCTTGGAAGCAATTTGGATGTGAAATATGAAAAGCTTCTATATCTAAATCCACATGTATCAAAGGATCAACATGTCTCCTCGAAGAGTCATGCAAAAATAAAAGAAAATTTGATCCAAAAATCAAAAGGAAATTTTCAAAGGCCACAAAGGCCCATCAAAGCAAAGGCAATTTCCAAAGGTCACAAAGGCCCGTCAAAGAGAAAAGGAAATTTTCAAAGACCACAAAGGTCCATAAATCGAAAAGAAAAATGTCAAAAGCCACAAAGGTCCACAAAGCAAAACTCAAAGTCAAAATTCATGTGGATTCCTAAAATTTTCATAGAAGCAATAAACTCTAAATTGGCATCCAAATTTGCTAATCCAAAAGCTTCCTCCAATTTTCCATCTAATAACCTATCACCTTCCAAATCCATTTTTCCTCCATAACTCCACCACCCTTCAAGGTGTGTGCCAATGTTGATCTTTTCAACCTTTCCATTTATCCATAAACAGGTTTTCCAACCTCCTATCCATTATCCAACATTCATCTCCCATCATTCTCCTTTAATCCAAACTTTTGCATAAGTCCTTAGATTCTTCTATCATTAATCTACCAACATTTAGGATTCTAATTTCCATTCCCATGGTTTATTAGAGGGATATTTGGTTGTGAAACTTGATGCTTAAGTCCTTCCTCTATCTCCCTATCATGCATATCTTATCTTCCATATTCCTCTTGTACTCTACACTTAGGGACAAGTTTCATCCATCTTATCATTCATGGTCATTATCCTCTCTATGCCCATTCCTTACATTTCCACCTTTGATCTTGACAAGGTTAAGGATCTTCTTGAACATCATATATCTTATCCATATCTTTCATACCATATCTATTCATATCTATCATCTATACATATCTTTCATATCCATATCATATGATAGGAATCTTTAGGTTTCATCATGGCTTGATGAAATTTGTACATATCTTTTATCTTTAGGTTGTGTTTACACTGGGGGCAACATGCAGAAACATACAAGAGAGGGGTAATGAGCTTTCAGAATATCACAAAACAGACAAAACAATTTGACAAAACACAACAGACATTGTCGTATCAAATCAACAAATAACATGTTTATTCAATGCCAATGGAAATCGAAACAACATGATCCAAACAACTATTGAAATGAGAATATCAATGATGATAACCAAATTGGATAATCTTAATCTGAATAAATGTTTGAAATACTTTAAGCAAGATTGGAATGATTGTTTGATTTTCTATCATATCTCTAGAGTAATTCGATGATGTACTGAACTAGAAACGCAAGGAAGGAGTATGATTTTTCTTTGTCTGTTGTTTGTGAGGAAATCATTAGTACTATGCAAATTGGTCGCGAGACATGTTCTACTATGTATCATGGATGACATTTCGGAATTTGCATGGGAAAAGGATTAACTCTTGTCTGTTTATGCAAGCAATACTCCGGTCATCTCGGTTCAATTATACCTAGATGCTTGTATTAACTTGCTATATCAAAAATTATGAAAGCAATACTCAGGTCATCACTGGTGCTAACATACCCTTTGATGCTTGTATTGACTTTCAACATTTCAATGCTCTATGATGATACAAAAAGCACAAATAAGCTCTCCAAATGGCAATATTGTATGGATATCCTGCATGGTTAGTATAGATTGCATTCATGTTAGAATCTGCATTTTGCATTTGTAGATTTTCCTAAAAGCTGGCAAAGTATACAATGTCTCAATAAAAAAATCAAAGCTGATCACATGAAAACACTATGAGGTGCTACCCCGAGATGTTGTTGGTCTCACACCACTTGTTCCTACATCAGAAGATCAAATCATCAATAACAGCAGAAGATCATACACTTATTCAAATCAATCCAATCAGAATACATCATTCAACTATTTGTTTTTAACAACTTTGAAAACAAATTTATCAACATCATGTTTGTTTTTAACAACTTTAGAAGCAAACATATCAACCGATTTGTCTTTCAACAACTTTGAAAGCAAATTTATCACAATCTTATTTGTTTTTAACAACTTTAGAAACAAACTCATCACCAAATCTGAATATCAACTTTTTGTCTTTCATCATCATGAAAACAAATTTATCAAATCATGTTTGTTTTTAACAACCTTAGAAGCAAACTTATCAGCAATTGTTTCTCTTTCAACAACTTTAAAAGCAAATTTATCAGCTACTATTTGTTTTCCAACAACCTTGGGAAGAAATTTATTAGACAAACATCATCAAATCAGGGCATCTCAATACACAAAATTGGGGCATTTTATCATATTTTCACATAGCAGGGGCAACTTCTTCATCAAATTTTCATTTCATGTCTCTTCGGGTCAATTTCTTCAAATCATTAGTTTCGAACGATGAATCGACATCTTCAAAATCTATAAAAATTGAAACAAATAAAAATAAATAAAAATAAATAAAAAAATAATAAAAATTCTAAAATCGATTCATCGTTCGTGGGGGCATATACCTATCAACATTTCGACAGTCAACATTTGGGGCAAATTTCAAAATTCTTTGAAGCAATGCGTAAAACACATTACTTCAAAGAGGGGCAAAATGTATACACCTTAAAATGGTCACATCACATTGTCTGGTAATTAATTAAATATTTTTAATATTTAATTAAAATCTTCAAATTTATCTACGTATAAATAAATTTAAATAATTTATTTATATGTCTTCATTCTTTTATTTTGATATTTAATCATCTTTTCGTATTCATTTCTTAATTAATTAAATAAACATTATGATTTATTTATATTAATTATCAATAATCTTCGTTTGAATATCTTATTCAAATAAAGATTAAAATATTATTTTTCTTCTAAATATCATTTACAATTAAATATTCCAAAATATTTAATTATTTCCTCTAATTCAATTTAAATATTCATTCTTAAAATCATTTCAAATTCTTCAAAAATCTATTTATAATTAAATATTCCAAAAATATTTAATTAAATCTTCTAAATATTTCATATTCTTCTAAAGTCACATTATAATTAAATATTTCAAAATATTTAATTAAATCTTCCATAGTATAAAAATCAAAAATAAAATGCAATAAATAAAATTAAATAAATTTATTTATTTATTTAATTTGGGATTTATCTTCAACTCCCGGGAAGCAAACAGTTAAAACAGAAAATTTAATTTCTTCTGTTTCTGTGCAGGCTTGTTCCCATGGGTTGAAGACAGGAATCCATCCTTCTCTCCAACCTCTCAACCTCTCCCATTTTCTTCTCAACCTCTCCATCTCTCACCATTCAAACTTACCAGACAATCTCACAACCGTAGATTCTTGCCAGCTGGGATTGAGCCTGCAAAAATCTATAAATACAACTGCCGGGAACTCCAAATCATATAGAAGTCTTTAGCAGAGAAACTATAGTCAAATAGCTCTTAAGCATCCATAGCATAAGCCTTTTTAGCATTCACTTTCATTTTATTTCATAGCATAGTAGCATATCATGATACATTTCATTCACAGCCCCTATGCATAATCTACAGCCCCTGTTCACAATTTCACTCCACCAGCATATAGAATAGTAGTTTTCATTTGTATACTCGTTCTACAGCAGCCATTTGGAGAAGCTTACATCAAATCTAAGAGCAGCAACTTCAAATTGCTGGAGATAGAGGAAAATGGGACGGCTCTAAAGAAAACTTTGTTTGCTTTTATTTCATTTAGCTTTCTTTAGATTAAGGTTTCATTTAGTGTTTTGTTTTCAATTAGATTAGCATAAATAAACATTACACAACCATACAACTCTAGATCCCTTTTAGCTAAGTATGATTGTTCTGATGGGTCATGCCATCTAGACACACACCTCTGACTCATCATAGAACTATCACAATTTGTAGTTTTACTTACTCTATTGGTACTCTAGACACAAACTAGTCTATATAGACAATCCATTCTAACCAATCTGATTTAGAACTAATCCTTAATCTAAGATACTCATGTATTGTAAAGATTTAGGTATTTCAACCTATTAAAAGTCCCTTATTGCATTCTTGCAATATCTAGGGTTTTTGACTTCCTATCATTTACTCTCAAGATTCAATACCCAACATTTTTGATGCATTAAATCAAGTTTTGACATTATCATAGAGTCTCTTAAGGTGATATAAATACTTCATGTCTTGTTCCACTATTTTCACGACCTTTCACTGTCAATTAGTATATATATATATATATATATATATATATATATATATATATATACAATGTCATATCTGACATAAGAGTTATGGATTTCCTATTTCCTCATTGTTTTCAATACTAGGGTTTAGCTTCTCTAACCTATTTCATGGAATATCAACCATCCTTTTTTCTCCAAAGGTAATAACATAAGTGTAAAAAATCATAAGAACAAAATGCTTCTAGACTTTCCTTGACCACTTGGTATTGCTCATGTTTAGATTTCACGTAACATGACTAGGCATAGTATTTGAGGTATTTCCCCACTAATATAATATATAAAAATAATACTATTTTTCCATAACGCTCAATGTCAGATATTAGGAATCCCTTAGGTTAGCCATCTAAGTATCAAGTGTTGTGTCTTGCCCAATGTCTCATGGTGACACAACTATAGATCCACTCTAACTATGTATGTAACTACTGGAGACACTAGGCCATCTAGAGCACTGTGGACCAACAATACATGCAGAGATGGATGCATAACTTTGGTCAAATATTTTCATGCATAAACATTATGGATTAAACGTTGTCATATGTCCACCACCCTAACTCACTTATAAGTTGTCATGACTTAGAGTAAGTTTAAATTGACCTTTCACTCAACGTCTAAAGTAAGTGGGATTCATGCAATTAATAGTCCATACTAAGACAATCGACTACCATCTTAGGTTTGTTTCGACCAATTAGGTTACCTTTGTAGCGAGGATCTTGTCACTCCTCGCCTTGCTTCCAATCTTAATGATTACACAAACTGAATCATATTTACTATTCTAGGTATATTGTGGTTCACCACATCTAAATAGATTATCATATAAGATAGAATTGTCTTCATACTATACTAGGCATTCCTTGCCTTGCCTTAGTTAAATAGTGTGAATTTGTCATGAATGATGACTCTTATTACCCTTATGAGCTTAGGTAGTATCTCTACTCTCACTTAAATAGAGGGTAGTTATCATTAATTACTCAATTCATTTCTAGTGACTTGGCTAGCATGCAAGCTACCGCTTATTATAACTGTAATCTTAATAACTATACCCTTATAAAACCACATTAGAACTTTATACAAGTTGAGTCATCTTTTAGTTGAGTTCTTTAAGCATTTACTTGTTAAGGCCATATTGGCCATAAACACAATCATCATTAATTGGCATATACATGTTCAATATAATGCAAGGGCTTTAGCCTTGATGGCCTTGAGCCATAGTTTGGTATGTGTTTCAAGTGTATAGCATGGCCCTTGAGGTCACGAGCTATAAATACAACTTGGAAACCAAATCGAAATAGCTTAGTTTTCATATCCATGAGCTCTTAGGTCAGTTAAGAAGTATAAAGATTAAAAGCTTAGCCACCCTGGCCTCAAGTAGCAACAAAGAGTTTCATACAATGTTGTTCGGCCTCAATATCCTTGAGTTAGTGCTGTAATAAAGGATAAAGTTTAATGCCACTCTACCTGTATGGCCTCAAGTAGTGATAAAGGTTGCAATAAGGATTATAATCCAATGTTGCTCAGCCTGCAAGGCCTCGGGCTCTGATAAAGATTGCAATAAGGAAAATAAAGCAATGTCACTTGGCCTGCATGGCCTCAGGTGTCGTCACGGGAAGGGATTTAATTTGGATTTGGCTCGGTCATAGGATTTGAGCACAGACTCAGCCAAAAATAACTATTGCAATATGGCTCAGCCTTGGCCATGAGCCTCAATAGAGAAAATACATTGAAAGTTACAAGTTTGACCATAAGTCCTCAAGCTATTGCTAAGCATATATCAGTGGTAAGATTCCATAGCAACAGTCATAATAGTATGGCTCCATATGATATGCATGTATGGAAGCTCAATATAACAATAAATTACTCTTAGTGCACATAAAATAGCTCTACTTACCTAAGTACAGTCCTTTACAACGAAGTATTCTCCACTCCAACTCCATTGTCCTTCCCTAGAAGTCTTTTCCTATCTCCAACGATAGCTCCCCCTTACTGAATTTGACTCCCCCCTGAAAACTCCCCTTGCTCCTTGCCTTTTTCCCCCCCTTAGTCGTCAAACTTTCTATTCCCTTAATCTATTTTTCCCAAACGGTTACAAACACAGCTAAGCATTAGAGCAAGAAAGGGTTATAAAAACTGATTACCACTCAGCAGGTCATAATTACTCCTAGCTTCAGCTTACACCGTATTTTGTGAAATATTTATCATTTAAAAGCATTAAAATAAATATTAAAAGAAATTCTACCACCTTCAAAATGTTATGCCCTAACTAGACAAGTTCCCATTGGCATTATAACAAGCAACATTAAACATAACTATGTCATGTCTAAGGGATATGCTCCTCAATGCTAGGAGTCAAGGAATACACTAACCCGTGGCTAAATAAGGCCATTTAATGAACCACTTAATATTTTAACAACTATTAAATATTTCAAGCTATTATAAGGTGGAAAAACATAAGCTGACGGCCTAGATATACTACGCCTTGATATAAGTGTTGACCACCATTTCTCATATTGATACCATTAAAAAAATTTACTTGTTATCACATTTTTATAAATATGTTATTTCTTGTTAGCGAAGAATTATAATTTTCGCATATAATATATAACACAAAATATCAATTATACCAATTACGCTAATGAGGTCACCTCATAAACTTGATTACGACATAAGAAGCAACATGTTCGATAGGAAGTTGTCTCATTCACAAAACATCTAAAGTTCAACCTTGATGACGTCACTATCCCGAAACAACTAGGTTGACGTTGAACAACTTGAAAAAGACTTTAAACAACATCAACAACTTGTCGAATCAAGAAATAAATGTACACCAAAAGGGTTGAGTATCACTTTCCCGACTCAACTAGGTTCCACCATTTTTGCATCAACTCTAGACCTAAGATGGTGACAACCTATTCTATTCCTTGTATCTATATCGTTCTCTCTAATGATGCTCTCCCTCCCTTTCTCATAGGGGTGACACTTGTTCCCTAAATGCAACTTGCAAACAACTCGAGATTAATGTATCATTAATCATGTCATAATCCTTATGAAATCATCACATTTTGACAACTTTTAAACACATGTCGATTTTAGTCAAATAAACCTAACTCATGAAAACATTGATTTTTACAAACATTTTCCTTAACATCAAATCATTAATTCATGTGTAATTATCTAATAATTACTTCAAAGGTAAAAAGTAAAATATAGTTAAAGTTAGGTTTGTAACACCTAGTGTAGCCTTAGGAGAAAGAATCATAAAATCTACTGGGTATTCTCAGGAGTCTAGAACTACCAAAACATCCTCCACTACACCATCATACTTAACAGTAAAGCTATCATCAAGTTGCAGGATAGTAAGAGTAGATCTCATACTTACAATGTTTAGTTGTTGCGGGATATATTTGATCAATTACATTAATATCTACCCCTAAATCAATCAGAGCATTCTTCACTTGGATCTCGTTTATGACAACTGCTACCACAAGACTTGATGGGTCATTATATTTAGGAATAAGCACTTTTCCCAAGATGATGTTAGCTAGCTGACCCACCACATGAACTATAGTTGGGTCTTTCTTTTTCCTACCTGGCTTCTTGAGACAGGCTTCTTTGATTACTTTTTCGTAGATTGGAACATCCTTTATGGCTTGAAATAGGAGTATCTGAACACATATATGCTTTCGTTGATCCAAGATATCAAAGGTTGTATCCTCCTTTTCTTCTTTCTTCTTGGAAACTTCCAATATTTGAGAAAATGGTGGTTCAGCCATTATTTTCCTCTCCATTGATTTGTTTGCTACGAATTTCCTGGAGGTGGTTGCAAGTGCCCTTGAAATTGCTGCCAATTCCCCTAAGGATGTTGCCACTAGGGTGGAGAACTCTAATGACTGGGCCAAGCATTTGGAGGGTTACTCCAAGGCTGTGGTGGATATCCTCCCTAATTGGTTGGATATGGGGGATTCCATTGGTTACTAGATGAATAAGAGTTAAAATATGCTTTAGCATAGGATAGTGGATCTAGTGGCATACCTTGTCTTGGAGCCCAAGGATTCCTTTGTGCAACATAGTAGACTTGGTCCTCTTCCATATGAATTGCCTTGAACTCAGGTAAAACCTACTTTCTTTCAAGATTAGATACCATCTTACATCTGCAGTCCTTCTTTTGTTTGGAGTGGGGGCAATACTCTGTCAACATTGCCTCTACCTCCTCTTGCTTCTTCTTGGCATAAAGTATATCTAGCTAAGTGGCTAGATTATTGATAATTTCCTACTTGAAGTCTTCCAGCAAATGAGTGATCTCCATTCTTGAAACTCCACTGGTAGTTGACTTACCCATGGAAGATTGATAAGCTCTTGCTTTCTTTGAAGCCACCCTAGAGTAATTTTGGAATATTTTCTTGATATCCTCCCAAGGAGCTTGAGAGATATCTCCTCCTACCATGAGGTCTAAGGCATCATTGCAGTTGTCATTGATTCCTCTTAGGAAAAGTAACTTTTGTGAGTCCTTATTAAATGCATGGTGCAAGGAATTTTGTAGGAAAAATAGGAACCTTGCAATTTAATCTTCTAGGCTCTCATCTTCCTTTTGTTGCATCCTAAAAATGTCACTTCCTCTCATGTCACTGCCCCTGCAATACTCCTTTTATTTCTCAAGGAATTTTGTCTTCATTTCTTCCCAAGTTTCCACAGTATCTCTACCTAGGTTCATGAACCATCTTAATGCAACCTCTTTTAGAGTGGTAGGAAATAGCTTAAGCCTATGGGAATCAGTAGCATAATCATAACTCCTACAAAGTATGTAATAATCAAATAAGAAGGTATCAAGATCTTTTGTGACAAGTCCATAAAATTTTGGGAGTGTTGAGGCAAGAATGTTCTTGATGTTGTCAACTTCATTCTGATGGGCAATGGGGAAAGGAAAAGCTTGTTGGTTAGGTATGTTCCTATTTACATCACCCATTCCTACTTGATGTTGTTCCAAAGAAAAAGGGTTCTCAAGATGATTTTGATTTTCAGATGAGACTTCATAATTAGTCAAATCAGGATATGCATCAACAAAGGGTCGTGGATCTTCTTCTTCTTCTTCTCCTTGTAGGTTTTGATATTCAACTAGCCAAAGTGGATTAGTATTGTTAGGAAGGAATATCCCATAAGCATCCCTTCTCCTTCGTCTATACATGTGGTATCACTCACTATCAGTCAACTCACACAAAAAATTAGCAAAGAATAGCCCAAGGATCATATTTCCTAAATGAGGACATACTAAGGACAACTTCCATAAATAGTACATCAAGGAAAACTACCAGTGACTCCAAAAGACTCCCTAGCTTGACACCATCCTTGGCAATGGCGCCAAAAATGTTGGACTCCTACAATGATTTTAATAACTAAGCCTTTACAACCATGACTTAGAGATTGGACATCTAACCTGAATAGATATCTCAATCATCATGAAGGTGCATTTAACTTGTCAACCCAAGGACGTGAACTTGAAATGGGTCAGCACAATATGTGCACTAGGAACTAAAAGTAGCCATTTCATTCTACAAATATGAAACACAATAATGAAAGTAAATTTCTCGAAATGGAAAGAGACAAATGTTAAATATCAATCAATCACCATGCTAAGCTAAAATGCATAACAAGAATAAAAATCTGAGCAATGAACAAGACACTACTCTAGCTGCTTTGGCTACAGGAACAATCACAAAAATGGAATTCTAGTGGCTACAAGAACAGTCAATGCCAAATTTCTAACTTAGTACTAAACAACAAGTAATACTAAACTAATGCTAAACTAATAAGACATATTACTCACCAAGTGGGCCCCCTTGGATAAGTATCCTCTAAACTAATAAAAACTCAAGTGCTTGAACTCAAAACATTTTTTTGTTCATTGTAAATCATGCATACAAGAGAGTAATGTATTTGCATCACCGAAACTAGAGAATGAGAGTACACTATGAAATCATGTAAATCCTAAAGAAGGAGCATCAAATCATTATTTATACTATAGCTAAACAAGGCAGTCAACTCCATGACTGGGAGGACACCATTTAGGGAAAATAGGGGAGAGTGGAGTGATGGCAATTACACATGCATAGAATCTGGTCAGACATGCAAGTCAAAACGTAGATCCAACATAGCAGTATTTCCCATGCATACTCAATCATTAAGGTCCACTATAAGGCGGTTATGTTTAGTTCCATGAAGAATATTTTTCCATCAAATTCCTTTGACTTGGAGCAATTCCTCAGTTGGACGTTATGGTACATGCCCAACCAGTGGTGTCTTCCTCAACTTGGCGTATTAAATTTGCTTGGCAAGGTTAGTACACATAGTAATTGCACATCTATAACCACCCTAAGAATCATTCATTAATCACATGCAAAATTAATATAGTTAACCCACATAATATGCCAAATGTCATTAAAGCTCTCAAAGATAGGATAATATCAAATGTTAATGGTTCGAGGGAAACATTATGCACATAACAACATTTAATCATCAAATTTCATGACATCGGCCAACAAATAGACTATAGATTCTACCCAAAACTAGACCAAAAACTAGGCTCATCACTTAGATTTTTTGCAAAGGAAAGAATCAGGTAGATTGGAGATATAGATCATTTGATTCTTAAAAGTTTTGAGAAGCTCTAAGGTAACTAGACAAAGAGGAGGGTCATAGCAATTGATAATTCTTACATTATGATTGGTCTAAGGATTGGTCCAAATAATTCAAGACTTTATGACCCAATCTAGAATAGAGGTCAAATTTCATAGTAGATTAAATTAGATGGTGTTTAGGAGAAAATTCGTACCCCTTATGCAATTTCCCCTTTTACACATACTCACCTAAGAAAACCAAATCCGAAGGAAAAATTGCACATCAGTTGCCTGATTTCCTTCCACTTGGCATTTGTCTCTTGTGTTGGTAGAATAATATTTTTTGGGGATGCCCACGTAGTATGCAGATGTTTGTGCTGAATACTTACATCTCTAATGGATTCCTATGTCTAAAGTTGGTAGAGGCATTACACTTTCCATTGGGAATGATTTGTAACGTCCCTCTTTGACCAACCAACCCCGAAAAATGGCAGATTCTTTCTGTTCTCCTTCAAATTGATCTGGACATTCTCATTCCATTTAATCTTCTAATCATTCAACTCATATTTTTTCCATCACTTCTTTCATTCTCAAGAGTTCTTAGGCTTCATTTCACTCTCAACAACACTGCAACACTCCATTGTAGCATCAACACTCTATCAACTATGTTAATCAAGCATGAAGCAAGCCATTGTAGCAGGGGTTTGAGGTTTTTGCAACACCTCCCTTCATCACAGTCAAGGTTGTGGTGATTGTTCAAGCTCTCTTTCTCCACCATTGGCTAGTAAGCTCTTGGTTGAGGTGGTTACGTTTTCACTCCTCTCCTTTAAGATTTGGTTGAGTAGCTATATATATTTTTTTAGTGTTATTCATGTTCTTTCTTTCCTTATTTATTATAATTTTCTCTATCGTTGCTATTTACATGTCCATGGAGGTGGAAACACCAAAATGGGGGTTTGACTAAGGTAGGCCCCTATACAACCCCAAAAAATTTACCCTCTTTATTGTGTGTAGGTGGAAATGCATTTGGAGCTAGATGCAAAAAAAATAACTTTTGTGAGATTGTCTTCATCACCTTGGTTCTAGTTTATTTACTTTATCTTTTCAGTACTTACTTTGCATACTTTCTCATTTTATTTTTACCGTCTAGATTGTACTAGCTAGGCTGTTAGTAGGTCTTTTTGGTAGTTTTTCTATGTTCATTGTTTTCTAGACATACAAACACCAATGTGCCTAAGAGACGCTAACACGTCATGCTGACGTCCTAGAACTGGACTATCATCCTAGGATAGAGATTTTTCTGAGGCAGATAACCGACTCCAAAAAGATAGCTCACCTAGCCCAAAATATTATTTGGATCTGCAGAGTGATCGAAGGACTTTATAGTCCTCATCATTCTCATCCCATGCATCAAACACCCCTTTAGAGTGAGGTAAGTTAAGGCACCCTTCCGCTCTTGGCTCTCCATGACCTAGGGCCTTCACGTGGTTGGTCCCCCTCTCTTACAATTTTGGTGAACCCAATGTGAACCAACATCTATTCATTTGTTGGTGTTGAGGCTTCTCCCCTTGTACCTTGGGATTGTTGTGCCCCTAAGTGTTGTGAAGGTTTATGAGCATCACAACCCAATCCACAACCTCTAGGGATATTGTTAGGAGAAGTGTACAACACCTTGCAATGGAAAGGAAGAAGGTCACTATTGGTTTCTCTATAGGCCTTTTTGAGGGATCTATCATTGGTCTCGCCACACAGGAGCAGTTGTCGAGGGGCGAGATAGGGATCTCTGATGATACTGAAAATGTCCCCACTCCTCTTGTGTCTCCAACACTATCATTAGTGGATGAGTACGATGTCGTTCACATTCCTTCAGAGTATATCTCTATCCTTAGCAAGGGACTAGGTGACTTAGAGAATCACATGGGAAAGGACCCAAAGATGGCTAGGGCTGCTAGGGTTATCAGTGAAATAAAATATATGGTTGGAAAAGACCAAACAGTCATAAAACTCCTAGCTAGTCTCTCTAGTCTTACTAAAGCATGTGCTCCTCCAAACAATCCTAACTTTGTGAATGGGGCCACTTTCGAAGATCATGAGAGAAAACTAGGAATGTTGATGCCTCCTACGTTTGTGTACATGGCCGATGTCATCCCTTCGATCAACATCCCCTCTCCTTTTGAGAGATCTAAAACTATCAAGGAAATTATAGTACCCTTGGGAGTTAGCTTCACCCCTCTTGTCACCTCTAGCGCTGAAGGTTTTGGTAGTGGTGGTGGCTTTGGCGGTAGAAGTGGCATTGGCGGAGGTGGTTCTAGTGGAAGTCATGGTGGTGGCTTTGAAAGCAGAGATGACTCTGGTGGAGGCCCTACTAGTGACAGTGGCTCTAGTAGTGATTCTGACGGTGGTCACACCGATGGCTCTGGAAGTGGCTTCAATGGTGGAGGAGGTCCTTCTGGCCCTGTGTTTTCTAACAACCCCATTCTAAACACTCTTCTTTAGAATATGGGTAAGATGCAAAGCTAGTTGGCGAGTCCCTCCCAAGCCTCTGCCCAGCCTATCTTTCAACCCTTTTTCTAACATAACCCATTATCGGTAGCAATTTTAAACACTCCCTTCCCTCAAGGAATGGAGATTCCTAAATTAAAGAAATATGGTGATAAAGGAGACCCACAAACACATGTGTCTACCTTTAATGCCTTATGTACATATTTCTTCCATCATGATGCATTGATGGTGAGACTATTCTCCTAATCTCTTAAGGATATAACACTCGAATGGTACTATTCCTTACTTGATAATTCCATTTTTTCATTTGATCAACTTGTAAACCAATTCCAAGCTAACATTGCACCAAAGATGACCTTTTCAGATCTCGTACGATGCAAAAAAGGTGATAATGAAAATATTACTGATTTTATAGCATGATACCAAGCACTCTTTTCATAAATCTCATATCCGCTGCTCAATTTTGGCATCCAAAAGGTGTTCATAGGGAACTTGCAAAAACCTTGGTAGGATAATTTTTCCCATGAAATACCCTTCTTTCATGCATTTGTGTGCTACATTATGGGAATATCAAAAAATAGTACTCAGGGGATCCTCCTCACACTCCCGTTTAGAAGGAAATTCGATTGTGTTGATCTTTGGAAAGGGTAAGGTTGCTGTGAATGTAGTAGCCGCTATGACTGATAATAGCCTTAGGTGTAACCAAAAGTTTAGAAAGTTAGCATAATCTAATTCTTCCATCTTGCAAAAGTTGCTAAAGGATAAAATCATAACTCTAGAGAACCCTAAGCCTCTTAAAGAACCTTTCCCTAGTTGGTACAATATGAATACCTTCTATGAGTACCATCGAGTTAATGGACATGATACTAAACATTGTATGCACCTGCATCATCAGATACAGGACTACATTGAGGATAGTACTATCCATCTTGATGGAAGTAAACAAAACATGAAAATATTAGTGGAAAAAGTGAATAGTGATTTGCAGATATGCATAGACTCATTTCCATCACATTTTTCCAACATGATTATCGATCCCTTTGATTCTACTACTCCTACCACGCAACCTGCGTTGACTCTCCGAACATGCCATTCACATCACAAGATCTACCCCTAAACAATAGGCCCTCTCCTCTCTACATTCCTACTTGCCTCAATGGCAACATTATGATAGGATTCTTTGTCGACCCCACGAGTTGACTAAATGTCATTACAGAAGAGATGTGGCTTAATTCATTACATAGAAAAGAGTATGAAGAGAAAATCTATCATTAGTACACATGATGGCCTTTGTATAAAGTTGTATGGCTCCATAACTTTGTCCATCATATTAGAACCTAGGGTTGTAGACATAGTCGTTGATGTTATCCTAGAGTTAGATCTGTTCAGGATGAAGTTAGGAATACCTTGGCTAGCTTCCATGAATGGAATCATCTTTGTTATCCACAAATGTTTAAAATTCTCCCATGAATGTGTTGTGCACATAGTGCATGTGACATTGGATATCAACCTCTAGTAGCCTGTGGGGGATATTCATTAGACCACTTTTGGCCCACCCCAGTTGGTCAACTTCCTCCAAGAATGGACCTACTTTACAAAAAATATGTGAAGTATAAGACTAGGGATAAGGGATAGCCAAAGTTGGCTCTTCTGGTAGTACAATAGCTAGCTACCTCCCCTTCTCAAAAAGGGAAAGAGAAGCCACCCCATCCTTGGGATGGCTCTCCTCCTCTTCCTAGAGAATATTTTTGGATGAATATGCCTGGCTTTTATCTGCTAAGTTTGATGATACCACCTTGGTACTATTTGTGTGGTAGAGGAAAAGGACCCCGTGGGGAATCCTCTATGTCCCAACCTCCATGGCCTCCTACTGCTTCTACTCCTAAGGCGGTAAATGGGAAGAGGCCTGCTACTGAGGTGTTAGAGTCGACTCCCCCTATTGCTTCTCAACCTACTCCTCCTACTCCTATTCAGGAGCCTGTCCATTTGTAAGAAACAACTATGAAGAACACTCCAATGGTTGAGCAAGAGCCCTTTTTTTCCCTTGCCACCTCTGATCTCTAGCTCGAAGAGTTGTAGAAACCACCTTGCACATGAGTGCAAGTGTCAGAAAAAGGATCTCAAGGCTGAGCAAGCCACCTTGCAAAGGAAGGAAGAGGAGATGACCACCCCTATATCAGGGTCTCTTGTTGTGTCCTCCTCTCTCCTCCCCTCTGCTTCCATTCAATCTAGCTCAGCATCACTTGCAACTTCCACTGTGAATTAAAAAACGCCTGACCCTAAAAATTTGTAGGTGTTCATCACTCCTTCGATGGAGCCCCCTTTGTTGATGTCCATTTTAGATGTCTTACCATTCTCAACACCCTTGTTTATGTCCAACACTTCAATGGTATCCATCATGATTTTCTCTTCCTCCTCTTCCTTCGCACCTCTCCTCTTGTCTATGGGAATTTAATGTCTGTCGACTGACCAGAAGGTGGAGGGTGTAAGAGGAGCCCACCTTCTTCGAAAGGTGGTCTCATGATGACTTGTTCTCTTTTAGTAATAGAACCAGTCTTGACTTCCCCTATGTTTGTCACCACTCCCGAGTTACTTGGTGAGCCTAGCGGTGAATCTTGAGTGTTCCTTTCCCCATCCATTGAGGTATGACATGGCACTCCAACGAAGTGCATGTTTAACTCTCTAGATGAAGTTTCAACCTTGTTAGTATTCTTCAGAAAATCATTGACCATAGCTCCATAAGAACTAAGTGGAGGAGACCTTGTGGGGGCTTCTTCCTTAGCCCTTGTTGTAGGAGGGTCAAACACTCCTCCTCTTAGCATCCCACCACTCCAAGCTTGTCCTCCTTCCCAGTATGATGACCTAGAGTGGGAAGCAAATGACCTCTTGGTCGATTAGTGTTAGGGGGAGGCCTCTTCTTTATCTTTAGATTAGAATATGTGTTTGTTGTGATGTGTTTTCCTGTGATCATGCTATGTGTGCTTGGATGACCCTTGTCACCCTTGTTGGTGCTTAGATATAGGTGTGTTTTTTGTGTCATGAACCTTCTTCTATTTCTATCATCATTCTTCCATGTTTGTGATTTATTTTCAGTAAATTGGAGACGAAGCAAAGCATTGGAGGAATTTAGGCTTCCCTTCCATGTTGACCCAATTTTTTATTTTTTATTTTTCTTCTCATGCATTCTTCACATGGTTTGATATAGTAGGGGGTTTATGATAGCTCATTTTATTTAGTATCATTATAATATATATATATATATATATATGAGCATTTATGACCCTGAAATATCATATCACCCTTGTGCCCTTTGCTTGTGATGTCTTTATCTCTCTTAGCTTTTCTTTTATCTTTCCCTCCTCTTTGCTTGAGTTTTCCCTTTCATGTGTGACAATGCCATTTCTATAACATTTCAATTTTCAAACAATCTATTCATTTCCATTGAATCTTTTCTCAAGAATATTCACAAAATTTTTTTAGAGAATCACATTCTTGACTTGGAACCATAATGAAACATGTTTCCTTCATCATGGGTTTGTAAAGAAAGAACTTGAGACCTTTTTTTTGAGGTGGGAGAAACTTCGACCTTCCCCTCGCAAGGGACCATTTTCTTCCTTTCAAATTCCTTGATGAAGTGAACATCTTTTGAAAGGATTCCTTGATGATGAATCGATTTGAGAAATTAAAATCTCTTCTTGTAAAATAGCAAAATGGATCATTGACATTTTCATGGTTATTTAGATCTTTTTCCTATGATGTTTGACTTATCTTGCTTTGATTTAATGTTGCAATGTAACTTATGCATTCACATTAGGTCCTAAATATTCAAATTATGATGTCTTGTGAAGTGTTGTAACACATTTCTACACTTTTCTAGACTCTTATTATAATTCACCTAAAAATCACATTTTTATCCCTTATCAAGTCCTATTTTAAAGTGTTGTAAAATCCTGTAACAATATTTCATATTTTTCTAGGCTTTTTATCACTATTTAGACCTTTCTTATGCTTTATTTGGCCAATTTATGCACTCATAAGACATAATTAAGTGTATTTTTGAATGTAAACCTAATAAATAACATTAAATGCAACTTAATTCCCAACACCCACTTACAAGATTTAAGTGGAACACATTCACCATGGGTGGCAAATGAGTCTCTCTTGGCTCCAAATTCAAAATAATTCAAAATTTATTTTGTGTTTTTAATCAAAAAGATGTTAGGTCATCCTATGATGTTGTATTATTGGGTTATTAGGGCATAAGTGTGTATAAATAATTGTTTTTCTACCCATTTTACACCTAATTCATTCAAGAATTCATCCTTTCATTTAACCTCATTCATCCACTTAAGCATCAAAGTATCATTCAATCAAGCAAACTGATGAGACCATAAATTGTCTCATATTTTATCAAAGAAAATCATCTATTTCTTCCTAATAAATTAGTGTTAAAGTGGATTTGAGTAATGATTGAAATTTCTTTAGTTGCTTACGATAGAATATATTAAATTGAATATTTGATTTATTTTTAGTAATTAAATGTGATCCAAATTGCCTCTAATATGTCTCCATGAAGTTTTTAAGATGATATAATGTAGATAAATGAGTTATTAAATAACTCATGGTAAGAAGAAGCTACAAACACTTGAAGCTAAGAGTTCCAGACATCAACTCCAAACAATTCTTTGAAGTCATTATGGGAAGATAAAGAAGAATCCTCCAGTATGGGTATGTGCAGGATCATCATGGAAAAAATAGGCTCTTAAGTGGAAAAAAATTTAGAAAAATCAAAGTTTGGCAATTTGACGTAAAAATTTGAATAAGTTATCTATATTATTTCTAAACTATGTAAGAATAGAATCTGTAGAAAATTGAATGTAGTTTCTAAACTACTAGGTTTTTTTTTTAAAAAAAGAAATCTATTTGGTGAAAATTTGAAATTTCAATGTAGTGATACTTAAGTTTCAGGGAAAAAATAAGTAGGTGTCTGTCTGACCACCCTAACCACAATAAAATGTTAATATTTTTTTATAAGATTTTAGATATAAGTAGAGGACTCATGTACTGATGTGATGCATATTTTTTTGTAATTTTTTTCCAATTAAATAATTAATTATGATTTTTTTATTACAACTATTATAAAATATAAAAAACTTGTATGTCTGACCACCTTAACTTGGTCAAAACTTCATGAAATTCATTTTTTTGTTTTTTTAATCCTATAGTATGCAATTCATAGAATGTGATGCATGTTTTGGATTCAAAAAATGTGATACTGTTTGAAAGCTATAGATTTTTTTCAATCGGTCTATCAATCAAGACTTTAGTCATAATTTGAATAGAAAATGAATAATAATCACTTATTAAATTCAAAGTAAAGCATAATTTATATTGGTGGAAAGCTAAGAATCTCCTTTAAAAACCCTTTTCATTTCATCAATTTTGGGTAAGAAAAAGGTTGTTAGCTACATACCCATCATATTGCCACTTTTTGGCCCATCATGATCCTGCACATACCCATATCAAAGAAATTAAGTGTCATTAATGATAGTGGAATGTTCTTCAAGAATTTAAACAAAGATTTGGACAAGAAAACTGAAGAACAATCCCTTCATTCACATGGAGAATTAAAGGTTCCCCAAAAATCAGGCACCCAAAAATTGTCAAAAATGTAGTCTCAGTAAAATAGTGATATCTCCCTCATTTCTCAACGAAATTCAAATATTGAAAATGATCTAGAAAGTAGATTGGGGTATGTACAAGATCATGATGGGCCAAAAAGTGGCAATATGATGGGTATTTGTAGGGTATGTGGCCGATGACTTTTTTTTAACCCAAAATTGATGAAATGAAAAGGGTTTTTAAAGGATATTCTCAGTTTTCCACCAATATAAATTATGCTTTATAACTTTGAATTTAATAAATAATTATTATTCATTTTCTATTTGAATTATGACTAAAGTCCTAATTGATAGGCTGATTGAGAAACATCTATAGCTTTCAAACGGTATCACATTTTTTGAATCCAAAACATGCTTCACATACTATAGGATTAAAAAGAAAAAATGAATTTTCATGAAGTTTTGACCAAGTTAAGGTGGTCAAATGTACGAAGTTTTATATTCTTTAAAATTTGTAATTAAAAATCATAATTAATTATTTACCTGGAAAAAATTACAAAAAATATGCATCACATCAAACATGAGTCCTCTACTTATATCTAAAATATTATAAAAAAATATTATCATTTTATTGTGGTTAGGGTGGTCAGACAGACACCTACTTATTTTTTCCCTGAAATTTAAGTACTATTGCATTGAAATTTCAAATTTTCACCAAATAGATTTTTATTTTTTTTAATAAACCTGGTAGTTTAGAAACTAAATTTAATTTCTTATAGATCCTATTCTTACATACTTTTGAAATAATATAGAGAACTTATCCAAATTTTTATGTCAAGTTTCCTAACTTTGATTTTTCTGAATTTTTTGCCACTTAAGGGCCTATTTTTTCCATGATGATCCTCCACATACCCATTAAAAGGGCTAAAAACCCTTTTGAGAATTTGGCATGATTTACATTAGGGATGGAGCATTACGTGTCTAAAATTGACTGAGACAAAAGTGGTGGGATGGAGGCCAGCAACTTTAGTTTTTTAGAGTTTTGTAAACGACCCCTCAAAAATAGGATCTTGGATCCACATTCTTAGTGGATTGGTTGGGTAGATATGGAATATGAATTCTATGAATACAATGTAATAGTTTGATTAAAAGGTGGGATTAGAAAGGCTTGTTTTAGCATGAGGAAATAAGATAGTTTTAGTTTCATTTCCATCAATGTGTTTCCCACTTTTTTAGTAAAGTTGAATTTAAGCAAGCTTTTCACTTCCAGGAAGTGTGAAGTAGTTTATCCTTTTCAATTCTTGCAAGTTTTCCTTATATTAGTTCCCTTTCATGCAACTTTCCTTTCATGCAAATATGATTTATTTCTACAAGTAGAATAGACTGACAAGCACGTTTTCTACTTTCTCTCTTGCAGATAGCCATGGACAATGTCTTGGATTGATAAATTAAATGATGAGGATTACAATGACCCCATCATTTTTGGTGTCGTTGTCAGGGATAGGTGTCATTAGGGAAGGGAGAAAATTATTTTCGCAGCCTTTTAGATTTAGAAGTTCCTCAAGAAATATTTTTCTCTCAAAACCCCCCCAAAATACCAGCTCTAAAGAGAAACCCCCTATCTATTTCAAAATATGCTTAGTTGGAGGACCATCACTCCAAGTTCTAGCAAAGGATGTTTATTTAAGGAAATAATTGATGGATTATTGCTTGCAAGAGGTGTATAATACAATGAAGAGACCTTATCTTCACTACAAAAGCTTGCAAAAAAGAGACTTATTTGGAGACCTTCAAAGTCTGAGAATGACTACCCAATCAGATTTTTGAAGTCAAAGGAGGGTTGTCCAATCAAATATTTGAAGAACAAGGAGTTGTTTCCAGTAATGCATGCAACAGATTAGAAGGAAAGATTGTAGGATCTCTCCAATCAACCCATGTATTTGCTAGAATCAGAAATCATGAAAAAGGTTTCCACTTTAAGGGAAGGTGAAGCATTGAGTTTCAAAAAATTTGTCATCTTCTTTTCATTCTCTTCTCTCAAAAAATTGAATGCATGGAAACATACTTTGAGAATGGAAAGGTATTTTTTAGAACTAGTTAATGGTTATGTGTAACCTTTCTACATCATTAAGTAGAGTAGGTTAGGATATGTTTTATTTTTGCAAATAAGCGTTTTGCAGATTCTATTTACTCTTCTCTAAGGCTGTAAGCATGTCCTTTTCTATACAAGTTGCCACCTAAAAACTTGTAGTAGATATTTTGGCATTATGGATGACTAGTTAGTGCAGCAAAAATAATGATGAAGCAATCTGAGTTGGTATTCAATGTAAAAGATCAAATTGTAGCTCTAAAAATTTGAAGAAATTCTTTGCATGTAGCATGGAGAAAGTGAACTACAACTCATGCATGATGGTTGCATGGAAAAGTAAGAAAAAATTGGGTATTTACTTTATTATTTTACTCTTATTCAACTTAAAGTTCTTTCATTTTACTCAATCCACTCAGAAAAAGAAGAAGAAGAAGAAGAAAACGTACCTAAAAGCATATCTTGAGATTAATGGACTATTTAGGAGCTTTGTAGAGCTAAAAAAGAAAACACATCTAAAATCAATTCTAAGATTTAAGGAGCAATTTGAACCTATCTAGAGCTATTTTGGAACTGTTCCAGAGCTGTGAGGAGCTACCCGAAGCAACTACAAAAAAAAATAAAAATTATTGAATTTGAAGGCTCATTATGAGTTACAGAGGGACCTACAACATTTTAGGTGTGGGGGAGATGATGAGACCTAAACCATAGATTTAAAAGGTGTGAAATGATATGTCTCTTTTGCTCAATTAGGGTCTTTCACCTAATGAAAAGAGATAGATCTTGTAAAACACAAAATCTGCAAGCTTAGATTATCCTACCACATTTTTCATTAGATAAATTTGAAACAAGAAAATAAAGTGTTGTTCCTATGGAAGAATCCAACATGAGTAATATTGCAAACAAAATAGCAAAGTAAACTAAGTGGCCCTTTCCCAACCATTGAAAATCCAATGATGAAGATGCAATGCTATAATAATGGACAAAATTATCTCTCAATGTGAAGAGAGTAACTTTGCATGAAGTTGTGGATTTGTGGAGAATGAAGGATAGCCTCTCCATTTATAGAAGAGTTTGATGAGAGAAGAAGAAAATGGGATGAATGTGGGATAAAAACCCAACCAATAAGAAGGAGCCACTTGTCACCATGTGAATGGGCCAAGGATGTGCAAGTTTTGATGAATGTGCCCATAAATGCATATATTTGAAATTTGAAAATGTTGAAATGACAAGGTGGAGGGAGAGTCAAATGGAGTAATGGCCACTTGGCTCAATGAAAAATGACTTGTAAGGTGACATAAATTCCTTGTTGGAAGGATTCATCCCACTTGGAGGGAGATTTGAAATGGAGGAATATTCCATTTTTATGCCTTGTTGATGGAAAATGAAGATTTAATAAATTAATAAAAATCATTTATTTGTACAAGTGGGAAAAGCTAGAGGATGGGACTTGCATTAGATTTAACCTTAATCATGATTTAGTTAACTTAAGTGAAGATTAGGTGATTTGACTTTTTGACTTAGATTTATGGATTAAAATAAATCAAAAGCAGAAGAAAATGATAAAGATTTGATTAAACAAAGATTTGATTTATTTAATCAAAGAGGACGATGTTAGTGGTTTAATTAAATAAGTTTGATTTATTTAATTAAATGAATAACTTTAGAAGTTGATTAAATAAGATTGGTTTATTTAATTAAAGAGGGACCTTAGGATTGATTTATGATTTAATTAAGTAAATTTGATTGATTTGATTTATAGAGGAATTAAGATGGATTAATTAAGTAGTTAATAAAGGGGTGATTTAAAGAAGAATCATGTCTATATTTTTTCCCTCTTTGAAGCAATGCACTTTTTGTGTTGGTTCAAAGAATAAACTTACCATGATCAAAATTCAAAAAAATTCTAATTTTTTTGAATACCCTAGTGGAAAGAAGTACACTAGTAGATTGCCCCCTCGAGAGATTGAGCAAAAAAATTTGATTTGAGGGTCGATCTCATGACAAAGAGGTTGAAGATGGGCATCTGGATGGTTATGATTATGATGCAAATGAGATGGTTTCAAGATGCTTAGAATAACCAATCTATATTATCCTAAACAACTTAAATGATGATGATGTGATAATGCCTACATGATTATGCAATGGATTTTTTATGCAAATGTATGGTTTATGAGACTAAAAGATCTATATTGTGTGATGATGAAAATGCATGTGAGGTGATCAATATTTCTTATATGATATGATATGATTTGTAGTATGGTGATTGTTTGTGGATGCAAGATGGATGCACTAGTGATGATGATTACCTGATCATAATGATGTTAGCACAAAAAGGAGATAGAAGAAAGTAAGAGATTCCAACAAGACACGAGTCGATGATGATGAGAGATGGATGATTTTCTTATTAGTAATTGGGAATTTAAAAGGGCCACTTACCTTATGTTTGATAACAAACATAAGCATGATGCATCAAGGTATAAAGAACTAGGATGGTGTTGCACTTAGTGTGATGGACTTTGACTAGACAATCAGATAGGAGTAATCATGTTCACACTTGACATACAAAACCTTATTTATAATCTAGTTCAAATATTTCAAACATCTCAGACCAAAATATAGAAAAGAAAGCCTTCCTATGTAGTCAAAAAGATACTTAAAACATCCTCCCTATGCCCAAATAAGGCATGCATGATCGAGGTTATATTACAAGAAAATCCAACAAGCACAGTAGATAAAAAGATAATGATCGTTGCCCCATTCCTATCTCTCTAAATCCTTTTGTTTTGACATCATTGAGAGGTCATCGAAATGAGCGCAAAGAGATAAGTCAAGAAGACAAAGATAAAGTAAACAAACAAGCTAATTCTCTTCAATACCACTAACTGAAAGGAAATGTGTTTTTTTAAAGGATAAGAACCAAAACTATTGCCAATAGATAATGCCCATTGTAGGAAGGATACATCCTAGGACATGTTAGTAGATGGCGGCACATCATTTCGTTTATCCAAAGTGTTATTTCTAATAAATAATTCCCATTGTAGGAAGGATACATCCTAGGACATGATGTTATCAAATGATTGATATGGGACCGATTGGATGATAGGTTATTGACAAAAAGAGTTGACCAACTTGTTTACATACTTACCTAAACCTGAGACCTTGATGTTTGAGTTTTCAGTTTTTAACCTCCTAGACTTGTTTCCAACTATTTCACCAAAGGTTGGGGATGATGATTGGTTTATTATGAGTGGTGTTTATTGTGGGTGAAAGCGAAATGGGATGGATGTATTTTTTCAAATATTTGAATGTTTTTGGAGTTTTGAAATGTTTTGAGGCTATTTATGGTATTTTTGAGATTTTACAAATGTTTTGATTTTTTATTTTCAAATGTTTTGGGGTTTTCTAAGATTTTTACAAAGAGACTAACCTAAGGACCTATCCTAGGGGCCTTGGGGGTTTATCAACAGATTAGCCTTGCCTACATTATACACACAGAGACCACATAGTTCGACTAACACAGACTCAATTATTGATGAGATATGAACAAATGGATTGTCAGTTTATTATGATAGACTCCTAAGGGACTGACCTAAATGTATCGAGGGATGATCAAAGATCAACCTTGCTTATGTTCAAGGCTCAGAGACCCGTAGTTCAACAAGATGACTCTATTTTTGAATTTTTGAATGACTTTTTGAACTATTTTTGGGATTTTGATATGTTTTGGATGTTTTTTTTTTTTAGTTTTCTGATTTTTTTGGATATTTCAATTTTTTATGCTTTTCATTTTTTCTAATTTTCTGATGTTTTTCGATTTTCTAATTTAAGGACCTTCAATAATAAACACGAATCTAATCCAATGAGAACATGCCCCCAGCGTGATGCAATAGACTACTCTGCTAAAGGCAGGACAAACTAACCTTGAGAATGGGCCAAGTAGTACTTGGAGGGATCATGATACAGACACAACACCAAGCTATGATGTAGATGTGGGTGGATGATAGATGGAGATATGGATTGTGATGGAAAATGGATGTGTAATAGATGGATGATGTAAAACAAGCCATGAAGATCATGGTAGATGGAAAGTGCTTATTTACACAAGGCGCCTGTGTTCCATATTTTCACCAAAGTACTTGTCCAAAGTGCCACCGAAGTGGTTTTCATTAGAGGATGATTTTTCTCTTTACTATTTTTTTATCATTTTTTTGCTTTTTTTATTTAGTTTCTGTCACCAAGATGCCTGTTTGCTAGGTTTTAATCAGGGTGGCCATTTTTTAGGACATTTTTTTGATTTTTTTTAATTTTTGGTTCTATACCTTGAAAGATTAGGCATAAAACATTTTGAGATGGGAGTTGTTCATGGGCTCTTGTAGAAGTTCCCCTTCGGTTGTTGATAACTCATATGCCCCTGACTTATAGCTCGTTGTGATAATGAATGGTCCCAACCAGTTGGGTTGAAATTTTTCTTTGTTGTTTGGATTTGGGACATTCTTCTAATTTTCTTTTAGTACCAATTCTCTGACTTGAAAGGTCATGCTTCTAATTCTATTCTTATAGCTCCTCTTGAGTTTATTCTAATAGACTTGCAAATTATTTAAAGCATCTATATGTTTCCCATCTGGTAGCTCTAGCTCCTTTAGTCTTGATACTCAGTATTCTTAATCCGTGATGAGGTTTTGTAATGATATTCTCAGTGACAGAAGCCCAATCTCGATCTGTAGTACTACCTCTAATTCGTAGACCAGGGAAAAGGCAGTGGCACCTGTTGGTGTGCGGATGTTGGTTTGATAAGCCTAGAGGGTGGGATTTAGCTACAGATGCTAATCACGACCTGTGTCATTGACTATCTTTTTGAGGATTTTTAGAATGGTTATATTAGTGGCTTCTGCTTGGCTATTTCCTTGGGGATAATATGGGTTGGAAAAGTGATGTTTGATTTTTTAGTTTTTTGCAAAGGTCACAAACATCCTGATTCCTGAAGGGTGTCCCATTATCTGATATAATAGCTTGGGGAACATTGTATCTGAATATTAAGTAGTTTAGGATGAACTTTGATATCTGCTTTCTAGTGATGTATGTCATGGGGATGGCTTCCACCCACTTGGTAAAGTACTTAGTGGTGGTTATGATTAACTTGTGGCCATTAGATGAAGTGGGGGTGATTTTTCCAATGAGATCGAGTCCCCACTGTGAAAAGGGCCATGGTGTGATGATGGGATGAGGTCCCTATGTTGGTGACATTGTAGGAACCTTTTGACATAGTCATGTGCTTCTCTTTCCATTATGGGCCAATAATACCCTGTCCTCAACAATTTCTTGGCCAAGGTCATTCCGCTCAAGTGTGAACCACAAATACCATTATGCACCTCAGTTAAAGAGGTCAATGTCTCCTTAGCATTTAGGCAGTGTAATAATGTTCCTTCTATGATCCTATGGTAAAGGGTGTTTCCTAGGATGACAAACCGGGATGCTTTCTTGACAAAGGTTCTATTCAGGCTTGAGGGTAAGTCAATAGGTAGGACCCCTATTCACAAGTAGGTATAAATGTCATGGTACCAGGGATCACCGAGACCAACAATTTCATACACATATTCTAACTCGAGTACTTCAAATGTGGGCATGAGAAGCTTCTCTACCAAGAATTCATGTTTTGGAACATTGTGAGGGATGTCCAATAAGGATCCAATCATTTCCATGGCATCTACTACTCTGTTATTAGCTCTAGGAATTTGTTCAAATGTGATATCAATGAATGATTCTTTGAGGCTCTCTACCAACTTTTTGTATGGAGTCATCTTATCCTCCTTTTTCTGGTACTCACCATTCACTTGATTTATTATCAGCTAGGAGTCTCCATATACTTTTAGGGTCATGGTGTGCCACTACACCACTATTTTGAGACCTATGATTAAAGCCTCATATTCTGCAATGTTGTTGGTGTAGGGGAATGTCAATTTGTAGGATCTAGGTATATAATCCCCCTATGGGGTGATGAAGGAAACACCGGCTCCTAATCCATGCTGCAAATAGGAGCCATCAAAGTAGAGTTTCCAATGGTCGGCTATGCTGAGATTGAAGATGGATTCATCTGGAAACTCTGATATGAGTAGATTCTCTAAATAGATTAGTGCTTCCGCAATCTGATCTATGATGACTTGACCTTTGATTGCTTTCTGCTTCACGTATTCAATGTCATACTCTGATAGTATCATGACCCATTTAGCCATTCTTCCTATGAGCATTGCTTTTGTTAGTAGGTACTTTAGGGGGTCAATTTTGGCGATGAGTTTAATTTTGTGTTCCTACATGTAATCTCTAAATTTTTGTGAAACAAATACTATTGCTAGACATGCTTTTTTGATGAATGAGTAGTTTAACTCATGCCCAACCATTATTCTGCTAATATAGTATATGGCCCTTTCTGTCCCATTTTCATCATGTTGAGCTTGGAGAGCTCCAAGGGCTACTATTGTTGCTAACATGGAGTATTAATGGCTTCCTTGGGATTTGCGGCATGAGGACCGGAGGTGTGAACAAATATTCTTTGATTTTGTTGAAGGATTCTTCACACTTGTCATCCCACTTGTACGCTACCCCCTTATCGAGTAGGTGAGAATACAGGATTATTTTGTTTGCCAGTTGTGCTATTAATTTGTAGATGGACTGAAGCCTGCCTTGGAGGCCTCTTAACTGTTTTAATGTTTTGGGTGCCTCCATCTCTAGGATTTCTTTCACCTTTGCTATATCTATTTCAATACCTCTCATTGACACTATGTATCCTAGTAGCTTTCTTGATTGTATGCCAAAGATGCACTTCTTTGGATTTAATCAGACCTTGTATTCCTCCAGCCTATCAAAAATGGCACTCAAGGTTTCTATGTGATCTCTCCTTTTTCTGGATTTTGCTAGTATGTCATCAATGTAATCTTCAATAGTCTTGTGGATCATATCATGGAAGAATAACATCATGCCTCTTTGGTAGGTGGCTCTAGTGTTCTTCAAGCTGAATGGCATCATGTTCCAGTAGTAGGTACCCCATGGACAAGTGAAGGTTGTTTTGTGTTGGTCTTCTTTAGCAATCATTATTTGGTTGTACCCAGAGAAACCATCCATCAGAGAGAGAATTTTATGCCCTACTATCATGTCTACATTCATGTAAATGTTAGGAAATGGGAAATCATCTTTCAAACATTCTTTGTTTAGGTCTTTGAAATCCATGTAGATTCGGATGCTCCCATCTAGTTTTGAAATAGGAACCAGATTTGATACCCACTTGGGGTAGTCAATTGGTTGTATGAATCTTGCATCAAGTAGCTTCTTTAATTCCATTTTGACTAGCAGGGCAATCTGAGGATGCATTTTTCTCATTTTTTGTCAAATAGGCTTTGCTTTAGGATACACTACTAGATGATGAACCACAATTTATGGATTGAGCCCAAGCATGTTTGCATAGCTACATGTGAAAAATTAACTTGTCTTTCTCTCAAGAAGGCTGCTAAGAGCTCTTGTTCCTCTGATAGTAATAACTCTACATAAAATGTGATGTGCATTGTCTCCTCTGTTCCTATGTTGACTGGGTTACATTTTTCGGCTAGAACTACTGATTTTTCTTGGTGTAGAGTTCTTAGAGGAATATTGAATCCCCCATCCTCAGGCACCTCAGAAATATTTTGACCATTGGATGCATCCTTTCTTCTTACTATTTTTAGGTCAGAGAGTTCCACGGTGTGGTTTTCACTCAAGGACCTAGAGATTATTCTCAGTTTTTCACTTTTGCGACTGAGGGATTCAATTGTTTCCCCATAATATGCATGTGTATCTAGCTCAATGATGAATCCTGCTTTCTGATCCCCATATGGAATGTTTTCTCATAGTCCCATGAATTCTAAGAGTGCCTCATCATTTTCGAATGTGTCAAGAATTGGCGGTCCTCATTGGTCATAATCAATGAGTTGGGGGTAAACTAGGCATATTTCATGGTTTTGATTTTCAAACTCATAGGATAAGGTACTAATAATAAGTAGTGAGGAATTATCAAAAATCATTAGTCTAGGTCAGTTATGGTATCTTTATCATCATATCTACTACTACAGACATCAGTTATGTCAAAAGTGAAATTATCTATAAAGCGGCCAATGGATACAGGTAAGCGAAGTTCAGCTGGTGTTGGTTCATGGGGAGTCTTGACCGCTTTAATTGGGGGACTTCGTCCACGTATGGTTATAATAGGAGGGGTACATCCAAGGCCAAGATATCTCATTCATGTCCCAGGAATGATAGGTATTAGAATCCTGTTGTCACTTTTTCCCAGTTTCTAGTTTCTATCATAGCCAATTGTGAGCATCATTTGAAAACCTTTGCTTCTATCAACCATTGGTAGATAGGTTGCTAGTCTATTGTCTTGGTATAAGAGATAGGATGGGTCCTCCTCTATGACTTATCATCTAAGATCTCCCCAACTTCTAAAGTTGGAATATCCTTCATTGGGTATTTGGGATGTGGAGGCTTCATTTGATTGTAGACGTACTCCCAATCTAGGAGATTGTGGTAACTCTCCTACAGCAAAATCATTTCTGGGAATTGTATAGTTTCCACAACCATTATCCTGGATGATGACTTTGATAGTAGATATGGTGGGTGTCTCTATCCTAGAAGTGGAAGCGAGAGTGGTTGGATCAATGTATGGTGTTGATGGGCCTTCATCATTTTTAGGCAAGTGAGGAATTTTATAGTATTTCACCTCTAGGTTCTTGCAATAGGAGAATGATTTAGGATCTCCATGGATGGTCACCTCTTGTCCTTCATATGTTAATTTGAAACATTGATGGAAGGTTGATGCTATTGCTTGCATTGCATGGATCCACAGATGTCCTCAGAGAATGTTATAAGGAAAGTCAAGGTCTAGGACCTGATAGGTAGTTTCCATGATAGTTGGCCACACTTGAATAGGGATTTGGATTGTGCCTTGCGACACTCTTTCTTGATCATCATACACTCTAATTGTAATACCTTTTCCTTTGTCGATGGAATCCTCTAAGATTTTCAGGTTCTTAATGAGCTTGTGGGAACAAATATTCAAACCTGCACCTCCATCCACCAAGACTCACTTGACTTTATTTTTATGTACAAGGAAATCTAAATGGAGTGCATAGTTGTGAGATGGTTGAGCGTAAAATTATTGGTTGAAGAATGTAAGGAGATTCAAAGTGATGATGTTTTTGACCATAGATTGGAATTGTTTCACATCAAGATCTACGGGGATGGTGGATGACGCCAATGCTTCTTCAAGTATTTTCTTGTGGGCGGATGAAATTTTAAGCAACTCCATGATGGATATTTGTGCTGGGGTTCTTTTTAGCTGATCAAGGACATTGTAAGCACTAGGAAAAAATCTAGGGTTGGGTATGGGTGCTCTATTTGGTTGAGATGATCATGTAATAGTAATTTTTCTACCCCTTGTGGTGTCTCCATAATCAGCGTGGGATCCTTTGATAGTGATAGTGGTGCAATACTCATCCAAGGATGCAATGACATGGTTGTATACATGATTGACACTTTTGAATGTTCCCTTCCCCTTGTCGTTGTCATTATTGCCTTTTGTTCTTATGGTTTGGCATCGAATTTGTGTATATTTTGAGGTTCTGATTTCCAGTTGGCTACTCCATATTATGATTTTTTGATCAATGAGGTCTTGGACTAGGTTCTTCAACCTCATGTAGTTGTTAGTGGTATGTCCTTTGATTTTTTGAAAGTCACAAAGCTAGTTTTCATTGTACCAGGGTGGTTTCACATCTGGTTCTTGATAATTCTCATAGGTGGGAGCCTTGAGGTTTTCATTTATCAATGTCTTCATGATAACCTTGAGTCATTCCCCAAGGGCAGTGTACTCCCGCTTGGGGGAGTTCTTGTTTCACTGGGGTGGCCCCCTTTGATCATTGACATTCTTGATGGTCTGATTGTTTGGCTATTGAGTTACTATGTTGGCTTGGTGATTTTGAGGTTTTTGTTGTAGTCCGGGTGTGTTTTGTCGAGGTGCACTTATGACAACTTTGGCGTTGACAACACCATTGTTGGTAATGTTTTCGTTTCTTTCCCATGTGTGAGGTTTGTCATTATAGCTTGAATATGGGAGGTTTATTTACTGATTAGGATATGTTTGTGTCATTGGTTGTATAGCAAGGGCTCATTAAATTTTGAGTGCCTTGGAGATCAACTAATCATATGTGGTGATCCCTTAGACTTTGAGATGGAAATCCAAGGCACTATCGAGGTTGGAGATGATAGTGCACACTTGTTCTTCCGGCATGGCCCATTTACTCTGATTGGCCTTAGATCGCTATCATTGTAGGAATGAAGCAAATGATTCATCATTTCCTTGTTTCAAAGCTGATATTTCCTCTAGACTAACATCCATCACAATATTGAATATGTATTTTTTTATGAATGCATCTACGATTTCTTAAAACTTTTTTATTCCTAGAGAGAGGCGAGGGAACCAGTCCATGGCTTGGCCTACCAAACTTCTAGGAAATAGGCACATTAGATAGGTATCATCATATGCAACTTCCATGCAATGAACCTGAAACTCCCTGATGTGATCTTTAGGGTTTCCCATCCCACAATATTTGTCAAATTTTGGGATTTCAAATCCCTTCAGGAATGGTTTCATTACAAGGGTCCTATTGAATAGATAAGGACACAAGTTTTTGGGTGTTTTTTTTGCTTTTCCTTGATTGAAGGTTGAACACTTGTTGTGAGAGAAATTTGATTTGTGTTGCGACATCATTTTGAGGATCAAGGGGTGGGATGAAAGTGTTTTGAGGAGGTTCAACTATTGGTGGGATGGGTGGATTGATTGGTATGTTGATGGATGGTGTTTTCATATTCTGTTGAGCCAAGTATGCTTGCAATTGTTGTTGTACCAACAATGCTTGTTGTTGTGCTATTAGTGCATGTTGTTTGGCTTGATGTCGCACTGGTTGTCGCACAAACAACGCTTGTTGTTGGGCAACTAATTGGGCTACTTCTTGTTGCTCTTGGTATTATTTGAACACTTTTTTATATGCCTTTTGTTGGGTTGCTTGTTTTTGTGCAAGGTATTGTTCTTGTGCTTGTGTTTGCACTTGTGCTTACGCTTGAGCTTGGGATTGTTGGGCTTGGTATTGAGCTTGGGCTTGAGCTTGAGCTTGAGCCTATGCTTGTGCCTAAGCATCAGCTTGTGTAAATTGTGCGGCTTGAGTGGCTTGTTGTTGTAATAACGCTTGGTATTGAGTAGCCTATTGTGTTTTTTGTGTTTTTTGTGCTTGTAATGCGGCTTGGGAAGCTTGAGAAGCTTGTGTAGCTTGAATAATCCTACAAAATTTGTCATGAGATAAATTTGAAACAAGAAAATAAAGTGATATTCCTATGGAATAATCCAACATGCCTAATATTGCAAACAAAATAGCAAAGTAAACTAATTGAGAGCATGAAATACATATTGAATACCTATCCCATATTGGATTGGTGCCACTTTGATATGAAAAGTGGCCCTTTCCCAACCCTTGACAAGCCAATGATGAAGATGCAATGCTATGATAATGGACAAAATTAACTCTCAATGTGAAGAGAGTAACTTTTCATGAAGTTGTGGATTTGTGGAGAATGAAGGATACCCTCTCCATTTAAAGAAGAGTTTGATGAGAGAAGAAGAAAATGGGATGAATGTGGGATAAAAAAAAAACCAATAAGAAGGAGCCACTTGTCACCATGTGAATGGGCCAAGGATGTGCATGTTTTGATGAATGTGCCCATAAATGCATATATTTGAAATTTGAAAATGTTGAAATGACAAGGTGGAGGGAGAGTCAAATGGAGTGCCACTTGGCTCAATCCAAAAAGACTTGTAAGGTGACATAAATTCCTTGTTGGAAGGATTCATCCCACTTGGAGGGAGATTTGAAATGGAGGAATATTCCATTTTTATGCCTTGTTGATGGAAAATTAAGATTTAATAAATTAATAAAAATCATTTATTTGTGCAAGTGGGAAAATCTAGAGGATGTGACTTGCATTAGATTTAACCTTAATCATGATTTAGTTAACTTAAGTGAACATTAGGTGATTTGAATTTTTGACTCTGAATTATGGATTAAAATAAATCAAAAGGAGAAGAAAATGATAAAGATTTGATTAAAGAAATACTTGATTTATTTAATCAAAAAGGGTGATGTTAGTGGTTTAATTAAATAAGTACGATTTATTTAATTAAATGAAGAATTTTAGAAGTTAATTAAATAAGATTGGTTTATTTAATGAAAGAGGGGCCTTAGGATTGATTTATGATTTAATTAAGTAAATTTGATTGATTTGATTAATAGAGGAATTAAGATGGATTAATTAAGTCATTAATAAAGGGATGATTTAAAGAAGAATTGAAGTTAGTTGATCATGACATTTTTCATGTCTACAGATCCCACACCTAGAATCTAGGTTGTTCACTCAATATAATGTATGTATGATGAAATAATGCCTAAATGCAATGATCTATATATACAATAAATAGATTTATTATTGAATGGAAACTAACGAAAACAACTTGTTTGAAAACACATTGTGTAAAGCAAAAACACCTAGAAATAATGCAAAACTGAAATAGAATGGATGAAACTAAAAGTGTTCACCTGAGATATGGAAGGATTATAGAAATGACATTTGAAATGATACTGATGCTAGAAATATAGCCTACTAGCACTCATTTGCCATTCTGGGCGAATTAGTCCTAGTTATGTAAAATTGACCTGAAACCCGTTTCAGACAAAAGGGTATACTGAAATGCAAAAAACCCTATTCAGGCCTAGAAATGGGACTCATTCGCCACTGATGGTGAATGATTCCACTTTTTAATTTTTTAAGATCCAAAAGAGGAAACAGGAGCCCTTAATCTACACTTTGGCTTTCTATAGGTGTTTGCTTTTGAAACTTTGTTTTATGAACCTGAAGGTGAGTTTCTGTTGATATTTTGACTTGTTCAATGAAGAGAAGACTTAAACAACTTTTTAATGCAATATTCAATGATTTCTAAGCCTCTAAGATGTCTAAATCTGCAAACACACAAGACAAGAGAGAGAAATGGTGAATGTTAGGTCATGGGGGTTTGCCTTGGTCAAACCCCTTTTAGGTAATTAAACCAAAATAGAGAAAGAATGTAATGAAGCATGCAAAAATGGATTCAATACCTTACCATGATGTTTAATCTTGAATTTCTACAACAAAACATGAAGAATCTTCCCTTAAATGTCTAAAAGTTGTCCTAATGAGTTGAAATGATGAAACCCTAACTTGCTTGACTTGAGATGGAAGAATGATGGATGAATAATGAATAACGGTTATGATCTAGGGTTTAGTGAGTTGATTTTATAGGCAATCCACCTTATTTGACCATTAATTAGATCCCTAAGGCTGACATGTAAAAATAATAAACTTAAATTTTAGTTTTTGCCACTCAAAGGTCAAAATTGGCCCAAATGGGACTCATTCGCCACCTTGGGTGACTCAATCCCGCTTGGGAAGGAATCATTCACCACAGGTGGGGAATTATTCCTAATGGGGCCCATTTGATAGCTGGGTTCTTAGGAGATAAGAAAGTAAGGTTTATATGATGTCTATGTCAGTTGTTTCATCAAATATTGCTTCTTGATGCATAATATGGGATAATAGGGGCTTATTAATGATGATGTAGAGATCAATTAGTGCTTGGCACATAGAATTCAATGTGAAAGTGTGATTAAATACACTTTACAACACTAAATGAGGTCCACACAGCCTAGGAAGGAACAAGAACTAATGTGAATGTACGAGACACATTACAACACTAGTTTAACATTAAGTTTATTTTAGAAGCCTTATAGATTATTGTGATAATGTTATTAAACAAATTTTATAATGTTGAGTTAGGGAGAAATGGGTTCATTAAGTTTAGAGAGGCGTGAAAGTATTTTACAACACTTTACAACACCTTTACAAGACATTGATAAATGCATTTGAAAGGGTCCAAGACCTAGTGTGGATGTCAAAAACACCTCAGAACACCAAATCCAAGCCTTATTATGTCCAATTTATCATCAAATCAAGCAAGTTTCCTTTTTTTCTATTGTACAAGACCATAAATTGTCTCATGTTTTATCAAATAAAACCATCTATTTCTTCCTAATGCATTAGTGTTAAAGTGGATTTGAGTAATGATTGAAAGTTCTTTAGTTGTTTAACATAGAATGTAAAGTGAATATTTGATTTATTTTAAGTAATTAAATGTGATCCAAATTACCTCTAATATGTCTCCATGAAGTGTTTAAGATGATATAATGCAGATAAATGAGTTATTAAATAAATCATGGTAAGGAGAAGCTACAAACACTTGAAGCTAAGAGCTCCAAACATCAACTCCAGAGAAGGCTTTCAAGACATTATTGGAAGATAAAGAAGAATCCTCTAGTATCAAAGAAATTAAGTGTCATTAATGATAGTGGAATGTTCTTCATGATAATAAACAAATATTTGTTCAAGAAAACTAAAGAACAATCCCTTCATTCACGTGGAGAATTGAAGGTTCCCTAAAAATTAGGTGCCCAAAAATTGTCAAAAACATAGTCTCAGTGAAACAATGATATCTCCCTCATTTCTCAACAAAATTAAAAAATTAAAAATGATCTAGAAATTACACTACAAGGGCTAAAAACCCTTTTGAGCATTTGGCATGATTCTCATCAGGGAAGGAGCATTACATGTCAGAAATTGACTGAGACAAAAGTGGTGTGATGGAGGACAACAACTTCAGTTTTTTAGACTTTTGTAAATGACCCCTCAAAAATAGGATCTTGGATCCACATTCTTAGTGGATTGGTTGGGTAGATATGGAATATTAATTCTATAAATACAATGTAATAAGTTGTTCAAAGGGGGGATTAGAAAGGCTTGTTTTAGCCTAAGGAAATAGGATAGTTTTAGTTTCATTTCTAGCAATGTATTTCCAATATTTTAGAGTAAATTTGGATTCAAGCAAGATTTTCATTTCCAGCAAGTGTGAAGTAGTTTATCCTTTTCAATTCTTGAAATTGTTCCTTATATTAGTTCCCTTTCATGCAACTTTCCTTTCATACAAATAGGATTTATTTTTTGCAAGTAGCATAGACTGTCAAGAATTTTTTCTACTTTCTCTCTTGCAAACAGCCATGGACACCACCTTGGATTCATAAATTAAATGATGAGGATTACAATGAACCCATCACAAACATCAAGCATCTTGGAGCAGCCATTGACATATCTTTAGACTTCAATAATAATATTTTGGTGAGTTAGGACATTTGCATGTTATTATTCATCATTTCCTTCTTCATTTCATTTCATTTCTTTATCAAGGGTTTGATTACCAAAGTGGGATTTGACCAAAGAAAATCCCTCTACTCTAACCCTTGACAATTTTTTCCCTCTTTGCATGTGTGTTTGCAGGTCTTGTAGGCAGATTTGGCAAGGAAATAGGTGTTGGAAAGTGGTCAACAAGTAATCAAAGTGTTTCAAGTCAACCAAACCCTAATTCAAGCTTGGAAACAACCTATAGTCTGTTTTCTACAGATTTGACTCCATCAACCCAACAACAAGACAAGTGTAGATCTAGGCCCACATAATTGATTCCTAAATTTGCAAATGTTTTGAGGATTGATTCGCCATCAATGGAAAATGAGTCCCACCTGTAGGCTAGAAAATTTGATTTTGTTAGAATTCAGTTCTTGACAGTCGGAAAGCAAGTTTAGGTCTTTTACTAATAGGAGGACTGATTCACCATCAGTGGCGAATGAGTCCCACTGGTGATAAACAGTGATTTCTGCCAATTTCTAAAACCTTTTAGGATTACCATTCAACTTCTAGGTGCACTTTTTTAAGTCTCATAGAATTTTGTTTGCATTTGTTTATGTTTTTAGTTCAATTTTTCATATCACATTGTGTTTTCAAACATTGCATATTTCATTAGTTTTGCATTCATAATTAGTCAATTTCATCAATTAGTTGCACTTATATCATTTCATTTAGTCATATTTACATCATACATTCCTTAGTTTGAGTGAACCACCTCAATTTTAGGGGTCTATCTCTCTCCTTTTAGGTGAAAAACCCTAAGAGTGCAAGAGAAGTTTGTATAGATCACAAACTTTAAAATTGATGGTTCATTTTGGTGAATCTACATTTTGAACATGACTCGTAGCATTAGCATTTTCATTATCCTTTTGCATTATTTTTGGATCCTATGGTTTACAAATTTGCATTAGTGAATATCTCATATAGATTTCATTCTTGCATTTTAAAACATTAGGAAAACTAAAAATTTGCATCCACATCTTCATTTTGCATCTGAACCACATACAAATCACTTCAAATTTTTTGAAAAAAAAAAAAAAATCTCATCCTTGGATTCATTTGCTACCCTAGGTGAATCATTCTAGCTACACATTTTGAACTATATTTTTAGGTATTTTCTAGGTATTTTTTGCATTACATTTTTTTGTTATTACTTTCAATTATACTTTCCAAATTTTTTGTTTTCTTCTCTTTCTTGCATATATTATTTTAATTTCATCCATTTTCATTATGGCTTTCTACTTTAATAATTTTTGGAGTTCATTGAAATCTTTAGTGGACATTATCAATTGTGCCTTTAGCTGTGATCCTAATGACCTTAAGCTTCCTCATGCTCCTTCAAATCCTATGAATTTCCTCCTCGTGATGTATACATCATTGGAGAAGATGATGATAGCATGAGCAAGTTCTTAAATGAATGTCTTGATAACCTTGAAGCCAATGCAACTTTTTACCCATCCATGAAAAATTCAAACCTTCCTACTATTGCACCTCCTAATAAATTTGGTTATTTGCATCCTGAAACAAAAGAAGGACCTAAGTTCCCTCCATCAAGTAGACCTAGTTCCTCTAAACATCCAACTCCTCAACCATTTTATGATCATAAAATTACAAACATACTAATCAACCTTGAAGAAACATATGGAAAAGGCTTTACTATCTTAAGTAAACAAGGTTGTGACACAACAACCAAGCATAACATTCACAAAATTTTGGAACAAAGGCCAAAAAATAAAAACACAACAGGATTAGGATATCAAGATCCTCCTCATGACAACAAGTCTCCTTTTGAATATCAGAGACTTCAAGATGATGGTACAGTGATCTTTGATTCTCCTCCTGACTTGAGTGTCTCCCTCCCACATGAACAACCATTACCTATTTCTAATGACAAGGATGCTAGGACCCCCATGGTTCCTCTTCCTCCTTCAATTGATGAAAAAGGTGAATCTAGTAAATGAAAATGACCTTACAAACTGAAAAAAATAAAGTTTCCTCTCCATCCACCACCTGAATGTGAAAGGAAACTCCAAATGCTTCTAAATAGAGGTCTTATACTCTTAACACCTTCAAATAGGTTGGTCATTCATCCTAAAGATTCTAATGTACCATATTGCGAATATCATGTTCTTGGCCACCAAACTGATGAATGTCAAACATTGAAGGACATACTGAATAAATATCACTTCACTGATATCGACTGTTATCCTATCATTCCTTAAACCAACTCCCTGTATCATACAATAGTTGTATAATTTTCCTTTCTCACTATTGCATGATCGTTCCCATCATCCCTCTTGGCTCATTCTTCCCTTACACTCAATGAGGGAAAGAAGTTGATTAGCCTTGACCGTGTAATGCATTTGTCCTTGTTCCTCACACACGTTCTTCATCTTCCGCTTATACCCATTGAGATTGGGAGGTGGATGAATTTGTTTATGTGTGACCTACATTTTCATTACTAGACATTTTACAATTTATTTTTCTTTTCCTTACTTCCATGTGTGTATAGTGTTCCCTCATACTATGTGTTTGGTGTTCTCTATCTTTATACACTTCCTCTATTTGTACCTCTATTCTTCTATCTGTCATACATTTCCTTTTTTGCTTGTGTTTTGTATTTTCTTTTTGGGGCTGATGCAAAGCGTAGATATGCCCTATGTCTCTTTGTGTGTCATTCTTCTAGTTCTATGTATTCAAGGAGTGATGACAGTTCTGAGCTCTTTAAACAAAACATTGCAGTAATGAACATACTAATCCCAACTCCATAGATCCCTTATGTGTTTAGCGTGTTCATTTGTAGGAGGCAACTCTCCTTTATTTTTGTTTTCATTTTTGTTTACATGACATAGCCTTACTTGGAAACATATGACTTGGCATAGGGGCTTTCCAAATTGGATCTCATGTCTTGGTTATTTTTGCATTTTTTATTTTCTACTTTAAAGTAATTGCTCATAGAACTGTGTGTAGCAATTCCTTTAAAGTGGGGGCATACATTGGCATTATTCATTTGCATTTTTCTTGGTATTTTGTGTAGCTTTGTTACTTCATATGATGTGTTTGTCACTTTGTGGATGACATTGGGTGTGATTTCCTTCATAAGTGTGATCTATCTTAGCATATTGCATTCCTCTTGGTGGCCTCATGCGACACATTGTATCCCCTAAGTTGAAAATATTCTATTCTTTTATCGGTCCTTTCTTGGAGATATTAGACACAATGTTCCCTAAGTGATAGACCTTGCATAAACTCAACAAGACTCTTTTGAACATCTTTTGCATTTTACATTTTACATCTTTTCTACCTTGCATAACACAACCTGCATGCTTGTGGTACCATCCTATTTGGTCATGAGTTCTAAGCATACAAAGCTTTTCTTGTCTCATGGAGCATGAACTGATATCTTCCTTTATGGTGCCTTATTAAAGTTATTAGGAGGTACGACTTTAGTATGGTTGAGCGGGAGTCCCATTCTGTGGCACAAATTTCCCCATAGCCACCTGTGTGTTTGTGAGTACATACCTCCCATCATATGTTTCTCACCTTTTGGGCCTTCTCACCTAGTGAACCACCATGAGTTATGTTGCCCCAGAGTGAGTATGCATTTTATTTTTTAGACAAACAACCTAGATCTAATCCACAACTAGCTAGACAAACGATCAAAGCTTGATCCGAACTTTCCTTTTTCCTGTTACTTCTCTTTTAAACATCTATGTTCCTTTGATCTTATGTTTAGTTTTCCATGAGATCTTCATCCTGGGGGCTTGATCATCCTTCTTCATCGTTGTGATTACATCTTGCTGACATAAGTGCATTTGGATCCCTCTTGATATGCATGGCTACTTTAGTGTGAGTTTGAAGCAAGTTCATCCTCTCACTAAAATGGGGCCTAAATGTACAATAGAAAACTGGAACATTGAAATTTTCATGGCTTTTAAGATCTTTTTCCTATGATTTTTGACATATCTTGCTTTGATTTAATGTTTCAATGTAACTTGTGCATTCACATTAGGTTCTAAATATTCAAATTATGACCCCTTATGAATGTGTTATGAAGTGTTGTAACACATTTCTACACTTTTCTAGACTCTTATTATAATTCATCTAAAAATCACCTTTTTATCCCTTAACAAGTCCTATTTTAAAGTTTTGTAAAGTCTTGTAACAATATTTCAAGTTTTTCTATGCTTGTTATCACTATTTTCACCTTTCTTATGATTTATTTGGCCCCTTTATGCACTCACAAGACTTAATTAAGTGTATTTTTGAATGTAAACCCGACAAATAACATTAAATTCAAATCAATTCCTGAAACCCACTTATAAGATTTGAAGTTGGCAGAGGCATTACACTTCCCATTGGGAATGATTTGTAATGTCCCTCTTCGACCAATCAACCCCAAAAATGGAAAATTATTTCCCTTCTCCTTCAAATTGATCTACTCTCATTCCATTTCATCTTCTAAGCATTCAACTCATTTTTTTTCCATCACTTATTGCATTCTCAAGTATTCTCATCCTTCATTTCACTCTCAACAACACTCAAACACTCCATTGTAGCAACAACACTCTATCAACTCCATCAAGCAAGTGTGAAGAAAGCCATTGTAGCAGGGGCTTGAGGTTTTGCAACACCTCCCTTCATCATAGTCGAGGCTATCATGATTGTTCAAGCTCTCTTTCTCCATCATTAGCTAGTGAGCTCTAAGTGGAGGTGGTATTGTTTTCACTCCTCTCCTTTATGATTTGGTTGAGTAGCTATATACTATTTTGTAATATTATTTCTGTGCTTTATGTCCTTACTTCTTTATCATACTTTTCTCTATCATTGCTATTTGTCTATCTGTGGAGGTGGAAACACCAAAACAGGGGTATGACTAAGGCAAGCCCTATACAACCCCAAAAAATTTCCTCTCTTTCTTATGTATAGGTGGATGTGCATTTGGAGCTAGTTGGAGAACAAGAAATTTTGTGAGATTGTCTTCGTCACCTTGTTTCTAGTTTATTTACTTTATCATTTCAGTATTTACTTTTCATACTTTCTTATTCTATTATTACTATCTATATTTTACTAGTTAGGCTGTTAGTAGGTATTTTTGGTAGTTTATATGTGTTCATTATTTTTTGGTTGTACAGAGACCATTGCACCTGAGGGATGCAAATGCATTGCGCTAACATCCCAGAACTACATTGCCGTCCTTAGATAGAGAGTTGTTTGAGGCACAAAACTAACTCCAAAAAGCTAGCTCACCTAGCCCAAACTGTTATTCGGGTCTGTAGAGTGATCAAAGGATTTTATAGTCCTCATCATTCTCATCCCTCTCATCAAACACCCCTTTAGAGTGAGGTAAGTTAGGGAAACCTTCCACTCTTGGATCTCTGTGACCTAGGGTCTTGATATGGTTGGTTCCCCTCTCTTACAAATGGAGACCAAGAGCATGCTTCAAAATCCATCTATCATTCCAAAAAAATTGAGGCACTAGTATGAACCTACCAGCTAGTACCCTAATAAATCAAATTCTTAGTTTTGCAAAGATTATTCTAGATGATGGAACCTGAGGGAATTTCAACACCATGAAAGAAGGAGATGCCTTCCCTATGTTGTAAATAGTTATATTCAAGGATTGAAATCCATTCAGTCTATTTATTTAGAAGTTTCCAAGTGACTTTGGTGATGAGAGCCAAGTTCATCTCTTTGTTTTTTCTCAAGTCTAGGCCACCATGTAGTTTCCTGAAGCACATAGTGTCCTAATTGAATAGTGAGTAATGATTATTTTCTTTCATTCCTGACCAAAGTAAAGTTCTCTAAATTTTTTCTAACTTATCAAACCACGAAGAGGGTACAAAAAAGGACATTGAAAGTACACAACCAAACTTTGAAGAGTAGACTCTAGAAGAAGAATTTTACTAGTGTTGTTGAGAAGGGCTCCCTTCCAAGCTACTAGCCTTCTTTGGACTCTTTCCAAGAGGGGAATTCCCAAGTATGTTAAGGGGAGGGAAATAATTTTGTAGTTAAGAATCTTCAAGATCTTATTTTGGAGTTGAGAGGGAACATTCAAGAAAAAAATAACACTTTTAGCAAGATTAATGCATTGGCTAGAAGTCAAAGAAAAATTGTTAAGAGCATGGATCCATCCCTTTTCTTCTACCACCGTTGATTCCCCTAAAAGAATTGTGGCATCCATGTATTGTTGATGAGAACTCAACTAAGAAACAGATGAGGGAGCGAAGCTAGCCAAAGTACCATTTAGAACCCCTCTCACAATTTTGCGACCAAGGACTTCAACCATCAAAATAATGAGATAAGGGGACAAGGAATCCCCTTTTCATATCCCACCAAACATAAAAAACCCCCTTGTGGAGTACCATTGAGGACCACCAAGAACATGGGGGAGGTAACACAACCTTGAATAAGCTTTAATATTTTGCTAGAGAACCTAAATCTTCACAGTACTTCAAATATAAAATATTAGGACACTTTATCATAAGCTTTGGAGATATTCAACTTAAGGGCTTGTAACCAAAGATTTTGGAAAACCCAAATGCTTGTGACCCTTCTAGGGTTTTTCACCTAAAAGGGTAAAGATTTGAGGCCAAAATGCAATGTTACATTCAAACATGGATGTGATGTGGACCAGGCAATATGCTTAGATGAGATAAACTAAATGCAAAAAACTAATGAAATAGATCAATTATTGAATGTAAACTAGGAAATGCTAAGTGTTGGAAAACACAATGTTGTATGCAAACGTGAACTAGAAATATAAGCAAATGCTAACAAAATTGAATGAAACTAAATAGGGTGCACCTGGAAACTAAAATATTTTAGAAGGTTTTGGAATGCTAAAAAATTCAATCTTGACGCCCACTGGGACTCATTCACCATAGATGGTGAATCAGTCCTACTTCTGGTAAAATCTGTCAGAACAAGTTTCAGGATGTCGGGAACTCAGAACTTTAGAAAACTCTTTTCCCGACTTGGTAGTGGGACTCATTTTCCATAGATGGTGAATTAGTCCAGCTAAAAAAATCTACAAAGTCAAAAGTCAACTCTGTGGGTCCTAGTCTGTACTTTTCTACTAGTTAGATTGTTAGATCTGAATCTACAAAAAATGGGCTGAAAAGGGTCTTCAAGCTCCAATTAGGGTTATGTTTACTTTGATAACTTTGTTGACTTATTCACCACTTTTTGACACCTCTCTCCTTGACAAATCTGCCTACATGACCTACAAACGCACATGTAAAGAGAGGAAAAATGGTTAGGGGTTAGAGTATAGGGGTTTTCCTTGGTCGAACCCCACTTTGGTAATCAAACCCTTGATAATGAAATTAAATAAAGAGGGAATGATGAAAAAATAACATGAAAATTTCATAAACTCACCAAACCCTTGTTGTTGAAGTCTGAAGATATGTCAATGGCTGCTCCAAGATGATTGATAATTGCTTGATTGAATGATGCAATGTTGCTTAAGTGAATGCTTAGATGGATTGGATGGAAGAATGGATACTTGGATAGATGGGTGAATGGGAAAATCATGTATTTATACACACTTATTCCCTAATTTCCTAAAAATACAACATCACAGGCCGACCTTAGGTCTTTAGGAATAAAAACCCACCAGTAATTTAAGTTTATTTTTATTTTTTTTCCAAGAGGGACTCATTCACCACCCTGGGAAAATGGGTCCCACTCAAGGCATGTGAGTGGGCATCAGGAATTAAGTTGTCTTTAATGATGTTTGTCAAGTTTATACTAAAAAATACACTCAATTAAGGCCTGTAAGTGCATAAAGGGGCCAAATAAAGCATAAGAAAGGTGTATTTTTTTATGAAAAGTCTATAAAAGTGTGAAAGTTTGTTACAAGACTTTACAACACTTTAAAATAAGACTTGGTAATTGATAAAAAAGGGGGTATGTAAGGGAATTATAAGAAGAAGAGTATAGAAATGTGTGGAAATGTCTTACAACACTTCACAACACCTTTACAAGACATCATAAAGATTCAAAACCTAATGTGAATATGTGGGCCATATTACAACATTAAATCAAGGAAAACTCAAGACAAATAAGCACAAAGAGGGATAAAATAAGATAAAGTAAAAGGGTTACTTTTTCTGTGTCCACAAGGCCATACCTTCATTTTTTCTCTTACTCATAGAATGAAGGGTTTCATGGACCAACATGACAATAACCATAATTTTACGACCCTAGTTAAAGCCTTTCTAGGCAAGGTGGATCAACTTATCAAGAGAAGGTTTAATATAATTGGCTAATAGTTTAGAATAGATTTTATAGAAGGTTACAAAGGCTAATAGGCCAAAAATCAAACAACCTATCGACAATAGAATGTTTAGGAATGATAACAATTAAAGTTTTATTTAACACCTTTAGAATGTTACCAAAGGAGAGAAATTCCTTAACCAAGTTAACATCATTATATCTGATATCCCAATACTTTTGAAATAAGAAAGGAGAGAAGCCATTAGGCCCCAAGGCCTTGAAAGGGCTAAGATAACACATTATAATCTAATCTAAATGTTTATCTAGTTTGAATTCTTATATTGATTCAAAGATCACTAATAATTTCAGTCTTTAATGTCCTTTGCCTTAGATTATAAATTTTGAATCTATCACCACATAAATTAATGTATTGGTCTTTAGGAATTTATCCTTCCATATTTTTTAAGTATATATTGAAATACATTAATATTTTACATTAGGCTATTTTAGTAAGGTCTTACCAACATGCATAATCTAATGACCTTAAAATCTCTAAAAATTTATATATGATATATAATATTGTATTTATAGTAGTCATTTCTCAATTATTATCCTAAAAAGATCATATTAAGAAATGAAACTTTGCTTACATATTTAGTTACATACATAGCTTTTAGTTATGTACTTAAAAGATGGGTTTTTATAGTTATTAGTGTGCTAATATATTTAATTCCTCTTAACATATCTTGATGTGTTCTTATACATAGGGCATAGCTTAATCTAAAATCCTAGTATGTTTTCATTTGTTTGTGCTACTCTTATAATTCACTTGTAAAATTATAGCGTAGGTCTTGTAAAGACAAAAAATGTAGAAGAGACACTCACACTTCTTAATTATCCCTTAATTCCCTATATTTTGGTGATTATTATTTTATCAATAGTTTAAACCAACATAATTCATTAGTACATGTCTTAATTCTATTCTTTAGGATTTCCAAATAATATTTTTAAGAGTCAACACTATCTTAATTCATCTGGTCACTTAAATAATACACACATCTACTTCAAAAAATGAGATATCTTGAGATAACTTAGTATTAGAGAAGGGGATAAAATATGTGTTGTAAATTATATTAAATTAGTCAATCCATGTTTTGTATATTTCATCTTCCATAGAACATGATATAGAGAATTTGGGTGTATGCATTCCTAGTGGTAAAGTGTGAGTGACTTGTGTACAATATTGGGTGTTCAAGAGATGAAATTCTTGGGGAAATTAAGAATAATTTGGTTTCTAATATGATGGAAAGACAAGAGGAAAATGAAGATCACAATGAATTTATGAAATTATGAAGAGCTAGAAAATGGTTTATATTTTCTTAGTAGAGTAGTGGAAGAATTTTTAGATTGTTCTTATGAAAGACAAAGTGAAATGACTTATGGTATCTTCTTATAGAGATAATAGTGAATTGGATAAAATAAAAGGAAATAAAGAAAGGAGATAACAATGGATCCTTAGTTTGAATGAAGAAACAACTTCATAATATTCAAACATCATATTTTTTATCTTACTTTTTTAATCTTTGAGAGAATTTATGCAAATCAATTATGTGTTGGGAGAGACAAAATAAAATGTAACACTAGTGTTTTTGGATGCAATAAAACTCAATTGTGGGCTCAAATTTGTGCCAACATAGTCTAAACTGAATCTACAATAAAAATCCATAAAGAAGAACCCTCCCAAAACTTGGTATTTCTATCAATTTTCTAATCCTCGAAGTCATCATATGATGCGAAAGAAAAGCATACTCAAATCTTCAAGAAGAACTAAGATCTATAACCTAGATCTCTTAAAAATACTAACAACAACCAACCTCACAAGATATAATACCAAGTTATATTTGATATAGAATTTTATGTACCATGATGTAGATGCACGATATGTGTTTATGAATATGATTGATTTGATGCATTGAGATTATAATGATAGCCCTTTGGTTATATAGGCTAAGTTGAGACATAGCACAAATAAGATTATGACATATGTCATAATCATATGAATTGAGATATAAAATGATAATTCCCTAAGAATACCATGAGTAGATTTAAGTAAGGTAGAATGAATAATACCTAAGAGGTAAATAGATTAGAAAAATATCCCATTCACACCATGTGTGTGTGTGTGTGTGTGTGTGTGTGTGTGTGTGTGTGTGTACGTGTATGTATATATATATGTATGTATGTATGTATGTATGTATGTATGTATATGTGTGTGTGTGTGTGTATAATTTAATACTAAGGATTATATACTTATATGATTTTTTCATATGACTTTATTTGATCCAAAAGGGGAAGTGAAGTTACTTCTATGTTATGAATTTGACTAGTGTGCAAGAGATTTTATTGTTGGTTGATTTGAGCCTAGTGGTTCTATCCTAATGAATTTGACTTAAGGGGTTTTCATCTAACCCCCATAGATAAAACTCCTCTAAACTTAAGTTACACATGTTTCTAAACATAAATCAATTTTAGATAAAATCAAAATGTCCCACAAATAAGATATATTATTAACACATCTAAACTTATAGATTACAATAAATCTACTTTATATAAAATTTATAACTAATACAGTTCAATAAATTTTCATACCTGAAACACCAAACTCTATTAAATTATAATTAATATTCATGACAAAGATGTTTATTCAAATAAATTTTTTTTAGAATTTGATTAAAATTTCATCCATAGTTGCCTTTTAAGATGTACACTTGCCAAGAGACAATGTTCAAACCAAATCAGTCCAGATTTGGTCCTCATTAAATTTGTAGCTATCTCACACATGGCCAAGAACAAGCTTCGAGATTGTTCCATGTCAACACGCTTGGGTGCTATGCCCGCACATGATAAAATGGAAAGAAATATCCAATAAATATTGCAAAAGTAATATATCATTGTTCGTATGGTAGACACACCATCAAATTAAATTACGCTAACATTTGTGTCGAAGCACGAGACACGAGGATAGGGTGGTCGTCGACAGGTCATTGGTAAGTGAGAAGAGCACGTAGAAATTCTAGACTTAAATATCATTCTACCGAAGACGTAATTAAACTAGATTATACACATTGTCTTAGGATAGTTTCCAAACACTTCGTAGACGTGGGGCACTGAATCAACTGACACTTCGTAGACGTGGGGCACTGAATCAACTGTAGTCTAATACTCACACAACACCCACACACGACCCGTAGCCAGTTTGGAAGAAAGATTGAGATTAGGTCAACACGTTTTTAAGGGCAACTTCATAGCATTGGGACAAATACTTGCTTCTGTTGATGAATTATAAAATTTATGGTTGACTTCATTTCACTTTTATGTAGTGTTATAAAATCATTTGATACATTTAAATGTCATTATATTAAGATATTTAGGTGTAATTGTTTGGATGATTGTTAGTTGTCTTTGACTTAAAGTTATATCTTATTTTTTAATATGTTGACAAGTGTTGTATATTTTTTTGTTTAATTTAATATAAAAATATTTAAACTCTTTTTTAAAAAATTGACATTCTTATCTAAACTTGACAATTGGAACCTATATCTTATAAGATGAAATGTTGGAAAAAAGTTGAATCACTTTTTTAAAATGTTGTTAATAACAAGACAATTATAGTATTATAGAATAAGTTGTTTATATCACATTATTCTTAAATTTATAAATTGACTTTAAATTTCTTTTTCATGTTATTTAATTTTATTAAATTGATTTCAATTATTCTTCATTCTTATTAACATTTTGAATTCTTATTTTTATATAGTAAATTAACACTTTTGAAATTAACTTGTATATAAAAAATAGTGTCATTGTAAATTTTAAACTACAACTCATTAAAATATAAATGTCTTACAATATTAAATTTAACATATCATAAAACTAAATGTATTACTTACATTTAAGGAAGATTCATTTTATGAAATTTATTTAAAATATAACTCATGGTCATTCTTTTAAAATACTCATAAAAATTGAATTCTTTACCTTTTTATACGCAATTCAATTTTATGAAAAACTAAAATGACTTTTTTTAGAAATCATTACCCTTCTTTTCGCTGTACCAATCAATCATATTCCTTTAACAAAATGAGTCTTGCACACAAATTGCCATCCATATACACATACTCCTCAAACATAATTTGTATAGAATACAGAAAAGTTGATATTTCGTTGAAAGTTTCGACAAATAATTTTCATTACATAAAAGAATTTTCTATTATGTATAGATGTACGACTTTCATGGAGTAAAAAATAAATTAGTTCCCAACTTAGAATGAAAGAGATTTAAAGAATGGCTATATAGTAAATTAATTTTATACAGATTAAACTTTGTTTGGACGGCAAGATTTGACAGCATTTTCTATGGTCAATGTAATCGCTACCATACACAGTACTCCCACGATGACGACGACGAAGCCCTCTGAAGTAGCAACTGCTGTGGGGTCGCGTATGTTGAATTTTTGTACGCTATGGACCCATTCCACCCAGGAAGACTTTCACGCGGAACAATCTAATGATTGCGCTTTCCGTCAACAATTGTAGTTATCATTCTTATCAGCTAAGGAAGCTCTTCAGCTATTATAAAAAGCCATTCCTCTCTCGAGTGTTTCCACACAACAAATTACTTCTATTCTCGAGCAAAGAAATATCAGTGCAGTTTATTTATTGAGCTGCATAACAACCAGTGATGAAGACTAATACTCTCATTACATGTATTGCCTTGGTCGTCTTGTGTTTGAGTTCTGCCAATGGGCAGCTCAGTTCGACTTTTTACGATAAGACGTTGTCCCAAGGCTCTGTCGACAGTCAAAGCTGCTGTGAAACAAGCACTCGCCAAGGAAAAACGCATGGGTGCATCGTTGCTCCGCCTTCACTTTCACGACTGTTTCGTTAATGTAGGATTCGTCGTTTCCTTTTATGCTATCTGCTCTCTTGATCTCTTAGTTTATTAGTTCAGTATAAGGTTGTCGTCTTACATTTTTGTCTGAATGTGCAGGGGTGTGATGGGTCGATCCTTTTGGACGACTCCGCAAACATTACTGGAGAAAAAACTGCCGGGCCCAACGCAAACTCGGTGAGAGGATTCGACGTGATAGACACAATCAAGACTCAAGTGGAAGCAGCTTGCAGCGGAATTGTTTCTTGTGCCGACATTTTAGCCATTGCTGCTCGTGATTCAGTCGTTGAAGTAGCTAATCTCCTCCACTCTGTTTATTTTTTCCTGTTATTTTCAGTCGTTAGTATGAATGTGGAAGGGATTAAATAGAAATAATAGTACTGGCAGTATTAATATTAAGGGAGATTGATAGAAAATAGCATTGCTGTTAGAGTTGATGCAAGAGACACAATATTAATGTTGATTAGAAAGAATATTGTTTGACACTGGCAGTTGGGAGGGCCAACATGGAGATTACAGCTGGGTAGAAGAGATTCGAGAACTGCAAGCTTGAGCGGCGCAAACAGCAAAATTCCTGCACCTACATCCAGCCTCAGCACACTTATCTCATCTTTTACTAATCAGGATCTTTCTACAAAGGATATGATAGCCCTTTCAGGTAATTTTATGTTAAATTTATTGAATAACAATCTCATGTATATTGCAAGCTACTTAAATTGTCATTTGTATTAACTAAAGCAGTGACTGTTTTGACTACTTTCAGGTGCTCATACCATTGGTCAAGCGCGGTGCACCACTTTCAGAACCCACGTCTACAATGAAACCAACATAAACAGTGCTTTTGCCACTTCTGTGAAGGCTAACTGCCCAAGCACTGGCGGTGACAAATACTACACAAATCTTAAGAGCCAGAAAGGACTTCTTCACTCTGACCAGGAGCTATTCAATGGAGGCTCTGCTGATTCTCAAGTGACTACCTATTCTACCAATCGAAATACCTTCTTCCGTGATTTTGCAGCTGCCATGGTGAATATGGGTAACATAAGCCCTCTCACTGGTACCAACGGAGAAGTCAGAAAGAACTGCAGAAAGCCCAATTAGGAAGTGTTCTTTCCAACTTCCAGTTCAATAAAGTTATGCATTAAATGAGTGTTTTTATATATGTTTGTAGACGACTACCTTCCAGTTGGGAATTTACCACACTTGCGAAGCATGTGGAAAAGTATTGTACTGAATTTATTTAAATAATTCGATCAAGTTTCACAATGAAAAGAGCATATGTCCCATCCCTCGCATCAAAGAAAAATTTCAAACTAGCGAACGGAAATGGAGGGGCTATTTCAAAACGAAAAAAGAATGTTTATAATAGTGAAGAAGGAACGGAAGGTTTATTGAAAAATAAATAATGTTTATGCTCATATTAATATGATGAATTTTATCGTCTCTCTTTTTATACAGGTTTTGTTGGATTTTTGTTTTTTAAAAAAATAAAAATATTAATGAAGAAGAAAAATAGATTATAAAAGGATTTTTAAATAGCATATACTCTTATTGAAAATCTAAAGAATGAAAATTGAAGGAGACTTACAATTAAAGTACCCTTTTGAAGATATAGATGAAATAAAAAGCTTACAAACTAAGTAATTTTGAACAAAAAGTAATAATAATCAACCCAAATCATTATGAAGAAGATGAAGAAACCATAATGATTGATCAGTTCATAAGGACTTCCATTTTGAAATATTTCATGTATAACTAGTCTTGAATGTCTATTTGGTTACACAATTTACAACACCATTCCATGAATGAAAAATGTGAACAAAGGAAATGGAATCAATTTTTTTGGAAAAGCAGGGAACCTACTCCATAAAAGATTCCAACTATCAAGAAGAGTAGTGAAAACTCTATTTGTTTAAATGAGAAACCAAAATCATGGAATCCATCTCGTGAATAGCTTAATTCCAATCTGATTCGCAAGCTTTCTACAAAGCCACAAGGATAGTATGAGCCTCCATCTGATTATTAGTGCCAAACTCTCTACCAAAAGAAATAAATAAATAACTTAAAAATTTATTCAAAAATTTTCTAAAATATTGAACTTAGTATTACTAATATAAAATGAAAGTAATAAAATCATTTATTCGAATAAAATATTTCCTATTATCAGATAAAAATAAAAAATGTCTTCTTGTAATCTAGGCCAATTAAATAAATGTGCATAAAAATACAAATTAATTTGTATTGAAGTAAATTATAGTTTAGAATGAATAATTGAACAATTTTATTTTTTTTTTGTTTTTAAATGTGAAGCATAGGACACCTAGCTCTACAAGTAATGGTGAAAAATAAAAATGTAGTACAAAATTTAACTATCTCCTTGTCTTCTATTTAATCTTCACAATTTATTTATCTCCTTCACAATAATTTGGATTGATTGATTTTTTATTTATTTTTAATTAGGATATTATGTTTTGTTGCTTTTATGTATTCCTTTATTTCTTAGAGGTGGTGCGTTTATGAAAAACATCCTTGAATTTTTATTCTTTAGACTTCAGTGATAGTTGTTACTATTTGGAAGTCATTTTGTAATTTTTTCTAGATCCTTAGTTTATATGTATGTATCTATACATGCATGCATGCATTTATGTGTCTATGGATGCATACATGTATCTATGTGTAAATATATATGTATATACACACACACAAAGACAAACAAGCACACACGCACACACACACGCACATTAGTTTTTTGCTAAAACATAAAATTTGCTAGCCTCTATCTAGTACATTTCTTATAGTTATGATCAAATAAACATGTATATGTTCTATAACATACTAATCGGATCTAACTAATTGTTTACTTATACTATATGATTTGTCTCAAAATCTATTCTCTGATCATCATTAAAGACTAATGAATTTTATAGATACCTTAGGGGAATTCATTGGATTACAAGGGTGAATTTATCCTAGGTCAACCACCTGTGTTGGGCAAGCTTGATGATCATGTAGAAGATTGAAGACAATAATTTAGAAAAATGCAAATGGGGATTTTGATGTAGATTAGATTTATTTTAGTAATATAAATCCAAATATTCCTATAATGATTCTTCTATTTACTACTTGGGATTTTTCTTTTACAATTCATGATAATGAAATCATATTAGATTCCTTTAAATAATAATAATTTGTAATTATTGTTTGAAACACATGATGTTGCCCCATGGTAGGAATAAAATGGGTGTAAGTTGGAAAATAATGTGTAAATACAAAGGAGAGAAGTGAATTTATGAGAGTAAGTGTATGCATTGGGATATTAAATAGATAATGTTTGGGAATGTGTACAACTCTAGATAATATAAGGTTAAATATGTAAGAATATGCATAAAATGGAGTAGGTGAAGTATCAAGGAAATAATCCAACTTCTGATTAGATTATAATATTGTTGATATGTAAGTTTGTATTAAAATGTTCCATAAAAATGGGCCAAGATAAACACAAATTTGCATGGGTATGTAAATTTCACCACTATAATTTCATGATAATTATAATTTTCAAGATAATGAAACTAATAATAAATACAATTATTGTTTCAATATAAAATTTAGTATTATAATGATAAAATTTATGCACCTATGCTATTTCCTATTTATTTTTTAGCATATTTTGATTGAAATTCATAATACAATTACATATAAAAAAATCAAAAGTCATTTTCAAAGTTAAACTTATTCCTTGATTTATCACTCCTCTTCATTTACACTCATTCGATACCTACACTTATTCTAATAAACTTCCCATATTAATCCTTTTGTCACATCCATGTATACACATACTTTGATATCTTATTTGTCCATAGTTAATCATGTGATGTGTGGGAAACTATGCTAAGATGTTATGTCAATTGTAGATCGCATACACTCCAATGGACAAATGATTGAAGATAAAAATAGTAGAATTGAGAAAAAATCCTTAAAGAGAGAAAATAGGAGAAAATTTTAAGAATATCCACTTTCATCTCACCAAAATTACTTAGGTGAGAGGAGAGTGCTATACATAGCAAAATATAGGCATATACATCCAAGAGGCACATTAACTCCAACTGCTGATAATAGGTGGGAGCTTTTACCTACTTGATAAATTACAAAATATGTGGCATAACTTACTCAGATAGAGAAAAACTAATGGTTAGGAGAAGTGACAAAAAGAATCTAAAAAGAGGGTATTCAAGGGCACACAATCTATTGACACAAGGGGTGTGAATCGGTAGATACAATCTATTTAAATTTTCTTATATTTTGTCATAGTTATCAAAATATATAATTCCTTATAAAAAACCCCACATAAACAAACAAAACATAAAATCATAAGGAACACAAGAGGACACTAGATATACGTGGAAAACCCAAGATGGGAAAAGCCACAATGAGAATAGTTTTTTGGATTTATTTCCCAAATCCAACCTCATAATGCAGAAATATACAAGTGAATTTTACACACTGGAGTAGGCACCAACTTACCAAAGACAGTAATCCCCTATTGTGTTTGTAATCACCAACCTACTGGAGACACCAATCCCCAAATGAAACAATACAATAGGTAGAACAACAATCCTACCAGAATACAATGATAAAGCTTGTGGATCTTCAATACAACACATACATGTGTTGGAGTCATTGTTGAAACTCTTCCTCACTTAAAATGATCCTTTGATACTAGCACGCTCTCTCTTCTTCACACTTTCTCTTCAAGTTACACCCTTCAAACAAGTTTTCTTTACACGCGTGTAATTATGCTTCACACACACTCAAATCACATCACATGCATCTAAACATTTGAAATATATACATGACATTACATTAACACTCTTCCATTTTAGCCAAGGATCCGCAAAATAGCCAGGACAACATAAGGTGGACCTAAATTCAATTTATATGAAATGTATAATAGGTTGGTCCAATTTTTTTTTTAGTTGCCACCAAAAGAACATGATTTTGTGCACTACCACATGGACCTTAACCTCATCCTATCCTAACACCCCATGTAATATTTCAAGTCCGTACACTACTAGTCATTACTGCACATGCCTCAAACTTCAACTAGTTGAAAATCAGACACAAAGAACCTTATGTCACTTAAAAATTCTTGCACACTGAATATATTCTTCGAAAGCTTAGGAATATGATAGAAATAGTATAGGCATACTCTCCTTCCAAACTATAGAGAAAAACTACATTTCTAAAAGAAATGTTGACCACATTTGTATTTCTAGAGAAATCTCTCTACCCAAAAGATATCCTTGTGTAGACTTTTTGACCACCATAGTCATAGTGAGTAAATACTCACCATGGTATTATAAGCATACAATACACACCAACTCCCGGAAAGGTAGTCACATCTCAATAAAACTTGATTTAGTTATATGATTGATGAGACAACTTCTTCGTGATTAACAACTCCTAATACATAATATTTTACTAGAAGTATAACATATATTTTTGCATCTCTCTTGCAACACAACATGACAAGCCCAAGAGAATATAATGATAATTCAAGTACTCCTACAATCTTTTTCATCCTTTAACATTAATGAAATTACTTACAATCTTCAACACCCTTTGACATCAATAACAACCTATGTTCAATAATCTCCCCCTTTGTCATTGATGGAAAACATCAAATATTTGGGCCACCAAACTAACTAGCTACACGTGAAGATATTTAGCCCCCCTTAGAATGATTTCTTCTATATAGCATCTTGAGTTCACTCTCCCCTCCTTTGAAAGATGTAACATTTTGAGTCCACTTTCTTCTAAGCAATGCAACATTTTGAGTCCACTTTCTTCTAAGCAATGCAACATTTTGAGTTCACTCTCTCCCCCTTTGACATCAATGGAAAAGGGTCAACAATATCTCTCCATTTGACTTCACTCTCTCTCCCACTGATACCAAACTCTACAAACACATCCTTCAAGTTGCAAAATAGTAACTACAAATGCAGAGAAATACATAGGATTTCTCTGAACCTCCCTGACTGCTAGTAAAACTTCTTGATATATGACTACTACTACCAAAAATGATGGCATCTACATAGACCACAACTATCAACAATTGATCTTCTTCTATTCTAATGTATAGATTACTATTTGCACTACCTCTCTAAAAACCTTGCTACAAGAAGTATCCATCGGACCTTGAATACCAAGCTCCAAGAGCTTGTTTGAGTCCATTCAAGGACTTCTTCAATTTGCAAACATAATCTGGATTATCATAACATTGAAACCCTTCTTGTTTTTCAATGTAAACCTCTTCTTCTAGCTATCCATTCAAGAATGTAACTTCACATCCATTTAGTACATATTGAAGTTCTTGAAAGTAGAAAGACATAAGAACATCCTAATTGCCTCCAGTCTTGTTACTGGAGCAAATGTCTCTTCAAAGTCTATACCTTCAGCCTAAGCATACCCTTTACACACAAGTCTTGCCTTGTTTCAGATCACTTCTCCTTCTTCATTTAGCTTGTTTCTAAAAACCCATTTAGTTCCAACCACATTCTTTCCTTTAGGTGTCGGGACACATTCCCAAGTTTCATTCTTCATGTGATCTATTTTAGCTCTTCTTACATAGCTTCTATCCAACTTTTCTCTTTTCTTGCTTCTTTGTGTGACTTAGGCTCTATCTCTTATAGTAATGCAAAGTGTACTTGATCACTTACTCTCTCAAGTCTCTTTTGGGCTTGAACCCCACTACCTTTGTCTCCTATAGTCCAATCTTTAGAATTGTGATTTTGAACATACTTTGTTGGAGTTTTTGTAACAACCTCATTTGAGTCTTCAATATTGCTATGAATTGGTTCATTATCATCTTCTACTTCTAGAATACTAATAGACTAAATATTTTCATCAACCTTCACATTTGCACTTTCTACAATCCTCTTAATATTTTGTTGTAACATCTATATACTTTACTTCTTAAATTATAACCAAGGAAAATACCTTCATCAAATCTGAAATCAAATGTACCCAAGTTTTCCTAATCTCTTTTGATGTAACACTTTCTTCCAAATATTCTAATGTACCTAGCTGATGTTGTTCTTAATTTCAATAGCTAACATGGTGTCTTCTTAGTCTTTTGTCTGATATGAACTCTATTAAAATGTAGACTTCACCATTATTGAATAAATTTTCACTAAACTCCATTTTCCTTATGCTTGTTGGACTTCCCCATCCAAGAATATTTCAAATTAATCTTCACTCTTTCCCTTCCCTTGTTGGATTTGAAAACTTGACCTTGTTAGTGTGCCTCCTACCCAAATTTTATCCTTCACTATTGGTATGTGTCAAAAGATATCTCTAACCATCAAACTCAAAAACTCTCACATATTAGTAATTTTTATCTCACCCACCTCCCATTTTATCTTGAAGCACCATTAATGTTTATATTTGACATGATACTTCTAAAAAGGTTTTTCTCTCACCTAGAAAATACTAGAAAATATTAGGGAATAACTCCATATGTACATCAACTAATGCAAATAAAGAAGGTGCTAATGGCTACCATTAATAACATAGGGTTTTAAACGTATGGGATCTATTGTAATTATTGCAAAGAACATTTTAGGTCATAGGATTTTTTTTCCCATTCCTCCTAAGTACATCCAAGAACATGTGACAAGATTTGAAGTGCAATATTTTGTGGAAAATGGTGCTCATTAGGCTTGGGATCCCTTTACCACATATTATTTAGGAGATATATGAATGTAATGTAGGTTTTCACATTATTTCTATAGTTATTTATGATTCATTTGAAGTTAGAATAGAAAGAAAATTGAAAAATATTTCAAACCCTAAGTAGAATATTTTCTAAAACCTAGAATTTGATCATAGAGATATAAGGATAGAGATCATTGGAATCATAGGAGGTCAAAGGATGAGAACCTTCAAGATATTACATTGCAAAGGATAAAAACCTTATTGGTTGAAGGAGTGATTCTCACTTAGAGGTCATGTTTGAGTTTTAATTGTGATAACTATTGGTGATATTGAGTTGTCATGACACTTATAGTTTTTGGGGGAGAATAAACTTGTGATATGGTAACAAAATCCCATTGTTGATCATCTAATCCAATTTAAAAAGGATTGTGGATGTAGGCATTTCTTTTTTAGTTGGGAGTATTGTTGTATAAATATTTACATATAATAATTATGAACCCATCTAATATAGGAAGTGATCTACATCTTTTATAAATGAGCCTGATTTGTAATATATATGAGCTATGTTAATGCATAAAACATATTTTAGAAATCTCAAAACTATTATATTAGGTTGAAATAATAAAAAAACAATCTATCTTTATTTGTGAGCCTAGTTTACAATATTAGGTGATTTATATTTTTGTGTAAACATAAACAAAATCTTAGGGTTTGTGTGATTTAAGTAAAAATATAAAATTTTGAGTCACTTCTATGATATATTATTTAATGCTTCATGGGTTGAGATTGGAAGGTTGTGTAAATCTTGAGAAATCTAGGTTTATACCATATTTAATTAAAAAAAATTAACAAGAAAATATTTGATTAAAATATTTTAATAAGAGAATATTTGTAGGAACATTAAATAATATATATTATATATTATATATTCAATCAAATGTTACGTTCAATGTTGGTGATCATCTCCCTTCTCATGTACTAATGGTGGGGCTAGTCCTCCTTTGGCTATCATAGACTATGGTCATAATATGAATCTTTATAATTATATAACTTCATGGGATATATAAAAAATCCCTACTCACTAATAATTACAAAATCCAACTTGATGGATTAGATAATAATTCACCACACATTAACTCATTAAATACTTGGTCTAACCAAAGCTAACACTATGACATATCAACCCTTCGTTTATACTCATCCATTACCCCATTATTTTATATTGAAGCAATTTCTATTGAATTTATTAATTCACATTGTTATCACATTTTATATAATCAAATATAAAATAATAAAATTTGACTTTCAATTTATAAATCCGAAACTATTAAAAATTGTGTCTATAAATTTAACGTAAAATAAAAATAAAATAATTTTACATATTTAATATATATTTTTCCAATATATAGAATCAAATTCAACCAAAACTTTCCTATTTTATTAATTTATAAAACAGTACACCATTTCTATAATTATCTTTATATTTAAAGAATTTAAATAAATTCCAAATAATAAAATATGAATATTTTCAAACCTCAGAAAAAATGTATCCGCAAATTCCCAACAAATTTAAAAGATTAATGCACACTTGAAGGAAGTAAAATGTGTGGATTTCGAAATTATGTATGGTGTTTTATACACTGATATTGTCGTGGCATATGCAATATTTAAAATCACCTACTGACTAATCATTTTGGGACGGTGCCGGATCGGATTCCTAAAGTTTGTTAATTATTATTTTTTGTTTTATATAGTTGATTAAACTTGAATTTTAAGGCACTTGTTATACGTAATCCTTTTTAATATACATTTACGTCGCTTCGAGGCTTTTCTCAACGATTTCATTACTTTAAAGAGATATTTAAAAGTTAAAGAGATTTGGTCAACACGTTTTTAAGCTTAACTTAATAGGCTTCGGACAAACAGGTAGTTGTCAGTGTCGGGGAGTTATAAATTTTATGGTGACTTCACTTTTATGTTTTATTATTATAAACTTAGTTGTTACATTTAAATATAATTATATTACGATTTCAAACTATTTTGTATAATGTGTGATCGAATAGTAAAGGTGGTGCTTATTATAATGTATATTTAATCTTAAAAATAAGAAATAATGTATAGATTTTTAATTTTGGTGTAGTTGTTTAAGTGATAGTTATTTGTTTTTTTAATAGAAGTTGATATTTATTTTTTTATTTGTTGACTAGTGTTGTATATTTTTATATTTAATTTGATAAAAAATATTCAAATTTAATTCTTTTTGGAATTGATAGGAAAGGTCTTATCTATATTTTATAAGATCAATTGTTGGTAAACACTTGATTTTGTTTTTTAAAAATATTGTTAATAATAATAAATCTTTAAGTTAATCAACAATAAAATTTTAATCTTATATAGTAAGTTGTTTACATCACAATTATTTCAACCTTAATAATTGACATTATATTTCTTTTTAAAGTTATTTAAGCTTATCCAATCATTTTCATTTATTCTCCATTCTTATTAAAAAATATGAATACTTATTTGTTTATATAATAAATTACACTTTTAAAATATTGTAAAGAAAAATAGGTTATTGTATATTTTAAATTATCACTTATTAAAAGATTAATTACTTATAATGTTAGATTTAACATATCATAGAATTGGATAATATTCATTTTATGAAATTCATTTCAAATACCACCTAACTTCATTTTTTTAAATAAAAAACTTTAATAATTAATTCTTCACAATTTTTTATAAGCCATTAAGTTTTATGAATAAATTAAAAATCACTTAATAATTATTAAATAATTCCAAAAAATAACACCAAGCTGCCTACAAATTCCTATCCAAAGACACATAAACTCAAACATTTTTTATTTTTTTTTAGGAGTACACAAAAGTTAGACGTCTCATTGAAAGATTCTAACAAATAATTTTCATTTATAGAAGAATTTCAATATTCTATTATGTATTCAAATATGATATTTATGGAGTAAAAGAATAAATTAGTTCACAACTTAGAATGAAAGAGATTTAAAGAACGCCTATATTAAATTAATTTTATAAAGATTCAACGTGTTTGGACGGCATGATTTGACAGCATTTTCTACGGTCTATGTAATCGCTAGCCTTCCCTGGGTCGCGTATGCTGAATTTTTATATGCTTTGGACTCATTCAACGCCAGCCTGTTATGTCCCTGCGAAGAGGAAGAGTTCCACAGAGAAAAATCTAATGATTGCGCTTGCCCTTAATTATTGTAGTTATTATTCTTATCAGCTACGCAAGCTCTTCATCCATTATAAAAAGCCATTGCTCTCTCCAATGTTTCCACACAACAAATACTTCTCTTCTCAAACAAAGAAATATCAGTGCATTTGATTTATTGAGCTGCAGAACAACCAGTCATGAATACTAGTATTCTCATTGCATGTATTGCCTTGGTAGTCTTGTGTTCGACTCTTGCCAACGGGCAGCTCAGTTCGACGTTTTACGATAAGACGTGTCCCAAAGCACTGTCGACAGTCAAAGCTGCGGTGAAACAAGCAATCGCCAAGGAAAAACGCATGGGTGCATCGTTGCTCCGCCTTCACTTTCACGATTGTTTCGTTAACGTAAGATACTTCTTTTACTTTAACGTTATCCGGTCTCTTTGACTTTTTAGCTTAAAAGTTCAATATAAGGTTTTCATCTTTAATTTTTGTCTGAATTTGCAGGGCTGTGATGGGTCGATACTGTTGGACGACTCGGCAAACTTTACTGGAGAAAAAACTGCCGGTCCCAATGCAAACTCGGTGAGAGGATTCGACGTGATAGACACCATCAAGACTCAAGTTGAAGCAGCTTGTAGCGGACTTGTTTCTTGTGCTGACATTTTAGCCATTGCTGCTCGTGATTGAGTCGTTGAAGTATCTAATTTGCTCCTCTACTCTGTTTGTTTTTTCCTGTTATTTGAAATCGTTAGCATTGATGTGGGAGGGATTGAATAAAAATAATAGTACTGTTTATATTAATATGGGAGAGATTGATAAAAAATAACATTGCTGTTAAGAGTTGATGCAAGAGGTGAGAGTGAGAGATACATATGGAGATAGAGATAGAGCTCGAGAAAGAGATGCATATAAATAGATAGAGAGGAAGGGAGATAGAGAGAGGAATAGAGAGGAATAGAGAGGATATAGAAATAGAGAGATAATAAAGAAAGAGGGAGCGATAAGGAGAGAGGGAGAGAGAGGGAGAGAAAGAGAAAGAAAGAGGAAGTGATAGAGAGGTAAATATATTAGGAAAGATAGGGGAAGAGAGAGAGAGATGCATGGATAGGTAAGGAGATAGCAATAGGGGAGAGAGATAGATGGAAAGATAGAGATGGAGATGGAGATGGGGATAGGGATTAATATAGAGCAAGAGAGGGAGAGATGGAAGTAGAGAAGAAGATGGAGAGGAATAAATAGAGATAAAGAGAGAGAAAAGGGGGGGGGAGACAAATAGGGATAACAAAATAGTTAACGGGAGAGAGAGATAGAAGAGACGACAAATATAGAGAGATATAGTGGAGAGAGGAAGAGAAAACCTCTTTAGTCCTACTAGCACCCACAATTTCACAATTCAATCTTCTACATCTAAAGCTAATAGGTTAATACTTTTTTCAAAGGAATTAAAACCCTAACATTATATAAAAGAAACATTATCATTGGAGGGGATTCGACCCCACTAGATTTACTTAACAAATTAGTCATGAAATTTTGGTTTTCCCATGAATTAAGGAGAAATTTTCCAAGGAAAATATTTGTCCCTCCTTTTGTTTAAGACCACAATTAAATTCTGATTTTGAACATTCTAATTGAAATATTTTTAAAATCTCACCGTATTAAATTTCAAAAATTATCAACATTATCTATCAATGCCCCTACAAAAGTTTACTAAATGAAACTTTCTTCCAAGCTGAAACAATAGATTCATTAGCTGATTTATTACACTTACGAAAAAAACACAAAGTAGCATTTCAATTCAATCTTATGAAGCTACAGATCTTAATCAAACTCTGTAGCCTTTATCTCTAATGTGATTTCGTCTTTACAACTACCATAATAATAAGCCTGCCTCTTCCCCAAACCGTGGGCCTCAAAAATATTAGCCTTATATTCCCTAGTACCTCACAATGAGAAAAAGCCCTAGGGAAGAGCTTTGACCGAGAAATATTCTTCCCGCTAGTAGTGGATCGAATTGCCCAAAAGGCTTTGAAATTGGCTAGTGACCCACAAATTTGCCAAACTGGACCCCTTTTTTTAAATTTTGAAGCCTTGGATTTTTATCATCAATAGTTAATTATATCGAAATAGAATGATCGATAAAAGGTAAGTTATTTTGAGCTCTATAACCCTTGGAATGTTACCCAACAGATTTGACTTCGCTTCTCTTGCTAAGCCTTTTATTTCAACCAATTATTTCCTTCCTCCAATCAAAGAGAGGTCTCATTGAAAGATCTTTCTGCCCTCCAATATACGTCACTTAAATTTAGGTAGCCCTGTGCGCATGCTCACCATTCCCCCTCTTGATTTGAAGAATATTTTAGATTGTTAAAGTTAATTTTATAGTTAGTTTGTGATTTATAATTTTGTATTATTGTAAATAAAATAACCTTTTTATAAACTTTTATTGAAATGATAAATTTATAAATTAATCTAGATAATATAGTCGAAGGTTAAATATCTAAAAAACTGAAATATTAAATATTAGATTCAAAAATTAAATATGAAAGGGAAGTGTATTAAGTTTCAATATCAATAAAGAATAATAAATCTAATGTGTCACATATTTTAATGTTTGATGCAAAAATAGGAGACCTAGATATGCTTGTTTTCTAGAACTCTACTATGTCAAATGCATAATTATAAATCATTCCATGGGCACAAATCCATTCTATGTTCCACAAATTTTATCCTACTATTTAAGCACTTTATTATTTACCTCAAATTTTAGTCCTCTTTAAATTTTAAGGGATTGTGTTATTTATAAAAAGCCAGGGAAGATCATAAAATAACAAGGATCATGTTCTCCTATACCAAGCTCTCTGATAGGATCAACTTTATCATCATATGAATGGTCATGGACACCAATCTTCAAACATGTAAATGCATTAGAATCACATGTGATCAAAAAATAGATTACTTTTAGCTGCTTGAATTGAATTCCTTTTAGCATTCTCCTTCCTTAAATATAACTGTTATTCATAGCTATTCTAATATATCAAATGAATAAAATTTAATGCATTTAAAAATACAAGTGTATAGAAAACAATCATGCTTAAAAAATTCCAAGCCTCAAAGTAGAAAGTAAATGGATAAGAATAGACTAAAACTTGAAGTGTTTTTAAATTTGGGAGTCAAATTATCAGCACAAAGACCAATCATGTGTCTTTAGGGTTGACTAAGAAAATGGATGAGGAAATTTTTAGCAAGGAATGAATTTCTAAACATGGGGGTGTAGCATCATAAATTCTCACTCCTGCCAATTTCAAACTAGGTTTAATGCCCCCCTATGTGCTTGGACCTAATTATGCTCTTAGATTGCCCTTTTAGTGGTCATTTTTAGGAAACTAGAATAAAATTGGGAATTCATATTTAATACTCATCAAATTGTAACAAAAGCCCCAAAATTTGTCAAGACAATGTGGGTACAACCATTGTCCAACCTATTTTGGCTAATTTTAAAATATATCACTGTTAGTATTTTAACACTTATAAATCCAATCTCATTTGTTAACTTTTGATAATTAATTTTGTAAAAATCAAGAAATGCATATAAATACAAAACTTCTTCACTATTTGAAATCCTAATGAATCCTAAGGAAATGATTGAGAAATTTGAGGCATCCTTAAATGAAATCAAGAGCATAATAAGCAAAGTTTATAGCACTTATTGTCAGTCAATATTCATGTTTGCAATGCATCAAGTTTATATGTGAGTCCATTCATGTTTTATGTTCATTTGTTTTGTGAGTAATAAGACTTGTAGAACTTCTAAGCAACCAACCAATTCTCCTTATATGAGAATTACTTCTATCCATCAAGGAAAGTAGATCTAAGTGGTAAGTTGTAGTGATTGTCAATTTATCACTTGTTTTATCCATTTGCCTTTGCTCGACCCAGGGTAAGCACTCTTTACATCATCATAGCCATTGTGTAGGTGGAAAAACCAAAACAGGGTTTGACTTAGGCAAGTCCTATACGACACAACCCTTTTCCCCCTCTCTTGTGTGTAGGTAACAAATATAAAGTGGATATGAGAAAAGATTGAAGACCTGATTGCAAGATTCAAAATTCAAGCTTTCTACTTCAACAAATTAGGGAAAGTGAAATTAATCATTAACATACAAAGTTGTAAAGTTGAGTCAAATAAGCAAGATTATACAAACTATAACCATCTAAGATCTGTTCATTGATTCTTGAGATTTACCTTCTAAGGAATATGGAGGTAGTGTCATTGTCCAAGCAAGTTGAGCCCTAATTTCTATGTCAAGTTCCTCTGTCTCTGCACTTTGTTGTTTTGTTGTAAATTTTTGTCATTTAATTCTACAATATTTTGCATTCATATTAGTTTTCGATGGCTTCGTAGTTGACTTAGACATACACTTGCATAGTTAAACAAAATTAGTCCTTAATCAACATATAATCCCCCTTTCCAAAGAAGGATCCAAACCCTAATTGATCCACCATTCTAGCTCTTCTATTGAGGTTAGTAGCCAAGTGGGTGTATGTGATTAATTTTGTTTCCTTCCCCAATGTAATGTAGGAGAAAGTTTGATTTATTTCTTGAATCCTTTTTTTCGCACACCATAGTAGGTTTGAATGAATGTGATGTGTATGGTAAAATTTGTATGAATGGACATGATAATTTGAAATGCTAAGTAATCTGTATAAATGGGGATAGGAAAAGGATTAGACGATGAGCCCAACATCACATAAGATTGTGTCATTCATCAATATATAATTTTATGATTCCATTATATCGAATTGTGCCAAAAAATAAATGAGAATTGAAATGATTTTATAAATTTTGCTATTATATTTTTCTCCTATTATTGGGTTCATGTGAGTCTAGAATCATCATGTATCTCAAAGTATGTAAATTTCACAAACATGTAGACATAAAGAGATATTGAGCTCTAGATAAAGTAATGGAACACACTCAATCTCATCATGTAATTTCATTAGTTATTATGCATGCTCCATGGGAACCTATAAAATAGAGGAAAAATATGCAATACATAATTTATTACATAGATTTCATCTATAACTCATTATATCAACCTCGTTGAATATAAACTCTTGAAAACTAATCAACATTGAACTTTGGAATCTAAATAATTATGCGAAAGGCATTCCCACGCTTAACTTTTGTGAGCCCTTTTCATGTCCCATGGTGCAAATTCGTTGAGAGGTAATGGACTACCATGAAATGCATCCCAACAGTTCATATTTTTCCTGGCTGTTTTCTTGGATCCTCCAAACTCTGCCTCGAAGGTATTGACCTTTGGCTTCTCCACTTGTGGTGAGATGGTTGAACATTTACTCAAATGGTGGGGTTTATTGTTGCCAATTGTTGAGTTGGTAGTTAGAGTTTATGAAATATCTGCCACGACTCCATCAAAGAATTCAAATTCTATGTTTCTAGGCTTATTGAAAGGGATTTTACTCTACAAGATTTGTATCAAATCGCACACACAAAGCAAACGAAAAGGAAGTCAACAGGATGGAAGGCCCCTCCAAATAGCTGGAAACCAAGGTGGTGAGAAAGAGTATCCCTACTAGAAGTGGAGTGAAGAAGCCTCATTGCTTCAGGCTCGACACTGTTGCTCTCCAAGAGATCCATAAATACCAGAAGAGCAAAAAGTTTCTCATAAGGAAGCTACCATTCTAGAGGCTTGTTAGAGAGATTGCATAGGATTTCAAAATGGATCTACGCTTCCAAAGCTCAGCTATGTCCGCATTAAAAAGAGGCAGCAAAGGTGTACAGGTCGAGTGGGGCTCTTTGAGGACACAAACTTGTGTGTCATCCACACCAAGAGAGTTACCATCATGCCTAAGTATATATAGCTCGCTTGTCTCATTAGGGTTCTCTACCCATTTTTCTCATCGACATCATTGAGAGCACAACATAATTTGTGCATAATCTTGAGGTAAGTCACTTGCATAATTAGAGAGTATAGGTGGAAACAGGGTATGAACATCATTGAGAGCTTTGGAATAGGGTATGAACATTGATCAAAGCATATTATAAAGTAAATTTTTGCTAGATGATGTAGTTGCAAATGCCCTGGTAGATGCGTATGCAAAATGTGGAAACATACACAAGGCACGTGAAGTGTTTGACAAAATAGCTCAAAAAAATGTGGTTTAATAATTTTCTATTTATGAGATGGTAATCCTAAATGGTCTTTTTTGGGAACAATTGCTTTTCTATTGGAAATAGGATTTGTTTGATTCAAAATAGATATTTAGTTCTATTGGTTTCTAAAGATTTTCCCATGAGTAGTTTATTCAACACATACTTTCTTAATTGGTTTTAGGAGCCTTGCACAAATGAAAATAAAGAAAACTAGTGAAAGATACAGGTTCCTAGAAGAGAATCTATGTGGATGCTCAGTTTGGCTCACATGCCATTTATGAAGTTACTATCTGTTATTGGAAAGTTTCTTCCCACAACTAAAATTATTTCATTGGAACATCTATACATTGGAAAGAAGGTAGATCATTGTTTATCAGAGTTTTTACTCTCATTGAGGTAGTGTTGTAGTTTCAAGAGCAAATGAACATAAGACTAGATCTATACACTGGCTATAATTGTTAGGTAGGAAGAATTGGCAGAGATATGTTGACAATGCGGGGAAGACCACTTTGGTGCATATGCTGAAAGATGAGGTGTATGTTTTGGTGGTTTTCATATGTATCTACTTTTCAATTTTATTTTGTTGAGATCAGAAAAGCTTAGAGAAATCCTCTTAACATTCAATGTTTTGTGGATTAATTTTGTTGCTGGAAATTACATATATTGTTACTCTTTTCCCTTCCTCTCCTAGTCCATTATGTTGTGTTTTCTTTGTGCAAGTACTACCAAAAAGAGTGATTGTTGCATCAATTGCAAAAACAAGAAGAAATATTCTGCAACACTTAATCATAGCAACTCAAATTGAAGTTAAAATCAAAGCACACAAAAGATTATCTTAATTGAGAACTTTCTTCATCTGGTTATCTATAGATGCAAACTTTAAAGGCTTTCTTATCTTTGTATTGGAAGAAATTCCATGTGAAAGTGCTATCATTGCAAATACCATAAGAAGATAACCCACACCCTTTTCCAATTCTCATCCATGAAAATTTTGACCTTAGAGCCTGTCGTCTGAACTAGGTTTCTGGCAGGGACTTAAAAGAGACTACGAAATTAGCATAAACTAACATTACAACAATCAGTGATGCCCAGGGACTTAAAAGAGACTATGGCATTAGCATAAAATGACATTATAACAATCAGTTATGCTAGAAAATGCTTGGGATCTCATTCTTGTCCAACAATTACTTAATCTATAATTGCAGGCTTCCTTTCTAGTCTTTCATGCTCTATTATTTCATTCTATTGTAGGTATTAATGCCTGATTTATGGCATGCAGTGTAGTGATCAACAACCTTACAAATGAGTATATTTGTTTTCAAAAGTGATTCCTTGATAAATTGATATGTAGCTGAAATAGTCTTGAAATAATATTTTTATGGTGATAGGGAGTTGTTGTGATGGGTTATTCTATTTGATAGTAGTTCCCAAACTATCTATCCTAACCTTTTTTGGAGGAGGCATGTTTATAGTTTAGGTAAGAAATTTCTTAAGAGGAAAGTTGAAGGAATTTATTGTATCTTTTTTATGGTTTTTGTATTAGTTTTGAGTTCTTGGACTACTTTGGGTAATATGTTATGTAGATTTGAAAAAGATTTGATTTGCACTTATTGGTATAGAGAGGACTTGTTTTCCAGGTTCCATGATTGTATTACATTTAATTAGTTTTTCTTTTTTATTCCTATTGAAAATACAATTAAAAAAAGAATAGTTCAATTTAAATCTGTTTGCAAAAAATGTGGATTTTCAAGATGGGGGACCGTTGAAAAAGGATTTTGTAAATTCACCAAGTTGTTTTGAAATTTGACTTCTAAATAATTTTTGTAACTTGTAAAATTATCAACATATACTGTAAAGGTTGAATGTATATTATTGGATGTTTGATATGCATTGGGAAGCTACAGTTAGGAGTTTTTGAAGTGAAATATCATAAGTTTTGAAGACTCTCATAGCAGCAGAGGTAGGGAGAGAAATTTGTGAATATTTGAACATTGTTATAGAACTTAGAGGTGTACGAATTCTTTTTTCAAGCCTAAAGGCTGGGATATTTTATAATATTATTTTTGAAATATGAGATTGTGCTGACATTTCAGGTTGAGTTTTACTCAGATGAAGTTTCTCTTGGGTTAACTTGTCTTCTTTCATGGTGTTTTCTTTCTATCAGGTATCATTTTCTTGTTCATTTTGGGTTATTTGAATTTAGTCTTGTTTACTCTCTTAAACTAAAAATTTTATTCGTTGTTGATGACAGATCACATATGCTCATAATGGCACTCCACTAGTTCTACAGAGAAAATAATTAACATGAAGGAACTTGATAAGGCCGATGTCTTCAACAAGAAACGATAGGTGAAGATAGAGATGAAAAAATGGTCTTTTACCTCAATTTAGTAATGGCCTAAATTTATTCACTACACTGCTTGTACTGCTACTTTTGTTCTCTCCAACTTTTCTTGGGACAATCTTCAAGACAAACAGTTGCTATTTTGTGAGTTGAAGTTTGATTTATGTAATATATTTTACCTCATCTACAAATTGTCATCAAAATGCCTGAAATTACAAGCATTATTATTTCAAACTTTAAATGTAAATCTTTGGTGCATATTTATAAATGAATTCACAAACTTTTCCCCAACTACAGTTATGTTCTTTTTGATATTTAATTCAAATTGATTGCTCAATATCGATTGATTGAGCTACTTTTATTTATCTCTTCCTCTCGTCTCCATCTCCTTGTAAATGGATGTATAGTAGATTTGAAGCAACCTCTTTTTATTTCAAACCTATGTTGCACAAACATCATGATTTGATGAATGGCCTACCAATTGAACTCATATATTACATAAATTTATACAAAAAATGGACCAAAATTTATTCTAATTGACCTTCCATACCTCTTTGGCTAGTGTAGCTCAGAGATTGAGAATAATTCATATAAGTTTCTCCTTGTAATAACAAGGTTTCTAATTGCCATAGCTGTAGGAAAAAACTTAGTTCAACAATTAAGTGTTTGTTGTTTATTCATTGTTCAGTTTTTGAACTGTGGTACATACGCCATAGTGTTATGAATCATATAGAGAGCCCAAAAGAAAATAATGGGAACATTTTTTTCTCATTTTGATATATTGAATGCTTCAAATAACAAACAAGGTTCCTCTTATTTAACCTTTACCATTAAAAAAATACAAGTGTATCATGGAAAATATGTTCAATAATTTGATAATGAGAGAAGTGAATAGCAGTAATTCTGTGATGTCTCAAATATTAGGTAAAGAAAGAACTTTTATCAACTTTCCCAAGGTTGATTCCTAGCCATCACATCACAACAATGTAAAGTTTTCATATGTAATTTTCCTCATTATTTTTTTTAAAAAAATTTCATTTCATGATTATATCAATTTCTATGATCAACAAAAACACAAAACTAAATACCAACATTTTATTTACAAATAAGTAAAGCTTAAACACCAAACAAATTATTTATTATTTGCAAATTGTTCATTTTTGAGCCAACAAGCATGATAACCATCACTTTTTTAATATTCTAAAATATTGAACAACGAATTATCTTTGCAGGTCAAGTGTTTATTCTTAGTGAAATAGAAAGATTGTGCAAGTGCACTACATTGATGGCTAGTGTTATTTAATGTGATGGCAATCTTATATTTGATTGAAGTTGATTACTTCTCTGAGTACATGGTAATTTTATGATTTATATACCTACTTCTAAATATTCTTTTTTTTTCGAATTATCTACAATATATATTACAAAATTGGAGGGACAAAACATTCATATAATAGTATTATCTTCAAATGGGACTGAAAGATTACTATTGAAAAAAGTGAATCTGATAGACAAAGAGATCTTTGAATTGCAAAGATACATTAAAAACAAGCATTTTCTACACTCTTAGTTAATACCTCTACATTGGACGCTTCTCAGCAGTTTCATTTCAGGTTTTGTGCCACATGAAAACACTTTTTGTTCTTATATTGGGGACCTTTTCATTCTCTTCTTTTCTTGTTTGAAGATTTTGTTAAATCCATTATTAAAATTTCCCTCTTAAATAGCTTACTCTTATGAATTTATACACTCTCTCTAGTGCTTATTAGCTTTAAAACATAACAATTGGTCCATTCTTGAGGTACAAGGTATGATCATCAATAAATATAGCTCTTCTATATCCTAATGGGCATATGATATTTTGCTTACTAAATGAGCTTTATGAGTTTTATATGTAGTGATATAACTAATATTTGTAATATCAATATGCAACTATCATAATCTCTAATTTTATTTAATAAAAAAACATGATAAATTGGGAAGTTCTTTATTCTTTATTTTATATTGGCTTTCTAAAATGTAAATATTAAACTTTTCATCACTATTCATTCTTATAACTCTTTCTAATCTTTTCTTCATAGTTGATGGGAAGTATGCATACACTAGTCTCAATATTTTGCTATGTATCCATTGAATGGGTTCTTTCTAATGACAACACTTCCCTTCATTTCGAGGTGCATGTTTTCTGCAATGGAGTTCACTTCAAATCAGTGTCCAATGGATTCTCCATACATGTGGTATGACATGGTAAGTTACTTGAGAAATTCATGAACCTTCTTTACAATTTTTTGAATATATTGTTTCCCAATTTTAATTTTCACAAGGCCACTTGTTTTAAATTTTAAGTGAGAAAAAAAGAAAATTACTCACCAATTTGCTCATTTTCCACAAAATTAGATTCTATAGTTATGTAGTTTTGATTTTTGATTTTTTAGAAAAAATAGAATCCACTTCATAGGTTGTGCTTGCTGTGCAAATTTGTAAGATGAGTTTTTCTATTCAGCTGCACTGTCATATTTTTCATGAATTTTGAATCCGTTTTCTTATTTGATTTGGGTTTGGTATGGAAGAGACTATTGCAACATCAACCTACATAGTATCCCACATCTGAGGAACTCAATATTGGGAAAATCAAGTTTAAGGTGATTTATTTGGGTGGCCATTAGATTGCCAGGAGAATCTTGGAAAGATTATTATGCCAAGTTAGGCAGTAGTTAATTGGGTTTGTTTTTGTTTACAACAATCAGTGGCCATAATTAGGTTTGTTTGTTTGTTTTTGTTAATACTCTTTATAGTCTTCAAGGTGGAATGCACAAATATCTCTACTCTATGGCTCGAAATCTTGAGCAGTCTCGTCTTAAAATTGAGGTAAAATAAAGAGATATGGGTTGCAAGTGATCATCTTGATACATGTACCCTTTGCAAGTGTAAATGTTCAAGTAGAAGCAATATCAGAATATCACAAAGATGGGATTCTTAGTTGTCTGAAGACAAGTATAGATATATTGAAAAAGGATGCCTTAGAATGCTTTTTAGATTTAGGGATATTTCTAGAGGAATATATTGGACTTGTGGGTTTATGTTCATTAGTCAAAGTCTATTGAGCCTTGTGAACTCATTCCTTGCTTCCTTCCTTATGGTTTATTCCTATTAAGTGTTTGGATTTTAGTTGGATGCAAATCAAGGCCTCTCATGCAACTCATATATTCAAGAAACATGAAATTACAACATATAATTAAGTTGCACAAAACTCATTTCTTCCACTCGAACTCACAACATATAATTAAGTTGCACAAAAAGCATTTCTACCACTCGAAATCTATTTTCAATTAATTAAGGGGTTTTAAGTTTTACTTGTTATACTGAACTTAGAGGACTTCAACTTTTTACGAAATAAAGTAAAAAAAGATATATCTACTTTACAACTCTAAATTGGTTTTCCCATTAATTAATAAACAAATTTAACAGGAAGTTCACTATATTGTCTTCAACACACCCATTGCACCCCAAGGTTTGATTACTAATTTTATAATGATGAAGGTATTTAAAAATATATTTTGGGGAAGTTGTTAGATCACTCCCTATAATGATGGAAAAATTAGCCCCCTAACATGGCCTTTATTTAGTGTTGTAATCTATCTAACATATTCACATTAGGTCTTGGGCCCTTGTGGACTAAATGAGCTTATTGATGCCTTATTTGGAGTGTTGTAAAGTGTTGTAACACATTTTCACACTTTTCTAAGGTTTTATTAAATAATTAGGCTTCTTTATGCTTCAATTGGCCCTATTTTACATCCACAAGCCTCATTTAATGCATCTTTTCAAGGAAAATATCGACATAAATCAACATCCAATCATAATTTAGGTGTTTTCAAATTATGTGGCCCAGATTTGGTGGTCTGGGACTCATATGCCACCTTGGGTGTATGAGTCATGTGTGGCCCAAAATTAAAATTAATTCAAAATTTTGGCGGGATTTTATCCTCCTAGATCTGATGTCAGCTTGTAGTGTTGTAATTTTAAGAATTCTTGCATAATTAAGTATACATACAAGTTTCTTTTACTCATTTTCATCCAAACATTCTAAGCATTCAAGAGATCACCTGGAAAGTTGAATGAGAATGCTTATAGCAAGTTTGAGTTCACAAGAGCATTCTGAACCATATATTTTAAGGTGGAAAGGAATGCTATGTCTCTTTTGCTCAATTAGGGTCTTTCACCTAATAGAAAGAGATAGATCCCACACCCAAAATCTAAGTGGCTCACTCAAACTAAGGAATGTATGATAAAATTATGTCTAAATGAAATGTTCTAGATACAATTAATTGATAAAATTTATTGACCTAGTATGCAAAAACCTAAAGAATGTAACTTGTTTGAAAACACATTGTGATATGGAAAAAGACCTAGAAAGATGAATAAAAATGCAAGTAAAACAAAACAAAAAGCTATAAAATTGATTGTGTGCACCTAAGATATGGATGGAGACTAGAAATGGCTTCTAGAATGTTGTTGATGCCTATTTTTAGGGTTGGTGGGACTCACTTGCCATTTTGGGTGAATTAGTCCCAGTTCTGTAAAACTATTCTAGAACTTGTTTTGAACAAATGGGTGTCTAAAAATGTAGGAAATAAAAAACTAACCTAGAAATGGAACTCATTCATCACCCATGGTGAATGATTCCACTTTTGAATTTCTAAATATTCAAAGGTTGAATTTGGAGCTTTCAGTCTGCACTTTTTGCTTCTTTAGGTGTCTGATTCTAAAATTGTTAGATTTGAGCTTGAAAGCCACTTTTGTTGATATTTTTCCTTAAACAATAAAGAGATGATTTGAACAAATTTGAAATACAATATTAAATGATTCCTAATTATTTTCAAGCTTCCAAGATTCCTAAATCTACAAACACACAAGACAAGAGAGAAATATTGAATGTTATGGCGTGGGGGTTTGCCTTGGTCAAACCCCTTTTACATAATTAAACCAAAATAGAGAAATAATGTAATGAAAAATGCAATAATGGAGTTTATTACCTTGCCATGATGATTGACCTTGTAATTCTACAATAAAGCATGAAGATTTTTCCCTTGAGTATCTGAAAATTGCTATGTTAATGACTTGAAATGATGAAACCCTAACTTGGTTGACTTGAGATGGAAGAATGAAGGATGGATAATGAATAATGGTAATGATTTAGGGTTTAGAGAGTTGATTTTAAATGAAATTCACCTTATTAGCCCAAAAATTAGATCCCTAAGGCTGACATGAAGTAAAATTAAACTTAAATTCCAAAATTTTTTGCTCAAAGGTCAAAATTTGGCCAAGTGGGACTCATTCACCACCCATGGTGAATGGGTCCCACATGGGCCATTTTTCTAGCTAAGATGTCAGGAGATAAGGAAGTAAGGTTTATATTGTGACTTTTTCAGGTATTTCATCAAATATTGCCTCAGGATGCACAATATGGGGTAGTAGGGGCCTATTAGTGATGATGTAAAGGTCAATTAGAACTTGGGACACATAATTCAATGTGGAAGTGTAATTTGATACACTTTACAACATTAAAATTAGGTCCACATAGCCTAGGAAGGCAGAAGAACCAATGTGAATGCGCAAGAAACATTAAAACACTAGTTTAAAGTTAAGTTTATTTTACAAACCTTCTAGATTAGTGTGATAATGTTATTAAACACATTTTATAATGTTGAATTAAGGGAAAATGGGTTCATTAAGTCTAGAAAAGTGTGAAAGTCCTTTCAAACACTTTAAAACACCTTTGCAATACATCATTAAATGCATTTGAAAGGGTCCAAGACCTAGTGTGGATGTGAAAAACACCTCACAACACTAAATCAAGGCCTTGTTAAGTCCAATTTATAATGAATTATTCCCATGTCAAGCAAATTACCTTTTTCTATGGTACATTTAGCCCCCACTTTAGTGAGAGGATGAAATTGCTTCAAACTCACGCTAAAGTAGACATTTAAGAGAGAGATTCAAATGTACATATGTAAATGAAAAAGAATGAAAAAGATCAAGAAGGAAATCAAGACCCTAGGATCCAGATCCTAAGTCAAACCATCAAGATATGTAATCATGGAATGACAAGAACTAAAGGAAAGAAATACGGGGTGGAAAGGATGCACTCACTCTAGGGCCACAGAACTTCAAGTCGTCTATAGGGTGAGAAGTCCACAATATACTCACACTGGGGCCATGGAACTTCTGATTGTCCGTAGGGTGAGAAAGCCCTAAATGGTGAGACACCTATAATTGACATGTGCTCACATACACAGGTGGCTATGGGGAAAGTCGTGCATCAAAATGGGCTTCATGCTCAACCATACCAAAGTTATACCTCCTGATAACTTTAATAAGGCACCACAAAGGAAAATGACTTTTGAGTTGTAGGAAGTAATAAAAAATTTGTATGCTTGACACTCATAGACATTGTAAATGTAAGGTAGTGCAATGATTGTTCAAAGGGATTTTTCTTAGTTCGTGTAAGGTCTCATCTTAGGGAACATTGTTCTTTTAACGTTTCCAAGAGAGGATGTGCTGAAAGAAGTATCACTCTCTTGGAGGGAATCAAGCCCAATGACTCCACCAAGAAAAGGATGCATCACAAGAAGAAATAAATCACATAATGAAATGTGAGTGGGGATGTATTCCCCCACTTTAAAGCAGTTGCAAACACCAATACTATGAGAAATTTCTTCAAAGTAGAAGAAGAGGACATGAGAGCTTACTTAGAAAGCCCTATGCCAACTCATATGTTTCTAAGAAGCTACGTCATGAAAAAGAGAAGTATGTCATATGCGAACCAACTTAAGGCATGTCGTCCACATCCCAAGCTTTCTCTTATGTATTCATGAAAGGTTAACAACTAGCTAAAGGAGGCAATCACAAGTGACGTATGAGGAAAAGGCTTGCTAAACCCCTTGCCCCCACTGAGTGAAGGACAAAGGTGAGCCAAAATGATTAATGAAATGTAGGTGAGAGTGAAAATCGGTATCAATTAGAGGAATGAGGTGCCCCCGTAGAGGGAAGCATACCGAAGTCCTAAAAATGTTGGATTTTATGACTGAAAGCCTTACATTCATTGGTGAAGTGACCATGAAATCTATGATAGGCATAGAATGAATTCTTGTAAAAGAATTTATTTTGAGTTCTAGGAGGGAGGATGATCAAGTGATCTTGGAGAAGTCTTGAATAAGCTTTAATATTTTGTTAGAGAACCTAAATCTTCACAAGACTTCAAATAGAAAATTTAAGGACACTTTATCATAGGATTTGGACATATCCATCTTAAGGCCCATACCTTCATTTTTTCTCTTAGTCATAGAATAAATATTTTCATGGATCAACATGACAACAACTATAATTTGACGACCCTAATTAAAGCCTTTCTAGGTGTGGTGTAGAAAATTGGACACTCTTGAGAAAAGAGACAATTTCACACTTTATTTAGACCTACTTTTGAGTACCCCTGCATTATTCAATCTTCAAAATAGCATTTATAGGCCCCTAATACCCATTATTTTTTATCTAGAGGCCTGTTTCACTTAAAAAATCACTTAAATCTCAACAAACAACACTTAATTCATTCATATCATGAAAACCCACCTTCAAAAACCACCAGTGTAACCCATTTTCCACCTTGGTTGAATGAGTCTCCTCTGGTGGGAATCATTCACCAAGGGTGTTGAATGAGTCCCTTTTGAGGGAAATTTCAATTTTGAGCAGGGATTTAATTAATTCAACTTAATTTTTTTGATGGATGTCGGCCTCTTAGGTCTAAATAATGGGAAAATTAGGTGTTGATACCTAAAAATACACATTTTATGTCATTTTTCACATCTCTTAGTCATTTTTACAAAGCAATTTCAAAAGTCAACTAGTAGTCCAGTCTTCCACAATAAGTTTTATTTGCATTTTCTACATCAAAGTTGAAGCTTTAGGGAAACAAACTAAGGGTTTTTGTAGAGTCTTCAAGCTCACTTCTCATTCAAGATCCAACATTGCAAGGAAGTTTATGATGTATGCCTATGGTGAATCATGGAAAAATCTAGGTTGAGGAGGTACAACTAGCCATCAAATCACACCTAAAGACTTGTTTTCAAAGTGATTCCATCTTCCATCTTCTCTCTATCTTTAGAATTAAGGTTTGCATTACTTTTGCATGATATTTATATTCATTTGATATGTTGTAGGGTTTCTAGGATTGAAGTCTTACATCATTCAAATCATATTTTCACATATTATTCTAACACAATAGAATAAGATTTTGTCATAGTTCAGATTTTCCTAGTCTTTAACACACTTAAGGCTAGGGTTTTATGTAGATTTTTATTCATTCAAGGTTTGATTACCCAATTATGGGTTTGACCAAGGAAAAAACACCATTAGAAAAAAAATTGAAGTTGTTTTGTAGGTATTTTCTAAGATCCCAATCAAGATTCCCATCAAGAAGTGTTGTACCGGTGAGAAGGTGTAGGTCTAAGATCTAAATTTCCAAAAAAATGAAAAAGGATTGATTCACCATGGATGGAAAATGAGTCCTACTTGTGATGGCTGACAAAGTTAACTGTAGATTCCAATTTCCAGTGAGCAAAAACTATTTTCTAGGAAGAAAACCCTAACCTGGGACTAATTCACCCAGGGTAACAAATGAGTCCTAGTCAACCTAAAAGTCAAAATTTCTAGATTTCCAAAGTGCTTTTCAATCTTCATCGTTCTTAAAAGCTCACACATTCTAAGATACAGTTTTCTATTTAGTCTTTTTTGTATTTTTATTCATATGTTTAAGTCTTTTGCAAATGTCACTATGTTTTCAAACATTGCATATTTCATTAGTTTTGCATTAATAATCAATCAATTGCATCACTTAGTTTCATTTATATCATTTCATTTATTCATAATTCCATCTTACATTCCTTTATTTGATTGAACCACCTCAATTTTAGTGTTCTATCTCTCTCCTTTTAGGTGGAAGATCCTAAGAGTGCAAGAGAAGTCCATAGAACCACAAACTTGATGGTTCACTAGGCAGGGTGGATAAAATTATCAAGAGAAGGTTTAATATGATTGAACAATAGTTTAGAGTATATTTTATAGAAGGTTAAAAAGGTTGATGGGCCAAAAACAGAAAAGCCTGTTGGCACCAAAATTTTTAGGAATGAGAACGATTAAATTTTTATTTAACTCCTCAAGAATGTTACTAGAGGAGGGAAATTCCTTAACAACCAAGTCAACATCATGATGGATGACATCCCAATACTTTTGAAAGAAGAAAGGAGAGAAACCATCAAGCCCCAGGGCCTTGAATATTTATCTAATTCCCATTCTTATATATTGATTGAGAGATCACTAATAATTTCAATCTTTAATGTCCTTTGCCTTAGATTATAATGTTTTAATCTAAAATCACATAAATTAATGCATTGGTCTTTAAGAATTTATTGTTCCATATTTTTTAAGCATATATTCAAATATATTAATTTTTTACATTAGTTTATTTTAGTAAGGTTTTACCAACATGCATAATCCAATGACCTTAAAATATCTAAAAAATTATATATGATATATATAATATTGTATTTATAGTAATCATTTATCAATTATTATCCTAAGAAAATCATATTAATAAATGAAACTTTTCTTACATATTTAGTTACGTACATAGCTTTTAGTTATGTACTTAAAAGATGTGTTTTTATAGTTATTAATGTGCTAATTTAGCCGATAGGCTATTTACGTGGGGGAACCCCACCAGGATTTGCCCCAGTCTGACGCCGTCGGGAAGATTCTAGTGGGGTTTCCCCCACGTAATAGCACAACTTCCGGTGAAACTTTTTAGTGGCGTGGAAGAAACCTCGAACACGGTAGCACATAAAAATATAAAATGAAGAGACAAGGGTTAATTGTTGATTTGACATGACCATTACGTACTATACGTTTGGCGCTCCATGTATTAATAAATTACCTTCACCTGCAGTTAAAATGGAAGACGTCAAAACTGCCAGCACGTTTCCCACTTTATCAGTTGATTTCACAAGCATTGCCTCCAGTCGGATTAAATTTTCCAGCGTATAGTTTGAAAATGTCTTGATATTTATTATTAATTGTGGTTGCTATCTTTATTTAGATCAATTGCCAAAAAAAATTGATTGAAATTTTTATTTTTGTATTTTAATATTTTATTTCTTTTTTAGAAAATAAGAAATTTGTTATATCAAAATCAATTGAGTTTTCAAAAGTAAGAATAATTTAAAACTTGTTACATTTCATATTTAGTATAATATTATATTATCAATTTTAAGAAGTAATCATGCTCTCATGGGAAACTCTAGTATATAAAAAAAAAACAAGGCAATAAAAATATTAATATAAATCATGATTGTTAATTGTTATTTAAGCAATATCGGTTAACATGATTATAATAATAGGAATAGTCTTAAATGAAATATTAGTAGTTTAGTTAAATAATGTTATCATTTTAAAGTATAAAAATTGATGGGATATCCCTAAAGATAATGTTGGCCAATGATCAGTTAACATTAGTGTAGTATTTTGTTCAAAATTAGATTTAATCTTAATAATATTATTATTCTTTTTTATTTAATGATAAAACAACTACATTGTAAAATATTCAACAACATTTAGATTTAATCTTAATAATTTTATTATTATTTCTTATTTAATGATCAAACAACTATATTGTTGTTAAATATTCAATAACATTTACATAATGCATTTAAAAGGGATTAACGAGGAGGTAATCTTGGAACCATTAATGGAAAGTACATAATTACCATTGAAGTAAAGATAGAGATTTTATCGCTTTAACTCTTTTAATAGCATAAACATATAAATAAAATAACTATGAGTAAAAATGGTGCTGGAAATTAATAACTATGGGTAAATATGGAGTTGAAAATTAGTAACTATGATATTAATAAATTAATACTAATTTTGATCAAATGAATTAATTTTAAATGGAGGGTAACTCCATAATAATATTAATTACATCATGGAAATGATAATAACATCATTAAGGAGAATAAGGATATCATAGATGTTCAAATTGTGGAAATAATAATATTATTTCCCTTTGGAAAATAATTAGGAAAATATAAGCAAGGATCAAATAATAGTATTATTTCTCCTTTGAGCAATCAATGATGATAATTATTAAAGGATTTTGTTGAATTTAATTAATAGAAATTTATGGTAATTAAATAATAATGTTAATCTTTAGGTATGGGTGGTAATAGATTAGAGTGTGGCAAGTCTTTATACCGAGTCCAACCTAAAGTTAGAAACACTCATGCTACGTCTTAGGGTGTACATGAAGGATATCCACACACCCACTCTCATTATACTTCCTCCTCCTTCTCGAGCAACACATTTGCAATGAAGTTGAATGAGGCACCAATTCAATGTGTATAGTTTACATCCCATTCTAATGCATGGCTATCAACTATTATGGTTTTCATGTCATGGTTTAAAATTTCAAAAAAAAAAATGGTTGTGTCTTTTCCCAATATCTAAAATGGAGTTTGAGAAATTGACTACATCAATGCCTTGTGGGATTTGACTATGCCACTATTTCAATGCCTCATGGAGTTTGAGCAATTGACTGTATATCAATTCCTTGTGGGATTTGAATACGCCATTTTTTCTATATTTGAGAATTAAGCCTTTATGAATAGCAAAGGAAGGGCTAGCATCTTGAACACTGCTCGATCATAAGATATTTGTTAATTGCATGGTTTATATATATATACATATATATTGCAAAGGAGGCATGAATTATGATGACCTAGCCCTTGTTTTTCTCCTGGTCACATGGGTAGGGGCTCAGGAATGCGTGTTGTATTCCTTGGGTCAAATGGTCCTGGCCGAGAATCCAGAGGCACTGGATTTTTTCTTCTGCATAGGATGGACAATAAAGGCACCACTGCCAAACCCCAGCCAAAGCTAGGTAGTTTCTTTATATTTAGCTACAGAGATATTTTCTGGGGATTTAAGAAATTGAGCAATGTAGTTTAGTGGTAAGGTGGGTTTCACTTTCTAGAAGTCTTCCCAGCTCTAATTCCAAAGACCCTATTTTGATTCTCATGAAGAACATGAAAATGCAGTGTAATGTGAGATGGGTTACCTTGCGTGAATTACCCAAGTTACACAGGTTCTATTCTTATGAAACATGTGCGAGAAATTTTGAAATAGAAGATGGGTTAACCATGGAATAGTCTCTCTAAATCAGAAGGGGCACAACTTATGCATCCGCTCACACAATCTTAAATCTAACTCTAATAATAGACACCCCCAATGCATACAAAATTATAAGTGTTACATGAATTGCATCCCTAAAAATAGATATTTTTAGGACACATGTTTGTAAGGAGTCTATCAATATGGAGCACAAGAAAATTCCTTAGTGAATCGGTTTAGGTTCTATCAAATAAACTAAAATATTCTTTTTTTTTGTGATATAAATATTGTTAATAGTTTTCAACAAATGTATTACTCACTTTCATCATATTGTATATTTAGCCGATAGGCTATTACGTGGGGGAATCCTACCAGGATCTCCTCCATTTTGACATCGGTGTTTTCCTTTCTTGCTTTTCCCAGCATTCTCATCGAATTAGCACATTCCTCAAAAAAATAGTCGCACACATTTCTTCTCCATGGATTTTGTTGCTAATAAAAAATACCGAAGTATATCAGCCTATCAGCGTAAGCATTGCACCTCATTGGTGCAAGTGCTAGTATATTTAATTCCTCCTAACATTTCCCGATGTGTTCTTATACATCTAGGGCATAACTTAATCCAAAATCCTAGTGTTTTTTCATTTGTTTGTGCTACTCTAATAATTGACCTCTAAAATTATATCATAGGTCTTGCAAAGAAAAAAAAATGTAGAAGAGACACTCACACTTCTTAATTATCCCTTAATTCCCTATATTTTGGTGATTATTTTTTTATCAATAGTTTAAACCAACACAATTCATTAGTATATGTCCTAATTCTATTCTTTATGATTGTCAAATAATATTTTTAAGATTCAACACTATCTTAATTCATCTGGTCACTTAAATAATGCACACGTCTACTTCCAAAAATGAGATATCTTGAGGTAACTTAGTATTTGAGAAGGGGATAATATGTGTGATGTAAATTATATTAAATTAGTCAATCCATGTTTGGTATATTTCATCTTCCATAAAACATGATATAGAGAATTTGGGTGTTTGCATTCCTAGTGGTAAAGTGTGAGTGACTTGTGTACAATATTTGGTGTTCAAGAGATGAAACTCTTGAGGAAATTAAGAAGACTTTGGTTTCTAATATGATGGAAAGACGAAAGGAAAATGAAGATCACAATGAATTTATGAAATTAGAAAGAGCTAGAAAATGGTTTAGATTTTCTTAGTAGAGTAGTGTGAAGAATTTTTAGATTTTTGTTATGAAAGACAAAGGGAAATGACTTATGGTATCTTCTTATAGAGATAATAGTGAATTAGATAAAAGAAAAGGAAAGAAAGGGGATAACAATGGATCCTTAGTTTGAATAAAGAAACAACTTCGTAATATTCAAACACCCTATGTTTTATCTTACTTTTTTAATCTTTGAGAGAATTTATGCAAATCAATTATATGTTGGGAGAGAAAAAATAAAAGGTAACACTAGTTTTCTTGGATACAATAAAAATCAATGGTGGGCTCAAATTTGTGCCAACATGGTCCAAAATGAATCAACAATAAAAATCCATAAAGAAAAACCCTCCCAAAACATGGCATTTCTATCAATTTTTCTAATCCTCAAAGTCATCATATGACGTGAAAGAAGAGCATACTCAAATATTCAAGAACAACTAAGATCTATAACATAGATCTCTTAAAAATACTAACAAGAATCAACCTCAAAATATATGATACCAAGTAATATTTGATATAGAATTTTATGTGCCATGTAATATTTGGCTATGGATGTAGCCACCTAAGATCTAAGAAGCTCAATTAAAGCACAAGAGAGACAAAATAGGAGAGAATAAGTATATTATATTAAAGGATGTAGATGCAAAATATGTGTACATGAATATGATTGATTCGATGCATTGAGATTATAATGATAACCCCTTGGTTATATAGGTTGAGTTGAGACATAGCACAAATAAGATTATGACATATATCATAATCATATGAATTGAGATATAAAGTGATAATTCCCTAAGAATACCATGAGTGATTTAAGTAAGGTGGCATGAATAAGACCAAAGAGGTAAATAGATTAACAAAATATCCCATTCACACACACACACACACACACATATGTGTGTGTGCATATGTATATGTATATGTATGTATATATGTACATATATGTTTATATATATGTGTATATATATGTGTATATATATGTATACATGTATGTATTTATGTATATATATACATACATATATACATATATACATATATACATACATATGTACATACATATATGTATATATATACATGTATATATACATATAGATACACACACACACACACACACATATATATGTATATATATATATATGTATATATATATGTATATATATATATGTATATATATATGTATATATATATATGTATATATATATGTGTGTATATATATGTATATATATATATATGTATGTATATGTATATATATGTATATATATATATATATACATACATATATACATATGTGTATATATATATAGATATATATATATATATATATATATATATATATATATATATATATATATATATATATATATATATATATATATATATATATATATGTATATGTCAGTGTATACATTAATGCTTGCATACACATAAGTTGACCTAAGTTTACTTAGGCATTTATTATGCAGGCTAATATTTTGCTTATATTTTCCTAATAGTTTTCTTAGCTAGTTTACAGACAGGAGAGGTGTTGGAACACCTCAACACCTCCTACTTGGATATTTCTGCTTTGTAAGGAGACCCCTGACTATCTAATAAATAGGTTGATTGCATATAGTTTGGTGTGTTCACTGAGCTTGATTTATATCTTTGTGATTATTGGTTTCTTCATGGTATCAGAGCCTTTCTTAGATAGATTCAAGTCAGGAGCCAATGCATTTTATCTTTGCTCTGCCATGATTTAGCACAAAGAAGGGCACGATTGTGTGTTGAGAGGAAGGAATTTTTCCTGTGAAGGGGAAGACTTCACTATTTTTGGTGGCCGATTGAGGCCATAGACCCACAAGAGACACAACATGCATTGGCCTCACCTTAATGTGTTTTGGGAGAATGGTGCAAAGATGTGTTTCTCTGCTCTTTTTCACATGTTCAAAGGCATGATATAGGAGGCATGACCTACAAGTGCTAGTTATTTGTTGTGCGATTTTGGAGGGACAAGTGGAGGCATTTTGAAGCAATCTATTTATCTCTGACCTACATTTTTCTTTGGATGGCTCACACACCCCATTCCATAAGCAAGTGACCTGCCATCATCACCCTTGGTGTTGACCTGCAAAAATCACGATGGTGATAGGCACATCTTTCCACCACCATCTTGAATTTTCCAATCTATAGAGAGGGACATGTTTTTCTTTTTTTTTTCACCTATTGAAGGCGTAGGAGGAGGCATGCTATGCTGTGGGAGGGAGACTGCTCAATGGAGCTTATGCAAGAAGGGATGTTTTTTCCTAATTGAAGCCAATTTTTTGTGATCAAACCGATCTCAGAATTCTCTCATAATAGTCAACATAGGGTGTGTTTGAAAGCACCAGATTTGGAGGAGTGATTGTTATTTGGAAAAAAATTCCTTTGTAGGAGATGTGGAGGAGTTTAAAATCTTCTTCTCCATGACTTGGTCAAACACCTCACATTTGTGGTTGAACTTGGTCATATGGTATTTTTAGCCTGTGGTCACACCCTACCATAGGTGGCTTAAAAATCGTCCTTTCAAGTTTTCTCTCTCTCCAAAATCATTGTATGTAATTTTATTTTTCAAGCACATTGAAAAATTCAGTGAAGTTAAAGAATATTTTAGGCTATATTTTTGCATACGAACTCAAAATTGAGTCCTTCAAAAGGAAAAACTGCTTATTTTTTGTCCTCTTTCATTCTACCTTGCCATCACACTATCATTATAAAGTGCCAGTTCAAGATAGTTTAGAGTGATAATCACACTTTGTTTATTACACAATCTAGGGGGAAAACAACACATAATCAAGGGAGGTGTTGTGTGGTTCATTTTCACACTTCCTCAAGAAGTGCTTGTGTGTATTATGTTTTAATTTCACTTCTGCATGCATTTCTAAGTTCTTAATTTCCACATTTCTTCAAGGAACTATCTAAGTCAAAGAAATATGGAATCTAATGTTATTATAGTTCCCTTAACACCTTTCAATTATCATGATTGGAAGGTGAAAGTAATTATTGTACTTAAGAACAAAGGCTTATATAGGATAACTATGGGAACAAAGAAAGAACCTAATGCAGCTAAAGACAAATAATTTTTTTTCAATAAGTGTGATCAATCATTTTGTTTCCTATGTTTAAATTTATCTCCTAATTTGTTGTTCCATGTTGAGAACTTGAAAACACCCAACCAAGTTTGGGAAGGTCTTGACAGACTATTTGGGAAAATAGATGAACTTAGAAGCCATGAGCCGGAAAATCAACTCTTAGGTCTTAGTCCTAGGAATTTCTCAACTTTACAAGACTTTTTTACTAAGTTTAAATCCTTAAATTTTCACTTAAAAGATTCAAAATTGAAAAGAAAGAGGATCAATTAATCCTTTCTGTACTTTCCAAGCTGGGTCCAGAATTTTATGTGTTTGCATCAAATTTCTACTCTACTTAAAGGGCTCTTGGAGCCTCATGGTCAATTCCCACACTTGATAACTTCATTGTTGACCTCACAAGTGAGCAAGAAAATTTAATTCAAATGGGTACTTTGAAGACTATGAAACCTCAAGCTCTCCTTGCAAGGAATGAAACACCTCAAAATTGAAAACCTGGGAGAAGAAGAACACTAAAAAGGATAAGGAATTTAAGAAAGAAAACAAAATCTTGGACATGATGAACAACATTGGACATGATGAACAACATTGGATGAAGAAAAAAATTGAAGTTCTACAACAAATTCTCAAAAAGAATAATATAGGGCTACCTAATTCTATCAAGGCATCTTCATCAAATCAAGATAATACTAAGGACAAAGAGAAATTGAAGGGAAAAGACTTAGTTGCTAAAGAATATTTATCTCCATCATGGATTCTAGACTCTAGTACTTTACACCATATGGGTTCTTCACAGGCTATCTTTTCATCCTTAGAACCATCAAGTATGTCCACAATCACCTTAGGTGATGATACTCCAACATTGGTAAAAGGGAGAGGGTCTATTGAAGTTGAAGGAGGAACATTTGCCAATGTTCTAAGTGTCCCTTCACTCTCAACTAATCTCCTTTCAGTGTATCAAATAACTCATTTAGGGAAGGGCATGAGAGTACAGTTCTCTCCAGATTCAGTCGAGATAAGACAATTACAAAGAAACAATTTGGTAGCAATAGGAGAAGTAAATCACTAATCTAGGTTATATGCCTTCTCTAATTTTGCCAAAGATATTTCTCCAAAAGCACTACTAACTCATTCAAAGGAAGTTAGCAAATTATGGCATGAGCAGTTTGGCCATCTTAACTACCGAACAACTATGTCAATAAAATATGGTTAAGGGATTACCTAAAGTTAAATTTTCTAAAGGTCTTTGTGAAGGTTGTTCACTTGGAAAGCATCCAGAAGAAAAATTTGACAAAGGTAAATTATCATGGAGGGAAAAATAGGTTTTAGAACTTGTTCATAGTGATGTTTCAAGGGATTTTCCCCATCCATATTTTACAAAGGCTAGATATTTTCTCACCTTCATTGATGATTTCTCACATTTTACATGGGTCTGCTTTCTTAGACAAAAATCAAAAGTGTTTGAGTCTTTTCAAGATTTCAAAGCTCTTGTCGAAAAACAATCAGGGAAAGTCATCAAGGTTCTTTGAATAGATAATGGGAGAGAATATGTCAACAATAGTTTTGAGTGGTTTTGTATATCAGAGGGGATAGATCTACAGCGAACAATTCCTTATACTCCACAACAAAATTGTGTTACAAAACGTAAAAATAGATCTTTAAAAGAGATGGCTAATTGTATGATTCACTCTAAGAGCCTCACACCATCATATTGGGCAGAAGAAATCAACTGTGCATGTTACATACAAAATAGAGTTCCATGTAAATCCTTAAAGGGTATGACTCCCTTTGAATCTTGGAAATGATGGAAACCAATAGTTGATCATTTTAGAGTTTTTGGCTCTCATGCCATGGCTCACATTCCAAAAGAGCAATGCAGGGCTATGGATCCTCAATCCAAACCTTGCATCTTTATGGGATATCTAGATGGTGTAAAAGGATATCGCCTACTCCACCCTACCACACATGAGTTGTTTATTGAGAGAAGTGTTAAATTTCAAGAAACATCTCCTGAAACTATACTTGACACTTCTCAACATATTTTGGACTCTTCAAATCTTGATTACAGTATTGATGATTCAGATCATTCTCAGCAAATTCCTAGTGTAGTATCTTCTTCTTCCAGTTCTCATAGTGATGAGGGTTCATCTTCATCTATTTCAGGGATTGCATTAGAAGTTGATATATCTACACCAGACTCACCCACATCTTACACTATACATAGGACAGATACAGGGGTACAAGATTTTGCAGATGATAGACTGATTCAAGTAGATTTTTAGGGGGGCCCACATGCCTTCTTTAATTTAGTTTCCAATCCACATACATTTAGAGAGGTATCAGACATACTAGAGTGAGATATTGCTATGGATGAGGAATATGATTCCTTGACTAGAAATCACACTTGGGATTTAACTTCACTTCCTAAGGGAAGGAAGATAGTTTGATGTAGGTGGATATATCAAACTAAATTTGTAGTAGATGGGTTAGTTGATAAGTAAAAAGCATGATTGGTAGCCAAAGGTTTTTCACAAGTTGTAGGCATTGACTATACAAAAACCTTTGCACCAGTTGCTAAGATGACTTCCATCAGACTCACACTTGTTATAGCTGCATCACATGGATGGAATGTACATCATATGGATGTGAAGAGTGCTTTCCTTCAAGGAGACCTCAAGGAGGAAATCTACATGGAACAACCACCAGGTTTTGTTCAGGATTCATTCTTATTTTGTAGACTTAAGAAATCTCTCTATGGCCTTAAACAAGCTCCTAGAGCTTGGTATGCCAACATGGACTCCTACCTCCTATCTTTAGGTTTTACTAGATGTCATTTTGATCCTAATGTGTATCTATTGTGACAAGATGATTCACTTTTGATAATAGTTCTATATGTTGATGATCTTTCGATTACTGGGAGTACTTCATCTGCCATTATAGTAGTGAAGACATCACTTCAGGATAGATTTGACATGATAGACTTGGGTTTATTGCACTACTTCCTTGGAATTGAGATTTCACAGTCAGCTTCGGGGATTACTCTTGCACAACCCAAGTATACTCTTAATCTACTTCCACGGTTTCATATGACTACTTGTAAACCATCTCTATCTCCCTTTCTTTCTGGAGTCAAGCTTGAGACTTCCTATACTACACCATTGGTTGATGCTACATTGTATTGACAATTTGTCGGTAGTCTTATATACTTGACTCATACCAGGCTAGACATTGCCTATGCAGCAGGCATGGTTTCGAGATTCATGCAAAAATGTCATGAGTTGCATTGGAAAGAAACTAAGAGGATCCTTCACTATCTTCATGGTACTCTTGGCTTTGTGATTCACTACAGATTTGGTTCATCACTTGACTTGGTTGGTTATATAGATTTAGATTGGGCTGGTGACACTCATCATCGTAAGTCCACTTCAAGTTACAAATTTTCACTTGGTTCAAGTCCTATCAGTTGGTTTAGCAAGATGCAGAATGTTAATGCTATATCATCCACAGAGGCAGAGTTCAAGGGGGTTGTTAACTTAGCTACTGAGGCTATATGGCTTCAAGGCATTCTTTCTGAGTTTGGTACTCCTTTCAGGTAGCCTATAGTCTTCTATTGTGACAACTAAAGTACTATTCAGATATGTAGGAATCTTGTTCAACATCAACAAACTAAACACATAGAGATTCATATGAATTACATTCAAGTGTTGATTCATGGTCAGATCATTGACTTAGTCTTTTGCCAGTCTTCAGAGCAGTTTGTTGACATCTTCACCAAACCCTTCACTGAGAGCAAGTTCATTCATCTACGATATCTTCTTGGCATGTGGTCTATATCAGCATCATCATCATCCTTGGGGGGGTGGCTTTCTAGTCTTCTCCACTTCTCTCTTTTTTTGAGCATAGTTTTTTCCCACTGGGTTTTCTATTCTTACTCTATTTTTTAGAGATATTGCATTGTACATGGGTACCTTATCAAGCTAGTATCTGGGACCCATTTTATCCATGCCCACCTAAGTTATGCTTAAGGTGGGTGTCAGTGTATACATTAATGCTTGCATACACATAAGTTGACCTAAGCCTACTTAGGCATTTATTGTGTAGGCTGATATTTTTCTTAGCTAGTTTATAGACTGGAGAGGTGTTGGAACACCTCAACACCTCCTACTTGGATATTTCTCCTTTATAAGGAGACCCCTGACTGTCTAATAAACATGTTGATTGCATATAGTTTTGTGTGTTCACTATGCTTGATTTATATCTCTGTGATTGTTGGTTTCTTTAGTATGTATATATGTATATATATGTATGTATATATGTATATGTATGTATACATCTATATACATACATATATATACATATACATATCTATATATATACATGTACATACATATATATATGTGTATGTGTGTGTGTGTGTGTGTGTGTGTGTGTGTGTAGATGTGTACATATATACATATACATACACATACACATACATATACATATACATATACATATACATATACATACACACACACACACACACACACACACACACACACACACACACACACATATTAATACTAAGGATTATATACTTAAATGAGTTTTTCAAATGACTTTATTTGATCCAAAAAGGGAAGTGAAGTTACATCTATGTTATGGTTTTGACTAGTTTGCAAGAGAGTTTATTATGGGTTGATTAAAGCCTAGTGGTTCTATCCTAGTGAATTTGACTTAAGGGATTTTCATCTAACCTCCATAGATCTAACTCTTCTAAACAAGTCATACATTTTAATAAACTTAAATCAGTTTAGATAAAATCAAAATGTCCCACAAATGAGACATACTATTAATACATCTAAACTTCTCGATTGCAATAAATCTACTTTATATAAAATTTATAACTAACACAATTCAATAAATTTTCATACCTAAAACACCAAACTCTATTAAATTATAATTAATATTCATGACAAAGATGTTTATTCAAATATAATTTTCTTAGAATTTGATTAAAATTTCATCCAAAGTTGCCTTTTAAGATGTACACTTACCAAGAGACAATGTTCAAACCAAATCAATCCAGATTTGGTCTTCATTAAATTTGTAGCTATCTCCCACATGGCCAAGAACAAACTTCGAGATTGTTCCATGTCAACACTCTTGGGTGATATGCCCTCACATTAGAAACCCAGACTAATGAAAACTGATTGACTATACAAGTGACCACTCATTCGCAAGGTAGTAAATGATAAAATGTGCACACTTAAAGTATACAAATGACTAGGAAAACAAGTCATTACGAGATTTGAAAACAAAGCACACGCTGAATAGATAGAGGGTTGATGCATGAAATAAACTACCTCGCCATGTGTATTTGTAATATATAGAATTATGACTCAAATGTGAGAGGAAATTATCTTTGGTGTTTTATATAGAGATTTTGTCGTGTCATATGCAATATTTAAAATCATCGAGTGAATAATCATTTTCGGAAGGTGCCAGATCGGATTCCTAAAGCTTTCAGTCTATTATTTTTGGTGTTTTAAATAGTTAATTAAATTTGAATTTTAAGGCACTTATAATATGTTTTTGTTTTTTTTTTAAATAAATAAAGATTTACGTGTACAGGAAACTTTCTTCAACGATTGCATTATTTGAAAGAGATACTTTAAAGTTAAGAGATTAGGTCAACACGTTTTTAAGGGCAACTTCATAGGTTTTGGACAAACAGTTGGTTGTGTTGATGAATTATAAAATTTATGGTTGACTTCATTTCACTTTTATGTAGTGTTATAAAATCGTTTGATACATTTAAATATCATTATATTAAGATATTTAGGTGTAATTGTTTGGATGATTGTTAGTTGTCTTTGACTTGTTATATTTATTTTTTAATATGTTGACAAGTGTTGTATATTTTTATGTTTAATTTAATATAAAAACATCTAAACTCAATTTTTTTAAATTGATAGGAGAGTTCTTATCTAAACTTGACAATTGGAACCTATATCTTATAAGATGAAATGTTGGCAAAAAGTTGAATCACTTTTTTAAAATGTTGTCAATAACAAGACAATTATAGTACTATAGAATAAGTTGTTTATATCACAATATTCTTAAATTTATAAATTGGCATTAAATATCTTTTTCATGTTATTTAATTTTATTAATTTGGTTTCAATTATTCTTCATTCTTATTAACATTTTGAATACTTATTTTTATATAGTAAATTAACACTTTTGAAATTAACCTGTATATAAAAATAATGTCACTGTAAATTTTAAACTACAACTCATTAAAATATAAATGTCTTACAATATTAAATTTAACATATCATAAAACTAAAAGTATTACTTAGAAGATTCATTTTATGAAATTTATTTAAAATATAATCCATCCTCATTCTTTAAAATTCTCATAAAAATTAAATTCTTCACTTTTAATACTTTTTTGGGTGTACCAATCAATCATATTTCTTTAACAAAATGATTCTTGCACACAAATTTCCATCCATATACACAAACTCCTCAAACATAATTTGTATAGAATACAGAAATGTTGATATCTCGTTGAAAGGTTAACAAATAATTTTCATTACATAAAAGATTTTTCTATTATGTATAGATGTACGACTTTCATGGATTAAAAAATAAATTAGTTCCCAACTTAGGATGAAAGAGATTTGAAGAATGGCTATATAGTAAATTAATTTCATACAGATTAAACGTCGTTTGGACGGCAAGATTTGACTGCATTTTCTACGGTCAACGTAATCGCTACCATACACAGTACTCCCACGATGACGACGACGAAGCCCTCTGAAGTAGCTACTGCTGTGGGGTCGCGTATGTTGAATTTTTGTACGCTATGGACCCATTCCACCCAGGAAGACTTCCACGCGGAACAATCTAATGATTGCGCTTGCCCTCAATAATTGTAGTTATCATTCTTATCAGCTAAGGAAGCTCTTCACCTATTATAAAAAGCCATTCCTCTCTCAAGTGTTTCCACACAACAAATTACTTCTATTCTCGAGCAAAGAAATATCAGTGCACTTTATTTATTGAGCTGCATAGCAACCAGTGATGAAGACTAATACTCTCATTACATGTATTGCCTTGGTAGTCTTGTGTTTGAGTTCTGCCAATGGGCAGCTCAGTTCGACTTTTTACTATAAGACGTGTCCCAAGGCTCTGTCGACAGTCAAAGCTGCTGTGAAACAAGCACTCGCCAAAGAAAAACGCATGGGTGCATCGTTGCTCCGCCTTCACTTTCACGACTGTTTCGTTAATGTAGGATTCTCCGTTTCCTTTTATGCTATCTGCTCTCTTGATCTCTTAGTTTATAGTTCAGTATAAGGTTTTCATCTTACATTTTTGTCTGAATGTGCAGGGGTGTGATGGGTCGATCCTGTTGGACGACTCCGCAAACATTACTGGAGAAAAAACTGCCGGGCCCAACGCAAACTCGGTGAGAGGATTCGACGTGATAGACACAATCAAGACTCAAGTGGAAGCAGCTTGCAGCGGAATTGTTTCTTGTGCCGACATTTTAGCCATTGCTGCTCGTGATTCAGTCGTTGAAGTAGCTAATCTCCTCCACTCTGTTTATGTTTTCCTGTTATTTTCAGTCGTTAGTATGAATGTGGGAGGGATTAAATAGAAATAATAGTACTGGCAGTATTAATATTAGGGAGATTGATAGAAAATAACATTGCTGTTAGAGTTGATGCAAGAGACACAATATTAATGTTGATTAGAAAGAATATTGTTTGACACTGGCAGTTGGGAGGGCCAACATGGAGAGTACAGCTGGGTAGAAGAGATTCGAGAACTGCAAGCTTGAGCGGTGCAAACAGCAAAATTCCTGCACCTACATCCAGCCTTAGCACACTTATCTCATCTTTTAGTAATCAGGGTCTTTCTACAAAGGATATGATAGCCCTTTCAGGTAATTTTATGTTACATTTATTGAATAACAATCTCCTGTAGATTGCAAGCTACTTAAATTCTCATTTGTATTAACTAAAGCAGTGACTGTTTTGACTACTTTCAGGTGCTCATACCATTGGTCAAGCGCGGTGCACCACTTTCAGAACCCACATCTACAATGAAACCAACATAAACAGTGCTTTTGCCACTTCTGTGAAGGCTAACTGCCCAAGCACTGGCGGTGACAACAACTTGGCGCCCTTAGATGTCCAAACTGCCACTGTCTTTGATAACAAATACTACACAAATCTTAAGAGCCAGAAAGGACTTCTTCACTCTGACCAGGAGCTATTCAATGGAGGCTCTGCTGATTCTCAAGTGACTACCTATTCTACCAATCGAAATACCTTCTTCCGTGATTTTGCAGCTGCCATGGTGAATATGGGTAACATAAGCCCTCTCACTGGTACCAACGGAGAAGTCAGAAAGAACTGCAGAAAGCCCAATTAGGAAGTGTTCTTTCCAACTTCCAGTTCAATAAAGTTATGCATTAAATGAGTGTTTTTATATATGTTTGTAGACGACTACCTTCCAGTTGGGAATTTACCACACTTGCGAAGCATGTGGAAAAATATTGTACTGAATTTATTTAAATAATTCGATCAAGTTTCACAATGAAAAGAGCATATGTCCCATCCCTCGCATCAAAGAAAGATTTCAAACTAGCGAATAGAAATGGAGGGGCTATTTCAAAACGAAAAAAGAATGTTTATAATAGTGAAGAAGGAACAGAAGGTTTATTGAAAAATAAATAATGTTTATGCTCATATTAATATGATGAATTTTATCGTCTCTCTTTTTATACAGGTTTTGCTGGATTTTTGTTTTTAAAAAAAATAAAAATATTAATTAAGAAGACAAATAGATTATAAAAGGATTTTTAAATAGCATATACTCTTATTGATGAGGAAATTTTTAGCAAGGAATGAATTTCTAAACATGGGGGTGTAGCATCATAAAATCTCACTCCTACCAATTTCAAACTAGGTTTAATACCCCCCTGTGTGGTTGGACCTAATTATGCTCTTAGATTGCCCTTTTAGTGGTCATTTTTAGGAAACTAGAATAAAATTGGAAATTCATATTTAATACTCATCAAATTGTAACAAAATCCCCAAAATTTGTCAAGACAATGTGGGTACAACCATTGTCCAACCTATTTTGGCTCATTTTTAAATATATCACTGTTAGTATTTTAACACTTATAAATCCAATCTCATTTGTTAACTTTTGATAATTAATTTTGTAAAAATTGAGAAATGCATATAAATACAAAACTTCTTCACTATTTGAAATCCTAATGAATCCTAAGGAAATGATTGAGAAATTTGAGGCATCCTTAAATGAAATCAAGAGCATAATAATCAAAGTTTATAGCACTTATTGTCAGTCAATATTCATGTTTGCAATGCATCAAGTTTATATGTGAGTTCATTCATGTTTTATGTTCATTTGTTTTGTGAGTAATAAGACTTGTAGAACTTCTAAGCAACCAACCAATTCTCCTTATATGAGAATTACTTCTATCCATCAAGGAAAGTAGATCTAAGTGTTAAGTTGTAGTGATTGTCAATTTATCACTTGTTTTATCCATTTGCCTTTGCTCGACCCAGGGTAAGCACTCTTTACATCATCATAGCCATTGTGGAGGTGGAAAAACCAAAACAGGGTTTGACTTAGGCAAGTCCTATACGACACAACCCTTTCCCCCTCTCTTGTGTGTAGGTAACAAATATAAAGTGGATATGAGAAAAGATTGAAGACCTGATTGCAAGATTTAGAATTCAAGCTTTCTACTTCAACAAATTAGGGAAAGTGAAATTAATCATTAACATACAAAGTTGTAAAGTTGAGTCGAATAAGGAAGATTATACAAACTATAACCATCTAAGATCTGTTCATTGATTCTTGAGATTTACCTTCTAAGGAATATGGAGGTAGTGTCATTGTCTAAGCAAGTTGAGCCCTAATTTCTATGTCAAGTTCCTCTGTCTCTACAATTTGTTGTTCTGTTGTCAATTTTTGTCATTTAATTCTACAATATTTTGCATTCATATTAGTTTTCGATGGCTTCGTAGTTGACTTAGACATACACTTGCATAGTTAAACAAAATTAGTCCTTAATCAACATCTAATCCCCCTTTCCAAAGAAGGATCCAAACCCTAATTGATCCACCATTCTAGCTCTTCTATTGAGGTTAGTAGCCAAGTGGGTGTATGTGATTAATTTTGTTTCCTTCCCCAATGTAATGTAGGAGAAAGTTTGATTTATTTCTTGAATCCTTTTTTTTGCACACCATAGTAGGTTTGAATGAATGTGATGTGTATGGTAAAATTTGTATGAATGGACATGATAATTTGAAATGCTAAGTAATCTGTATAAATGGGGATAGGAAAAGGATTAGGGGATGAGCCCAACATTACATAAGATTGTGTCATTCATCAATATATAATTTTATGATTCCATTATATCGAATTGTGCCAAAAAATAAATGAGAATTGAAATGATTTTATAAATTTTGCTATTATATTTTTCTCCTATTATTGGGTTCCTGTGAGTCTAGAATCATCATGTATCTCAAAGTATGTAAAGTTCACAAACATGTAGACATAAAGAGATATTGAGCTCTAGATAAAGTAATGGAACACACTCAATCTCATCATGTAATTTCATTAGTTATTATGCATGCTCCATGGGAACCTATAAAATAGAGGAAAAATATGCAATACATAATTTATTACATAGATTTCATCTATAACTCATTATATCAACCTCGTTGAATATAAACTCTTGAAAACTAATCAACCTTGAACTTTGGAATCTAAATAATTATGCCAAAGGCATTCCCACGCTTAACTTTTGTGAGCCCTTTTCATGTCCCATGGTGCAAATTCATTGAGAGGTAAAGGACTACCATGAAATGCATCCCAATGGTTAATATTTTTCCTGGCTGTTTTCTTGGATCCTCCAAACTCTGCCTCACTGGTATTGACCTTTGGCTTCTCCACTTGCGGTGAGATGGTTGAACATTTACTCAATTGGTGGGGTTTATTGTTGCCAATTGTTGAGTTGGTAGTTAGGGTTTATGAAATATCTGCCATGACTCCATCAAAGCATTCAAATTCTATGTTTCTAGGCTTATTGAAAGGGATTTTACTCTGCAAGATTTGTATCAAATGGCACACACAAAGCAAATGAAAAGGAAGTCAATAGGAGGGAAGGCCCCTCCAAATAGCTAGAAACCAAGGTGGTGAGAAAGAGTATCCCTACTAGAAGTGGAGTGAAGAAGCCTCATCGCTTTAGGCTCAACACTGTTGCTCTCCAAGAGATCCATAAATACCAGAAGAGCAAAAAGTTGCTCATAAGGAAGCTCCCATTCTAGAGGCTTGTTAGAGAGATTGCATAGGATTTCAAAATGGATCTACGCTTCCAGAGCTCAGATACGTCCGTGTTAAAAAGAGGCAGCAAAGGTGTACAGGTCTAGTGGGGCTCTTTGAGGACACAAACTTGTGTGTCATCCACACCAAGAGAGTTACCATCATGCCTAAGGATATATAGCTCGCTTGTCGCATTAGAGTTCTCTACCCATTTTTCTCATCGACATCATTGAGAGCACAACATAATTTGTGCATAATCTTGAGGTAAGTCACTTTCATAATTAGAGAGTATAGGTGGAAATAGGGTATGAACATCATTGAGAGCTTTGGAACAGGGTATGAACATTGATCAAAGCATATTATAAAGTAAATTTTTGCTAGATGATGTAGTTGCAAATGCCTTGGTAGATGCGTATGCAAAATGTGGAAACATACACAAGGCACGTGAAGTGTTTGACAAAATAGATCAAAAAAATGTGGTTTAATAATTTTCTATTTATGAGATGGTAATCTTAAATGGTCTTTTTTGGGCACAGTTGTTGTTCAATTGACAATAGGATCTATTTGATTCAAAATAGATATTTAGTTCTACTGGTTTGTAAGGATTTTCCCAAGAGTAGTTTATTCAACAAATACTTTCTTAATTGGTTTCAGGAGCCTTGCACAGATGAAAATAAAGAAAACCAGTGAAAGATATAGGTTCCTAGAAGAGAATCTATGTTGATGCTCAATTTGTCTCACATGCCATTTATGAAGTTACTATCTATTATTGGAAAGTTTCTTCACACAACTAAAATTATTTCATTGGAACATCTATACACTGGATACAAGGTAGATCATTGTTTATTAGAGTTTCTATTGTCATTGAGGTAATGTTGTAGTTTCGAGAGAAAATGCATATAAGACTAGATCTATACACTAGCTATAATTGTCAAGTAGAAAGAATTGGCAAAGATATGTTGACAATGTGGGGAAGACCACTTTGCTGCATATGCTGAAAGATGAGGTGTATGTTTTGATGGTTTTCATATGTATCCACTTTTCAATTTTATTTTTTTGAGATCAACAAACCTTCCATAAATCCTCTTAACATTCAGTGTTTTGTAGATTGATTTTGTTGCTAGCAATTACATATATTGTTAGTCTTTTCCCTTCCTCTCCTAGTCCATTGTGCTGTGTTTTATTTGTTCAGCTACTACCACAAAGAGTGATTGTTGCATCAATTTCAGCAGCAAGAAGAAATATTTTGTAACACTGAATCGTAGCAACTCAAATTGAAGTTAAAATCAAAGCACACAAAAGACTATCTTAACTGGGAACTTTCTTCATCTGATTATCTATAGGTGAAAAATTTAAAGGCTTTCTTATCTTTGTATTGGAAGAAATACCATGTGAAAGTGCTATCACTACAAATACCATAAGAAGATAACCCACACCCTTTTCCAATTCTCATCCATGAAAATTTTGACCTTAGAGCCTATCATTTGAATTGGGTTTCTAGCAGGGACTTAAAAGAGACTACGACATTAGCATAAACTAACATTACAACAATCAGTGATGTGCGGGGACTTAAAAGAGACTATGGCATTAGCATAAACTGACATTACAACAATTAGTGATGCTAGAAAATGCCCGAGATCTCATTCTTGTCCAACAATTACTCAATCTATAATTACAGGATTCCTTTCTAGTCTTTCATGCTCTATTATTTCATTCTATTATGGGTATTAATGCCTGATTTATGGCATGTAGTGTAGTGATCAACAACCTTATAAATGAGTATATTTTTTTAAAAAATTGATGCCTTGATAAATTGATATGTAGCTGAAATAGTCTTGAAATAACATTTTTATGGTGATAGGGAGTTTTTGTGATGGGTTATTCTACTTGATAGCAGTCCCCAAACTATCTATTCTAACCTTTTTTGGAGGAGGCATGTTTAGAGTTTAGGTAAGCAATTTCTTAAGAGGAAAGTTCATGGAATTTATTATATCTCTTTTATGGTTTTTGTATTAGTTTTGAATTCTTGGACTACTTTGGGTAATATGTTATGTAGATTTGTAAAAGATCTTATTTGTACTTATTGGTACAAAGAGGACTTCTTTTCCAAGTTCCATGATTGTATTAGATTTAAATAGTTTCTCTTTTTTCTTCCTATTGAAAATACAATTAAAAAAAAGAACAGTTCAATTTAAATCTGTTTGCAAAAATTATTGATTTTCAAGATGGAGGACTATTGAAAAAGGATTTTGTAAATTCACCAAGTTGTTTTGAAATTTGACTTCTAAAGAATTTCTGTAACTTGTAAAATTATCAACATATATTGTAAAGGTTGAATGTATATTATTGGATGTTTGATATGCATTGGGAAGCTACAGTTAGGGATTTTTGAAGTGAAATATCATAAGTTCTAAAGACTCTCATAGCAACAGAGGTAGGGAGATCAATTTGTGAATATTTGAATGTTGTTATAGAACTTAGAGGTGTACAAATTCTTTTTTCAAGCCTAAAGGCTGGAATATTTTATAATATTGTTTTTGAAATATGAGATTGTGCTGACATTTCAACTTGAGTTTTACTCAAACGAAGTTTCTCTTGGGTTAACTTGTATTCTTTCATGGTGTTTTCTTTCTATCAAATGTCATTTTCTTGTTCATTTTGTGTTATTTGAATTTAGACTTAATTACTCTCTTAAACTAAAAATTTTATTCATTGTTGATGACAGATCACATATGCTCGGAATGGCACTCCACTAGTTCTACAGAGAAAATAATTAACATGAAGGAACTTGATAAGGTTGGTGTCTTCAACAAGAAACACCAGGTGAAGATAGAGATGAAACAATGGTCTTTTACCTCAGTTTAGTAATGGCCTAAATTTATTCACTACATTGCTCATACTGCTGCTTTTGTGCTCTCCAACTTTTCTGGGGACAATCTTCAAGACAAACAGTTGCTATTTTGTCAGTTGAAGTTTGATTTATGTAATATATTTTACCTCATCTACAAATTTCCATCAAAATGCCTAAAATTACAAGCATTATTATTTCAAACTTTAAATGTAAATTTTTGGTACATATTTATAAATGAATTCACAAACTTTTCCCCAACTATAGTTATGTTCTTTTTGATATTTAATTCAAATTGATTGCTCAGTATTGATTGATTGAGCTACTTTTATTTATCTCTTCCTCTCCTCTCCATCTCCCTATAAATGGATGCATAGTAGATTTGAAGCAACAACTTTTTCTTTCAAACCTGTGTTGCACAAACATCATGATTTGTTGAATGACCTACCAATTGAACTCATATATTACATAAATTTATACAAAAAATGGACCAAAATTTATTCTAATTGACCTTCCATACCTCTTTGGCTGGTGCAGCTCAGAGCTTGAGAATAATTCATATAAGTGTCTCGTTGTAATAATAAGGTTTCTAATTACCATAGTCATAGGACAAAACTTAGTTCAACAATTAAGTGTTTGTTGTTTATTCATTGTTCAGTTTTTGTACTGTGGTAAACGTCATAGTGTTATGAATCTTATAGGGAGCCCAAAAGAAAATAATGAGCACATTGTTTTCTTATTTTGATATATTGAATGCTCCAAATAAAAAACAAGGTGCCTCTTATTTAATCTTTACCATTAAAGAAATACAAGTGTATCATGGAAAATATGTTCAATAATTTGATAATGAGAGAAGTGAATAGCAGTAATTCTGTGATGTCTCAAATATTAGGTAAAGAAAGAACTTTTATCAACTTTCCCAAGGTTGATTCCTAGCCATCACATCACAACAATGTAAAGTTTTCATATGTAATTTTCCTCATTATTTTTTTTAAAAAAATTTCATTTCATGATTATATCAATTTCTATGATCAACAAAAACACAAAACTAAATACCAACATTTTATTTACAAATAAGTAAAGCTTAAACACCAAACAAATTATTTATTATTTGCAAATTGTTCATTTTTGAGCCAACAAGCATGATAACCATCACTTTTTTAATATTCTAAAATATTGAACAACGAATTATCTTTGCAGGTCAAGTGTTTATTCTTAGTGAAATAGAAAGATTGTGCAAGTGCACTACATTGATGGCTAGTGTTATTTAATGTGATGGCAATCTTATATTTGATTGAAGTTGATTACTTCTCTGAGTACATGGTAATTTTATGATTTATATACCTACTTCTAAATATTCTTTTTTTTTCGAATTATCTACAATATATATTACAAAATTGGAGGGACAAAACATTCATATAATAGTATTATCTTCAAATGGGACTGAAAGATTACTATTGAAAAAAGTGAATCTGATAGACAAAGAGATCTTTGAATTGCAAAGATACATTAAAAACAAGCATTTTCTACACTCTTAGTTAATACCTCTACATTGGACGCTTCTCAGCAGTTTCATTTCAGGTTTTGTGCCACATGAAAACACTTTTTGTTCTTATATTGGGGACCTTTTCATTCTCTTCTTTTCTTGTTTGAAGATTTTGTTAAATCCATTATTAAAATTTCCCTCTTAAATAGCTTACTCTTATGAATTTATACACTCTCTCTAGTGCTTATTAGCTTTAAAACATAACAATTGGTCCATTCTTGAGGTACAAGGTATGATCATCAATAAATATAGCTCTTCTATATCCTAATGGGCATATGATATTTTGCTTACTAAATGAGCTTTATGAGTTTTATATGTAGTGATATAACTAATATTTGTAATATCAATATGCAACTATCATAATCTCTAATTTTATTTAATAAAAAAACATGATAAATTGGGAAGTTCTTTATTCTTTATTTTATATTGGCTTTCTAAAATGTAAATATTAAACTTTTCATCACTATTCATTCTTATAACTCTTTCTAATCTTTTCTTCATAGTTGATGGGAAGTATGCATACACTAGTCTCAATATTTTGCTATGTATCCATTGAATGGGTTCTTTCTAATGACAACACTTCCCTTCATTTCGAGGTGCATGTTTTCTGCAATGGAGTTCACTTCAAATCAGTGTCCAATGGATTCTCCATACATGTGGTATGACATGGTAAGTTACTTGAGAAATTCATGAACCTTCTTTACAATTTTTTGAATATATTGTTTCCCAATTTTAATTTTCACAAGGCCACTTGTTTTAAATTTTAAGTGAGAAAAAAAGAAAATTACTCACCAATTTGCTCATTTTCCACAAAATTAGATTCTATAGTTATGTAGTTTTGATTTTTGATTTTTTAGAAAAAATAGAATCCACTTCATAGGTTGTGCTTGCTGTGCAAATTTGTAAGATGAGTTTTTCTATTCAGCTGCACTGTCATATTTTTCATGAATTTTGAATCCGTTTTCTTATTTGATTTGGGTTTGGTATGGAAGAGACTATTGCAACATCAACCTACATAGTATCCCACATCTGAGGAACTCAATATTGGGAAAATCAAGTTTAAGGTGATTTATTTGGGTGGCCATTAGATTGCCAGGAGAATCTTGGAAAGATTATTATGCCAAGTTAGGCAGTAGTTAATTGGGTTTGTTTTTGTTTACAACAATCAGTGGCCATAATTAGGTTTGTTTGTTTGTTTTTGTTAATACTCTTTATAGTCTTCAAGGTGGAATGCACAAATATCTCTACTCTATGGCTCGAAATCTTGAGCAGTCTCGTCTTAAAATTGAGGTAAAATAAAGAGATATGGGTTGCAAGTGATCATCTTGATACATGTACCCTTTGCAAGTGTAAATGTTCAAGTAGAAGCAATATCAGAATATCACAAAGATGGGATTCTTAGTTGTCTGAAGACAAGTATAGATATATTGAAAAAGGATGCCTTAGAATGCTTTTTAGATTTAGGGATATTTCTAGAGGAATATATTGGACTTGTGGGTTTATGTTCATTAGTCAAAGTCTATTGAGCCTTGTGAACTCATTCCTTGCTTCCTTCCTTATGGTTTATTCCTATTAAGTGTTTGGATTTTAGTTGGATGCAAATCAAGGCCTCTCATGCAACTCATATATTCAAGAAACATGAAATTACAACATATAATTAAGTTGCACAAAACTCATTTCTTCCACTCGAACTCACAACATATAATTAAGTTGCACAAAAAGCATTTCTACCACTCGAAATCTATTTTCAATTAATTAAGGGGTTTTAAGTTTTACTTGTTATACTGAACTTAGAGGACTTCAACTTTTTACGAAATAAAGTAAAAAAAGATATATCTACTTTACAACTCTAAATTGGTTTTCCCATTAATTAATAAACAAATTTAACAGGAAGTTCACTATATTGTCTTCAACACACCCATTGCACCCCAAGGTTTGATTACTAATTTTATAATGATGAAGGTATTTAAAAATATATTTTGGGGAAGTTGTTAGATCACTCCCTATAATGATGGAAAAATTAGCCCCCTAACATGGCCTTTATTTAGTGTTGTAATCTATCTAACATATTCACATTAGGTCTTGGGCCCTTGTGGACTAAATGAGCTTATTGATGCCTTATTTGGAGTGTTGTAAAGTGTTGTAACACATTTTCACACTTTTCTAAGGTTTTATTAAATAATTAGGCTTCTTTATGCTTCAATTGGCCCTATTTTACATCCACAAGCCTCATTTAATGCATCTTTTCAAGGAAAATATCGACATAAATCAACATCCAATCATAATTTAGGTGTTTTCAAATTATGTGGCCCAGATTTGGTGGTCTGGGACTCATATGCCACCTTGGGTGTATGAGTCATGTGTGGCCCAAAATTAAAATTAATTCAAAATTTTGGCGGGATTTTATCCTCCTAGATCTGATGTCAGCTTGTAGTGTTGTAATTTTAAGAATTCTTGCATAATTAAGTATACATACAAGTTTCTTTTACTCATTTTCATCCAAACATTCTAAGCATTCAAGAGATCACCTGGAAAGTTGAATGAGAATGCTTATAGCAAGTTTGAGTTCACAAGAGCATTCTGAACCATATATTTTAAGGTGGAAAGGAATGCTATGTCTCTTTTGCTCAATTAGGGTCTTTCACCTAATAGAAAGAGATAGATCCCACACCCAAAATCTAAGTGGCTCACTCAAACTAAGGAATGTATGATAAAATTATGTCTAAATGAAATGTTCTAGATACAATTAATTGATAAAATTTATTGACCTAGTATGCAAAAACCTAAAGAATGTAACTTGTTTGAAAACACATTGTGATATGGAAAAAGACCTAGAAAGATGAATAAAAATGCAAGTAAAACAAAACAAAAAGCTATAAAATTGATTGTGTGCACCTAAGATATGGATGGAGACTAGAAATGGCTTCTAGAATGTTGTTGATGCCTATTTTTAGGGTTGGTGGGACTCACTTGCCATTTTGGGTGAATTAGTCCCAGTTCTGTAAAACTATTCTAGAACTTGTTTTGAACAAATGGGTGTCTAAAAATGTAGGAAATAAAAAACTAACCTAGAAATGGAACTCATTCATCACCCATGGTGAATGATTCCACTTTTGAATTTCTAAATATTCAAAGGTTGAATTTGGAGCTTTCAGTCTGCACTTTTTGCTTCTTTAGGTGTCTGATTCTAAAATTGTTAGATTTGAGCTTGAAAGCCACTTTTGTTGATATTTTTCCTTAAACAATAAAGAGATGATTTGAACAAATTTGAAATACAATATTAAATGATTCCTAATTATTTTCAAGCTTCCAAGATTCCTAAATCTACAAACACACAAGACAAGAGAGAAATATTGAATGTTATGGCGTGGGGGTTTGCCTTGGTCAAACCCCTTTTACATAATTAAACCAAAATAGAGAAATAATGTAATGAAAAATGCAATAATGGAGTTTATTACCTTGCCATGATGATTGACCTTGTAATTCTACAATAAAGCATGAAGATTTTTCCCTTGAGTATCTGAAAATTGCTATGTTAATGACTTGAAATGATGAAACCCTAACTTGGTTGACTTGAGATGGAAGAATGAAGGATGGATAATGAATAATGGTAATGATTTAGGGTTTAGAGAGTTGATTTTAAATGAAATTCACCTTATTAGCCCAAAAATTAGATCCCTAAGGCTGACATGAAGTAAAATTAAACTTAAATTCCAAAATTTTTTGCTCAAAGGTCAAAATTTGGCCAAGTGGGACTCATTCACCACCCATGGTGAATGGGTCCCACATGGGCCATTTTTCTAGCTAAGATGTCAGGAGATAAGGAAGTAAGGTTTATATTGTGACTTTTTCAGGTATTTCATCAAATATTGCCTCAGGATGCACAATATGGGGTAGTAGGGGCCTATTAGTGATGATGTAAAGGTCAATTAGAACTTGGGACACATAATTCAATGTGGAAGTGTAATTTGATACACTTTACAACATTAAAATTAGGTCCACATAGCCTAGGAAGGCAGAAGAACCAATGTGAATGCGCAAGAAACATTAAAACACTAGTTTAAAGTTAAGTTTATTTTACAAACCTTCTAGATTAGTGTGATAATGTTATTAAACACATTTTATAATGTTGAATTAAGGGAAAATGGGTTCATTAAGTCTAGAAAAGTGTGAAAGTCCTTTCAAACACTTTAAAACACCTTTGCAATACATCATTAAATGCATTTGAAAGGGTCCAAGACCTAGTGTGGATGTGAAAAACACCTCACAACACTAAATCAAGGCCTTGTTAAGTCCAATTTATAATGAATTATTCCCATGTCAAGCAAATTACCTTTTTCTATGGTACATTTAGCCCCCACTTTAGTGAGAGGATGAAATTGCTTCAAACTCACGCTAAAGTAGACATTTAAGAGAGAGATTCAAATGTACATATGTAAATGAAAAAGAATGAAAAAGATCAAGAAGGAAATCAAGACCCTAGGATCCAGATCCTAAGTCAAACCATCAAGATATGTAATCATGGAATGACAAGAACTAAAGGAAAGAAATACGGGGTGGAAAGGATGCACTCACTCTAGGGCCACAGAACTTCAAGTCGTCTATAGGGTGAGAAGTCCACAATATACTCACACTGGGGCCATGGAACTTCTGATTGTCCGTAGGGTGAGAAAGCCCTAAATGGTGAGACACCTATAATTGACATGTGCTCACATACACAGGTGGCTATGGGGAAAGTCGTGCATCAAAATGGGCTTCATGCTCAACCATACCAAAGTTATACCTCCTGATAACTTTAATAAGGCACCACAAAGGAAAATGACTTTTGAGTTGTAGGAAGTAATAAAAAATTTGTATGCTTGACACTCATAGACATTGTAAATGTAAGGTAGTGCAATGATTGTTCAAAGGGATTTTTCTTAGTTCGTGTAAGGTCTCATCTTAGGGAACATTGTTCTTTTAACGTTTCCAAGAGAGGATGTGCTGAAAGAAGTATCACTCTCTTGGAGGGAATCAAGCCCAATGACTCCACCAAGAAAAGGATGCATCACAAGAAGAAATAAATCACATAATGAAATGTGAGTGGGGATGTATTCCCCCACTTTAAAGCAGTTGCAAACACCAATACTATGAGAAATTTCTTCAAAGTAGAAGAAGAGGACATGAGAGCTTACTTAGAAAGCCCTATGCCAACTCATATGTTTCTAAGAAGCTACGTCATGAAAAAGAGAAGTATGTCATATGTGAGCCAACTTAAGGCATGTCATCCACATCCCAAGCTTTCTCTTATGTATTCATGAAAGGTTAACGACTAGCTAAAGGAGGCAATCACAAGTGACATATGAGGACAAGGCTTGCTAAACCCCTTGCCCCCACTGAGTGAAGGACAAAGGTGAGCCAAAATGATCAATGAAATGTAGGTGAGAGTGAAAATCGGTATCAATTAGAGGAATGAGGTGCCCCCGTAGAGGGAAGCATACCAAAGTCCTAAAAAATGTTGGATTTTATGACTGAAAGCCTTACATTCATTGGTGAAGTGACCATGAAATCTATGATAGGCATAGAATGAATTCTTGTTAAAAACTTTATTTTGAGTTCTAGGAGGGAGGATGATCAAGTGATCTTGGATAAGTCTTGAATAAGCTTTAATATTTTGTTAGAGAACCTTGAATAAGCTTTAATATTTTTTTAGAGAACCGAAATCTTCACAAGACTTCAAATAGAAAATTTAAGGACACTTTATCATAGGATTTGGACATATCCATCTTAAGGCCCATACCTTCATTTTTTCTCTTAGTCATATAATAAAAATTTTCATGGACCAACATGACAACAACTGTAATTTGACGACCCTAATTAAAGCCTTTCTAGGTGTGGTGTAGAAAATTGGACACTCTTGAGAAAAGAGACAATTTCACACTTTATTTAGACCTACTTTTGAGTACCCCTATATTATTCAATCTTCAAAATAGCATTTATAGGCCCCTAATACCCATTATTTTTTATCTAGAGGCCCGTTTCACTTAAAAAATCACTTAAATCTCAACAAACAACACTTAATTCATTCATATCATGAAAAACCACCTTCAAAAACAAGTAGTGGGATCCATTTTCCACCTTGGTCGAATGAGTCTCCTCTGGTGGGAATCATTCACCAAGGGTGTTGAATGAGTCCCTTTTGATGGAAATTTCAATTTTGAGCAAGGATTTAGTTAATTCAACTTAATTTTTTTGATGGATGTCGGCCTCTTAGGTCTAAATAATGGGAAAATTAGGTGTTGATACCTAAAAATACACATTTTATGTCATTTTTCACATCTCTTAGTCAGTTTTACAAAGCAATTTCAAAAGTCAACTAGTAGGAGTCTTCCACAATAAGTTTTATTTGCATTTTCTGCATCAAAGTTGAAGCTTTAGGGAAACAAACTAAGGGTTTTTGTAGAGTCTTCAAGCTCACTTCTCATTCAAGATCCAACATTGCAAGGAAGTTTATGATGGATGCCTATGGTGAATCATGGAAAAATCTAGGTTGAGGAGGTACAACTAGCCATCAAATCACACCTAAAGACTTGTTTTCAAAGTGATTCCATCTTCCATCTTCCATCTTCTCTCCATCTTTAGACTTAAGGTTTGCATTAATTTTTCATGATATTTATATTCATTTGATATGTTGTAGGGTTTCTAGGGTTGAAGCCTTACATCATTCAAATCATATTTTCACATATTATTCTAACACAATAGAATAAGATTTTGTCACAGTTCAAATTTTCCTAGTCTTTAACACACTTAAGGCTAGGGTTTTATGTAAATTTTTATTCATTCAAGGTTTGATTACCCAATTATGGGTTTGAACAAGGAAAAAACACCATTAGAAAAAAAAATTGAAGTTGTTTTGTAGGTATTTTCTAAGATCCTGATCAAGATTCCCATCAAGAAGTGTTGTACCGGTGAGAAGGCTTAATTCTCAAATATAGAAACAATGGCATATTCAAATCCCACAAGGCATTGATGTAGTCAATTGCTCAAACTCCATGAGGCATTGAACACCGCTCGATCATAACATATTTGTTAATTGCATGGTTTATATATATATATTTTGCAAAGGAGGCATGAATTATGATGACCTAGCCCTTGTTTTTCTCCTGGTCACATGGGCGGGGGCTCATGAATGCATGTTGTATTCCTTGGGTCAAACGGTCCTGGCCGAGAATCTAGAGGCACTGGATTTTTTCTTTCGCATAGGTTGGACAATAAAGGCACCACTGCCAAACCCCAGCCAAAGCTAGGTAGTTTCTTTATATTTAGCTACAGAGGTATTTTCTAGGGATTTAAGAAATTGAGCAATGTAGTTTAGTGGTAAGGTGGGTTTCACTTTCTAGAAGTCTTCCCAGCTCTAATTCCAAAGACCCTATTTTGATTCTCATGAAGAACATGAAAATGCAGTGCAATGTGAGATGGGTTACCTTGCATGAATTACCCAAGTTACACAGGTTCTATTCTTATGAAATATGTGTGAGAAAAATTGAAATAGAAGATGGGTTAACCATGGAATAGTCTCTATAAATCAAAAGGGGCACAACTTATGCATCTGCTAACACAATCTTAAATCTAACTCTAATAATAGACACCCCCAATGCATACAAAATTATGGGTGTTACATGAATTGCATCCCTAAAAATAAATATTTTTAGGACACATGTTTGTAAGGAGTCTATCAATATGGAGCATAAGATAATTCCTTAGTGATTCGGTTTAGGTTCTATCAAATAAACTAAAATATTCTTTTTTTTTGTGATATAAATATTGTTAATAGTTTTCAACAAATGTATTACTCACTTTCATCATATTGTATATTTATCCGATAGGCTATTACATGGGGGAACCCCACCAGGATCTCCTCCATTATGACGTCGGTGTTTTCCTTTCTTGCTTTTCCCAGGATTCTCACTAAATTAGCACATTCCCCAAAACAACAATCGCACACATTTCTTCTCCATGGATTTTGTTGCTAATAAAAAATACTGAAGTATATCAACCTATCAGGTAAGCATTGCACCTCATTGGTGCAAGTGCTAGTATATTTAATTCCTCCTAACATTTCTTGATGTGTTCTTATACATAGGGCATAACTTAATCCAAAATCCTAGTGTTTTTTCATTTGTTTGTGTTACTCTAATAATTGACCTCTAAAATTATATCATAGGTCTTGCAAAGAAAAAAAAATGTAGAATAGACACTCATACTTCTTAATTATCCCTTAATTCCCTATATTTTGGTGATTATTTTATTATCAATAGTTTAAACCAACACAATTCATTAGTATATGTCTTAATTCTATTCTTTATGATTGTCAAATAATATTTTTAAGATTCAACACTATCTTAATTCATCTGGTCACTTAAATAATGCACACGTCTACTTCCAAAAATGAGATATCTTGAGGTAACTTAGTATTTGAGAAGGGCATAATATGTGTGATGTAAATTATATTAAATTAGTCAATCCATGTTTGGTATATTTCATCTTCCATAAAACATGATATAGAGAATTTGGGTTTTTGCATTCCTAGTGGTAAAGTGTGAGTGACTTGTGTACAATATTTGGTGTTCAAGAGATGAAACTCTTGAGGAAATTAAGAATACTTTGGTTTCTAATATGATGGAAAGACGAAAGGCAGATGAAGATCACAATGAATTTATGAAATTAGAAAGAGCTAGAAAATGGTTTAGATTTTCTTAGTAGAGTAGTGTGAAGAATTTTTAGATTTTTGTTATGAAGGACAAAGGGAAATGACTTATGGTATCTTCTTATAGAGATATAGTGAATTAGATAAAAGAAAAGGAAAGAAAGGGGATAACAATGGATCCTTAGTTTGAATAAAGAAACAACTTCGTAATATTCAAACACCATATGTTTTATCTTACTTTTTTAATCTTTGAGAGAATTAATGAAAATCAATTATATGTTGGGAGAGAAAAAATAAAAGGTAACACTAGTTTTCTTGGATACAATAAAACTCAATGGTGGGCTCAAATTTGTGCCAACACGGTCCAAAATGAATCAACAATAAAAATCCATAAAGAAAAACCCTCCAAAAACATGGCATTTCTATCAATTTTTCTAATCCTCAAAGTCATCATATGATGTGAAAGAAGAGCATACTCAAATATTCAAGAACAACTAAGATCTATAACATAGATCTCTTAAAAATACTAACAAGAATCAACCTCAAAATATATGATACCAAGTAATATTTGATATAGAATTTTATGTACCATGTAATATTTGGCTATGGATGTAGCCACCTAAGATCTAAGAAGCTCAATTAAAGCACAAGAGAGACAAAATAGGAGAGAATAAGTATATTATATTAAAGGATGTAGATGCAAAATATGTGTACATGAATATGATTGATTCGATGCATCGAGATTATAATGATAACCCCTTGGTTATATAGGTTTCAAGTTGAGACATAGCACAAATAAGATTATGACATATGTCATAATCATATGAATTGAGATATAAAGTGATAATTCCCTAAGAATACCATGAGTGATTTAAGTAAGGCGGCATGAATAAGACCAAAGAGGTAAATAGATTAACAAAATATCCCATTCACACCACACACACACACACATATGTGTGTGTGCATATGTATATGTATGTATGTATGTATATATGTATATATATGTGTATATATATATACATGTATGTATATGTATATGTATACATACATATATACATATATACATACATATGTACATACATATACATATATGTATATATATACATGTGTATATATACATACACACACACACACACACATATATATGTATGTATATGTATATATGTATGTATGTATGTGTATATATATGTATATGTGTATATATGTATGTATATATGTATATATATATATATATGTATATATGTATATATACATATATACATACATATATACATATATATATATATATATATAGATATATATATATATATATATGTATGCATGTATATGTCAGTGTATACATTAATGCTTGCATACACATAAGTTGACCTAAGTCTACTTAGGCATTTATTGTGTAGGCTAATATTTTGCTTATATTTTCCTAATAGTTTTCTTAGCTAGTTTATAGACAAGAGAGGTGTTGGAACATCTCAACACCTCCTACTTGGATATTTCTGCTTTGTAAGGAGACCCCTGACTATCTAATAAATAGGTTGATTCCATATAGTTTGGTGTGTTCACTAAGCTTGATTTATATCTTTGTGATTATTGGTTTCTTCATGGTATCAGAGCCTTTCTTAGATAGATTCAAGTCAGGAGCCAATGCATTTTATCTTTGCTCTACCATGATTTAGCACAAAGAGGGGCACGATTGTGTGTTGAGAGGAAGGCATTTTTCCTGTGAAGGGGAAGACTTCACTATTTTTGGTGGCCGATTGAGGCCATAGACCCACAAGAGACACAACACGCATTGGCCTCACCTTAATTTGTTTTGGGAGAATGTTGCAAAGATGTGTTTCTCTGCTCTTTTTCACCTGTTCAAAGGCATGACATAGGAGGCATGACCTACAAGTGCTAGTTATTTTTTGTGCAATTTTGGAGGGACAAGTGGAGGCATTTTGAAGGAATCTATTTCTCTCTGACCTGCATTTTTCTTTGGATGGCTCACACACCCCATTCCATAAGCAAGTGACCTGCCATCATCACCCTTGGTGTTGACCTACCAAAATCACTATGGTGATAGGCACATCTTTCCACCACCATATGGAATCTACCAATCTATAGAGAGGGACATGTTTTTCTATTTTTTTCACCTATTGAAGGCGTAGGAGGAGGCACGCTATGCTGTGGGAGGGAGACTACTCAATGGATCTTATGCAAGAAGGGACTTTTTTTTCCTAATTGAAGCCATTTTTTTGTGATCAGACCGATCTCAGAATTCTCTCATAATAGTCAACATAGGGTGTGTTTGAAAGCACCAAATTTGGAGGAGTGATTGTTATTTGGAAAAGAATTCCTTTGTAGGAGATGTGGAGGAGTTTAAAATCTTCTTCTCCATGACTTGGTCAAACACCTCACATTTGTGGTTGAGCTTGGTCATATGGTATTTTTAGCCTATGGTCACACCCTACCATAGGTGGCTTAAAAATCATCCTTTCAAGTTTTCTCTCTCCAAAATCATTGTATGTAATTTTATTTTTCAAGCACATTGAAAAATTCAGTGAAGTTAAAGAATATTTTAGGCTATATTTTTGCATACGAAATTAAAATTGAGTCCTTCAAAAGGAAAAACTGCTTATTTTTTGTCCTCTTTCATTCTACCTTGCCATCACACTATCATTATAAAGTGCCAGTTCAAGATATTTTAGAGTGATAAACACACTTCCTTTATTACACAATCTGGGGGGAAAGCAACACATAATCAAGGGAGGTGTTTTGTGGTTCATTTTCACACTTCCTCAAGAAGTGCTTGTGTGTATTGTGTTTTAATTTCACTTCTGCATGCATTTCTAAGTTCTTAATTTCCACATTTCTTCTAGGAACTATCTAAGTCAAAGCAGTATGGAATCTAATGTTATTATAGTTCCCTTAACACCTTTCAATTATCATGATTGGAAGGTGAAAGTAATTCTTGTACTTAAGAACAAAGGCTTATATAGGGTAACTATGGGAACAAAGAAAGAACCTAATGCAGCTAAAGACAAAGAAATATTTTTCAATAAGTGTGATCAAGCATTTGGTTTCCTATGTTTAAATTTATCTCTTGATTTGTTGTTCCATGTTGAGAACTTGAAAACACCCAAACAAGTTTGGGAAGGTCTTGACAAACTATTTGGGAAAATAGATGAACTTAGAAGCCATGAGTTGGAAAATCAACTCTTAGATCTTAGTCCTAGGAATTTCTCAACTTTACAAGACTTTTTTACCAAGTTTAAATCCTTAAATTTGCACTTAAAAGATTCAAAATTGAAAAGAAAGAGGATCAATTAATCCTTTTTGTACTTTGCAAGCCGGGTCCAGAATTTTATGTGTTTGCATCAAATTTCTACTCTACTAAAAGGGCTCTTGGAGCCTCATGGTCAATTCCCACACTTGATAACTTCATTGCTGACCTCACAAGCAAGCAAGAAAACTTAATTCAAATGGGTACTTTGAAGACTTTGAAACCTCAAGCCCTCCTTGCAAGGAATGAAACACCTCAAAATTGAAAACCCGGGAGAAGAAGAACACTAAAAAGGACAAGGAATTTAAGAAAGAAAACAAAATTGACAACTCCAAAAAGGACACTCAAGGTAAAAAGAGAGTTGCATACACCTTTTGTAAAAATCTTGGACATGATGAACAACATTGCATGAAGAAAAAAATTGAAGTTCTACAACAAATTCTCAAAAAGAATAATATAGGGCTACCTAATTCTATCAAGGCATCTTCATCAAATCAAGATAATACTATGGACAAAGAGAAATTGAAGGGAAAAGGCTTAGTTGCTAAAGCATATTTATCTCCATCATGGATTCTAGACTCTAGTACTTTACACCATATGGGTTCTTCATAGGTTGTCTTTTCATCCTTAGAACCATCAAGTATGTCCACAATCACCTTAGGTGATGATACTCCAACATTGGTAAAAGGGAGAGGGTCTATTGAAGTTGAAGGAGGAACATTTTCCAATGTTCTAAGTGTCCCTTCACTCTCAGCTAATCTCCTTTCAGTGTATCAAATAACTCATTTAGGGAAGGGCATGAGAGTACAGTTCTCTCCAGATTTAGTCGAGATAAGAGAATTACAAAGCAACAATTTGGTAGCAATAGGAGAAGTAAATCACCAATATAGGTTATATGCCTTCTCTAATTTTGCCAAAGATATTTCTACAAAAGCACTACTAACCCATTCAAATGAAGTTAGCAAATTATGGCATGAGCAGTTTGGCCATCTTAACTACCGAAAAACTATTTCAATAAAATATGGTTAAGGGATTACCTAAAGTTAAATTTTCTAAAGGTCTTTGTGAAGGTTGTTCACTTGGAAAGCATCTAGAAGAAAAATTTGACAAAGGTAAATGATCATGGAGGGAAAAATAGGTTTTAGAACTTGTTCATAGTGATGTTTCAAGGGATTTTCACCATCCATCTTTTACAAAGGCTAGATATTTTCTCACCTTCCTTGATTATTTCTCACATTTTACATGGGTCTACTTTCTTAGACAAAAATCAAAAGTGTTTGAGTCTTTTCAAGATTTCAAAGCTCTTGTCGAAAAACAATCAGGGAAAGTCATCAAGGTTCTTTGAATAGATAATGGGAGAGAATATGTCAACAATAGTTTTGAGTGGTTTTGTATATTAGAGGGGATAGATCTACAATGAACAATTCCTTATACCCCACAACAAAATTGTGTTGCAGAATGTTAAAATAGATCTTTAAAAGAGATGGCTAATTATATGATTCACTCTGAGAGCCTCACACCATCATATTGGGTAGAAGCAATCAACTATGCATGTTACATACAAAATAGAGTTCCACGTAAATCCTTAAAGGGTATGACTCCCTTTGAATCTTGGAAATGATGGAAACCAACAGTTGATCATTTTAGAGTTTTGGCTCTCATGCCATGGCTCACATTCCAAAAGAGCAATGCAAGGCTATGGATCCTCAACCCAAACCTTGCATCGTTATGGGATATCTAGATGGTGTAAAAGGCTATCGCCTACTCCACCCTACCACACATGAGTTATTTATTGAGAGAAGTGTTAAATTTCAAGAAACATCTCCTGAAACTATACTTGACACTTTTCAACATATTGTGGACTCTTCAAATCTTGATTACAGTATTGATGATTCAGTTCATTCTCAGAAAATTCCTAGTGTAGTATCTTCTTCTTCCAGTTCTCATAGTGATGAGGGTTCATCTTAATCTAGTTCAGGAATTGCATTAGAAGTTGATATATCTACACCAGACTCACCCATATTTTACACTATACATAGGACAAATACAGGGGTACAAGATTTTGCAGATGATAGACTGATTCAAGTAGATTTTTAGGGGGGGCCACATGCCTTCTTTGATTTAGTTTCCAATCCACATACATTCAAAGAGGCATTAGACATACTAGAGTGGGATATTGCTATGGATGAGGAATATGATTCCTTGACTAGAAATCACACTTGGAATTTAACTTCACTTCCTAAGGGAAGGAAGATAGTTTGATGTAGGTGGATATATCAAACTAAATTTGTAGCAAATGGGTTAGTTGATAAGTAAAAAGCATGATTGGTAGCCAAAGGTTTTTTACAAGTTGTAGGCATTGACTATACAAAAACCCTTGCACTAGTTGCTAAGATGACTTCCATCAGACTCACACTTGTTATAGCCACATCACATGGATGGAATGTACATCATATGGATGTGAAGAGTGCTTTCCTTCAAGGAGACCTCAAGGAGGAAATCTACATGGAACAACCACTAGGTTTTGTTCAGGATTCATTCTTATTTTGTAGACTTAAGAAATCTCTCTATGGCCTTAAACAAGCTCCTAGAGCTTGGTATGCCAAGATGGACTCCTACCTCCTATCTTTACATTTTACTAGATTTCATTTTGATCCTAATGTGTATCTATTGTGACAAGATGATTCACTTTTGATAATAGTTCTATATGTTGATGATCTTTCGATTACTGGGAGTACTTCATCTACCATTATAGCAGTGAAGACATCACTTCAGGATAGATTTGACATGATAGACTTGGGTTTATTGCACCACTTCCTTGGAATTGAGATTTCACAGTCAACTTTGGGGATTACTCTTGCACAATCCAAGTATACTCTTAATCTACTTGCATGGTTTCATATGACTACTTGCAAACCATCTCTATCTCCCTTTCTTTCTGGAGTCAAGCTTGAGACTTCCTATACTACACCATTGGTTGTTGCTACATTGTATTGACAACTTGTCAGTAGTCTTATATACTTGACTCATACCAGGCCAGACATTGCCTATGCAGTAGGCATGGTTTTGAGATTCATGCAAAAATGTCATGAGTTGCATTGGAAAGAAACTAAGAGGATCGTTCACTATCTTCATGGTACTCTTGGGTTTGTGATTCACTACAAAGTTGGTTCATCACTTGACTTGGTTGGTTATATAGATTTAGATTGTGCTGGTGACACTCAGCATCGTAAGTCCACTTCAAGTTACAAATTTTCACTTGGTTCAAGTCCTATCAGTTGGTTTAGCAAGATGTAGAATGTTAATGATATATCATCCACAAAGGCAGAGTTCAAGGGGGTTGTTAACTTAGCTACTGAGGCTATATGGCTTCAAGGCATTCTTTCTGAGTTTGGTACTCCTTTCAGGTAGCCTATAGTCTTCTATTGTGACAACTAAAGTACTATTCAGATATGTAGGAATCTTGTTCAACATCAACAAACCAAACACATAGAGATTCATATGAATTACATTAAAGTGTTGATTCATGGTCAGATCATCGACTTAGTCTTTTGCCAGTCTTCAGAGTAGTTTGTTGATATCTTCACCAAACCCTTCACTAAGAGCAATTTCATTCATCTACGATATCTTCTTGGCATGTGGTCTATATCAGCATCATCGTCATCCTTGGGGGGGGGGGTGGGGCTTTCTAGTCTTCTCCACTTCTCTCTTTTTTTTAGCATAGTTTTTTCCCACTGGGTTTTCTATTCTTACTCTATTTTTTAGAGATATTGCATTGTACATGGGTACCTTATCAAGCTAGTAGTCAAGACCCATTTTATCCATGCCCACCTAAGTTATGCTTAAGGTGGGTGTCAGTGTATACATTAATGCTTGCATACACATAAGTTGACCTAAGCCTACTTAGGCATTTATTATGTAGGCTGATATTTTTTGATATTTTTCTTAGCTAGTTTATAGACTGGAGAGGTGTTGGAACACCTCAACACCTCCTACTTGGATATTTCTCCTTTATAAGGAGACCCCTGACTATCTAATAAACATGTTGATTGCATACAATTTTGTGTGTTCACTATGCTTGATTTATATCTCTATGATTGTTGGTTTTTTTAGTATGTATATATGTATGTATATATATATATACACATATATATACATATATACACATATACACATATATATATACATATATATATACATACATACATATATACATGTATGTATATATGTATATATACATAAATACATATATACATACATACATGTATATATATGTATGTATATATGTATATGTATGTATACATCTATATACATACATACATATACATATACATATCTATATATATACATGTACATACATAAATATGTGTGTGTGTGTGTGTGTGTGTGTATGTGTGTGTGTATAGATGTGTACATATATACATATACATATATATATATATGTATATATATATATATACACTAAGGATTATGTACTTAAATGAGTTTTTCAAATGACTTTATTTGATCCAAAAAGGGAAGTGAAGTTACATCTATGTTATGGTTTTGACTAGTTTGCAAGAGAGTTTATTATGGGTTGATTAAAGCCTAGTGGTTCTATCCTAGTGAATTTGACTTAAGGGATTTTAATCTAACCTCCATAGATCTAGCTCTTCTAAATAAGTCATACATTTTAATAAACTTAAATCAGTTTTAGATAAAATCAAAATGTCCCACAAATGAGACATACTATTAATACATCTAAACTTCTCAATTGCAATAAATCTACTTTATATAAAATTTATAACTAACACAATTCAATAAATTTTCATACCTAAAACACCAAACTCTATTAAATTATAATTAATATTCATGATAAAGATGTTTATTCAAATATAATTTTCTTAGAATTTGATTAAAATTTCATCCAAAGTTGCCTTTTAAGATGTACACTTACCAAGAGACAATGTTCAAATCAAATCAATCCAGATTTAGTCCTCATTAAATTTGTAGCTATCTCCCCCATGGTCAAGAACAAGCTTCGAGATTGTTCTATGTCAACACTCTTGGGTGATATGCCCGCACATTAGAAACCCAGACTAATGAAAACTGACTGACTATACAAGTGACCACTCAGTCGCAAGGTAGTAAACGGTAAAATGTGCACACTTAAAGTATACAAATGACTAGGAAAACAAGTCATTATGAGATTTGAAAACAAAGCACACGCTGAATAAATAGAGGGTTGATACATGAAATAAACTACCTCACCATGTGTATTTGTAATATATAGAATTATGACTCAAATGTGAGGAAATTATCTTTGGTGTTTTATATAGAGATTTTGTCTTGTCATATGCAATACTTAAAATCATCGAGTGAATAATCATTTTCGGAAGGTGCCGGGATCGGATTCCTAAAGCTTGTTCATTATTTTTGGTGTTCTAAATAGTTAATTAAATTTGAATTTTAAGGCACTTATAATATGTTTTTGTTTTTTTTTTTTTTAATAAAGATTTACGTGTAGGCGAAGCTTTCTTCAACGATTGCATTATTTGAAAGACATACTTAAAAGTTAAGAGATTAGGTTTGGGACAAACAGTTGGTTGTGTTGATGAATTATAAAATTTATGGTTGACTTTATTTCATTTTTATGTAGTGTTATAAAATCATTTGATACATTTAAATATCATTATATTAAGATATTTAGGTGTAATTATTTGGATGATTGTTAGTTGTCTTTGACATAAAGTTATATCTTATTTTTTAATATGTTGACAAGTGCTGTATATTTTTATAAATTGAATTTAAATTTCTTTTTCATGTTATTTAATTTTATTAATTTGGTTTCAATTATTCTTCGTTCTTATTAACATTTTGAATACTTATTTTTATATAGTAAATTAACACTTTTCAAATTAACTTCTATATAAAAAATAGTGTCACTGTAAATTTTAAACTACAACTCATTAAAATATAAATGTCTTACAATATTAAATTTAACATATCATAAAACTGAAAGTATTACTTACATTTAAAAAAGATTCATTTTATGAAATTCATTTAAAATATAACCCATCGTCATTTTTTCAAAATTATCATAAAAAATAAATTCTTCACCTTTTTATACACAATTCAATTTTATGATTTTTTTTTTTTTGAAATCATTACCCTTTTTAGATGTGCCAATCAATCATATTCCTTTAACAAAATGAGTCTTCCACACAAATTGCCATCCATATACACAAACTCCTCAAACATAATTTGGATATCAACATTAATGGCTATATAGTCGTTGAAGTAGCTAATCTCCTCCACTCTGTTTATGTTTTCCTGTTATTTTCAGTCGTTAGTATGAATGTGGGAGGGATTAAATAGAAATAATAGTACTGGCAGTATTAATATTAGGGAGATTGATAGAAAATAACATTGCTGTTAGAGTTGATGCAAGAGACACAATATTAATGTTGATTAGAAAGAATATTGTTTGACACTGGCAGTTGGGAGGGCCAACATGGAGAGTACAGCTGGGTAGAAGAGATTCGAGAACTGCAAGCTTGAGCGGTGCAAACAGCAAAATTCCTGCACCTACATCCAGCCTTAGCACACTTATCTCATCTTTTAGTAATCAGGGTCTTTCTACAAAGGATATGATAGCCCTTTCAGGTAATTTTATGTTACATTTATTGAATAACAATCTCCTGTAGATTGCAAGCTACTTAAATTCTCATTTGTATTAACTAAAGCAGTGACTGTTTTGACTACTTTCAGGTGCTCATACCATTGGTCAAGCGCGGTGCACCACTTTCAGAACCCACATCTACAATGAAACCAACATAAACAGTGCTTTTGCCACTTCTGTGAAGGCTAACTGCCCAAGCACTGGCGGTGACAACAACTTGGCGCCCTTAGATGTCCAAACTGCCACTGTCTTTGATAACAAATACTACACAAATCTTAAGAGCCAGAAAGGACTTCTTCACTCTGACCAGGAGCTATTCAATGGAGGCTCTGCTGATTCTCAAGTGACTACCTATTCTACCAATCGAAATACCTTCTTCCGTGATTTTGCAGCTGCCATGGTGAATATGGGTAACATAAGCCCTCTCACTGGTACCAACGGAGAAGTCAGAAAGAACTGCAGAAAGCCCAATTAGGAAGTGTTCTTTCCAACTTCCAGTTCAATAAAGTTATGCATTAAATGAGTGTTTTTATATATGTTTGTAGACGACTACCTTCCAGTTGGGAATTTACCACACTTGCGAAGCATGTGGAAAAATATTGTACTGAATTTATTTAAATAATTCGATCAAGTTTCACAATGAAAAGAGCATATGTCCCATCCCTCGCATCAAAGAAAGATTTCAAACTAGCGAACAGAAATGGAGGGGCTATTTGAAAACGAAAAAAGAATGTTTATAATAGTGAAGAAGGAACGGAAGGTTTATTGAAAAATAAATAATGTTTATGCTCATATTAATATGTTGAATTTTATCGTCTATCTTTTTATAAAGGTTTTGTTGGATTTTTGTTTTAAAAAAAAATAAAAATATTAATTAAGAAGACAAATAGATTATAAAAGTATTTTTAAATAGCATATACTCTTATTGAAAATCTAAAGAATGAAAATTGAAGGATACTTGCAATTAAAGTACCCTTTTGAAGATATAAATGAAATAAAAAGCTTACAAACTAAGTAATTTTGAAGAAAAAGTAATAATAATCAACCCAAATCATTATGAAGAAGATGAAGAAACCATAATGATTGATCAGTTCATAAGGACTTCCATTTTGAAATATTTCATGTATAACTAGCCTTGAATGCCTATTTGGTTACACAATTTACAACACCATTCCATGAATGAAAAATGTGAACAAAGGAAATGGAATCATTTTTTTTGGAAAAGAAGGGAACCTACTCCATAAAAGATTCCAACTATCAAGAAGAGTCATGAAAACTCTATTTGTTTAAATGAGAAACCAAAATCATGGAATCCATCTCGTGAATAGCTTAATTCCAATCTGATTTGCAAGCTTTCTACAAAGCCACAAGGATAGTATGAGCCTCCATCTGATTATTAGTACCAAACTCTCTACCAAAAGAAATAAATAAATAACTTAAAAATTTATCCAAAATTTTTATAAAATACTGAACTTAGTATTACTAATATAAAATGAAAGTAATAAAATCATTTATTCGAATAAAATATTTCCTATTATTAGATAAAAATAAAAATGTCTTCTTGTAATCTACGCCAATAAATAAATGTGCAACAAAATACAAATTAATTTGTATTGAAGTAAATTATAGTTTAGAATGAATAATTGAACCAAAAAAAATAAAAAAAAATTTAAATGTGAAGCATAGGACACCTAGCTCTACAAGTAATGGTGAAAAATAAAATGTAGTAAAAAATTTATCTGTCTCCTTGTCTTCTATTTAATCTTCACAATTTCTTTATCTCCTTCACAATAATTTGGATTGATTGATTTTTTATTTATTTTTAATTAGCATATTATGTTTTGTTGCTTTTATGTATTCCTTTATTTCTTAGAGGTGGTACGTTTGTGAAAAGCATCCTTGAATTTTTATTCTTTAGACTTTAGTGACAGTTGTTACTATTTGGAAGTCATTTTGTATTTTTTTCTTTATCCTTAGTTTATATGTATGTATCTATACATGCATGCATGTATTTATGTGTCTATGGATGCATACATGTATCTATGTGTAAATATATATGTATATGCACACACACAGAGACAAACAAGCACACACACATTAGTTTTTTGCTAAAACATAAAATTGGCTAGCCTCTATCTAGTACATTTCTTATAGTTATGATCACATAAACATGTATATGTTCTATAACATACTAATCCGATCTAACTAATTGTTTACTTATACTATATGATTTGTCTCAAAATCTATTCTTTGATTGTCATTAAAGACTAATGAATTTTATAGATACCTTGGGGGAAATCATTGGATTACAAGGGTTAATTTATCCTAGGTCAACCACCTGTGTTGGGCTAGCTTGATGCTCATGTAGAAGATTGAAGACAATAATTTAAAAAAATGTAAATGAGGATTTTGATGTAGATTAGATTTATTTTAGTAATATAAATCCAAATATTCCTATAATGATTCTTCTATTTACTACTTGGGATTTTTCCTTGATGATTGATGATAATGAAATCATACTAGATTCCTTTAAATAATAATAATTTGTAATTATTGTTTGAAACACGTATGATGTTGCCCCATGGTAGGAATAAAACAGGCGTAAGTTGGACAATAATGTGTAAATACAAAGGAGAGAAGTGAATTTATGAGAGTAAATGTATGCATTGGGATATTAAATAAATAATGTTTGGGAATGTGTAAAACTCTAGATAATATAAGGTTAAATATGTAAGAATATGCATAAAATGGAGTAGGTGAAGTATCAAGGAAATAATCCAACTTCTGATTAGATTATAATATTGTTGATATGTAAGTTTGTATTAAAATGTTCCATAAAAATTGGCCAAGCTAAACACAAATTTGCATGGGTATGTAAATATCACCACTATAATTTCATGATAATTATAATTTTCAAGATAATGAAACTAATAATAAATACAATTATTGTTTCAATATAAAATTTACTATTATAATGATAAAATTTACACACCTATGCTATTTCCTATTTATTTCTTAGCATATTTTGATTCAAATTCATAATACAATTACATATAAAAAAATAAAAAAGTCATTTTAAAAGTTAAACTTATTCCTTGATTTATCACTCCTCTTCATTTACACTCATTCGATACCTACACTTATTCTAATAAACTTCCCATATTAATCCTTTTGTCACATCCATGTATACACATACTTTGATATCTTATTTGTCCATAGTTAATCATGCGATGTGTGGGAAACTATGCTAAGATATTATGTCAATTATAGATCGCATACACTCCAATGGACAAATAATTGAAGATAAAAATAGTAGAATTGAGAAAGAATCCTTAAAGAGAGAAAATAGGAGAAAATTTTAAGAATATCCACTTTCATATCACCAAAATTACTTAGGTGAGAGGAGAGTGCTATACATAGCAAAATATAGGAATATACATCCAAGAGGCACATTAACTCCAACTATTGATAATAGGTCCCGAGCTTTTACCTACTTGATAAATTACAAAATATATGGCATAACTTACTCAGATAGAGAAAAACTAATGGTTAGGAGAAGTGACAAAAAAAATCTAAAAAGAGGGTATCCAAGGGCAGACAATCTATTGACACAAGGGAGGTGAATCGGTAGATCCAATCTATTTAAATTTTCTTATATTTTGTCATATTTATCAAAATATATAATTCCTCATAACAAACCCCACATAAACAAACAAAACATAAAAGCATAAGGAACACAAGAGGACACTAGATATACATGGAAAACCCAAGATGGGAAAAACCACAATGAGAATAGTTGTTTGGATTTATTTCCCAAATCCAACCTCATAATGAAGAAATATACAAGTGAATTTTACACACTGGAGAAGGCGCCAACTTACCAAAGACAATAATCCCCTATTGTGTTTGTAATCACCAACGTACTGGAGACACCAATCCCCAAATGAAACAATACAATAGGTAGAACAACAATCCTACCAGAATACAATGATAAATCTTGTGGATCTTCAATACAACACATACATGTGTTGGAGTCACTGCTGACACTCTTCCTCACTTAAAATGATCCTTTGATACTAGCACACTCTCTCTTCTTCACACTTTCTCTTCAAGTTACACCCTTCAAACAAGTTTTCTTTAGACACGTGTAATTATGCTTCACACACACTCAAATCACATCACATGCATCTAAACATTTGAAATATATACATGAAACTACATTAACACTCTTCCATTTTAGCCAAGGATCCGCAAAATAGCCAGGAAAACATAAGGTGGACCTAAATTCAATTTATATGAAATGTATAATAGGTTGGTCCAATTTTATTTTTATTTTCCACCAAAAGAACATGATGTTGTGCACTACCACATGGACCTTCACCTAGTCCTATCCTAACACCACATGTAATATTTCAAGTCTGTACACTACTAGTCATTACTACACATGCCTCAAACTTCAACTAGTTGACAATCAGACACAAAGAACCTTATGTCACTTCAAAATTCTTGCACGCTGAATATATTCTTCAAAAGCTTAGGAATATGATAGAACTAGTATAGGCATACTCTCCTTCCAAACTGTAGAGAAAAACTACATTTCTAAAAGAAATGTTGACCACACTTTTATTTCTAGAGAAATCTCTCTACCCAAAAGATATCCTTGTGTAGACTTTTTGACCACCATATCATAGTGACTAAATACTCACCATGGTATTATAAGCATACAATACACACCAACTCTTGAAAAGGTAGTCACGTCTCAATAAAACTTGATTTAGTGATATGATTAATGAGACAACTTCTTCGTGACTAACAACTGCTAATACATAATATTTTACTAGAAATATAGCATATATTTGTGCATCTCTCTTGCAACACAACATGACAAGCCCAAGAGTATATAATTATAATTCAAGTACTCCTACAATATTTTTCATCCTTTAACATTAATGACATTACTTACAACCTTCAACACCCTTTGACATCAATAACAACCTATGTTCAACAATCTCCCCCTTTGTCATTGATGGAAAACATCAAATATTTGGGCCACCAAACTAACTAGCTACACGCGAAGATATTTACCTCCCCTTAGAATGATTTCTTCTATATAGCATCTTGAGTTCACTCTCCCCTCCTTTGAAAGATGTAGCATTTTGAGTCCACTTTCTTCTAAGCAATTCAAAATTTTGAGTTCACTCTCTCCCCCTTTGACATCAATGACAAAGGGTCAACAATCTCTCCCCATTTGACTTCACTCTCTCTCCCACTGATACCAAACTCTACTAACACATCCTTCAAGTTGCAAAATAGTAACTACAAATGCAAAGAAATACATAGCATTTCTCTGAACCTCCCTGACTGCCAGTAAAACTTCTTGATATATGACTACTACTGCCAAAAATGATGTCATCTACATAGACCACAACTATCAGTAATTGATCTTCTTCTATTTTAATGTATAGATCACTATTTGCACTACCTCTCTAGAAACCTTGCTACAAGAAGTATCCATCCAACCTTGAATACCAAGCTCCAAGAGATTGTTTGAGTCCATACAAGGACTTCTTCAATTTGCAAACATAAATTGGCTTATCATAACATTGAAACCCTTCTTGTTGTTCAATGTAAACCTCTTCTTCTAGCTATCCATTCAAGAATGCTAACTTCACATCCATTTAGTACAGATTGAAGTTCTTGAAAGTAGAAAGAGATAAGAACATCCTAATTGCCTCTAGTCTTGTTACTGGAGAAAATGTCCCTTCAAAGTCTATACCTTCAACCTAAGCATACCCTTTACACACAAGTCTTGCCTTGTTTCAGATCACTTCTCCTTCTTCATTTAGCTTGTTTCTAAAAACCCACTTAGTTCCAATCACATTCTTTCCTTTAGGTGTTGGGACACATTCCCAAGTTTCATTCTTCATGTGATCTATTTTAGCTCTTCTTACATAGCTTCTATCCAACTTTTCTCTTTTCTTGCTTCTTTATGTGACTTATGTTCTATCTCTTATAGTAATGCAAAGTGTACTTGATCACTTACTCTCTGAAGTCTCTTTTGGGCTTGAACCCCACTACCTTTGTCTCCTATAATCCAATCTTCAGAATTGAGATTTTGAACATACTTTGCTGGAGTTTTTGTAACAACCTATTTTGAGTCTTCAATATTGCTATGAATTGGTTCATTATCATCTTCTACTTCTAGAATACCAATAGACTAAATATTTTCATCAACCTTCACATTTGCACTTTCTACAATCCTCTTAATATTTTGTTGTAACATCTATATACTTTACTTCTCAAAGTATAACCAAGGAAAATACCTTCATCAAATCTAAAATCAAGCGTACCCAAGTTTTCCTATTCTCTTTTGATGTAAAACTTTCTTCCAAATATTCTAATGTACCTAACTAATGTTGTTCTTAATTTCCATAGCTAATATGGTGTCTTCTTAGTCTTTCGTCTGATATGAACTCTATTCAAATGTATACTTGACCATCATAGAATAAATTTTCACTAAACTCCATTTTCCTTATGCTTGTTGGACTTCCTCATCCAAGAATATTTCAAATTAATCTTCCCTCTTTCCCTTCCCTTGTTGGAGTTGAAGACTTGACCTTGTTAGTGTGCCTCCTACCCAAATTTTATCCTTCACTATTGGTATGTGTCAAAAGATATCTCTAACCATCAAACTCATAAACTCTCACATATTAGTAATTTTTATCTCACCCACCTCCCATTTTATCTTGAAGCACCATTAATGTTTATATTTGACATGATAACTTCTAAAAAGGATTTTCTCTCACCTAGAAAATACTATAAAATATTAGGGAATAACTCCATATGTACATCAACTAATGCAAATAAAGAAGGTGATAATGGCTACCATTAATAACATAGGTTTTTAAATGTATGGGATCTCTTGTAATTATTGTAAAGAACATTGTAGGTCATAGTATTTTTTTCCCCATTCCTCCTAAGTACATCTAAGAACATGTGACAAGATTTGAAGTGCAATTTTTTGTGGAAAATGGTGCTCATTAGGCTTGGGATCTCTCTACCACATATTATTTAGGAGATATATGAATGTAATGTAGGTTTTGACATTATTTCTATAGTTATTTATGATTCATTTGAAGTTAGAATAGAAAGAAAATTGAAAAATATTTCAAACCCTAAGTAGAATATTTTCTAAAACCTAGAATTTGATCATAGAGATACGATGATAGAGATCATTGGAATCATAGGAGGTCAAAGGATGAGAACCTTCAAGATGTTACATTGCAAAGGATAAAAACCTTATTGGTTGAAGGAGTGATTCTCACTTAGTGGTCATGTTTGAGTTTTAATTGTGATAACTATTGGTGATATTGAGTTGTCATGCCACTTAAAGTTTTTGGGGGAGAATAGACTTGTGATATGGTAACAAAATCCCGTTGTTGATCATCTAATCCAATTTAAAAAGGATTGTGGATGTAGGAATTGATTTTTTAGTTTGGAGTATTGTTGTATAAATATTTACATATAATAATTATGAACCCATCTAATCTAGGAAGTGATCTTCATCTTTTATATATGAGCCTGATTTGTAATATATATGAGCTATGTTAATGCATAAAACATATTTTAGAAATCTTAGAACTATTATATTAGGTTGAAATAATTAAAAAACAATCTATCTTTATTTGTGAGCCTAGTTTACAATATTAGGTGATTTATATTTTTGTGTAAACATAAACAAAATCTTAGGGTTTGCGTGATTTAAGTAAAAATATAAAATTTTGAGTCATTTCTATGATATATTATTTAATGCTTCATGGGTTTAGATTGGAAGGTTGTGTAAATCTTGATAAATCGAGGTTTATACCATATTTGATTAAAAAAAATTAACAAGAAAATATTTGATTAAAATATTTTAATAAGAAAATATTTGTAGGAACACTAAAGAATATATATTATATATTATATATTCAATCAAATGTTACATTCAATGTTGGTGATCATCTCCCTTCTCACGTACTAATGGTGGGGCTAGTCCTCCTTTGGCTATCATAGAATATGGTCACAATATGAATCTTTAGAATTATATAACTTCATGGGATATATACAAAACCCCTACTCACTAATAATTACAAAATCCAACTTGATGGAATAGATAATAATTCACCACATTAACTCATTAAATACTTGGTCTAACCAAAGCTAACACTATGACATATCAACCCTTCGTTTATACTCATCCATTACCCCATTATTTTATATTGAAGCAATTTCTATTGAATTTATTAATTTACATTGTTATCACATTTTATGTAATCAAATATAAAATAATAAAATTTGACTTTCAATTTATAAATCCAAAACTATTTAAAATTGTGTCTATAAATTCAACATAAAATAAAAAATAAAATAATTTTACATATTTAATATATATTTTTCCTAGAATCAAATTCAACCAAAACTCTCCTATTTTATTAATTTATAAAACAGTACATCATTTCTATAATTATCTTTATATTTAAAGAATTTAAATAAATTCCAAGTAATAAAATATGAATATTTTCAAACCTCAGAAAAAATGTATCCACAAATTCCCAACAAATTTAAAAGATTAATGCGCACTTGAAGGAAGGAAAATGTGTGGATTTCGAAATTATGTATGGTGTTTTATACACTGATATTGTCGTGGCAAATGCAATATTTAAAATCACCTAGTGACTAATCATAACTTCCTAAAGTTTGTTAATTATTATTTTTTGTTTTATATAGTTGATTAAACTTGAATTTTAAGGCACTTGTTATACGTAATCCTTTTTAATATACATTTACGTCGCTTCGAGGCTTTTTTTAACGATTTCATTACTTTAAAGAGATATTTAAAAGTTAAAGAGATTTGGTCAACACGTTTTTAAGCTTAACTTATAGGCTTCGGACAAATAGGTAGTTGGCAGTGCCGGGGAGTTCAAAATTTTATGGTTGACTTCACTTTTATGTTTTATTATTATAAACTTACTTGTTACATTTAAATATAATTATATTATGATTTCAAATTATTTTGTATAATGTGTGATCGAATAGTAAAGGTGGTGCTTATTATAATGTATATTTAATCTTAAAAATAAGAAATAATGTATAGATTTTTAATTTTGGTGTAGTTGTTTGAGTGATAGTTATTTGTTTTTTAATAGAAGTTGACATTTATTTTTTTATTTGTTGATTAGTGTTGTATATTTTTATAATTAATTTGATAAAAAATATTCAAATTCAATTCTTTTTGGAATTGATAGGAAAGGTCTTATCTATATTTTATAAGATCAATTGTTGGTAAACACTTGATTTTGTTTTTTAAAAATATTGTTAATAATAATAAATCTTTAAGTTAATCAACAATAAAATTTTAATCTTATATAGTAAGTTGTTTACATCACAATTATTTCAACCTTAATAATTGACATTATATTTCTTTTTAAAGTTATTTAAGCTTATCCAATCGTTTTCATTTATTCTCCATTCTTATTAAAAAATATGAATACTTATTTGTTTATATAATAAATTACACTTTTAAAATATTGTAAAGAAAAATAGGTTATTGTATATTTTAAATTATCACTTATTAAAAGATTAATTACTTATAATGTTAGATTTAACATATCATAGAATTGGATAATATTCATTTTATGAAATTCATTTCAAATACCACCTAACTTCATTTTTTTAAATAAAAAACTTTAATAATTAATTCTTCACAATTTTTTATAAACCATTAAGTTTTATGAATAAATTAAAAATCACTTAATAATTATTAAATAATTCCAAAAAATAACACCAAGCTGCCTACAAATTCCTATCCAAAGACACATAAACTCAAACATTTTTTTTTTTTTTTTTTAGGAGTACACAAAAGTTAGACGTCTCATTGAAAGATTCTAACAAATAATTTTCATTTATAGAAGAATTTCAATATTCTATTATGTATTCAAATATGATATTTATGGAGTAAAAGAATAAATTAGTTCACAACTTAGAATGAAAGAGATTTAAAGAACGCCTATATTAAATTAATTTTATAAAGATTCAACGTGTTTGGACGGCATGATTTGACAGCATTTTCTACGGTCTATGTAATCGCTAGCCTTCCCTGGGTCGCGTATGCTGAATTTTTATATGCTTTGGACTCATTCAACGCCAGCCTGTTATGTCCCTGCGAAGAGGAAGAGTTCCACAGAGAAAAATCTAATGATTGCGCTTGCCCTTAATTATTGTAGTTATTATTCTTATCAGCTACGCAAGCTCTTCATCCATTATAAAAAGCCATTGCTCTCTCCAATGTTTCCACACAACAAATACTTCTCTTCTCAAACAAAGAAATATCAGTGCATTTGATTTATTGAGCTGCAGAAGAACCAGTCATGAATACTAGTCTTCTCATTGCATGTATTGCCTTGGTAGTCTTGTGTTCGACTCTTGCCAACGGGCAGCTCAGTTCGACGTTTTACGATAAGAAGTGTCCCAAAGCACTGTCGACAGTCAAAGCTGCGGTGAAACAAGCAATCGCCAAGGAAAAACGCATGGGTGCATCGTTGCTCCGCCTTCACTTTCACGATTGTTTCGTTAACGTAAGATACTTCTTTTACTTTAACGTTATCTGGTCTCTTTGACTTTTTAGCTTAAAAATTCAATATAAGGTCGTCATCTTTAATTTTTGTGTGAATTTGCAGGGCTGTGATGGGTCGATACTGTTGGACGACTCGGCAAACTTTACTGGAGAAAAAACTGCCGGTCCCAACGCAAACTCGGTGAGAGGATTCGACGTGATAGACACCATCAAGACTCAAGTTGAAGCAGCTTGTAGCGGACTTGTTTCTTGTGCTGACATTTTAGCCATTGCTGCTCGTGATTCAGTCGTTGAAGTATCTAATTTGCTCCTCTACTCTGTTTGTTTTTTCCTGTTATTTGAAATCGTTAGCATTGATGTGGGAGGGATTGAATAAAATAATAGTACTGTTTATATTAATATGGAGGACATTGATACAAAAAAGCATTACTGTTAAGAGTTGATGCAAGAGACAAAATATTAAAGTTGATTAGAAAGAATATTGTTTGGCATTGGCAGTTGGGAGGGCCAACATGGAGAGTACAGCTGGGGAGAAGAGATTCGAGAACTGCAAGCTTGAGCGGTGCGAACAGCAAAATTCCTGCACCTACTTCCAACCTCAGCGCACTTATCTCCTCTTTTAGTAATCAGGGTCTCTCTACAAAGGATATGATAGCGCTTTCAGGTCATTTGATATTACATTTATTGAATAACAATCTTATGTAGATTGCAAGCTAGTTAAATTGGCATTTGTGTTAACTAATGGAGTGACTGTTTTGATTACTTTCAGGTGCTCATACAATTGGTCAAGCACGGTGCACCACTTTCAGAACCCACATCTACAATGAAACCAACATAAACAGTGCCTTTGCCACTTCTGTGAAGGCCAACTGCCCAAGCACTGGTGGTGACAACAGCTTGTCGCCCTTAGATGTTCAAACTCCCACTGTCTTTGATAACAAATACTACGTAAATCTTGAAAGCCAGAAAGGGCTTCTTCATTCTGACCAGGAGCTGTTCAATGGAGGCTCTGCTGATTCTCAAGTGACTACCTATTCTACCAATCGAAATACCTTCTTCCGTGATTTTGCAGCTTCCATGGTGAATATGGGAAACATAAGTCCTCTCACTGGTACCAACGGAGAAGTCAGAAAGAATTGCAGAAGACCCAATTAGGAAGTGTTCTTTCCAACTTGCAGTTCAATAAAGCTATGCATTAAATGGGTGTCGTTATATATGTTTGTAGTAAGACTGGCTTCTTAATGGGAATTTGCCACTTGCGAAACATATGGGAAAATAATGTACTGATTTATTTCAATAATGTAGTTTTTCTCTTGTATTTGGATGTAATCTACCAACCGAAATGAAAATATTGATTTTCACAATGAAAAGAGCATATATCCCATCCCTCGCATTAAAGAAAGATTTCAAACTAGGGAAAAGAAATGGAGGGTTATTTTAAAAAAAAAAAATTAAAATTATAAGAGTGAACAAGGAGCGTAAGGTTTATTGAAAATAAAGAATGTTTATGTACTGAAATTAATATGGATGAATTTTATCGCATTCCTTCTTTAATAGAGGCATCGTAAGAAAGAGAAATAAAAATAAGATTTAATAAGTGAAAAAGATTTTAAAATGATTTTTAGATAGTAATAGTTGTCGTTAAATTAAAGAATAAAAAATCAAAGAAGTTTGGTCCTTAAACACCATCTTAAAGGTTCAAAGGGAAATGAAAAAATTCATAAATCAAATAATTTTGAAGAAAAATTAACAATAATCAATTCAAATCATCTTGAAGAAGTTGAAGAAATTGTAAAGATAGATGAAAGGATAGGTACTCCTATTGTTAAATAGTTCATTCACAATAAGCCTCGAAAGCTCATTTGGCTAGACAATCTACAACAACATTCCATTAACAAGAAATATGAATAAAGGAGATTGAATCAACATTTTGGGAAAGGTAGAGAATTTACTCCACAAAAGATGTCAACTACCAAAAAGAGTTATGAAAATTCTATTTGTTCAAATCATGGAATCTATCTCATAGATATCTTGCTTCCAACATAACTCAAAAACTTTCTCCAAAACCAAAAACAGCTTGGTGGTCATCTAGAAGATTGAGTAGACAACAATTTAAAATAATGCAAAAGATAATTTAAACAATTTAAAACAATACAAATGATGATTTCAATGTGAAGTAATTTTTTTTTTAATCCAAATAAAAATATTCCTAGAATAATTATTCTCTACTTAAAATTTCTCCTTGATTTTCAATGATTATAAATTAACTTTAATTCCTTTAAATTAAAAGAGATTAAAATTATCATTCAAAACATGTACTATGTTGGTTCATGGGAGGAGTAAAATAAGTGGGAGTAGGAAAATATTGTTTAAATATAGAGGAGATATGTAAATGTGTGGAAATAAGTGTATGCATAGGGACAATAAATAGATTTAATGTATATGAATATGTAAAAACTAGATAAAATAAGGATGAATATGTAGAAATATGTATTAATGCAAGTAGGTAAAGGATCAAGGAATGAACCTGACCTCTCCTAAGATTGTAGAGTATTTTTATATGTAATTTTATATTAAAATATTCCATCAAAATACCCTCAAGCTAAATTAGAATATGCATGAGTATGCTAACTTTACCACTACATTTTTCTAATAATAATTATTTTCAAAATAATTAAATTAACAAGTGAATTTTACTATTATTTAAATGTAGATTTTAGTGTTATAATGATAAAATTTGCAAACCCTTGCCAATTTTATTTAGTTTTGAACATAATTTAATTTAAAGGCTCAATGCATACACTCATCAATAAATGGAAAAATAATTTCCAAAGTTGACCTCATCACTTGATTTATGACCCCTTTCCATTTACACCCATTCTCAAACATTTAATCCTATTCCATATTTCTATGCTCATTTTGAGACATTTTCCATAATTAACCTTTTGTCACACCCATATTTACACCTACTCTAACAAATCTATTATTAACCTTAATGCTAAAATATATTTATCTCTAGTTCATCCCATGATGTATGGGAGTTACCCACATAATGTGAAATTGACCCCAAAATTCAATAATTTAAATTTAACTATTTCTAACCTCTACCTATTTCATAAATGTTATCAACTAACTTGGCACACCTTTCACACAATTATTTGTTGCCTTTATATTATAAGTCATTTTATGTGTATTCATTATTGTCCAATTAATTCATATAAAAAAATCATATTCATTGAGAAGAGAATAATTCTAGGAATGCTTCACATTGGAGCACTAAAAGGAACCTAATTTTACATTAAATTAGTCTCATAAATTTATATGAAAAAGGGTTAATTCCTTTGATATTCTACACAAGCATAAAGGTAGTCCATAAATGAAATCATCTAAGAGAACTTGACCCTTATGATATGACAATTTTTATAGGTATTTAAAAGCGTATAGTCTTTAAACATACTCAAACATCAATTAATGAGGTAAAATAGGCCATAATACTATAATTAACTAGCTCAAATCTACTTGCCACAAGTTAGATCTATTTAAATGTTTAAATCTATATAACTCAAGATCAATTATATAACATGTGGCTTGGATCTACCAAATTCTAAGGGGAAAATATTTCGTTCTTATTCTTCCTACGAATACAAGAAGTTGTTATTAATAGTTACAGTTCCAAAGTCAATCAAAATAATAGACAATTATCTATCATCCCAATAATCAAATAACTACGTTTATTTCTATTATGCATCAAATTTTAAATTTATAATAAGTGATGTGTCCTTTCTCTAAATTAGGTTAATTAATTGTCATGTTAATTAAACTTATATTTTAGTAAATGAACTCATTCATTTTTTTACATTAAGGTGATTTTTTTTCTCTTACATGATGTACTTCCTTTATAAGGTTTTCCCTCATTAGGTATTTTGTTAGTTCTATAATTTTACAATTGCCACATCTTGTTTTCATATTCAATTATGATTTGATTTCTCATCCATAATTATTCAAGTGATATATGTATCTTTACTTAGAATTTGTGGCTTATTGATACATCTTCTCTTTATCCACCCTACCTACTATTAGATTAACTTAATATGTATTTTTACTAATATGGGAAAATAATGTAGCAAAAAATATAATGTAAACCATAATAATATTATGCATTCCAAAAAGTACATATGAGCCATAATGTGATAACATTATAAGGAGATCATGTCTTGGCCTACACACTTCTTGGGCCACACACATAACACATTTGTAAACAATAAAATAATTCTATTAGCCTTAAAAGAAAAATTCAAACCTAAGGAATAAATTGATAAGTGAGGTATCCAAATAAATGTTTCATAAAAGGAAAGATATTTCAAATTTCTCCTTAGTAGGTTTAAATCATGTGAACCATTACCACGGTGTTGGTCTAATTCTTAGCTTTCTAACCATATCATTTTATCTATATTTTGATCAAATTAGAATACTTATTTTGATTTAAATTTAATGTTGTCTTCTATCCTTGAAGACATTAAAAATACTTGAATTTTAACTTTTATTCATGGATTTTATGTGATTTATGTTCAATGATGTAGTTTTTAGATTACATCACTTTTAAAAAATAACAAAAAATAAAATAAAACTTATACATATACAACTTCTACTATTGTCTCTTAATTATCTCTATACTAATTGTTTTAAAAAATTCTTAGTGCAACAAAAAAATGTAAGGAACACAAAAAAATAGATGCTATATTTTAGTGATAACAAAATGAATAATTTTATTTGAGATCAATATTTTTCCCTCTTAATCTTAGCAATTATTTCAATGTTTTGGTAATTTATAAACTATATTCTAACTACAACAAATATTATTATTATTATCACATCTTCAAATTTTAAGTGTAGTCATCTTCAATTAATTTTGAGATATTATTTTATCAAATTTTAGAAAGAAAGAAAAAGGATACTTTTGATTGTCTTTTGATTTTCCATTTTCTTGTAGCTACATATAACTAAAGACATAAAAATATTTCTCACTTTTTAGTGTAAATGGGCAATGCAAATCATTTAAAAATAATAATTTTCTGAATATCACAAATAAAGAACGTTCTATAAATAAATTAGAGATAAGAAAAACCAACAATTTATGGTATTCTTTATGTAAATTATATTTCTAATTCTAAAATTTATTTTTTATATTTTAAATATTGTCACTAAAGTGTTTCTTACACTTTATAGTATTTATAATGAGTAATATTTCCCCCTAACCTGCATAACTTAGGCTACAAATATAATATCTTCATAATAATTTGAATATAGATTATTAATGTTGATGTTTAGGACACATTTTTATGTCTTATTAATTTTTTTGGTAATTTTGAAAAATGAACAACTATTCATTTAAATACACCTTTTAATAGCACATAAACATTTTCTTATATATTCATTTATTTTTTTAAAATAGCCATCAATATGAAGGGAATTCTTTTTTATTACTTTTTTTTTTTCAATCTTGTTAAACATTAGTATTTGATTTTTATAGTAAACATATTTTACTTAGAAACTAGAAAACATATATAATAATAAAATAAATATTCAATTATCTATATTTTTGTCAATGATAACTCTCAAGGATTATATCCTTGTAAAATATTTTGTTATGATTAGCATTGCATTAGAGAGAAAAGAGTACAACATTAAATATTTAAGAGACAGAAATGTACATGTGAAAACTCATTAAAAATAATAAGTATAATAATTTTTTAATAAATACTTATTAATCTTAATCTTATTTTCTATGAACTTAGTCAAAAATTTGTTGTAGAATCCAATCTCTAATGGACTCAATTTTTTAAGATACAAATTGTTTGTTTAACCCCTAAGCAAGTACTACGATGCAAATGTTGCTACGTTTTCCAGCGTACGTTGCAGATTTTGACATCAATACATGGAGCTTTGCATGGTCTCCATGCTAAACTCAAGTTTAAGCAAAATTAATAACATGAAAATGAAGATTTCAACCCTGCGAAGCAAATCAGCTTTGACATTCTGCAAGCTGTAACGAGAGAGGCTGGCTATTATTATTGGCAAATACTCCTTTCTTACAGGAGACGAATCAAAATTAAATTCGGAATGCGGATGGTATATTGGTAAGCAATACTTACTAATAGGAGAAGAGTCATTCTATATTCAAAAGTTGGATATGAAATGTTAATTTCTAATAGAAGAGGAGTAAAAATTATATTCAGAGCTTACTAGGCGGATGGTAACTACTGCTATCTGATACCAAAAAAGTCAAAAGATAGTACAGAAAGTGTCCATGGAAACAGCTTATTTATTAGAGGGGTCTACATTGGCATAAGTTTAATGAAGTAGTTGGGAGTGTTGAAGATGGTAATGGAGGTAGTTGGGCATTTCAGCCGTCTTAATAAATTGCAATGCCTGGGGAGTCAATAGAAAGCTGGCAAAGTGTGGGGATAGTTTGGCAGAATGGACGGAGAATCTATAGAAATTAGAGCTGTCTATTTTCTATATAGAAGAGCATCCCAGTATAGAGGAAAGTGAGAAAAATGTTGCCTTTTGAATTTCAGTGTGTTAGTCCATCTTAGAAACTCAACTTCTATTTGAAAACAATTTGCAGAGAGAAAACGAGAAGAATGTGTTGGAGGGGGCGAGTTCGTCGGCGTACTCGTACGTTAGCTCCGCCGCCGTGACAACGTTTTAATTTAAAAGCCACAAGAAAAGGGAAGTGTGAGATAAGAGAATGAGGGAACACCTACCTAATGTTGACATTGCTCCTAACGAAAAGACAGTTCGAGAACATTTCAAAGACTCAGAGTGTTCATGGGGTATACGCTCCGCATTCTAAGGCTAAAAGTAGGGTACACGCGTTTTATATATCCAGCATATTGTATACACATTTGATGAGGAATAGTAATTAATTGAAATTTAGAACCTTGAATTTCAATATAATGGATAGATAAACATTGCCGATGACATGCAAGGAAATTTATATATTTTATTCTTTTAGGAAAATTAACCGTCAATAATTCATCAATACACCAACAATTTATCGGAGAAAATTAATTGTCAACAATTCATCGTCCAACAATTCATTCTCATAACAAATTCATTTTGTGGAAAATTCACCACCAGCACCAGCAATTCATCACCATGGATAATTCATCGCATATACAATTAGAAATTTTGATTTATGATAATAAAAATGAACATTTTTAAATATATTTTATTTTATTCTAGTAAATCAATTATACTACAATATCAGTCATTTCTATTATTAATACAATGGATCATAATAATAAATTATTAAATAACTGTAAATTGTTGAAATTATTAAACGACTGTAAATTGTTGACAGAGAATTTGCCTGGAACCATATTTTACAGTGTCCACTCAGTCGCTGTCTTACACCGACCACCAAAAAAAACTAGCCGTATTTTACTTCTTGGAAACCATATTTAGCCTAATTGTTCGCTTTCTAAATACTCTTAACAAATCTTCATTGTTACGACTCTGACTGAAATATATTAAGATTATATCATAGTCCACATATGTCAGGATAGCGGTGGAGACGTGTGGGCCGCCAAATGTGGAATTAGTTTGATGCAGCTAGAGACTAAGCCTCCGTTTACTGTCAACAGTTGTCGCTGACAGGGTCAGTGAAAATGAAGTGTTAACCTCTTCAGCAACTATAACAAGCCAACGCTTCCTCCATTCTCTTCATTGTCGACATAGAAATTGAATTTCTGCAGTTTACGTATTGAAGTGCAGGGGAAGCAATGACGAGGGCGTTTAGTTCCTTTCCATATATTGCGTTGATTTTGTTGGGTTTGAGTAAAGTGAACGGGCAGCTCAATTCGACGTTTTATGACAGTACGTGTCCGAATGTATCGTCGACAGTTCAAGCGGCGGTGCAACAAGCAATCGCCAATGAAGCGAGGATGGGCGCATCCTTACTCCGTCTTCACTTTCACGATTGCTTTGTTAACGTAACATTCTTAACTATCCAATACTGCGCTTACTGTTACGTTACCTGTTCGCTTTTTTCAAATGGTAATTTGTTTTTGCAGGGGTGCGACGGGTCGATACTGTTGGACGACTCTGTCAACATAACCGGAGAAAAAACCGCTGGGCCAAACAACAATTCTCTAAGAGGATTCGACGTGATCGATACCATAAAATCACAAGTCGAAGCAATCTGCAGTGGAGTCGTGTCTTGCGCAGACATTCTCACCCTTGCTGCTCGTGATTCGGTTGTCGCGGTGACTACTCTTGTTCTAATATACTCTGTATTTGAATTGGAATTATGAGTGCGGGAAGAATTAATGAAAGTAATAGTGTTTGCGATTGGCAGCTGGGAGGGTCAACATGGACAGTGCAGCTTGGGAGGAGGGACTCGTTAACTGCGAGCCTAAGCACTGCAAATACCAACATTCCGGCTCCGACATCGAACCTTAGCGGACTCATCTCATCATTCAGTAATCAGGGTCTTTCTACCAAGGACATGATTGCCCTTTCAGGTAATTTTGAACATTGCGTCTAAGGATCCAAATTCGATCTAAATGTCTATTTATGTTTAATGGCGTTGAGTGTTTGACAATGTTTAGGTGCTCATACAATCGGTCAAGCTCGGTGTACCGTTTTCAGAACGCATATCTACAATGAAACCAACATCAACAGCACATTCGCTAGTTCTGTGCAGGCTAACTGCCCTTTCAGTGGTGGAGACAACAATTTGTCGCCCTTAGATGTACAAACTCCCACTACCTTTGACAGCGATTACTACATGAATCTGATGAACCAACAAGGACTTCTCCATTCTGACCAAGAGCTTTTTAATGGAGGATCTGCTGATTCTCAGGTTACTACCTATGCTAACAACCAAAACACCTTCTTCAGCGATTTTGCAGCTGCCATGGTGAATATGGGAAACATAAGTCCTCTCACGGGTAGCAGTGGGGAAGTAAGAACGAATTGTCGAAAGCCCAACTGAACGGTGTATCCACACCTTTAATTTAGATATTGTTTTCCTTGTAATAATTACTCAAATTGTTCTCTACAGAATTAAGTTATACAATGAAGTTGGACATATTTGTATACGGTAAATTAATTCTAGCTCTGGTCGCAAGATACCATCTGCCGACAAAGTCGACTCGTCCCTCTACTTATCGTCAACACTCACTGTCAACCCTCATAAATGTTTTCAACGAACTCGTATGAATAATCTGCAATGTGGAAAAGGTGTACTGTAAAATCTGTTGAATGTATTTTGCCCGTAAATAAGAATACAACGAGCAAGGAAAAAACTAAGCTTCAACCATCAGTTCCAATAAGCAGCCATGTAATATCTGTATCTCCGTTCCTTATCAGAGCGGTTAAAACCTTTGGGCTGTGGATTGTGAGATCGAACTATAAGGTTACTCTGTTGTAGGAAGTATAAAATAAAGACATTAGATTTCCACAGTCCATAGTATTGTGGAGATTTTTCTGGATTTGACTGTGTGATGTGTTTTTGCATCAACGAATCACACTCCTACAACTCTTTCATCCTAATGATGAATCACAGAGTGTGATTTGAAACGTTGATGCAAAAACACATCACACTGTCAAATCCAGAAAAATCTCCACAAGTATAAAATAGTTACAGCCAAGAGAAAGCCTGGTGAAAACTGTGTTAACTATGGTTATAGTCTATGGATGAAGCTGGCAGATGATTTTTTTTAATGAGAGTATACACATAATGTTGTGGGTAATACAGTTACAAACAAGTTGCTTCATGTTCTCATTGTAATAGGTAAAGATCAAAATAAGTATATATTTTTATATTTTTTAATTGTTTTGTAAGAAAATTTGTTCAATGGTCTAAAAGTGAATTATAGATGGATTAATGTATCTAATTGTTTTTTTTTTCAAATATGTGAAAAAAAATTGTTCAAGCAAAATATTTACATGTCAAACAAAATACGAAGTCAATTAAGTTTTGCATGCTTGAATTGGGTGACAAACAATTGTTTGTTATGATTAAAAGAAATCATTTTCTTGTTGTATGTTTCTTGAATTGGAAAAATAACGATTGTTTGTTGTGACTAAAAAGAAGTAATTGTCTTGTTATATATTAGTAATGAATGATTGTGGTTCAAAAGTAAACAGCAATATGAAGTTTCTTTTGGTGAGTCAAATATGATGTGTGGAAAGTTTTGATAAAAATCAATGATCATGATGATATAAGAGTTATGTTGAAGAAAAGAAGATTGATTTGTGATAGTAAATACAAAACTGTAGATCAAGAGAGTGGAGAGAAGTTCTAGAAGCCACAAAGAAAGGTGTCATCTAATTTGTAAGACTCCGAATCTTAATTACTAATTTTGACAAAGATAAAAAAGATAACTTCATTATCACTCATAGAAACAATTGTAAATAGATACGTAACAAGAGTTTATATTGAAAACCATCATTTGAATATTATAAAAAAAACAATTAAAAATGATTAATAAAACTAATTTCTAAAGATATTAGAATAAATTAGTTTGTATATTTGGCTGGGATACACTATCTGCTGACAAAGCCGATACGACCACTTCTACTCATCTTCAACACTCACTGTCAACCCTCATAAAGGTTTTCAACTAACTGCTATGAATAATATGCAATGTAAAGAAAATGGACTGTAAAATCTGTTCAATGTAATTTGCCCATAAAGGAGAATACAACGAGCATGGAATGAACTAAGCTCCAAACTTCAATTCCAATACGCACCCACGTAATTTCTGTGCCTCTCAGCTTTTAAACTATTCAGTAAAGCATGACAGCGTAGATCAAATATGATAGTTATGTCAAGAAAAACACTACTTTGTATATGATTCAATGAAGAACAGATAAACATCATGAGTAATAGTAAGATTTCAAGATAATTTTACGGAGAACGGAAGATTCAGATTTCAACTTCTCTGGCCAACAAGATTCAGATATTTATTTGCATTACGGATGGTTTACAGTTGTCCATCTCTCTTGTCTGAACGTGAATGTTTCGTATCTGATTTTCTCAAACGCATTAATTGGGTGACAATTACATTTAACGTCAGCTACTTTGAATCTTAGCTTGTTGAACCCTACTCGACCTTCTTTTTAAGATTTTGATGTATAATTTGATGAATGATCGTTTACCACTGAAAACGATGAAATGAACAGAGATTGGAATACGATTTTCAAGTGAGACTTTAAGTTCACATATCGTAAAGAAAGAAGGGAAAGGCTGCTTTGAGACGTACACAATACTTGTAAGAGTATCGAGTTTTAAGTTTTAAGGGACTTTTAAAAATAAGATGACTCTTATTATTACTATTCAAATAAATAGTAAACTTTAAAATAATTTAATAATAATAAATAACTTTTTAAGATATAGATTCTATATTAAAAATATGGATTGTACTGATTACAGATTATTTTATTTTTATTTTTATGATAATTTTAAAAAATATGTTAATGTGTGTTATGTTTGGTAAGGTTTTATTTATTATCATCAAAAGTAATATAATATAATAAATATTTAAGAGTCATTTAAATCATCTTATAAATAATTGAAAGATGTAAACTTAGTTATAATAATTTTTTATCTTATTTTATTATTATCTTTAAGAAATTTATTTAAATCTTTTAATAATTGTATATAAAAAAATAAGATAGAAATTTTCAAGGTTAGATCAAGTCAAGTCAATAAATGATTAATGTGTTGGTGTTTATCATTGTAGTGGATATTTTTGGATTTTCTACCGCATCCTAAAATTTCTTTTTGCACAAAATGTGAAAAGAATTTATGAAAACCATAAAAAGATGATCTAATCTTGAACCTTTGTCCTTCTATATTTGAAATAAAGCAATTTTGTCACCTTCGTTAGAAAAGGGGTCCATAAGTATTTTTTGGGTCTAACAAAAGAGTGAGGGAATTTTATCTAGAAAACTAATATATAATTTGCTAATGAGAAGCTTTAGTTGGGTAGTGGAGATAATGATATTTAAGAATGATCAAGAAATTTTCAATTAATCAAATGGATAAAAGATATTATATTAATTCTTGTCTTTACTTTAGTAGAGTTAACAGTAAAATTGGTATTTTAACCCCATCCTTAACACTTTTTATTTCTAGATGAACTCTTCTCTTAGATGTATTTCATTTGATTCAATTAAAATAAATTTATCTTTATCTTGAGAGAAATTTGATCCATGTCCACTTGGCACCATCTGCTCTAATTCACCCAACTCTTCACATTCTGAATTAAATCTTATTTTATTGGAAAATCTTTCTTAAGCCTAGATGATTCCAATCCTTAAATATTTTTCAATGTGTTTCTATACCATTTTTTAAGATAATAATCTCAACTAGTAATCAATAAAATATTTCTTTCCAAATTAAAATATAATCTAGTCCTAAATTAAATGAAGGAAACAATTTGGTCTTTTAGCTATACAACTAAAGCATACAAATTTTTGGTTGAATTATATCTCACATTATTTAAAATTAAATCAATTAATATTACACTGTGTTGTTAAAAAAGATAAAATACTATATATATAATCGATGTTTTTTTTTTCTTTTATCAATGAACATTTCAGTACCTATTAAGGGATTACATGAAAGTTATAATAAGAAAATATATATTAATTAATTGCAATAAATAAACACATGATATCAGATGTGCATGGAGAAATGATTTCCTAAAAAAAAATTCACCATCAAAGAGAAGGACAAGTAGGTATTAATCGTCACAAAAAGAGTATATATACAACACACTTTCTACCTTCAACATGATAGAATTATAGCATCCCCTATGTATTTATGAAATTTCTATAAAAATCATTGTTGTGCATGTGTAAAGGGTACCAAAAATCATGGGTCAAGAAAACAACATGAAAAACACCAAAAACGATATCAAAAAATTAATGGAACATTTGAGTACCCGTTAAGGGATTAAACAGAAGTTATAATAAGAAAATATATATTAATTAATTATAATAAATAAAAACATGATATCAGATGTGCATGGAGAAACAGTTGCCTAAAAAAAATTGGCCATCAAACATAAGGACAAGTAGGAATTAATTACCAACAAAAGAGTATATATACAACACACTTTCTACCTTCAACATGATAGCATTATAGCATCCCCTGTGTATTTATGAAATTTCTATAAAACTCATAGTTGTGCATGTGTAAAGGGAACAAAAAATCACGGGTCAAGAAAACAACACAGAAAACACCAAAAAAAAGATAAAAAGAACCTAACTTTTTTTTTAGGGATACATTGGGGACTTTCATCCATAGCCAATGGGAATGGGGAGGGCCTCTAGGTTCCTTTATCATATATAATATATTACACATATGATTACAATTAAATATAAATATATCTTGACAATTATCAAAAAAAGAAAATAAATATACCTAGATTTGAGTAAATTTGGATACACCTCTTTACTTGTTTGATCCTTGATTATACCATTGAAATTACTATCATTACTGATATAACCTGTAGATGTCTTTTTCTGCATTTGGCTTAAAAAACAAACATTAGCATTGTCATTTAAAACAAAGCAAAATAAAAACATCTCTATGAAATAATGAATCATGTAAAGTGAAAACAAGGAACATAAATAAAACACACAATAACATGAACCAAACCCTATTTTATAGTGGATTGGTGCTTCTGTGGAAAGAAGCCCTTTCCCAACCCTTGATAAGCTCCAGATATGTTGATGATCAAGATGATGAGTTGGGGAGAATTGATACAATATAGAAGCTCTCTATTTATAGCCAAGAAGGATAAAAGAATTTCAAACATGGAGGATGTGGGACTAAAAACCAACCAATAGGAAGGAGTGACTTGTCAACTTATGATAGGTTGAGGAATGAGCACATTTTGGTCAATGTGCCAAAGAGGGGGAGATTTGAAATTTGAATTTGAGAGTTAAATGCTAAGTTTGACCTTTGCAAGGGACATGTAAGAGCTCATAAATTCCTTGTTGGATGTACATGTCAATTTGGGGGGAGATTTCAAACTTGGAGAATATTCCTCAAAGATGCCATGTTGAAAGAAAATGATGAATTTAATAAATCAATAAATTGATTTATTTATGCAAGTGGGAAAAGCTAGAGGATGTGATGGGTGATTAGATTAGATTAATCAGGATTAGATTAATTTAGTGGGGGATTAGGTGATTTGACCCATTTGACTTAGATTTAGGGATTTAACTAAATCAAAGGGGGATGAAAGGTGATTTCAGACTTGATTAAATAAATATTTGATTTATTTAATCAAAGAGGATGTTGTTAGGCTTAAATTAAATAAAGTTAATTTATTCAATTTAAATGGATGACCTTAGGAGATTAATCAATTAAACTTGGTTTATTTAATTGACAAGCTAATATGATTATGCATGATGTCAATTTTGTGTGTCGACATTTTCCCCCTCTTTGAAGCAATGTAATTAATGTGTTGGTTCAAAGAATAAACTTGCTGCGATCAAATTTGAATTTTTTTCTAATTTTTTGGGATGCCCCAGCAGAAAGAACACTTGTACATTGCCCCCTTGAGAGATTGAGAGAAAAGATTTGATTTGAGGGTCGATCTCACTATAAAGAGGTTCAAGATAGACAGATGGATGGTTATGATGATGATGCAAATGAGATGGTTTTAAGATGCTTAGAATAACCAATCTATATTATCCTAAACAACTTAAATTGATGATGCAATGCATGTGAGATGGATGATGCGATGATGCCTATATGATTATGCAATAGATGTTTTATGCAAATGTATGATTTTATGAGATGCTTAGACTAACAGATCTATATTATGATGATGAACATGCATGTGAGATGATGTGCAGAATGCTAATAGTTTGCGGATGCAGGATGGATGCATTGGTGATGATGATTAACTGATCATGGTATGATGTTAGTGTGGAAAAGAAGAAATCAGATGAGACATGAGATGATGAGAAATGGATGAGAAATGGATGATTTTCTTATCAAGAATTGGGATTTTAAAAGGGCCTCTTACCTTATGTTTGATAACACACTTAAGCATGATGCATCAAGGTATAAAGAACCAGGATGGCATTGCACTTAGTGTGATGGACTTTGACTCGACAAATAGATAGGAGTATTCTTGTTCACACCTAACATACGAAAACCTTGCTAGGATGTATTTTAGAAGTTTCAAACATCTCGGACCAAAACATGGAAAGGCAGAACCTATCAATGCAATAGTCAACAAGTTTCCTAAAAAACCTTCCATACACACCTAACAGAGCAAGTATTTTCCAAGGTTATTTTACAAGAATGTCCAACAAGCAGAGTAGACAAAAGATAATGATTGTTGCCCCATTCCTTTCTCTCTAAATCATTTTGAGTAGACATCATCGAGAGGTCATTGGAATGAGCGCAACAAGATAAATCAAAAGAAAATATCAAGTACACAAACAAGTCAATGTTCTTCATACCTCTAGCCAAAGGGATTTGTTTTGATAGGATAAGAATCCAAAGTGATATCCAAAATGATTCCCATTGTCGAACGATATATCCTAGGACATGCATTGTATAGGATGATGATGGGTTGATAAGTTGATTGATAGGCTATTGATATAAGGTTGAATGACATGTTTGAAAATGATCAAGAGTTTGATTTTGCGTTTAATAGTTTGTTGCTTCGATTTTGATTTTGCATTTGAAGTTTGATTTTCCTGATTGTTGTGATTGTTTTTGTTTGTGTTGTCAAAGGATGAAGGTGATGATCAGTTTATTATGGATGATTGATTATTTCAAGTGAAAGCGAGATGGGATGGATGGATTTTTTCAAATATTTAGATGTTTTTGATGTTTTTGGAATGTTTTGAGGCTATTTTTGAGTTTTTGGATTTTTCAAATGTTTTGTTTTTCAATTTTTCAAATGTTTTTGGATTTTTATGTTTTTTGAATGTTTTTGGATTTTTGTGTCTTGGGGGTTGATAAAAGATGAGCCTTGCTTATGTTTAAGCTCAGAGACGACATAGTTCAGATACCATGTTTTTGATGTTTTTATAATGTTTTCGGATTTTTCACATGATTTTGATGATTTGGATATGGATGTGTGTGACGATATCAGTGATCTGTTTGGGAATTTTGTTGAAAACCAAGCTAAGGTTGATTGATCAGATTGATGGATTGATGATGATGACATTGTTGAGGATGCACAACAATGTAAGGATAGTGTTAAGAAACACAAGGATTAGGATGGATATCCCAAGATGATGAGGGATTGATGATGATAACATTGTTGAAGATACACAAAAATGCGAGGATTTGTGTTAAGCAACATGAGGATATCCCGAGATGATGATTTTTTTGATTGGATTTGATTGATCATGATTGATGAAGCTTGATTTGGAACAAAAGTTGTTTGAATGATTTGATGTGATGTTGATGTGCAAATTAGATGCGATTGATATCAATTTTTGGATCGATGTTCGATGAAAGATGAGGACTAATAAGGAACATCTTCTTGTCAAAATATGCCATGGGCTAGTGATTTGGATTTTGGATCACAAATACTTTGACCAATTTGGTTTCACGTTTGTGAATGTTCGGATCGCCACATAAGTTGGAGGATATAGATCAATATTTATTCTTGAAGCAAGATGTAAATATCTGCCCCTAGTGTCTAGCAATGTATGGAATGTCATGGATGAATGCCTAGATAAGTGTATGGATGGATGCATATGGTAAGCATGCAAAGGATGCAAAAGATTATCTTGCAATAAGGTGTTTGGATAAAGAATGCCCATTTGGATAATGCTTCATAGCTTAGATAACATTGGATAGGATAAGATCAGTGAAAATGACCCATGTCAAGATGTTTACCATAAGCAAGTATAAAGTGTGCACTAAAGTTCATCAAGATCAAGATAACTCGGACGATCGAGGCATATCTATGAAAATGGATTGGATAAATGGTTAATGGATGAATGGATTTATGATGGCTGAGATGGATGGAATGTTGGATTTATTATGGATGGGATGAGGTGCTTTCTCCTGAAGTAGCGAACGTAAATGCTTGATTCTACACATGACACCTGTTTTCCAAGTTTTCATCATGGTACCTGCCCAAAGCACCGCCCATGCGGTTTTCACTAGAGGACGATTTTTTTCTTTACTGTTTTCAATCCTTTTTTTTATTTTTGCTTTTTTGATTTTTTTTTGGATTTTCTAAAAGATTTTAAGCTCATGTTGAACCACCTGGTGGTGTCGATGTATATTCTTCTGTCATAGTGTACCATCGGTATCCTACCTGAAGAAGTTTCTTTGCTAAGATACGTGCACTTGAATGTAGCTTTTAGGATTCCTGATTTGCTTCGTTGATACCGAAGTTGACTTTGTCTTGGTGCGTGCATCGTGATAGAGTGCCTTATGAATCCTTATGATGAAGGGTCGTTGCCAAGACATGTTCAATGTGAGAATTGGATATCATGCATGGAGGCATGGATGTAGTGTTTTTAGGGATAAAAGATGGATTGGTTGATAGTTTGGAACCTTTGACTCTCCAAACTTAGGAAGATGAGAAATGATGGGTGGATATGAAAGTGTACATAGAATTAGGACCAACTGCTTGATACACTTTGTACGTTGCTTGAAAATCCTACTTTTTCTTTTGTGGACATCTTTGATGGATACTTTTCCCTTTTTTATTTTTTCCCCATAGTTTCTTTGACTAATGGAGTTTGATAGGGATAATCTTTCTTTGTATGTTTTGGTATCCATGTGTATTTGATTTTTCCATTATGCTTCTTAGCTTCTTTTTCTTTGATAACACTCTTCTTTCTTTGATTCAAATCTTTCTTTTGAATTTGGTCCCAATTCATGGATGGGATGATGGGTGCATGAAGATTCATGATGTGGCTAGTTGTAGTATTGACATCAGTTTCATCATAAGGACTCTTCATGTTCCCTATGTTGATGTTTCTTGAGACATAATTGCCCCTAGTATGGTGGTAGTAGCAACTTCATACTTTGATTCTACTTGTTCTGAGAGATTTTGTTTAGAATGCATTCTCTGATCAATAATCACTGTAGATGCCATTATTTTCATTTGCTGCTCTGCTAACTCTAGAATATCCTATTCTATATGTCTTGTTTCCTTGAGTGAATAATGATGGATATCCTCATACTTGATGTCCTCAGTCTGAATTTAGGATATATTTGATCTTGATGTTGATAATTCAGTTTGACTGTAGGAATCAATAACATGCTCTTTTTGTGTAATAATGTTAGGAGTAAAAGAATCCTATTCTAAATGAAGATCATCTACGTTTCCATCCAAAGAAAGAATCTAATGGGTAGATGGAGGAATCCGTGCTATGTGGATATGATCATCATTTGTGACATCTTGTATAGATAGGAGAGTGTCCATTAGATCATGGTAGTATCTTGGAGATACAAATTCTTGATCCTGATTGACTTCAGAATTTCTTTCGACATGCTTTGGATCAAGTTCTTGATATGGGTCGGTTTCAAAGGATGAATTGCTTACAAAGGGTTATTGGATATCATCATTGGGAATAGGAAGTGGCTTAATATCCTCTTGATCTTTGGGTGAACTTAGGTCAAATGTTGAGCTAAGGACCCCTTTTGTAACCATGAGGTCAAAGGATGTCAATATGTCTTGGAAAGGACCATTGCTAGAACTTAGTGAAATATTTTAATCATGCTTTGGAATAAATTCATGAGATATGTCCTCTAACTCATAAGGCGATGTAGAGATATTCTCAATATGATCATTGGTTGATGGATTGTGGATTATGTCAATGGGATCAAATAATTCCAACACTCCTTGAAATAGATCACTAAAAAGTGGCTCTTGATGTATGGTGAATTGATCATCAGATGGGGTAGAAACATCTTTAATATTCTCATTGATGGATAGGTCTTGAACATTGTTTTCAACAATTGCGGCGAAGAGATTGTGAATGTCTTTAACCATAGGGTCAAATGATGTTGAAATTTCTTCAATTGGATCATTGTTGGGTATGGTTGGTGGATTTTGATCATGATTGAAAAGTGACTATTGATGTATGTTGTTTTGATCTTTGAATGGTATAAAAATATCTTCAAGGTGCTCATTGATGGATAGATATTGATCCTTGTTCTCAATAGTTGTGGTGGGGAGATTGTCAATGCTATCACAAGTGGTTGAATTTTCATTATTATCCCCAATAGTGATTATCTTTTGATCAATGAGGTCTTGCATGATATTTTTGAGTCAAATACAACTTGATGTTGTGTGTCCCTTTATTTTGTGAAAATCACAATGGTGTTCCTCATTATACCCTGGTGGTTTAACTAGGGGTTCTTGACAGTTCCCATAGATGAGCTTGAATAGATTTTCTAGTACCAATTGTTGTAGGATTGATTCGATTGGTCTCCCAAGTGGTGTGTATTTTTGTTTCTTCCCTCGTGAGATTTTCACTTTGAATTGACCTTGTAGTGATTGATCTTTGAGATGTGGTGATTGATATTGGAGAGGTGGGGGTTGGATTTTTTGATGTGGTTGATCTTGACATCTAACTTCTTGACATTGGAGATATTGTTCTTGATGTGGTTGTGGACACAACTCAATGATTTGATGGCATGGTTCAACCAAAGGAAGAGTGTATTGATTTTGGAGTGAAGATATCTCTTGGCTCAATAATTCAATTATTTTGGCATGTGAAGCAAGTTGTTCTAGTGAAATTTGATCTTGATTTTGAATTTGACTCCCTTTATTTGGCTTTTGTTCAACCAAATTTGAGATGTACACTTGTGGTGTTTGCATGGGATTATGGACAAATTGATTTTGGACAATGGTCTGACTTGGGATGATGTTCAAATTTGGCATTATGGGTTGAAATTGAACATTTTTTATGTTGGAAATCACATTGCCTTGATTTAGGTAACTTTCATTTTGCATGGTGTTACCTTGACTTGGAGTCGTTAACATCTTGTTTGAACTTTGAACAATATTCGTATGATTTGCAAACATATCCATCCCAAAGTTTACCAAGTTTGGATTCAAAATTTTCATCTTTTGTAAAGTTGTACTTGGTACATTCACATTTGGCATGTTGGGATTTGATGGGATGATGTTGTTCATTTGAAGACTCATGCCTTGATTGTTTGGTTGATAGATTTGTAGGTTTGGACTTGGATTTAAATCTACCATCAAGAAAAGTGTTTCAAACTTTTGGCTGGGCATACTCACATTTTTTGTACCATTGAGGTTTGTAGGAGATAATGATCCCATGTGTGAATTGTATAAATGTGATTTTTGATAATCAATCGACATTGTAAGGTTTTGAAAGTTCAATTGATTTGGATTACTCATGATGTATGGAGAAAGTTTATATTCCATGTTCCTCTTGTGTTGAGGTCTAGTTTGGATTGTAAAATAAGGATCAATTTTCAAGAATGTGGGAGGTGAACCTCTAATTCTTTGGATTGATCTAGTCTAATGTTTTAAGGATCAAAATGATGGTGATGAGATATAAAAGACGGATGATTGGTGAATGATTGGAACTCTTAGGAAACCTTGAAGAGGATACTAGACTTTAGGACTTGGATTGATGTTTTGATTTGATTTGGGATTGGTTTTATTTGATTTGGATAGTGAACTCTTAAACTCTAAGAGGTTGGATGTTGTCATAGAGTTAAATCAATCACAAGATGCTAATTTTTCTAGGTGTGAGAAGAAGGATTCATCTAAACACTCATATCCAAACGATGATTTTGATAATGAACTCCTAAATCCCAAGATGTTGGATGTTATCAAGGGATGAATTTGTTCACAAGGACTGATAATTTGACTAAATATGTGGAGAAGGATTCATCTACACACATCTAATCAAATTAAATGATTTTGATTTGATTCAAATAATTTTCCCAAAGTTTAGCATGAGGGATTTTTTCAAGATTTCCCAGAATTATTTGTGAGGTGATTTTGATTTTGATGCTAAGAGACTTAGAGAGACTTTGTGTACTAGACCAAGATATTGAAGAACATGCTTTTCTCTAAAAGTAGTTCAAACCAAAAGACCAATGTTTTCTCGAAAGACGATAAAAAGATAAACAAGCACATGTGTGGGACAAGAACAATTGTTATCTTTGCTTAATGACTTTGTTTTTACCACAAACACACTTTTGATTAAGTTTCAAACTAAATGTCCAATGCCATAACCTCTTTTGATCCCACAAAGTGCTATGTGGAATTTCCAAGAAATCAAGACAAGGGTTGCCTAATGTTGACCTTAGTAAGAGAAAATTAAGATGCAAACCCAATTACTTAGGAACCTCTAGAAATGTAATCCCTACGGTAAGCAATAGCTCTTGGGTCTTGTCAAAGGTATTTTCTCTAACCAAGGGGTTTGAAATTTTATTTTCCTATTGAATGTGTGTTTCCCAATGTTTTCGAACAAGCAAGGTGTTTTTGACTCACAAGCAATATAACATCCTAGCTTAATTGGTACATTTTTCTTGGTGGGCTTGCCTCATGCCCTTCGTAGTAGAAGAGATGATTTTACATACAACCAAGGAAAAAATATAAAGGTATGTTAAGAATGAAGTTTTAACCTCTATATTTTAACCAAGATTGGACATGGCAAGTAACATCTTGGAATCTAAGTTCCAATGTGGGGCCAAACTGGACACTAAAATTATTATTTTTAACTAAATCTTCACATTCGAGCACCTATAGCGACTAAACCGTGAGGAATTTGAAGATGGTGCAAACTAGAGTCTCATCAAATTTTGTCTCTAGATTCTAAAAATGTTTTTTTCAAAATTTTTAGAATCAAATTGCACTTATTTTTCCATCTCCCATGAATATTGATTTTTTTCAGAAAACAACATTTTTAAAAAGTGACGCACACCGTATAATGCATAACCTTTTTTCCATGAAGAATAAAATTCTAATTCTTTCAAATTTAGATTTGTAACTCTGATATCTAGTGCTTCCACTTGGTTAAATAGTTTTTTATTGAATATTTTTTCCTTAATCAAGTTTCTTGTAAAGTCAAACAAATTCATAATTCAGACATAGCTTGGATCAGATAACGCGGTAACTTTTTTGTATATGTCAGTTCTTCTTAATCAATTTTTTGTTGATCAAGGACTTCAATAATATCTGGTGCACTCATATTTTCTTGAATTTTTTTTTGATAATCTTCTATTTTTCCACATGTGAAGAACAAAGAAATTCATTTTTGATGAAAAACCTATGTTTAATAAAACTTAAAAAACAAATACATAACAAAACCAAAACATATTAAAATTATATTCATTGGATAGCTAGTTCTGAGGAATACCATAATCATTTGAAATAAATTTTAAATGAATTCAATTGATCCCCCAAAATCCAAATCAAAAGTGATTTTTTATCAGCATTTTGATAGGTGTAAAGGAGACGCATTTATAGGTATAGTTTAAAACTAGTGAGGTTTTGTCCAAGGGGGTTTGATCTAAGGTGATTTGATCAAACCCTCTTCAATTGGAATCCTTAAAATGGAACTTTTTAAGGCTTAAATCATTATATTTTCTAAAAATATGTGATTTCAGTTAAAATCTATTCCTCTCAGGAATTGTAAACCACTATTATGACAGCACCGATGCACCACTTTGATAAACTCGTTGGATGGACTAGTTGGATACTACAAACAAGGTTCTTAATGATGGGACATTGGGGACATGGCACCTTGCGAGAGTCCTGCAAGCCACTAAATGCTTTAATCAAAACTACTAGGGATGCTTATAATTTTTATGGTAGTACCCCATTCTAAAAGACACTGTACAACTAAGGCCTACATACAATGAGGACTTGACAGTTTAGTCTTATCCATTTATATACTGGCCTGAATGAAAAATTGGTTGGAGTCACCTTCGAGTTCTCCTTTCGGATGTATCTCTTAGGCAGGCCCCTCTAAAGGTAAACAACATCGAGCAAGCACATTCGTAGTTCGATCAACCTTCATTTAGAAACAAAGGGAGAACACACACGATATACCTAACTCACACTCGCAAGCTTTGTTCAATTTTAGTTCCCAAAATGAAGTGTGGAGGCAATCTTTTATGCAACTTAATGTCACCAAAAAGACTTTTGATTCTCAAGATCACCGTGAAGTGCGAGAGAAATGCATA